>BLKM01000468.1:2785766-3494128 GCA_013340265.1 Coptotermes formosanus | reverse complement strand
ACCACCACCACCACCACCACCACCACCACTACTACCACCACCACCACTACTGCAGTTATGTTACTATATTTACCCTTCGCCTCAGTCTCCTTCCAGTTTCTATTCCTATGCCTCTACGAACTGCAGGGAACAGATTTTGTTTACATGATTGTTTTTAATTAGTTTGTACATCCTATTTGTATCATTCTTTGACTGACTGCCCACTTGCGAAACCTAATTTTTCTACTTCGCCTTTTAATGTCTTTGCCCATCTCTCCAATTTCAAATTATTTACGTGCCGTCTGCAACAGCGTCTCACTGCAGCCTGGGTTACCGCACGTAGCAGACATAACTGGTGCGCTACTTCACTATCGTACGTGCCCAGCACCTTCCTTCTCTTTTGTCTTTCGTATTTCTACTTGAGCCACTACAGACTGATGGGTACCATGCTGCTACCTTCTAAATGTTTCTAACCGCTGGAAATATTTTCTTGAAACCCAGTTTAAAAATATTTTACTGTGTTCAGCCCAATGTAGTGTTTTAACAATCCCTTCTCCAGGCAATAGCACCACGGTATATATAAGCTAATTTGACGATTTTTCTGCTTCTTAGTTTACTCAGTGCCGAGTATATTACATGGCCTTAACTTAGTTGAAAAGACGGTAAATAATGAATGTCAGCAGCGAGACATAACAAGAATGAGAACAGGAATTAGAAACTCTTATGATTATATATGGAAAATATTTAGCTTATATAAGGAACTTTTCTCCCCAGTGTGGTGTGCCTGAGGGTGATCGTGAAGCCTCGACAATGACGAGGCCCTAGCCCACTAGTGACTGTCCAGCCACTACACAGAGAGAGAGAGAGAGAGAGAGAGACAGAGAGAGAGAGAAGGAAGGAATGTTTTCACCAGTGATGAAATCATAGCGGCCTTGTAGATGGCATATTTAATTCTCGGTTTCATAACTCTTCAACGCTATTGTTAAATAAGTGACATTTGGTACGAGGAGAAAGAGAAAATTTCCAAATGCAAAGCGACGGTTCAAAGGGGAAGCCCCAAGTGAGTTCCGAGGTAATGATAACGCCATTACTATTCAGTCCTCTTCCACGCCTCAAGAGCTATGATAGAAGCAGCATTCATTCCACGAAAAATGTTTTTGTCCATAACAAACTCAATCGGAAAATGTTCCAAATAAAAGTCGCGGATCTCAGTCGTAAGTATATCATACTCTGATATCATGTAAGTATATCATAGTTGTACAGTACATCGTAATACGAACTACTAACGGCGCCGCCAAATACAGCAAGATTAGGCACAATTAACAAACAAATTAAAGGCAGCGTCATGACCTTACGTAACATGCAATCTTCTAATTTCTCAAGCCACAGCAAAAACCTCCGTAATTATCATTCTGCTGACCTACCGTATGGAAGTTATAAAAAGTCGCTTCGTGTGTGATGCTATTATGTGCTTGTAAAGTTATGATGGACAAGGGAGGCCGAACACATACATATGACCGAGATGGGAAATGCATGCATTTTTGTCGGCAAACCTAAAAGGAAGAATCGTTCAGTTACATGGAGCTTTAAATCAAGTCTGCCATACATCTTCCCTGCACGGAGTTTAAGCACGGAAGCAGTATGGACAACAATACCACACACAATTTGCACTAGTTGAGTATTTTTGGAGATGAAACAAGCAGACAGACAGCGTCCTCGTGCGAAGTGCCAAGTCTTCAAACACTTTCTAGGAAAGGTTTATTACGTGAATGGTAGGAAACAAAACAGGAACGTGACAGCTGTGGAGAACTTGTGAACTTCGGCACTTCACTCGAAATTTTACGCAGTCAACAATTTGAGGCACTGTAACCGTATTTTCTAGGGTCGCGTGTCCGAAACTGCTGTCCGTGAAACCCTGGGGTTGTAATAAAAGTTCTAAAGAATTCAACTGACAAATATCTCGAGTGGAGAATTTCCTTATAAACACCAACAAAAACAGATCCATTAAAATCACAAACATGAAAGACATTTCTATTCCAGCAAGGCCACTAGAGCCAGAGAAGCAGATTTGTAATTATTTTTGATCATGTAGGAATACACTTTTATTTTCTTTAACCTAGGTACATAGTGTACATTACTGTTTATCTACAACGCTTTGTGGGCCTGAGAAGATGTTTTAATCTGCATAATTTGCAGTACCAATGAACTTCGCAAGCCCTGCATTTGACGAGTGTAAACTTCCTCTCCCCTCACAAGCTCACATAATGGTCCTATTTGCACTACTGATCCCAGCAAGTTAAGTACCTAAAGAGCAACAAACAAGTCCTAGAACTGTTTTACCAGTAAATAACTCGGTCGTATTTAAACATGACTCTAGATGAGAATAATATTTTGTCCTTCCATTTTATTTACCTGGCAGCTTAGTATGCTAAGTCAATAGCAGTATTAGTTAAAACGTCTCAAGGATTCGAAGCTGTTATTGAAAACAAAAAAGTATAACGGAGAGATACTTTCCACATCCGGTCGCAAAGATACCGAGGGCCATGATCAGACCCGTCTGTCGTCGTCGCCGTCATTCTGAAGAGTCTATGTCTTTAACCGATGCAAGGTCATCGGGTGCTTCCGCTTCAACATTCATTATTCTAATTCACACATACAGTGCTGGACTGCTAGTGTACTCTGACTAAACCCCCAATGCGTCGTGTCGCACTAACACACATAGAGAGGACTGGACTGCGCCTGTACGGCATCGGACGTCGAGTTTTATTAAAGTACGCCTACGCGTGGTAGCCGAAAAAATCTGAACTGCTAATTCACACGGTTTCACGGATCCTCTCTTTTCACGTTTGTTTTATTTATGGCTGATAAACACGCTGAAAACAATCTTTGTGAAAGTCTGCGTTGTAGCAGGAAACAGCCGAACCTTCATGGCAGGCTTTGACTGTCAAGACCGTCAACAGACCAACGAATTTCAATTCACACACACGGGATAGGAATGGAACTGTACCATGCTGTGGTCTTCACAAATCACTTTTGAAGTGGACCATAACGACATGGTCTGGGTAGATTTGCAGTCTAGTCCTGTGTGTGTGTGTGTGTGTGTGTGTGAATCAAACACGGTCTCACAATGCAATTTCAGTGCAAAAGACACAACATAGATGTTTAGCAAGACGGCCCGGTCAAAGTACAGTCCCAGCCCAGGCCTGTATGTGTGAATTAACCTTAAAGAGCACCAGGAGGACAGAATGTTTGTTGATACCAACGCCAAAACTGCTGCTATAATGATTACTACCACCCCACCCCTACCCCCACCACCACAGCTGTTTCTCCTTAAGGCACAGAACTTATTTTACCTTGTTTACACATTTCTGTAGCATGAGCATGTAGTAAAATCCACTCCTTTATGCAGGTCAACATTTGATATTACGAGTATATTGAACCAGTACCGATACAATTTAAATGCTTTCGACAAGTGTTAGCACCGAAACCCTCCAATCGACAACTTCAAGTGATCTGTGGGAAGAGACATGCGAACACATGAACAACAGGTAGTAACAGCCTCCTCGCTATGCATTCGCTAGTGGCTTCACAAACCAGTTCATAAAACTGGCACGTAAAAACATATCTAATGAGATAAGAACTCTAAATTGTGTACGCCTAAGCTGTCGTTGTAAAAGACTTAACCGTGACATTTGCTATTAAAGCTAGTGTGCGTTTATATATCACAATTCCTGTCTTCTGGGACGTGATGTCATGCAGTTTAGCAGAAATATTTCTTCAGATCGGACTACGCACATGGAGCTAGGGCGCAACATGCCAAGGGACAACGCCGTGAGAACTTCAAGTCTCACACACATTTGAAGTCATTAATTCATCCAACACGTCTGTCGCCCACGCCACTTAGGCAACCTAGCAGTAGCCTTGGAAGCTATTATTGACAGCATATGCCCTTGTCCAACAAATCTACATAACGGATTCAAAACGGCGCAACATGATTATCTACTTGCAAATGTCAAACAATGATTTCATGACGGGCTTGCATGTGATCGCGATTAAATTAATTTGCACAATCGTGAGTCTTTACTAGTTAGGCTACATTTTATTGTACAGCAGATGTACTAACAAACCATTCTCCATCCCCAGAATATGAGCAAAACAATGTGACAATTTTTCTCTCCAGTGCTCGCAATATCCGAAGGAGAGTTGCTTTGTTTGGAGGTTCCCAGACCTCACCGCGCTGTTCTTGTCCAGTGCTGAACATGAAGCCATTTATACTTAAACGTGGTTTGTTTTCCAGAGAAGAGATAATGTTAGTAGGATGATCTCTGCCTTCGGTCATGGGGTGTACGAGAGGAACAACAGGCCCATAACTGTGCTGAGCAGGCGGGGTTAAGTAACAAAGTTGCTACTGAAAGTTTAAGAGTGACACCTGAGCACCAAACTCTGATCTTGTGTTTCATAGCGCTTACAGAGGACCTGATGCCAGCAGGCGTGGTTTCGTGAAAATCGGTTCCTCGGCAGTCATAATCAGTGAAGCAGCTAGATTTTTTGGCGCCCGGGGCGAGCAATCACTACGGCCGCCCCTGACAGAACATATGGACTACGAAAATCAATACTATTTATTTAATTTCCTTAATTTTTTGAGCGAAGAAGATAATTTCTTCGGATTCTGCCTCCCGAAGCGGCCTCACCACTCGCCCCACACCCCTAGCTACGCCGATGGCATAATTTACTTCGGGCGTAAATGAATTTCTTGGCTGATATGGGTAAATCCGATATAGGATAATTCCACGTGATGCTGTGAGCAACTGTGAATTTCGTGCAAATCGGTGTGGTGAAAGCCATACTTTATCTAGTGGCTTAAATGGATTTCTCTCCCTACTTTTTACATTTATTTTCCGATGCTCGTGAACATCGGTGTAAAAAAGGTGCACCTGCTGCTGTCGGGAATTTGCGAGTTTCGAGGAAACTGGTGTAGCAAAAGCCATCTTTTCCTTACGGTCGCAAATGAAATCACATTCACAACATGTACCGTGAAACCGTATGACACTTTGGATGTAAAGAAGGCCTTAATAAAGTCTGTACACATCGCGGATTACACCACCTTACATGTCGTTAACATTCCAAGCGTTCCAACGTACTCTGTAAACAAAGCACTTCAATTTCAAACGTTGTCACACAGCCTTTTGTCTCATCAGGATATTCTTAGACAACATACCGGTGTCAAGTTAATCTTAGGGCAGGGCAGTTCCCGGCAGCCCAGTGGTTAATGAATTGGACCTGCTGTCATGTGCAGCGCGGTGCAATCACATCTCTCCTTGGCACCATTTGCCAGTTGAGGCGCCACGTGATCTTACTACGCCGTGCACAGCGTGCGGCTAACTCAAGTGCAACACTGACGTAACAACACGACCTGATCTTGGGGTTGCTTAAGATTCTTTATCAGTTTCTGAGGTTAAAATGGTGAAGCAGAGGTATAGCTCTACTCTTTCTTCAACCTCGGCGCTGGAGGGGGGTGGGTGGTTAGCGGCATGCCATGGCCACTTTACCCTCGGGAATGACCCGGTACCCACTGTATAACACGTCTAGGTGGGCCCCAGGGTCGGTCTGGACGGGTACAGAAAATCTCGTTCCTCCGGGATTCGATCCCCCGACCGTCCAGTTTCGGAGGTTATAATTATAATATCGAACGATCATGATTACTGAACGGGAGCGAAGATCGCCCTTGTCGGTATAAGGACTAAGATACGGAATGGCCGACCTGGGCTTCAATTCATGGCAGAGGGCAGGAAATTTTTCTTGTCTCCAAACCGTCCAGACCGACACCGGGAACCCCCCCCCCCCCCCGCCCACTATACGGTCGGAACATGAGGTTCTTTCCCCGTGGGTGAAGATACCGGGGCATAAAGCTGACCACTCACCTCCATCTAACGCTACGGTTAAGAGCGAGTACACTTACACCTGATCTCGCGATATGCCTTCATGGCGTGCACCGGGACAGCTTTACCTTTGTGATTCTGGAACTGCGACAAGGATGAGAAGCCACCATGCTTCATTTTAAGATTCATCTCCAGGTGCTGAAGAAAACAACCAGAAACAGCCAGAACAGATTATCCCCGGTCGGGGTTCGAATCTGACCCAAGGCAAATCCGCTACTGTTGCCCTACCATTCTAGGTTTTACATGAAAATACAGTATATAAATATTTTACTCGCACATTATGCATTCACTATACGCATTTTGCTCAAAGAACAGATGTTGTTATCTGATACATGGGCCCTTAAGAGATATTTCGCCTGACGTAAAATTTAAGGTTCTCACAGCGGCGGACGTGAACGTTACTGCCGTCCGGTTTATGATGTCCTGTAGTGTGGCAGGAATGTACCATCGTTTCGGAGAAACCTGCTGCTTGCATTCTGAGGCCCTTTTACCCTGGTGATGGAGGAAAGAAGTTCGCTCGGTAACATCGGTACCTTTGTACCAGACTACACGGCGTCACGTCTCAGATCGCGGTAATTTTCACTTCGATCGGAACGTAAGGTACAGCTTAACAAGTCATGTTAGTCTATACCGAAAGCAAATACGCAAGCTATTCGTAGCTGTTGTTGTTACGCACCTCTTAATCATTCATCACTTTGCATTGATCACGGCAGCTGTTACAAACTCCGCACGTGAGCTGCACAACGACATGCAAACAGTTGACACACGACGGGTGCGCGGGTAAATTATGCAAAAAAGTAGTACTCCAGGTGTCTCCAGTGTGGCAATGACCGCCGCATTCTAACCGACGTATTTACATTTTTACCATACCCAATGGCGCTGCAGAGCCGCCCAACCTACAGCTCGCGGCCACCAGGTAGCCCGTGACACATAGCAACATTGCCCCCGGAGAGATTGAAATAAGAAGTCTTTTAAGTCTTTCCCTGGCAGAGGCGCGACAGAACGCCGAAGAAATCACTGTTACGAACTTCTCATCGGTAAGTCGGTAACAAGACCCAAGGAGGTCTAAAAAACGATAACCTTAAAATGATACTGCTTGCAAGATAGCATATTCTGTAAAGGGTAAATTAAATAGACTAAAACGATTAGTTACACGCGCCAAACACTGAAGACCTAAAATGTTTTGTGAAAACCCACAGTCTAAAACATGGTTGTCCAACCTATTTGTGCCCGTTATTATTGGCCGATTCGCGGGTCGAAACCGGAAATATAACAGTATGTGGTATATCTAACAGCCTCAATTACTGTGTGATTTTTATATTTTATACATAATTTAAATTTCACGCTGCGGTCCGCATAACACAACCTGCCGGGCCGCGGGTTGGTGACCCATGGTATAAAAATGTTCCCCAATTTTTATTTTTCTTGCTGTAGGTGGCCACTGTGCCTGTAAGGTCCAAAACAGACTCCAGTGGGCCTGAGCTCTCGGTCCGCGTTCAGGGCCTTTGCCGGCCGGCGCCGTTTGTATCCGGTAATGACACACACTTATTATACGGACCGGCGGCATCTATGGAGAACAACTGCGAAATTCTTTTCAAGCTTCGGCCACCGCCAGTTAGCCCACTTGAGGTCAGGAATGCTACCATGCCGAGAAATATGGAAGTCCATATCATAAGCTGCATTCTGAAAAATGACACGCTTCTAAATTTTACTTTAGCATTGAATGATCTAAATTTGTCCATAGTTTGATTCTAAACCCCCCCCCCCCCACAAATTCTTTAATCAGAACAACTAAGTTTTGTCGCTAAGCGGCGATTGCAGTTTCCTAGATTCAGCGACATGTTTCCAAAAGTGGCATCACTGGAAGAGATTCCACCCACTTCCTGACAAAGTTTGAAACGAAACTTGGTACAACCTCCATACTCCCAAAGTACCCTACCAAAAATCGTTACTGTTGGTGGCAGTTCTTTGCTGGGATTGAAATTACTTTGTCGACGTTCCCTACGTGCATTGTTAGAGGGATGTTTTAACGATCTGCAGATCTGGAGACACTAGCTGCGGCTTGTGCCTCATATTTGCGTTGTCAGGCTTACTGCGCAAAAAAGCATACACAAGTTAAAATCTATGCATTGTGAAACAAAACATGGTGGAGACATTCCTTAGCTTTAAGTGTTACAGGATTTTCGAACTGGGGGAACCTTATTCAAGTGCAGGGTTTGTAGTACAGGTCCGACGGGCCAAGACTCTTCGTACGCCTATACGAATCTAGGCGAATATTTGTGAGGCTGTTGTACGGATTTCGTTCAAGTCACAGAAATCCTGGCACATAAGAAGGATAAGTAGTCCTCTAACGGCGGAAATATGACGAAATGTTTAGTTGCGGCAGGCGATTCATTTAATGAATTTCAAAATAACAGTGAACCATGCAGTGAAATTAAAAGAGGTCCAGTAATCCCGAAGTACTGTCACTGGAAGAGATGAATGAATCTACGTCCGAGGACATTAAACAAGAATTGAGGCAAACATCTTTGGACTTCTGAATTTTTTTAATCTTCAGCTCCGCAAGTCTACTGATGTCTGCAATGCTTCCCTGCGATTTGATTTTATTCATATGATTTTCAACGATGGCAATATTAAGGACCATCCGATGAAAACTGGAAATTAATATTTCCATTCATAACCTTGCCTCTGTCACACAAGACTGCGCTCCTGTTATATAACTAGTGAAAATGTTGGCTTACATTGACTCTGCAAATAATATCCTGCTTGCCCAGACTTTTCTGGTTATCACTGTGCCATTCACTGGCATGTTGTTTGAGCAGTAAGTGATTAACACTGTGCAAATAATTGTAAATTCAGGCGTCTTTTAACGCAGGCACTACGAACATTAATTAGACAAAAATTATGTTCGTTACGGGAATTTGACAATACATAATGAAGTCGGTCGCTGGGTAGAGAAAAAGTTTCATTCAGATTCGAATAGCTTCTTCCGCCAACTATGGAGTTCCTTCAGCACAACCAATTAAAATAATCCTGGTGCTTCTTGGATCGTGCCTTCTTTACAGACTTTGTGGCTAAACTAGATGATTCGACCACTGAGGTCGAAGGCGAAAAGAAGACCACCATTAAAATGCTTTGCACTATTGACTCCTTCAAAACAAAACTGAAGTTACGGAAGACAACTGATAAAAGTTCTGCCAACCCACTGCCCAAGTGTTCGAAGCCACACTGGTGGTACATTTGATGCATACCTACATTCTGTGGACTGATAAATATTAACGGAGTTTGAAAGAAGATTTCAAGACTTTGAGCTGCTCAAGTTCATCGCGTCTTTCATTAAATATGCTTTTCAAGACAAAGATATAAGTGAAAGCGCTGAACTTGTTCCATTTCTCCTGGAAAAGGCGAGTGTAGTATAACTTTAGATTATTAATTTGCAAACAGACTTCTCATTGAAGACAAGAGTGAATGACACAGACTTTGAAAATGTTATGCTATCTACATTGTGTCCTATTCTAAAATGAGTGTCATTAAAGGTGAAAGCATGTTTCGGCTCTACTTCATTAAGCGATGGCAGATTTTCTGCAGTGAAAATACTAAAGTCAAAATACGGACTATCATTAACTGAATAAAACTGAAATAACTGTATCAGAATGGGCATTGTCATATACAGTCGTAAAAATAATAAGCTAGCGGACAATATGCAGGGTCAGGTATTCCATATACCCTGCGCAGACTGGCTTAATCCTCGCGTCTAAACCGCTTCAAATCGCCAACATTTGGTTTTTTTTCTCATTTTGAGCCGCTGTCCTTGCGTCACTTCTGTCGTAAACAGGGCAGTTTTCACAGTTCGACGGCCACTTCAAACAATATGAGTCGGTCAAAATATCATCACTCTCTTTGGCAACAGAAAACTCGCAACAGCCGCAGAACAACTGCTTGTGATCCCAGGATAATGTTTTTGCACCTTTGTTTTACAGGGCATTGTCTGCACACTCAAGGTTAGCACGTATGCCTCGTATGTCCATGCCCCTGCATCACAGACTGTTGAGCAAGTGCTTTCATTGCTTTCTTCCTTTGTTTCGTCGTTCCTTTCTTTCCTGCTATATCTTTATCCTTCTTCCCAATTTTATTCCATCATTTTTCTTTTGTTTTATTTTTTGCAGCGTACTTCTTCCTGAGTATGAGCGGTTTCGACGACACGTTTCCACTTGCTGCTTCGTCCTTTCTTCTGCATTGTTCTCGAAACGCCATTTATTCACTATACCTACCATTCGAGCGATTAGTTATTTATTTGCTGTCTTCTCTATCGAGTCGAAACCCACCCCGCGTCCTCCGCAATAGGTGCATCAAGGCCTTGTTTTATGCTCTAGTTGTGCTCGTGAAAACGAACGTAACTCAAAAAGGCGTAAATAAAAAATAATATTACCATCACAAATAAGGGGTTAGCGTAATAGAACGCAGCCAGCCAAAGGGCGTGAAACCGAAAATAAGAGGGTGTAAATTAAGTAGTGGTGTAAATTGGTAGGGGCGCAAAAGTAAACAGGCGTAAAATAAACGGATGTAAAACAAGGCCTACACGTACTGTGGTCGACTCAGGAGAACGACTATGGCATTGGCAGTGGTTTTGCAGGGCGGAATCAGATCGCCACCAATTATCCTTTTAAAGCCTAGCGGTAACTTTACATAGGACCAGGTTTAACATTAAAAAATTCTACGTGGTGTCCACATTGCGTTTATGTGTTTTGTACGGGTCTCAGAACAAACAACAACTTTTGCCTTATAAAACATTAACAGACTGGTTTTTATAACCGAAGCGCAGAGTATTTCCAGCGCGGTACGCACTGAGTCCTTATATAAAACAGATACGCTTCGTCTTTAAAGGGTTAAAATATACTGGGCCGAAATGCAGTTGTGTCTTCTGCGTGCAAGTTAATACTATTATTTTCTGTCGCCTTCTGGGCTGTGAAGGTCAAAGCCATTCCCATGAGTCGAACATAATACATTGCGTTGACTCTTCGGGGTAAAATGTAAAAGACCTTCCTCTCAACCTATTATCGAGGTTAAGAATTCGTGGACTTACACCTTTACTTCTCCCTGCGTCTTTTCGGCGTGGTGCTTTACTAGAACACAGACAACTTTAACTCCTTATTTTCATTGCATCAATTACCGTACTGGAGTATATGAATATGATTTATAACCATGAACGAATAGTGTGAGTACACTGAACAGTGGATGGCACGGGAAAGCGAAGAGTTCAACAAACTAAGCTTCAGAACCCAGCTTCTTCAAACACAAAATTCACACGCGGTAGCAGGGTTTCTGATCAGCGATCCTGCATTTCAAAGCCCTATCAAATTACCGCCCGTTGAAATGCAGCTAAACTGAACGCATGCCTTGCCAAAATCTATTGTGAAATTCCTATGAAACTCGTACCAATGATGATACAACATTACGGTATTATCGTGAACACTACATTAACCTTTTAAAGCCTAGCGGTAACTTTACGTACCACCAGTTTTAACATTAAAAAATTCTACGTGGTGCCCACATTGCGTTTATGTGTTTTGTACGGATCTCAGAACAAACAGCAACTTTTGCCTTATAAAACATTAAGAGACTCGTTTTTATAACCGAAGTGGGGAGTGTTTACAGCGCGGTACGCACTGAGTCCTTATATAAAACAGATACGCTTCGTCTTTAGAGGGTTAATGTTAGCACATCCCGTTATTGTAACTCCTCTTCCAAATCAAAATTAATGACTCTTATGGTCAAACTCACACACAGCGACTATCATTACAGCTGACAGTTGTACTTCACCTTCACCAAACGGACGTATCTTCCTCTCCGGCGATCCCTTACACAATTTTTGAACGGCTTCTAACTCTCCTTCTCGATCATACGAACATAACTGACAACATTTGATTGCAGTACTTACCTGAAACAAAAAAAAATACAGTTAGTAAAACTCTAACAGCATTCGACAATTATGCGTCTTTACGGGCATCTAGTTTAAACTGCGTCACCCGCAAGAAGTCCAACTCTCCTTTTCTGTTTTCGCACATTGGACTGTGTGCGGAAGTAGAAAGTGAAACATTTATTCTGCAAGATAGTAGCGACAGCAGCTTATAGTTACTCACTCGATCGGGAGAAATTTTTAAAGTTTGCTTCAGTGATACGCAGGCCTGCCTGCACGCATACATGCATCCATCCATCCATCCATACATACATGCATACACCCATCGATAAATACATACACACACACACGTACGTACATACATACATGCATACATACACCCATAGATAAATACATACACACACACGCGCATACATACATACACACACGCGTATACGTACGTACATACATACATACATACATACATACATACATACACACACGCGCATACATACATAATACATACATACATACATACATAATACATACACGCATGCATTCATGCATGCATGCCTACATATTACATACATACACACACATACATACACACATGCATATGTACATAGGTACACAATACATACATACACACATGTACATAAATACATACATGCGTGCATGCATACATATATAGTACATAATACATATATACATACATACATACATACATACATACATACATACACACACACACATGAACACGTATACATACATACACACGTACGTACGTACATACGTACGTACGTACACACACACATATACGTACGTACGTACGTACATACATACATACATACATACATACATACATACATACATACGTACACACACACACACACACACATACTCATGCACATAGCAAAGGCTACACCAAACTTCTCGTCTAAAAAGGCTTAATAAACTTAGTGCAAATGAAGAAAAAGCTGAAGAACATCACTATTCATGGACCAGCTTCCTTCCATATTAGGATATACTCCCAACACTAAGCCACACTACCCAGTGTCGTCGATCGACATAAAGTATGAGACACGTAGAGACAACGCTATGTCATACTGGCAAAGGTGAACACCAAGGGCTTCCAGTCTTGCAAGTTGCATACGTAAGCGTCAGAAACTTTAGAAACTTCTTCTTCCTCTGCTGTATGTACAGCTGTTGCATGCAATATTTAGAGTGCGTCATCCTATACAGAATGAAATAAGTGAAAGTAGTTTTCTAGCCAATGTACCCCGACGTTCGAAAGAACATTCCATTTCGTAAGGTGTCTAGGCTTGTCCCGTTCGTCCTACCGTGTAGGTAAAGATACATACAAAGCAAAGAAGGAATGATATCGACAGGGGAAAACCGAAATACTCGGATAAAAAACCTGTCCCAATGCCACTTTGTCCACCACAAATTTCATGTGGCCTGGCTGCTAAGTGAAAGTGCTCTTCTGTCCAGTGCTCCCAGATTTCTGAAAGAGCATTCCTTCCTGGGAAGGTTCCCAGGTCTCGCCCGTTTTCCCTTCTGATAAGAATAACATGTACATAACCATGAGTGCGAAGCACTGGCCTCAACATGAAGTGTATATACTGGTTCAGGTAGTACCGCGCAGTAAACACTTTACCCCTCTGTTATAAAAACCAATCACAGGAGAATAACCGCTATTTTTGGAAACCATACAAAACATCAATGCCCACTTTGGGCAGAACGTAAACTTTTTTAGTTTTAAACGTGGTGGTACGTAAAGTAACCCATAGTAACCAATCGGTAAATCACCACAATTCTTGTTCGAGAATGTGTAAGGTTAATGTTGGAAAACTTAAACTAAGAAGCACATATTTATAAGGCACTTTTTATGTCAAGAATATATTTTGTTTGATATTCCCTCCCCCCCAGAAAAAGTTTGATAATTTATTCTAATATTTTGTTGAAAAGTGGCGAAACATAAGGATGCTTCCAACATCAATATTTCAAAAATCTTTACTTGCCTCGTGGCTCACAAATATTGCGATTTGGCAACTATTCCTTCCTGTTTTCCAGGCGTTTGAGTTTGTCACCTGCGTATGATCCCAGTCATCACGCATGGTGTACGTATGTGTGCGCATGTGTGTGTGTGTTTATATATATATATGTTTATATATATATATATCGGCAAAGAAAACAAATATCGGACACAAACTCTTTTACTTCAATTCCTAGAATAAAGCATCATCACAGTGAAAGATTTAGCACGTGAAATTTGTCTCACACCATGCTAAATCTGTCTGAGTGCAATAAACTTTTCTCCACGTCAGTTGATCAAATAAATATCTGCCTATCGTCTTTAATTTAGACTGCATAAACTGTTGCACTTTAGTACTGCCACATCTAAGGCCGCTGCCGAGCAGTTGACATGTCTGTTTCGTATACTGACTAGACCATGGACTGCACCACCTGGGGTTCGATTTCCAGCACAGGCAAGAGCTATTTCTCTTCTCCAAAATGTCCTCGCGGGCTCTTGATGCCCACCAAGTCTCCCACTAAAATTGTAGTTGGGGTTCCTTCTCCGAGGGTCAGGCGACTGGGGCGTAAGCCTGAACATTCGCCTTTTAAGTAGTGCCGCGGTTAAAAATGGGTGCAGCTATATGCCCATTGTCCCCTACATGCCTTCTTAGTGTGCCCAAGGACACACCTTTTATTCTTGAAGTCACGGATTCAAGAATCGGGTCGAAGGCCGATTGTCCTGACAGGAATTTCGCTGTTATGCCGCAATTCCCCTGCAACAGCGTGTCTGAGCCTTTTTAGTCGACAAATCCCTTGGTCTCTGGGCGCAACGTAACGCACTTGTACGAATTTTAAGTCGTAAATTAATTTTTATATAAAAGTACACATTAGTCTGCATTATAAACACGATAAGACGGAGTTTCTTTCCTTTCAAAGGAAGTTTATTTATTCCGTGAACAGAACAGGTAGTGCGTAAGCAATCAGCGAATATAATGTTCAGGTCCTATGGACCTGTGTTTCGTACCATATTGAATATACGTTAAGCACCCCATCATGAGATTTGACGTACGTGCTACAGCTACATGCAGGCTTTCCAGATGTTACAGAAAATGTCTGAATAGTACCGTAGAAAATATCACACATCTCTGCTAATTCATCTCTCCAAGTCCCCATGTGATTTATGATATGCAGCTGAAATAACGTCTTTAACCGATTAAAGCCCAGTGATAACTGCACGTACGGCGTGCTTTAAAGTTCATGAACTCCCTACTTTTCGATGAGGAACTTCTTGTTATATAGCATTTCCTGCACATTTCCTCTCTCTTATTTCCTCCTCGGAAGAGAGACCGGCGTTTCATCCCGCTTCTACAACACTGTGCAAGTATGAAGAAGGGTTATGGTGTGCGCGCTCGGTAAACAAAAGGTTCTCTTATAAATATTTACATTCATAAAGTTCACCGAACTTTAAACAAGCTTGCTTAACGCCTATATAAAGAATTCGCTACAATACAAACGTTATGAACCACGGTGTACAGACAAATGGCCATTGTGCATTTCCTAGAACTAATTGTTAGGAAATCACAGGCGTCGCAAACTTACTCCAAGCAGCACAGTCCCTGTGAAATTAATATCCCACCAGATATTCAACGCATTCACTGAAGAGTTCGTTCAATTAGTCATTGGACCCCCCCCCCCGTCCTCACATTAAAGCGCCCGCCAGTTCGAAGCCCTGTGCAATGTTCACAGATTGAGATTGTTACCCTCAACCCATCACCAATTTGGCGGTACACCTCTTGTCGGCTGTCAGCGAATGTGTATTCAATAATTAGCGGCCACTCTCCATGTCTGGAGTTCGTCTCCGTCATATCAGCCATGACGGTTCGAAACCACAGGCAGGCCGGGAGCGAAACTTCTTGAATAGTTACAGTTAGAGCAAGAGTACAAAGCAGTCCTTTACGACGGTAGAGCTACGTACAATTTCTGCTGGCTCCATCCTCGCAAAACTGTATCTCCGAAATATTCAGCCAAATACCTATAGATTCATCAAATAAGACACACACACGCGCTTGAAAAAGCATATATTCTGAGACGACATTAGTCTTAATGTAGGGATTTGCCTGTTTAATAATAATAATAATAATAATAATAATAATAATAATAATAATAATANTGCCTGTTTAATAATAATAATAATAATAATAATAATAATAATAATAATAATAATAATAAAGTGATACACCAGAAACTGACAGAAGCAGCCAAACTAACTGAAGACGAATGCCCATACTATAGGTACAAACCAGCAAACGTGCTGGAGAATGACAACTTCAAACTGTACTGGAATCGCAGCATTATTACGGACAAAACAATACCTTCCAACCGACTTGGCATACCTCTCACGAACAAGAAAACAAAAAATACCTTCCTGATAGACACAGCTATTCCAACTACACAAATCTCGCCAAAACAATAACAAAAAACAAAAGAAATACCAAGAACTGGCGAACGAAATACGTGTTATGTGGAAGCAGGATGCAGTACAAGTGGTCCCGATAGTAATTTCAGCTACGGGAATAATTCCAAAGTCACTGTCACAAAGTTTAAAGAGACTTATCCTGCACCCAAACACATACATACAAATGCAAAACGTAGTAATTCTTGGCACATGCTCAATTGTAAGAAATTTCCTGAATTACACATAAGACCACCGAGCCTAATCCTGTTTATGATACATCCCAGGATAGGTGAATATTTCCCAGCTAAAACTGAGAAGTGAGAAATTCGGATAATAATAATAATAATAATAATAATAATAATAATTCAATTCTAGTTTATTAATGTCCCGAATCAACATCCAGATGGTAAATTGGCCACAATACTACTACTACTACTACTACTACTACTACTACTACTACTACTACTACTACTACTACTACTACTACTACAATTATTATTATTATTCAGAAAATAGAAATGTGATCAAGAAAGAAGCCGAGAAGATTCTAAAATATAAAGACCTTACAACAGAAACACAGCGCATGGGGAATGTAAAAAACAAAAGTGATAGCAGTAATAACAGCGGCAGCTGGAACCATCTCGAAATCATCCATTAGATACTTGAGCAACATACGGCGAAAGCATGAAATAAAGGAAGTACAGAAAACAGCCACACTGGGCACTGCACACATACTTCGGAGAATGCAGATGTAACAATACAAAACATTCAACATGGGAAATAGCTTTACATATACCACAAATTGTAACCACAAAACAGCTGCAACATACCCTAAAACATGGTTTCAGGTATATACTTGCATATACCCAGAATAAAGAAACGTGACAACGAAAGTATGTTAAAGTTCACATCAGAACAGGTCATGAAGGCCCAGAGGAGTAGAGGTATAGCTCTACTTTTTCTTTAACCTCGGCGCTATAGGTGGGTGGGTGGTCAACGCCGCGGTGGGCAAAGCCACGCTGCAGCCGCTTTACCCGCACGAAAGACCCAGTGCCCATTGAATAAGAGGCTGTGTGGACGCCAGAGCCGGTCTGCACGGGTGCGGAAAATCTCGACTTCGCCGGGATTCCATCCCTGGGCCGTCCAGCCCGTAGCGAGTCGCTTTACCGACTACGCTATCCCGGCCCACATGATGATGATGAGGGTGGTGATGATGATGATGAAGGTGGTGGTGGTGGTGGTGGTGGTGGTGGTGGTGGTGGTGGTGGTGGTGGTGGCGGTGATGATGATGATGATGATGATGATGATGACGACGACGACACCAACAAAGAACGGCGATGACGTGTTACGTGTGCTGGGTTCCTGTATGGAGCACAAATGACACGTACTTGCTTCTCTGTTTAGCGCAGAGGTGGTCAGACGTTTCGGCTCAGTCATCTACTCTAAAGACAGAAAATCCTTCGCGACCTACCACAGTACACAACGTATTAATATTAGGTCAACTAGACAAAGAAATGTAAAATAGCATAATAACATCAAACACATAAAAGTACAACGGTCCCATTTATTAAAAATTAATCTTTTTAAAATAAACAATTTACCATAATTAAAATGTGTTTTTCATTAACCTTCCAATTGCGGAGTTGATGCATGGCACTGCATATCTTGCGATAACTTACTGACAGAGGGTTCATAATTACTCAGGCATATGTGAAGGCAGTATTTTAAATGTTCATCGGTCAGACGGCTTTGGTATCGTGATTAAATTCTCTTCATCTGGCAGAAGACTTCTTCGCAGGGCTAGCTTGATCCAAAAGATGCTGTCAAACGAAGAACTGTTGACCTTACCGAGGCAGCAAATAAATTTTGCTACAGACCAAAAAGCGGCCGCGATCGGCCAAACAACTAGCCGCGATCGAGTGTTTGGCCACCCCCGGTTTGGTGGAAGTGACTCCGTTATTTAGCAACGGGGTTTTCAGCCACTGGACATGTTCGATTTTACAACTGACCATTAAGGCGATCAGTGAGTACATTCTTGACATCTCACGTTGGATGATATAATCACCGCAGTCGGCAAAAAGCAGAAAAGAATTTTTAAGCGTTACCTGCACAAACCACGTAAAACGAATGAACAGTTGTGAACCTGTGTGTATCATCCTCGAAAATACTCAAACAATTTCAATGATACGGAAATTCGAATACGCCGGCGCCCTACAAAGCACAATGAAACGCCATGGTACAGGAAGTGGGAAACCTATTTTAGAAGACACAATAACAGATACGTGCGCCATCTCTTATTCTGGACGTCTACCGGATGTAAATTAAATTGAAAGGTTACTTTAAACGCCGTACGGTTTGCCGCATTATTATTCCGCTCTGATCTGGCGAACAAGATAGTGTAAAAACCAGAGAGTGTAACGAAGTAAGTTCTCTGGACGGAGAAAAGCTAAGGAGTTGAAAAGAATTTTGTAGCAAGAATAAATAATTCTGTAAACGTATTTATCAGGACCACACCACATACTACGCCTAATGTGCTTTTCTATGGGAATAAAATACACTGGGAGTGTATATGAACAATGTACCTCGATTCCCGGCGGAAGCAGAAGACATTTCACCACTCCAAATTATCAAAACCGGCTCTGCGGCACACCCAGCCTTCTACTGACTGAGAACGGGGCCCTTTTTACCCCGCACCCATTGAACAATGTACTGCATATATTTTTTTCCATGGCGCAACAGCCCTAGTGGGCCAGGACCTTATTATCGAGGCTACACGATCACACTCAGACACACCACACTCGGTAGGACTCCTCTGGACAAGTGATCAGCCCGTCGCAGAGACCTCTACCTGACAACACACAAAACACACAACAGACATCCATGCCCCCCGCGGGATTCGAACCCAAAATCCTAGAAAGCAAGCGGCCGCAGACTCACGCCTTACACCGCACGGCCACTGGGATGGGCATACTGTACACACACGCGCGCGCGCGCGTCTGTGTAAAAAAAATTGACTGCGCGTGCATCTGAAGAGGTCAATGAATTGAGGGAATTTCCAGAGAATATATTTCTAAACCACTCTCCTTCAAACGCAAGATTTTCACCTTTCAAAACCGTCGCATAAATTCAGGATTTTAATAGATGGACACAGTCGCATCTCACAGTCCGTGAACCTTAACGTTCGAGATTTCAACGATCACTCATTTTAACAATGTTTCCAAAATTCGTTACTGGTTCCAGCGAACCAGGATGGGACCATGTGGATGACAAGTGGGCTTCCGCCACTCTCCTGATTTTACAGAAACCTCAGCTTAATAGGATTTTTCATTCAGACAGGCTGGTTACTTTTGGTTCTCCACAGCGTCGGTAACGACTGTTTTGTACTGTTACTAACATAAACATCGATGCTTTCTATGCACTTCGACGTTTTTTCATATATTTACGACTCCTGTCTCATTAAGTTCTTGGAACCAAAGCAGTACTTTAAACCGAAAATGGATTCCGAATTTCCTGACGGTTTTACTGATCCCAGTTAATCAGCAGCATCTGACCTCCACTGTACGTATAATAATATTGTATCTTTGTGTCTTCAAGCTGAAGTTCATACTACTGTTGCAATATACTGTCGAACTGTTATAACGAAGGGCCACTGGACTGGACTTTTGGGGCATACAGCCGTAGTCCGTATTACTCATGAACGTAAAAACTCGCACGTAGGATATAGCAATAACTAAGAGTACATATATATATATATAGATTATGTTTAACACATGTGTGTGAAACAACACAGAAAGATACGTGAACTAAAAATTTTAAAAGTAAATATATAAAAAATACTACCATTCTTTCTCCTTAACTCGTTCTCACACTTACGTGTGTTGGAAAATGTATGGACGCAACAACACCTTATTATCTAATATAAATTTCAGTAACGTTTGCTTCGTCTGGCATGGAGTTCGATGGATCGCCACCAGGTGGCAGGAAACAGAACTATGAGAACGGAGTTCCATAGATGTCCACTAGATGTCAGGAGACGCAAATAAACAGGCCTATGAAAACACTTGTTAGACGATATTCTAGATAAACTTCTGTACTTTTTTAATCAACGTGTTTTATGCGATTTTCCTGCGACAAGTCTTTTTGTCAGTTACAGCCATGTACACACACACACGCGCGCGCGCGCGCGCGCGCACGCACGCACACACACACACACATTAAAACTGTACAAAGTTTTTAGTTCTCTTCAGCCAACACACTTTTCACCCTTAAATTTACACAGTGCACTGGGTGCTACGTTATAAAGCAGCCCATTAGATGTCTTCTTCGCTGTAAACTCTTTTACGTCCTGCCAAATAATTTCTCATCCATTCGTTTGCTTATGTTTTTTAATCTCCTAACATGGCCTCACCACGAATTTTCGCATAAACAGTGGTAACCCCAATTTGGAAACGATCAAACAATCAGCTGTTACATGTAAAATTCTCGCGCCCTAGTTGTTTGCCCATTTCTTTTTGCTCGTACATTTAAAATGGGATCGTTCATGAGGAAATCAGCATTACTCCATGCCTTCAAGAGTTCCAGCAATGCTCGATCAACATTGTTCAAGTCACATTTCTTATTTCCTAGTTCGTAGTGCCCTTGTTTTCTACTACAGATGAAATCGCTTGTTTGTTTTTCCGTAAAGCCGAAACTGTAGATGGTAAGTTACATTTTTTGTACATTTCGACATTTTCTTCGCCACGTTCTAACTCTCGACAAATCCCAACTTTTTCGCGATTAGACAGACACTGACTTTTATTTACAGATATATTGCTCGTTGAAGGGCAAAATATCCATTGATTTTGTGACTAACGCCACAAAATTTCTATTCAAATTGATCAATTTTAATATTACTCCCCAAAATTATCTCTTGTTTGCACTAAAACTGATTCGTAACGATTAAGAATTATTTTCCCTTATATGATCAGCCTACTAATCTTTGCTCACGGATACAAATTATGAAGTCCCTCATTATATATAGCTTCTCCAACTTCCTATCACTTCGTCTTAGGTCCAAACATTCTTCTCAACACCTTGTCCATATAAAGGCAAAGGTAAAATTGTCCCTGAGCACGCCATGAAGATATATGTAGTAGTGGCAGTACAGCTCCTTTCACTATTAACCTTGAAACTAGGAGGTGAGTGGTAAGTTTCACGCCCCGGCCGCTTTATCCGCGGGGAAAGAGGCCCCAGTCCACTAATTAGAAGGTTGGCCGGCCTCAGAGCCGGCCTGGACATGTAAGTGACGTAAAAGAGGTTTTGGCCCTGCCGGGAATCGAACAATCCTGCCCGTGTGTCTCAAAGTCTATTTTATTTTCTTAGAGGCACGTAGTATTCCTGACATATAGTCTGAGCCTAATAAATGCATTGGTAGAATAACGTACGCAGTGGCGTATGTGGCAAGATTTCTCATGCGCCTATCACTGCGTGCGCACCTAAACGAGTGGGTATATTAACCCATGTCCATGAGATAAGATACTGTACGTTACCACTGTGTATGAGAGAGGGAACACTGGACGTGACTAATGAAAGATCTATTGCGTAATGAGGCGTAGAATAACAATGACAAACGGCCCTGAGTTGAGTGGCTGAGACACAGCAAGACACGTGCACAGCGAGACGAAGCACGAAAGAAGAATAAAATGGCAGATGGTCCACACGTATTATATTTTGTAGTATACAAAGGGACAGTAATATTCAAGTGAACGTTAGAAGATACTGCGAAGACCTAAACGAGTGATGAGCAAACCTTATGGGCACGAAACCCAAAATAAAGAGTAAAAAATATTTGCAGGACACATTATAAATAACACCTACATTTTTTTCCTCAGGTATGACTAATGAAAATACCTTGTCGTCAATGATGCCAATACCGGGCGACATTATTTGAATTAATCTCGAAAAACCTGAACCGTACAAATTTTGAAAATACCTTATTTAAGAAGTCCTTACTGGTGCCTCTCGTGTACAAAATCCTGCGTAAAAGCAACATAGCACAAATAAATACATTTCTCTGCGCCCCCCCCCCCCCTGCATTTGCCAAGCTGCGCGATATTTACTTCTGTGTGAGATGGAGCTTATGTTTATGTCTTTATGAAAAGCATATTGCAATGTAAATAATACAACGAATTTCTGAGTAATATTTTTGAATAAATGCGGATAAAATAATTATTGGTCGAATTTTATATCTTTTTGTTTCATGTTTCTGAAATCAGATAACAGGACGCACTGAAAAGTTTGACCAGCTGCATTTTGCTCACTGTTGACCTAAACTGAATTGAAGTGACTGTGAAACATGACCTTTTGGGTGACTATATGATGCCAGTGTTGGTAGGTAGTTTCTAGCACGCCAGAGTATGTACTGCATGAACTGTACATAAAAAAAGACCATGCGCCAGGAATATTACACACTCTTGGATATTATTTATTTCACCATCCCTCCTACGTTGCCTGTTACATGCTGCCACATTCTAGCACAATTCATACGGTGGAATCTTCATAGCAGATGCGATATAATTTTTGAAATCTTAAATAAATAATACAATTACAGTAACTTCACTTTCTTCCAATAGGTACCTAAATAATCAAAACCAATACAACAAAATTAACTTGTTTTTATTTCCCTGAAACTAGGAACTGTTGAAAAGACTCGGTAAACATGAACACAGGAACAGATGTTAAATTTGTCCCTGTGCTCGCCATAAACGCATATGCCGCAGTTGAGGTAATAACTCCACGCATTCTTAATCTCGGCTCTAAATTGAGGTGAGTGGTCAGCTTAACGACCCCGCCAGTTTACACACGGGGAAAGACCCTCGGGTTGTCCATTAAACAGCAGGCTGGGTGGGCCCCACAGCTGTTTATTTTGAAAAAGAAGAAAATCTCTTCTTCAGTACGCACTACACCCACAGTTCCTCTGTCGTCCAGCATGCAGCGTTGTCACTATACTGACTATACGTAACCACGTGTCATCTTCGGTCACAGAAAAAAACCAATTGGAAGCCAGGAGAAATTTACTTGCGATGCAGATACACATCTGTTTTTGCAAAGCGCGTCAAACTTCACGAAATCAAGAATTTTTATGTTTTCTGTTTCCTTAAACATTCTCCATTCTGATATAAAAGTTGTACACCCGTATGTTCAGGATGGCGGTATTTTGCATTATCTGACAGACTTCTTGTACACTACACCGTTTCTAAAAAAAATATACGGATCGTTTCCTGTAAAATAGTAATTATAGTAGCCTGATAGGAACCAGTATTAAATTAGCTCGACAACGTTTAGTGCAGATCCCCCTTCCCGCAGAAATGTTGGACTAACGTAGTAGTATTTCCTTTATACCAGTCTAAATTGTTACACCACTAAGACTACAATCAAGCCGTGTCTTAATATCCTTCACTACAGAAATGCCTTCACAGCTTGATTTACAGAGCCCCTTTCTAAAGTTCGGGCTGTATAGCATGGTGGCAAAACTGACAGTGAAGTGGAAAGCATCTACGGAGAAACGAGGTTCAATTCCCGGCGGAGACAAGAAAATTCTTCTCTTCTCCACTGCGTCCAGACCAGCTCCGAAGCGCACGCTGCCTCCTACTTAAGGAATTCTGGGGGCTACTATCCCAGGGATAAAGTGGCCGGGGTAGGAACCTGCCCACTCAACTCCTTATAAGGCCGAGGTTAAGAATGTGTCCGGCTACGCTTTCATTCCCCCCTGTGCCTTTGTGACTTGGTACTGCATTAAGCTCAGGGACTTCAGTGTACCCCACTCTTCAAGTTCGCAACATTCATAAGCACTTTCCGTTCTCCACTCACCTCCACTTTCAACCGAACCGGATACGTATCAAAAGTATTAACTCCTCTATCGCTGTGCTAAACCGCTCGATTGACTTACGAAATGTTGCTTGCTTGTAAACTGCAGTTTTATATTTTCAGGTCCGACTCTCTCTCTCTACACACATATGCATGCATACATACATACATACATACATACATATATACATACATACACACACATACATACATACATACATACATGTACATAATACATACATATAATACATATATATACATACATACATACATACATACATACATACATACATACATACATACATACATACATACATACATAGAATATAGTATTGATGGAAACTCTTAAATTAAATTCTACAAGAAATCTCTTGAATAATCACTGAAGTTACATGTCCTTCGGTGCGTAATGCATGAATTTCAGTAATAAAATGTCACTATCTGTTCGCCCTGGATTCGATCCACAGAGTAATAACCCTGAAACCACTCTGTTGGTTACATAAAGTGCAGACATAAAAATAGGCCTACTGTCGCCTACAGAGTTGGCGTCTAATATTAAGACGTTACGCACAGTGGCGTCATAAATTCCGATCCTTCCACACACGCACGTAATACGTTTTAAACACATGGGCGCATGTGCAAAAATATAACTGCACAATTAGTACGCACTTTGACATTTGTTTACCCCTGACAACAGGAGCAGTCTCGTTGCGCAGATGGACAACACCTTCACCAATACTCTGACGGCTGTTAACACGAGAATTTAGTTTCCAGCGAGCACAAACTATTCTGTATATGCTGTACTGTACACAGCTGCCTCAATACTGAGCGCTGATATAACACTGTGAACAGCGTACATAAAAAGTTCTTGTAAAACTACACTACTGTTTCGATTGATGCGTTCATGCGTACTTTCGCATAAACGCTTTCAACATGACCTACCCTACTAACATTACTAAAAAGGATGATATGGTAAAAGCAATGGCCATCTTGGGCATGGATCGCGCAATATATGAACGCCACCATGCTAAGCTACAGCATGTTCTCTAGGTCATCGCAATAGTGAGTTCATCATTACCACCTTCAGCTGTCACTAACATAGCCTCACACCACTATCGCAGTTAAATTAGCTGAAGTTATGGCCTAAATATGTACAGTTAACTACACATTCTGCTGACATCGCATCATGACAGCAGTTTGCAAACAATCGCAGACATTATCACACGCTCACACGACGAAAGACTAGGAATGGAATCGACAGCACACATAAAATTAAGTCGCCCCTTCTATGTTCCATGCTCGACCGTGTGTCCTTGTAGTGCATACAGTCCCCAAAATCTAGCACTGTGTACATGACTTCAAACCAGCGATCATTGATTACTACTCCAACATGTCTCCACCCATTTTACATGGCCGCACTCAGGCTGCGTTGTTTCGAAAACACGCCATCAAATAAAAAGGTTTACATTAATAACGCTATGGCGGCTAGCCACTCTATACAAACTGTACCAACCGGCGGCATAACACAGTAACACCAGAGAGCGTATAACACAACAAAACCAATGCGCGCGTGGGCGGCCGCTGAGTAGGCCACGCTCATTACCATATGCTAACCGACGGCAAGTGGCAAATACGATTAACTTCTAACGATAGCATTGTTGCCGGAACATGTAAACGGCTAAAGCGGTTGTTTGACGAAAGATAATGTAAACTACTACTACTACTACTACTACGACTACTACTACTACTGCTACGACTACTACGACTACTACTACTACTACTACTACTACTACTACTACTACTACTACTACTACTAAGTGAATACGAATATTTGTCAAGGCCCTGATAACGTAACGGTAAAAGCTGTGATCGGTGGCCGTGATCTGAAGAGAGAGGCAGAAGAAAAAGAATGAGGAACCGAACAAGCTGGCCCAAACGCTAGCACTTCATGCTTGTGCTGGGGTGGAGTCCTGTTCAAATCGCGGTCCGGACACCTACTGCACGAACCGAGGTTTTGCGTGAGGATAAGAAGCGGAAAGAGAGAATCTGGACAACACTATAACAGATACTGTAGAAGGGGGTGGGGGAGGGGGGAGAGGAAAGAGAAATCGGGTGTTGCAAATGAAGACGTGAGACGTAGGAGACGTGAGAAGCGCCCGTATGTGGTGAATAGGAATAAACCAGACATATGTCGCAGGCATATTATGAAACATGCACGAGATTAAAAAAAAAACAGTTTTCAGGGAGACACCGTGAATTTTAGTAATGTAAGTATTTTGAAGAGTTTGGGTGCTTATCCACTCAAAGGAAAGATATAGGTAGAAAAGGTGTGCTCACCAACGGCCTCTTCCTTTGTAGACAATAATTACGTGGATAATGCAGGAATGTGGACTGAACCTAAATATAATGTTTGTATACTACGGTAGCTAGTGGATTTCGATTAGCAGAACAGCTCCTTAATAACACCGCAACGTGGGGCGGGGAAGCGGGAGCTGTGCATAATATCGCAACAGAAATAGACATGCTGGACGAGTAAGAAGAAGACGGGGAAGAAAGAAGAAGAAAAATAAGACACTGAGGAATGAAAAGGATTAGAACAAGTAGTAGTGGCATGTAACTATAAATAACAACTTTGGAAATATGGTACAAATATTTGTAATTAAGAATTAATGTATTTTATATCACGAAATTCAAACTGTCGCTTTAACAGGGGAAGATGCAGTAACGCCGATTCTGTGTTTCTGTCTATGACACTTCACTCAGTCTGGCAGATCTCGAATGTGGGCCCACCGTCTGCAGCTAGCTTTACACAGCTGATGTTCACATTTAAAGTTCAAACTCATATTTGCAAAACAACGGCGCCGGATTCATCAGTTTAGCATCCCTCATCATTTTAAAGTAGAGGATGATACAGCCGATTTGCGAACATAAAAACCTGTAACAGATCTCCGTCACTTACAGGCGACCTTAATCTTTTAACGAACGAGTGGAAAATTATATTACAAAATCGCTTTACATGTGAATTGATCGCAGTAATAATACAGGCGTCACGTGACATGACGTAACTCATTTATTAGCTCAACAAGCGGGCTACTTCATGGTTTAAGTCTCTCTCTCTCGAATAACATTACAGTTACTCAACGGGCCGAAACATGATCTGCCTTTACGAAGCCCAATGATTTATTACGATATACACAGTCGCACACCGCCACTGAGCATGTGAATTCTGTACACAGTTTTACAGCCTTCTCGTCGAACACTGTTTCAATATTATGCCGTCATCTCTGTTTAAATCTGCCAAGTTCTCTCTTTCCTTATAATCTAAACAAAATGTATATGAATTTCTCATTACCCTCTTACACCATGCATGCCCCTTAAATACCGTATTTCTTTCCTCAGTCACATTAATCCTTTAAATAGTCCGATTAAACTGAATTATATTTACAGATTCAGTTAATACTGCGCAGTGCACACACTCCGTCTCAGTTAAATGTAGTTAATACTGTATAGGAAAACAGACACATAATCTGTGGGCTGAAAGTAATATTCTTGGACGCTAAACATAAAACCAGCGGGCTTCACAGGGTTAATAGCCTTAGGTGAAGAGAAGAAATGATAGGACCACTTACTGGAAAATTTTATCCAGCTGTTTCTTGGGGTAGCCCCTTTCTCAGTGTAGGAGTTGTAGAGTGTTCTCACATATCCTCCACGTAGTTCTTCTTCAGAACGAATCAAGCCATGAAGATCCGCCACTGGTTTTAACCAGTCATTTAAAATCTTGACATGGCGGTTCAGCCAAATTAGAAGATAGCACTGACAGAGCCACACACATAAAGGAGTTGTTGAGATATTTCCGCTTCTCACAGCTTTCATTAGTTAAGCTGAATGTGCAGAAGGAAGGGCGCAGATGGCAAGCCTAACATGACGTCATACAATGCCACTGTACAAGAACCTAAACTGAAGAGATTACGCGGCGTTCTTTGGTCTATATATAGCACTACCCTCATGCTGCACACTATTATTACACATCAGGGGTGTTAAATATTTTCGACGACTCACCTGGCAGGCTTGTGGCTTTTTTCGTAGTGGCGATTATTAGCAGTAGTCGCAGTATAGCAGAAGTATTAGTAGTAATTCGTGATTAATGTTTTAACCAAACGACCTATTTACGTTAACTCTGACAGAGTCCTGGCCATTGAAGACTGCCCCGACGTCGTAGTTCGACAATCAATACCTTCAGAAACACCAACACGTCTGTGTTCGAGACAGAAGCGACACACGAGCCAGGATCTTCCGCAACATGCAGTTGGCGGTCACTACAACAGCCCATATCTGGTCCTGCCCTGCCAGATGGATCAGTTCACATTCTCACGTCTTATTTCTCGCACACTTTGCTGCTTTGGCCGTGACGAATCATCAGATTCCGAGGCTCTGGAAATAACTTGATTCCGCGTGAGTGTAAAAATGTCTGTAACGTTGTATAAAATTGTGCGAAACTTCGCGGATATACAGTAGAACCCTGTTATAACGACACCGGTTTATACGGCACCTCGTCTATAACGTCAGATATTCTGTGGTAACAATTATTTCGTCACTGTTAACGACGTTACAGTTCTCGACTATAACGACACTCGTTTATAACGACACAAAATATTCGGCCCCTTTCTTAACGTTATAACCGAGTTCGACTGTGTTTGCAAAGGAAATGAAATAGCCTCTCACACAGACCCATTCAACCCGCAGCTCGCGGGCAACATGTTGTGCGCGTCACAGTGTTATTTTGCTCTCCAGACATTGAAGTGAGACGACGTATATTAAACTTTTCCCCGGTAAAGCCGGCATAGAGGGCCGAGGCAATTTTTTAGACTTATAAGCTGTTTATTTATAGAAACATACATTACCTTACTAATTTAATTCAAGCTTTTCTTAAGAACATGCGAAAAGTAACGATTATGCACAACTGAAGAATGCTAAATATCCGTGGTCAGCTGCTGCTTCTTGACAAAAGGGATCGCCTGACAGCCGGTTACGCGACTTCTTCGCATAATGACCAGCTGTTTGTACCAGCTGGACCACAATTATTTAGGCACGTCAATAAAGCTTATGCCGCAAGTGACACATGACACTGCCATTAATATTCAAGAAGCAAATTGAAATTCATAAGAAAGCACGATCAATGATCTGGCATCGTGTGCCATGTTGTTGGTGAAGGAAGTCCGTTTTAAGTTTTTTGGTTTCATATTATTCAAACAGGCCCGTATATCTTCTTTCTCATGAGACAAAACGCAGTTCACTAGTTCAGATCAAAGAGACTTGACCACGCATCGCACAAGGGAAGGAAGAGGTACAGTTCGGCACTTTTGAATCTATGCGACCATGTAAATAAGCGTAGAGACTTCGACGTCGAGTGTGGAAGAGCGAAAAGTGTCTTTTGAACAGCTTCGACTCACAACAATTTAACATCCACTGGAAATTTCGTCAAACCAGAAGACAGAAGGTAATAAACGTATTATTAAATTCGGTCAATGGATGCATAACGTAACATTAAATCTTAGAACTGCGACGACGCAATGCGGCAGGTCTGGGTGGCTGGTCTTGACACGAGACAAAGTTCTTCAATATTCATACATCCACCCATCCCATGTCTGACTGATTAATAATGCTGGAATACTAAACGTAAAGTAAATTAGACCAATAAATTAAAACTGTCTACAATCAGAACAAAAGTCATAATACAGTAGTCTACATTACAAGTATCTCCAGCAGTACCTAATTCAATTGAAATAAAACTGGCTAATGATGACCTTCTCATTATCATGGCCTGTCCCTCTTACTCGATATTAACCACACTGAAATCAGCCTACGGTTACAGGCAGCAGAAAGCCGTCTAGGCGCCAACATGCTAATGTTGTTCACAGATTAAAACACACGCTCTTTCAAACGTTGCAAAACTCTACGGTAAGGATGAAAAAAAAACACACAAATTAGTATCTACAGAGTTTAGTGATAAGGTATGTGCATATCTTGTACTGGTCAGACTATGGATTTCGTCAACGTTATATCTGACATACGTAAATTTAAGGTTTAAAATATGTTTTAAGTAGAATTTGGCGGGGCATTTACGTTCCATCTTCCTAGACGTGCCACGAGTCTAGCTAAAATGGCTCATTCGTTCTCACTATGAAAAGCAGATTTCTTGTCACCTCTATGCTGTTTTTGGTACTGAATTAAGAATTATCTTTTTAATAGTACACGCTTTCGAATGTCTATTTAAGGACTTGTATTGCTGGTGCAAACGTCGCTCCCAAATTCCGTATGAGCATGACCACCGTATTGATAGTATTGATGATATAATTACAAAGGTGAGGTGTATCTGTTGTTTTGATGTTCACATAAAAGTTTCACAAAAATTCTTCAGTTTATTCGAAAGCAATTAGGACAGACACACAGACGGACATTAATGCACCTTGAAATATGGAACATAGGGACAACTAGAATGGCAAATTTACCGTCACATCACAAATACTCATTTGGCGCACATTATGTACATGTAGACTTCATGTCGAAAACACTTTATGAAGAAAATGTAATTAAATCGGGTACTTATTCTACTGCAGCTATTACATACACCCAAAATATTTCTTGCTTTATGAAATTTGAGGTTGATACATCGGTGTTTCTAAAGATGCAAGTCTTCTGGGACAAAGCGTCACATACCAGAAGACCTGCAAGTTCATTTTTTCGTTTACTAATCATCCTTTGGAACACATTTCAGCAAAAAATGCTGAATGCAAAGTACTCGTCAAAAATGTCCAGTTTTACGGAAATCTAGTTTATGCATTATTCTAGTGACCACTATCCCATACATACCGAATTCAATTAAAAATCCATCGTTTATCCTTTCGCTCTTGACACGCTGTTGCGAAGCGCTCCAAAATTCCTAACATGCAAGTCACTGTAACCAATATGAAGAGTTCGCAAATAATTTACCAACTGCTTTAGGAAATCCCATTGTTTTGTAACAAGAAAAATTTACGCCAAGGAACCTGAAGTGGTATCATTAAACCACACCAACAGATTGTAACCTAATCCTGCTCAGATTCTCAGATGTATTAAATCTACATGCACTTTAATGTTAAACCCCGCCCCATACACGTTTCAGACTTCCACGTTCTAGACACTTCTTGCTTCCTCTCATGCTTACGAGCCACCGTCCTTGAAAAAGCCACCTAACAGTACTATGCAACAGGAACAAGTTCTTTAGCTCCCCGTTACACCATTTCTCCGTTGCTTTGTTATTTCAACTCGTAAACCTTTTTTGAATCTGCATAATATGTAAGAAATATTTCGCTAAAAGAAAATACACGTACATGATCATACCATATAAGAGGATGACAGACCTGTGAACCATCCCATACATAGTTTAATGTCGATGACAACCGATATGAGTTTATATTTACACCCTTCAACTACAAAGATGATAGTTTCCATGTTACATATAATTAGACTCTTCTATCGAGCAATTTCGTATGTGTGACTATGACTAAGAAATTACGACAGCGTTCAAAAGTTTGGGATGTGCAGGGAGAGAAATGGAAGTTCATGAAACACTTTCCCTCATCCTATTGGCAAATTCTCCAGCATGTCGCTGTGGCTTGTAGTGGATACACATGTATAATGACGGATCAAAGAATGCATTTGACATCAGGGCAACCTATTTTCATGCGTTCTTAGCAAAAAAAGCAAATAAATATCGTAACACCTTTGTCCGTCTGTTCGTGATTAATCCTCTAAACTTCTTCGAATTTCGATGAAGTTTGGTATGTGATATTTACACTAAATGTTGTCAGTTTTCATGTCACGTTGCACGATTTTATTTGGTACCTTTTCCGCCATTACGGATTTTCTTTTTCCCCCTCGAACCACAGTTGCAGAATCTCTGATCTAGACTAATAGCTCGCACATACTCTGCATAAAATTAAAATGGCCTGAAAGACGTCGAAACGCGTACGTCGCAACAAAGATACTAAGCGCTGGCAGTTGGACCATACACAACAGAAACCGAAAATGAGAATGCACTGCGGACAGAAATGCACAGAAACCAGCACGAAGTTGGCACTGCAAATTTACTGGAGTATATTTTTTCACCCTTCAACATTACGTTTGTTACATGGCGTGTCTCGTTCTTTGTGCAGCGGTGCACTGCTTCCCTTTTTGTGTGCACTCTGAGCCCGAAGAGGCCGAGGGGGGGGGGGGGGTGTCTGTTAAGTTGCCAAGGCCACTGCTGAAGAATGCAGTGGGTGCCGATGATCTCTGCTAGCCGAGCTGTTGACCGAGAGTTGAACCAATTACTTTGCCATGGCGTGCCTCGAGAACAAAAGACGATCACATCTGCTGAACAAAGAGACGATTACAAAAGAAATCTGACGATGGAAGGCCGCGGAATGGAATTCGCATTGTGAGAAAGTAAGGTAAAACTACACTTGGCCTTGGGCCGAGGCACATCATTCGGACACATTAGGGAGTGCAGATAAAGAAACGTTACGCCTTTTTAACTTCAGTACTAAACGGAGGTGAGTATCTCGTTCGGGCTTCGGCCGCTTTACCCAAGAGAAAATTCCCCGAACTTATTCAAAAGGAAAGTGTGTGGGACCGACGGCTGGATTGGACACAGTGAGCAGAAAAATACCAATCGCTGATGGTAAACGAAAGCAGGTCGTTCGGTTAGACAATTTACTGAAAATATTTGAGTTCGTTAAGACAATAAGTAATCCCTTCGACTAAGGCTGTATGGTCAGGTTGAAAGCACGCAAAACCAACAAATCTGTTGACAAATTACCGCATTCGATTAGCGTCACTAATTCACATTGTAAAGATTCTAATTTTCTGGCAACATTTCACACACACGCTGTATTTTCACGAGATATTACGATTAAGTTTACCAAGTCAAGAAGGGTCACATAGTCCGGACATAAAACACGGACAAGGAAGATGGGAAATTGTGCAACCATTTCATCGAGAAACCCCGAGGGAAGAGACCGAAATATTCTTCTCAGCACATTCCCTAAAATAAGAAAAAGAGTTGTTACATATATCAAGAAATAATTACTCACTGAATGTGAGCGTACTTTAATATCATACGAAGTAGCGTAGTGTAGGCTGAAGACTACGGTATCGAATTCCACCCAGGAGAGTGACGTGTTTAATTTCATGACGTTTTTGTATCTTGCTGAGTACAATCACCTCTAGGACAGAATACAGGGGACGATGTACGGCAATTATAGTTCCACTATGTTAAAGAGCTGTTACAGCAGCACCGAGAGGAATGTTACTGACAACCTAGATCAAAACTGTTAAACTTCCATACGAGGAGCAGGCAGGCGGGGATTCACGGAGGCCGTTGTACTGTGCTTGCATCCGTGTACGTAACCGTAACATGGAAACGTCCACTGTTTACGACAAGAAGGGAAGTTTCTAAAGAAAGGCAGTTGATAGGGAAAAATGGTTCACGGTGACAAAGGAACAAGCATGCACGGCTTTTTTTTTTCAGATTCCTATATGGAAAGGGTGAAAGGCCTTCATACCAAACCAGACCAGACCAGACCAAACCAAACCAAACCAAAATGTCTTCATCGTTTGTAGGCATTTAAGATGGAGAGAGGCTGCGGAAGAGACTGAGAGAGCAAGAGAGAGAGAGAGACAGAGAGAGAGAGAGAGAGAGAGAAGCTGATGTTGTGAACTCTAGGCTGAAGTTAATAAGCAGACATGTTTTGTATGTAATATGTCATATAAAACCACGTTTAAAATACAATTCACTTCACTAAACTGAAAAAAAATTCTTTAAACATTCACATCTTAGCAACACAGCCACACACACGTTTACTACCATCTTCTGTTCACACTCGCATTTACCTGTTAAAGTACATACCGAACGTACGTAACAACAGAAAAGGTGAAACACGCCGACGTGTGTACAGACAAACAGTTCTAATTAAAATAAATGCATACAGTGCAACATTGTTAAAAATAAACTTACATAAACGTATTTTGGCGTGAACAACCTGCGCATTCCACTCTTTCATATTGCATTATTTAAAAAATTTCGAATTCAAAAAACGAACAAAATTATCCGGTTATAATATTAGCGAACACTTCACTTCTGAACTGGCGTACCGTAACAAACAGAAATTTCAGACACATGGGCGTCGGATCATAGTGTTCAACACACGAAGTTGTTTCGAATACACGCCAGATTGCCGGCCCTTAAATTACTTAAAATAACACCTGTGGCAGATGTATATTTCGTGCTATACGCAGCCGTCTGTCTTCCTCTGTTAGTTAAAGGACCTTGACCATGAAACAACTGGCCTTCAAGAAATCGCCTCCAGGTGCTGGTAATGGGACATGTGAATGCCCCGTCCCTTGACCGACAACAAAGAAATGTCTGGACTATTCACACTGACCTGGGGGGGGGGGGGGAGGCTGCAGCAGTTTTGAACAGGGGTATACACACCTGCCACCCGATGTATGACGCATGTCTTCAAGACTTCACAGTCATTCAGCCAGTCATGCAATATCATAAACCTGAAGATTCATTGGTCCCTCACAAAAATTGGACGTCTGATCCTAAATCAATTGATCATGTTCACAAAAATCATAATTCATATCTTTCAGTCGCGTTTTAATATTTCACTCTTATCTGTACCAGCGTAAGTATAAATCTGTATTATAATATAAATTTACATGTTGTTTGTTGTGTGGAACCTATGATTTTGTACAGGTTTACTATTAACAGTGGTTGAGGCATTATGCCTGCGCGATATTTAGCGATCCAAATTTTAAAAACGCAACCACAAACCGGGACAGTTGATAAGATACAGAGGGCTGGGCGGGGGGGGGGGGGGTTGAAGACAAAATATTTACCCATCACGCAATAAAAAAAGCAGAGGAATTTATCATTACTAAAACGAAGCAACTCATAAAATTATTATACAGACACAAAATGAAATAGCAACAACAACAACAACAACAACAACAACAACAACAACAACAACAACAACAACAACAACAACAACAACAACACTCAAACTGAGACTCCAGTTCACTTAGTGATTTTGCTTTAGGCCTACAGATCCGTTCCTCACCCTTTGCAGTGTCAGTCCAGTCTCTGCAATCACTAGTGTACGCATCTTCTTCCCCCTTTCCTATTCCACCCTGTTAGTTGCTGGTGACGGCTGTCCTACTCGTATAGATGTTTTCTTCCACCGTAGGGCAGTCAAAATGTCGGCATGCCTTGTTAGAAATGTCGCATTTTTATGACTTGAGAAAAACTTCGGACATCTGGCGTCTCGAATCGAATTTTGCGAGACACCGAGAGCTTTTTAAAACCTACACAGCCGGGACTTCCCCGGGAAAACGGGGACGAATAGGCTGCCTGATGTTATTTCATCTACACTGTTCACTGCATGAGATACACGATACCGCTTGTGATATACACAGCAAATGGCATTCTACGAGACAGGAAGTAACGCGCGAGTATGAAAGGTACGATCAGAAACACAAAGGCGGAAGTACCCACGAAGTCTCACAGCCATGTTTGAATTTCCGTCTTACTGTACACCTCCAGTAAACTCACACCAGTTTGATTAAACATTCTGGAAAACGTGACAAACGTTGGTCTAAGTCTATTAATACACACGCAATTTCTGAAATTCTCAGGACTTTCATTAAATGACCACTAAAACTACAATAAGAAAACTTTGCGTCCACAAATAGGAATTCATTTTACTTTCTTCGTACTTCCATAAATTGTTCTACTTCTTTCAAGACTTTCGACTCATTTCTTCCACAAAATGACGTTGCATAGATGGATGAAGAGGTACCCGATGTTTTGATGGAACGTAGTACCTTCCAAACGTCGGGGATCAGCCACCCAACAACACAGCATCGTGTCCCAGAAGCCCTGAACACTCAGAAACACCGCTGTGAAAACCTCAAACCTCGCAATGTGAAGCCTTTCAACGAAACTGCTTATTGTCAGTGTTATCACAAATATTAACAACGATAAACTCCTCAGTAGTCCGTCGAATGCAGTCCAGTTATCAACGTGAAATGTACCGGTCTGTGACTTTCAAGCGTTCTTCACCAAGTATGAAAAAAGCACCTTATGTAGAGATCAAATTCGTCCGTCTGTCAATCTGTAACCTATTAACAGCGATTTTTTTCAGATTGACATGAAATTCGGTATAAGAAATCTTCACAAAAATTTGTTGCGCAGGTTTGAGTTTCATGAAAATCAGTGAGGTGACAGTCATATTTTACTTACGGGCGTAAATAAATTTCTACCAGTACTGTCAACATTTCTTAACTGAGTCTGGTGAAATTCGACAGAGACGATCTCCACATCATGCCGCTGAGTAATTCTGAGTTTCGTAAGGATTGGTACAGTGAACGTCATACTTAATTACCGGAGTAAATCAATTTCAATGCGTACTGTACACATTTACTGTCCGCTTTGGGTGAAATTCTGTATAAGAAATCTGAATATAATGCTGTTAAGCATTTGAGAGTTTCACGAAAATTGGCTAAGAAAAGAACCTAATTTCTTTACCGGCGTAAGTAAAATTACACTTATGCTTATACCGTGAACCCGCAGGACATTTTGAAAATAAAAAACGCGTTGGTAATGACTGTGTACTAGCCCACGAAGTAAATAATTTGCAATCTTGTCTACTGTCTTTAGCAAATTCTAGTTTACGCCCAGCAGATCATAACGGGCCGCGTGTTAAGGGCAGTCTGTTGCCCACCCACCGCCTTCCATTCTATTCTGTTTCGTCCTAATGCGTGTGCTTAAATTTATGAAGTGTTCCTTCCACGCCGCACACGGTTATATCTGCAGGCCACTGTTTTTACACACATTGTAAATGTCTTGTTACATTCTACGCCTACTGCTATTTTTCAACGCCTCATCTCCTCGGCAACTTCTCATGCACATTTGTGATGCGTGTAGTCTAACAACACTTTTTCTGGGGGTTCTCCCAATTGTTGACAATGGCAGAGTGCCTGGGACGTAGGTACAGTAAAGCTACATAATAAATGAAGACAAGAGTAAACAGGTACGAATAAATCGACTGCAACTATTACCAAACATAATATTAGTCAATATGCTACCGATGTACCTACCGATATCACTGCAGTATCTCATAAAGTGCGAAGTTCAGGAAATAGGCCTATAAAATTAGTATTATTACTATAAGCAGCCACAACCACACCCAAAACCTCTACAATACGAAGTAACTATTTTTTGAGGACTTCTCTTTTCTGGGTGTTGCGCGTAGGTTGGTAGTTGGTTTACGACGTTTCGAGACGTTTCTGACGTTTCTGCCAGTCCCATCTTCAAATACCAGCCTAGGCCGCATAACGTCCCAGAAGAGCCAAGGCCTCAACCACACAGAGGCGGAAGCCTGAAATCTTGCAACTCTTCCTTGTTGGCTTAAATACTGTATCACATATTTTAACGCACGTTTACGGTGGCTAAGCGATAGAGTTATGACTTCCAGCTGGGATGAGACCAGTTGGAATCTCGGCCGGAGCGTCGATTATCTTCACAGGCTTTTCGAGGTTTTCCTTCGTTCGCCCGGCAAATACCACGACAGTATCTTAAAGTGGGCCACACCGCTTCCTTCCACGTGCTTTATAATTCCCTCTTCACCAGTCGTCCTCTCATTCGATACACAGCCAGTTACTGAACGCAACGTCAAATAAACCACACATAAATACAGAAATATCGTAAGGTTATTCACATTCGAGACCGTCCCGATCGAAATATACGTAATACACAGTGAGGCAGTGGCACAGGACTAAGGTGGCTAATAACATTGGGGAACCGGGGGGGGGGGGGGTAGGATCGACCATGGCTATTAGGAACTTTAATTTACTAAGGAGTCAATTTACAAAGAGGGGAAGATTGGTTTGAACCACTCCTTAATATATATACATCCCTTTCCCCCACTCCCACCCAATTTTTTAAAATTTTCCTTCTTCAAATTTATAGGTAAAAGAAAACTATTCTTTGGTAGGAAAAATATTGGCGGAGGGGACATTTGCATCCCTTGGCCCCCCCCCCCCCCCACGTTTCGCCTATGCGCATTTTATAATGATATGTGAACTGCTGGAAATATAGAATAATTCTTTATTGTACTGTACACAAATTGGGACTGACCCAAAGGTACCCCTACACGGTCAATAATATGGTGCAATATTAATTAGACGCTCAATAATATGGTGCAATATTAATTAGACGCTCAATAATATGGTGCAATATTAATTAGACGCTCAATAATATGGTGCAATATTAATTACTGCCCAATATTGTTGACCGTCTATTTCCAATATTGTGCAATACACTGAATAGTCTGTGTACAGTATTGCGCAACATTCATTCAGCTACCGTCTGCCTGCCCAGCAGCAAACACATCTCCAGCACAATAATTCCAGTTGATTGAGATGTAACCCTTATGAATTTCAGGTCTTCAAAATTATTTCCAGCGGCCAAATAGCGTAGCGTAATGGATAAACGCTGACTGCGAGTGGACTGCTTCTCGCACGTTAGTATTTCTTCAGCGGTTGTAGGGGTAACAGTCTTGAGAGTATCGCATCACATGATGGACCGTCGAATCGAGAGAGACAGACAGAGAGAGACAGACAGAGAGAGAGAGACAGAGACAGAGAGAGAGACAGACAGAGAGAGATAAGAGAGAGAGAGATAAGACAGAGAGAGAGAGACAGACAGAGAGAACGTCTTTTGGCTCGCTCAACTTTAAATCTGTCATGAGATTTTCGTGTGTATCGCGGTCGTTTGTACCACCCTTTGAGTCAGGGGCGAGTCTTTCCATTTTTTTAAACACACGGCTAAATCAACGGTCACGGAAGCAGTATCAGTTTAACTCAACACGCTTACTCGTTGTAACCCACAAGCGAAATGAAATATTGCACAATAATATTGAGTTGTCAAGGGAGAAACATATTACGCAATATTAATTCAAGGCAGTAACACTGAGCAACAATATTGACCGCCTACGGACCGCTTAACAGCTTGATTACCCCTGAGAAGCCCAGAGGCCTTGAATAGGCAGTACACGCATTGCCGCCGCCGCCGAAGACAAGTAACCCGATCCATCCTCACACACACACATGCACGCCACCCCCCCCCCCCCCCCACACACACACACACACACACGGGGCACAGTTCAGACAGCGTCTTCCGGTATGTCAAGTTCGTTCTGAAGCAGATATAACAAACACAGCCGTCCGAGCTTCAAGTTGAAACTAGGTTAAATCTCATTCTGAGTAGATTTCGAACCGTCAGGACAAATTACAGCAACGGCGATACGGGATATGTCAGCAAGTGGCTGTGGGCTCAATGACCAAGATTCTGGACAGTCTTTCAGACTGATCTCTTTGCACTGCGGACAAGTTGTCACACACCCATAGCGTTTAACTTACTACGTACTGTGAAGCTCGTGGTGTATGTTGCGGAAATAAAAACACCTGTACGATCTCACGAAAATTACGTAATAACTCAGTACAGTCGATGAATGCTGTATTGCATACTGCAGACGTATTGTAATCCTAAACTGCTGTTGCCGTTCTATCATATGAACAAATATTTTAATATCGCTAGCTGCTGTTTTGCAACTAGCAACAGTTTTCAGTCTCTCGACAGCTGTAACACTTCGTGTTGAAGATCATATTCTTCCTGTCTCTATGTCGCAGCGTTAAAACGGTGTGGAATTGGGCGAATGATTGGGAGGAGGAAACAGAGTTTTTGGGCTGGATGCTGCATCCTTAAAGACGGGAACTAATGGATCCAGTGGAACCACGGTTGAGTTTTCTTTGCTTTCCAGCAGCTATTTCCACTATCCTAACAAATCAAAATTCCATTCACGAAGAAATTAAGAGTAGAACGACGTAACGGAATGCTTGCTATCATTCAGCGCAGAATCCCTTGTCTTCAGTTTGCTATCCGAAAATACAGATTAACCCTTTAAAGACGAAGGACTCAGCGCGTACCGCGCTGTAAACACTCTCCACTTCGGTTACAAAAACCAGTCTCTTAATGTTTTATAAGGCAAAAGTTGCTGTTTGTTCTGAGATCCGTACAAAACACATAAACGCAATGTGGGCACCACGTAGAATTTTTTAATGTTAAACCTGGTCGTATGTCAAGTTACCGCTAGGCTTTAAAAGGTTAAGATATACAGATCTGCATTTTGCCTGTTGTTCTTTATGGGTGTGAACCTTGGTCTCTCACACTGAGCCAGAAGCACAGGCTGTGGGTGTTCGAGAATAGGTTCCAGCGGCAGACACTTGGGCATAAGAGCGAGCAGGTAACGGGGGAATGAAGACGACTACATAACGAGGAACTGAATGATACGTACTCCCCACCAAATATTATTCGGGTTTCGTAGTCCTTACCTCTTCTACCTACTCACAGTAGGGGTCGAGGTTGTTTATTTTCACTTGATCACACTCAGACACACACCACAGTCGGCAGGACTCCTCTGGACGAGGGATCGGCCCGTCACAGAGACATCTACCTGACAACACAAACACTCACAAGAGACAAACATCCATGCCCCCCGTGGGATTCGAAACCACGATCCCAGCAAGCGCTCGGCCGTAGACCTACGCCTTAGACTGTGCGGCCACAGGGCTCGGCATATTATTCGGGCGACCAGACAAAAAAAGAATGAGATGGACAGGGCATGTGGCACGTATGGGAGACAGCTTTTGGTGGAGAAACCTGACGGACAGAGGCCACTTGGAAGACCTACACGCAGATTGGAGGATAATATGAAAATGGATCTTCAAGAAGTAGGATGGGGATGCATGGCCTGGATTCATCTGGCTCAGTATAGGGACAGGTGGCGAGCGCTTGTGAATGCCGTAATGAACCTTCGGGTCCCATAAAATGCGGGGAATTTCTTGACTAGCTGAGAACCTATAAGCTTCTGAGGAACGACTCTGCTCTACTGAATTAGTTAATGATGATAGTGATGATTATGATGATGGTGGTGGTGGTGATGATGATGATGATGATAACAATAATCTGAACTTCTGAGTTAACTAAAATTACACTGGATCCATCCTGGCAATAATAATAATAATAATAATAATAATTTTCATGAATAACAAACCTTCGAGAACCTTATAAAATTGTTCAGCGGATCAAGACATCCCCTTATTTTATGCAACCGTAAGGTTCTTCGCCGTCTCGTGTCCTGACTTAAATCAATCCAGTTCGCTTTCTTCCCCGTATTTCTTTAATACAAATTTTAGTGGTTATTGTCCACACATTTACAGTCAGGTCTCCCGGCTAAAATGTATGCAGTTCACAAACAACAAACACTATGCCTACTTACTTAGCTTCTTACTGGGCCTGCAGTATTCGTCAGCTACCGCCTCCACATCAAAGGCGCCAGACGTCGCAGTGCCGCAGATCTGATTTGCAAGAACGAGCATCGCGTGCCAGCTTTACACATCGTCACTGAAACTTCGTCATAGACACATTATGTAACGTATTGTAAGCAGTGGGAAAGGTCTTCCAGTTACGTAAGCGTGTTGGATTGCGACGGTGCACGTTATTACGGTGTACAAAACTGACTCCAACGCAGCAAACGAAAAGCACTAACGTAAATTCCAAACTAAATTATGATACTTCACACTGTGAAACCTGCATATAACGGAATTTCAAGGGACGCCGGCATTTCTGCTTCAAACGGATTTCCATTAACGCAGATATTTAGCCTTATCCAAGATAAAAAAATCGCACAGTACGTCAACCGCGTATTTTGTATTCCAGATTAAAAAAACAAGCAACTGAACTAAAGGAAGTAACTCTTGCGGAAAATAACATATTTCGAGTTTTCTTCCTTAATTTCTATAAATTAATCAAAACTGCATACTAAAATATAGGCTACGCTACACTCTTACTGGAAAGAACACACTTTGGTTTCACTTTGTTAATTTATCTGTTCTTTCCTTCCTTTCTTTTTCAGGAGACCATTAAATATACCGCATTTATTCATTTCTTTTACCGTGCAGTCAAGTTTAACTCTTCTACATTTGTGACAGGAATGGTTCTTTAGAGATGGTTGTCAGCATACACAGTTCCGGACAAAAGGTTATGAAAATAAAGAAATAAATTTTTGAACAGACTACCTGCTTTTAAACTTACGTTTTTCCTCTCCGTTTCAGCGTCAAACAATTCCGTTCACTGAATGCCTTTTACACCACTCCTCACCATACACTATTAACACCAGAGGGATTTTTCGAGAAAGCCGATTTCCGTCTAATTTAGTTCATCTTCAGACACGTTACATTTATGACGGAATAAACCAAAAATGGCCATTTAAGAACTCTATCCTAATGAACATAACCTGTAACCAAAAGAAAGGAAAACAATTTGTATGCAAAGGCTTGCACAACGATGACGGGAGAAGTGATTCGTGTTTTACTTTTAGCTTTGTCTGTACTTCAATGAATGTTGCTATGACCTGGACATGCAACTCGAATGAGGCAAGCGGAAACATTAGAAAGGAAGGCTACAAAAACAAAACGTGGCAGACGATATTTAAGATACTATCACAGTTTCGCCAGGACAGATCAAGGATAATTATCCTGATTATAATCACGATATATAATTACGAAGAACGGACTGCCGTTGTCCGAGTGGAGAATAATGCTCGGGCTATCTGCCGTATACGGAAACGAAGCTTTAACCCTTCACTTTCATGTTCGATCAGGGGCACATTCAACAGGTGGAAATGTTTCGGTATGCATCTTATAAAAACAAAATACGTATGCCTGCATGTGCAGTTTAATATAAAAAATATATATAAAACTTTTCGATTCACGCGGTTTACAAACAATGCCGATGAAAGAGGCATTACATGCGCCACGGACTCCAAATCCATCCTGCACGAAGGCTGGCTAAAACTGACTACGGTTAAGCATAATGACAGGATTGTTATGAAAACCTGCCCCCGCTCCACCATGCGGAATGATACCGGTCCCATAGGTAAGACGAATGGACCAGCTTTAACCCTCTGAAGGCTTTCATTTACGCCATATACAAAAACTTTAGTCCCTGCCGCCCAGAAAATAATCCGAATCCCTTAGAAAGACAGATCAGTTAAGCTGTTTAGGGAAATAACCAGTATTTAACCCTTTAAAGACGAAGCGTATCTGTTTTATATAAGGACTCAGTGCGTACCGCGCTGTAAACACACTCCACTTCGGTTATAAGAACCAGTCTCTTAATGTTTTATAAGGCAAAAGTTGCTCTTTGTTCTGAGATCCGTACAAAACACATAAACGCAATGTGGGCACCACGTAGAATTTTTTAATGTTAAACCTGGTCGTATGTAAAGTTACCGCTAGGCTTTAAAAGGTTAACGTGACAATCACAGCAAACACATAAATGCAATAGGTCATGATGCGCCATGTCCCCAACGTCACACCACGCGTTAATAGGCTTACCACTGGGTTTTAAAATGTTAGTAATTACAACACAGAACGAGACGGTCGATGTTATTGATAAGGAAGCGCCCTTTTATACCGTCGGAAGTTGTGCCATTCCCAGTTTATCACCCACTGTTCGTTTACTGTGCCATTGACCCAAGGCGAGGTCCACGTGACCTCCCAATAGTTTAAGTGAATCACGTCAGAGCGCGCCACTTCCCGCGTTTGTTGAAAAGAAATCCACCAAGATTCTTTTTATAAAAACACACGAATATCATCAAATGGTACTGTTGATTTTTCTTCTAATATTCTACATTGTACAGTACTTCTTTTAATCGTTTTTGATTCACGGACCGTTAAAATAGCAGTGAGCTTACAGACCACGAGTCTTCGACTGTACAGCAGAAATAGAACCCACTGAACAGAAGACTATGTAGGTCCCATAGCCCATCTAGACCTAACAGCGCAGAGAAAAATCGGTGAGAGATTTTAGGCTTTCGCCGCCGTGTACCTGATGTCTTGATTTTTGGGGATGTGAACTGACAAGCTGTTCCGAAACTGCAGTAACAAACTATCCACTGACTCTTTGCAACACCATGGAAGATCGAAGACCGCAGAAAAATTCCAGTTCTGACCCAGAACTAATACCGATATAGCGATCTAGCGCCTAGTCTAGTACCTGCACTAATAAGCCATCTCGCGACAAACTATTCGGGTAATAAACGAGACACATGGTGGATCAATAAAGTACAGCATCAAAAGTATGAACTGTTAGGTTTATTGTGAGATCGCTGTAGAGAATATAATAAAATACGTAAAAGAAGAAGGCGTCAATAAGTTAGGAAAGAAATTGTATAAAAAACTATTAAAGGAATAAGAGATCAAAAAATAGGGTTTAACAAGATGTCATTTCATACCGACTTCACATGGCGCTGATTTTATTCGCATGCCACAAATCCGGAAGGCCTCACCAAATATTATAACGGTGATCAAATTAACAAGAATGAGATAGGAAGGTTATATGGTATGTACTGGGGAGAGGAGAGGTGCATAAAGGGTTTTGGTGGGAAAAGCTGACAAAAGTGACCATTTGAAAGACCTAAGCACAGACTAAAAGATGACATTAAAATAGATCTTCAAGACATAAAATGGAGGGGGTGCGGACTGGCTCGATCTCGCTCAGGATAGACAAGTGGCGGATGTTTGTAAACACGGTAATGAACCTTCGAATTCCACGAAATGAGAAAGATTTCTTGACTATCTGAGGAACTATAAGCTTCTCAAGGAGGGCTCTGTTCCATGGAGTTAGTTAATTAGGCAGGCAGGCAGTCAGTCAGTCAAGATATAGGGCGTAGCAGGACGCGATATTCTGCAGTTTCGCAAACCGGTCACTTACAGTACGTAATATTAACTCTTTGGAACAGGCCTTCATGCGAAATTGATGAATTATTCATCCGCTCAACAGAGCGCCAAGTTTTATGAGATCTGAATGCTCATCACAAGTTTGACAAAATCCCAAAATCCTGAGCTAGTTCAATCCATTTCACGTCTTCACAACCTTCCAAACCCTATTTTAATATGACCTTCCGATGTACGTCTCGTGTTGCAAGTGACTTCTTTCTCCAGAGGTTTCCTAACATACATGTTACATTTCTTTACTTTTTCCGACATGCATACTACACTCCGCGGAGCGTTACGCAAATCGGCGAAATATCCGGGCGGAAGGGGGCTGTTACACAGAGCGAAGACCGCTTATGCGGGCCTGTATTTGCGCAGTATGAACGCTCGTGCAGCTTGTTGCGGGAGGAATACCGCCTACACGAACCAGTTCAGCGTGCATGTGACAACAACGCTGATTGTCACAGGCATAAGGTCAAAAGCCGTACCGTGGGATTATTTAATGACAGGTCCTGTTACATCATTGTCTACTTTGTGGTGCGAACTGCTTATGAAGCATGACTCTGCTGCGTGCAAAACAAACCGATACAAACCATAAACGCAGCGTATGTTATGATTTGCATGGGTTTGTTGATGACCGTTTCTCCTGACACGTGCATGGATACAATTTTGAATTCTTCGTCCCGTGAAACGAGTTGAAAATTAAGTTCGGATGAGAAGTGAAAGTCTAGGGCGATTGCTATTATTCCTAACACAGATTTCGAGCAAATAATTTACCAATTAATTCAGTTGAAACTGTAAAGCCTATTTCTTTCATGGCTCGTTTTCAACTACACAGGCTACACAGACTGTCCCTGTCAACCTCCCCCCCCCCCCTTCGGAACATCAGTGTGGGAAAACTTTGTGCATTGCTGGCATATACGCGGCTCCTGACGCTGCTCCAATCAACTGACACCCACAAGTGTGATATCGGGTGAACGCGATAGCCAAGAGACAGGCCAGTCGAGCCTAATACAGCTGTCCGGAAAGGTGTCATGCAGCGATCTCAGACTAGCCAACTCGAATGCAGAAGGGGCGATGTTCCTTCCTGCTGCAAGACTTTCGGTTGCAAAACCGATACTCTGGGGTACACGAACTGTGCAATTATATCGAAATGCCCGTTATGTCCTAGTGTAGTCTGCATGACGAGAAAGAGCCTAAGAGTATTGTTCTTCACTAAGCCACCCCAGACGTCTATATTCACTTTTACCGCAGACGTGAGGACTCTCCGAGTTCCACGTGCCTTCGTTGCGTCGACTGCCAGTTCCTGGAAGATGAAACTAACCTCATCAGAAAATAAGGTGTTTCGAAGAAGGTAGGGGTCTATGTCGATCTGATGCAGGTTCCGTCGATGTGGCTTACTATCCGGCTTCAAATCCTGCACAATCTGCCCTTTGTCAGCCGAAAGGTGCGGTCTTTTGCGCAGCACTCTTCACACCACCCTACATGGTACCTGCAGAACCATGTAGGCCTCACGGATGGATTTTTCGACTGCCACGTCCGACACGTTGAGGCGAAATTCCAGACCCTTTGTGAGCACTCCCTGTCCCCAGAAAGCTTGTCAGACCAGGCCTGGGTGGTTTTCTTATCTGGCTCAGTAATCCTCTAAACTCGGCGATAGTTTATTTGCACCGTAATCAAGTATCGTATTTTATCTCATAAATGCTACACTACGTGGACCAAATTATTTTTTTTCAGACGTTCAGTTAAATATTGCCCGTACTGGAAAGAATAATTACCAAACAGGAGGACGTAGCGGTGACTCCCTAGAACTGTATTCGGACGGTAATCAGTTCGCGACTCTATCGGATTACCTCCTCTCTTGTCTGATGTTCATTTCTCCAGACTAGCGCCACTAACTCCTTCTAAATCCACACTTACTCTTCGTGGTTTTACCCTTCTATTCGACGTTAGACATCTTCAGTTGGAAAAACGCTGTTCCATAAACAAGTATCAATCAACTAGTCCTTTAAGTTATTAAATAATAATAACAATAATAATATAATAAATGTATTGAAGATACGCGCCATTTGTTCCTACTCTGAAGACTACTGGGAACGTGGCGTTTCAACTCCATGCATCTTCAAGCCACGACAAAATGCGGTCGCATTTTCACCTTAAGGAAGTTTCTTCAATACACATTCATCACGAGCTTCATTAGATTTCCACAGTGACAAGGACACCACCCTCCCTGTAGACCACAACGAGGCTTTCTGTTGACTAAAGCTATCACGGCTCGAAATTATTACGGGCGGAGGAGGAGGTTGAGAAGTGGTGAATTGTGGGTAAGTGAACTAACGCTCAGCCTTCACCTGTTTGGTGATGAAGAGCACAGAGGAAATTCCACACCAAACCATAACACTAGTTACAAGGACTTCCCTGTCATACGAGTTAATAACTCAGTTCAGACCATTTATTGAAGCGCTTGACAGCAGCAATAAATCCTGCTACAGTCACACACTGCAGAAAGCTACAAATTAAACAAAGAATTCACAAATAGATCAAAGAGAAAAGGGGACAAGTTATACGTAAATGAATTAACAAATACAGCGTCGACGGTCCAAAACAAAATATGAAACCCTGCGATGACAACGATGATAACAACGGTAAATTACTTAGTGCACCTATTGGAGGAGTACTGTCTTCTGGGATGTTATGCCAGGTAGTCCGGTAAAAATTGGCCAGCGCTTCGGAGGAACCTACTGCCTTCTCTTTACATTGGTAAATTTATACCACCCGGCAAGATGTTGTAAGGCCGAAGACCATCTTCTGAAAATACGACGAAATTCACGTAGTTGGGAAAACAATGACAAATCGATCTCTTCACCAAAATTAAATTTCGAATTGGTTACTACTGTACTCTTGATTCCTATCAACAACTACTGAATGCATCATGTTTAACGCAGATCACTTTCAGTACCATGTACCGCCAAAATTCCGTCGCGCATATGGCAGCTGATATGCAGCTGCAAACAGACTGATAGCAACAGGCATACTTGTATTTTATCTTAATAGTTACCCAAACCACCAATAAGCCTTGGGAAAATATAAGTAAAATTAGTGGCAAATATTTTCCACCCAATTACCGGGTCGAAATACGCTGTAGCAAATTACACTTACTTTTTCTGAAGTCTGTAATTAATCATGCGACCGAATCAACTTTATAAATGTTCCGTCTCTCTATGAAACCGCCACTGCTTCCTGATTTGTAGTTCCAGTGGAAGTGACTCAGACATGTTCCACTGCTCTGACCTGATTTGTTCTGATTGACAGAGATTTTCATCCTGAACTTTAAATAGTATGTGTGGAGGGGGTTTGTTTTGGTTTGTATAAATGTATAACTTGAAGAAAGGTCATGGCGTCCATATGCAAAATCCGTACGTATACCACCTTCACAGTAGGGGGTTGGATTTGTTTTACATTAAGAAGGTTAACTCTTTTAAAACAAACCGATGGACGTGTGGGAACTGCCACATAAGAGTTCAGACACTGCCGGTACACCTACACAGTATTAACAACATGTCAGCCAATAAGAATTGGCACATGAGGAAGAACTGAGAGCAGTTGATTATAAACTTTTTGTCCTTCCTCCTCCGCAAGGAACACGCAGCTACGACGTAAATTCCATTCGGAGCTTCAGAAATTGAATTCGTATTTCCGTTTAATTCTAGGTCATTCTAATAGCGTACTTCCGTGGGAAGAAAATCTGACATTCTGTCTGTATTTCGTCTCTAACTTAAGTTGACTTTATACATCGCTTGCTATATTTGTAGCGATCTCAAAACATCCCGTGTGCGGGTAAATTCTTCAAAGAGGGCTGGACAGGGAACACCTAAGTTGCCCTCCGCGTGTCGAGAACTGACGTGCCTTTGGTGTGGGCGCGGAGATGGAGGTGGCATATATTTATTCATTGACGGAGAATATTTTTACATAACAGATTTGATCACGCTTCCTTTATCCACGATCTGAAATACAAAGACAAGAGAGAAGGTGAGAGGTCATGACCTCTACCTATTATTTCTTGAATTCAATGGACAGAAAAGGGTGAGGCATGTCTGTGTTTAATATGGGGCAAAGGAGATATTTAAAAATAGTTTAAATAAGATTTAAGGTGACCAGGCCATGGGCTGGACGTCAGAGGTTAGGTGTTTCGATTCCCGGCAGGGGAAAGACATAGTTCCGCAGGCCGAGGGGCCCATACAGCCACATACATATTTAGTGCGTGCCGTGGGTGCTCACCCCGGACGTAAGATGGGCAGGGCCGTGTCTAGGTCAACAATAAATGGAAACACACCTCCACTCCCCCATAATACCTTCTTTCTAGCACTGGAATCTATTAATGAAACTTGCCCAAATGACATCTAATATCTTTATATGTCTCCGATGCATTCCGCTAATAATGTGCCTGATATCGTACGTGTCAATGTTATAGCAGTGTAAACAGGATTTCAGATTTGTAATCATTTATACGTATAAAGAACGAAGCGGAATGCATCAAGAAAGTGTAGAGATATTAACATGGATCTTGAGTGAATAGAATGAGATGGCGTGGACTGGATTAAACAGGCTTAGGACAGGGAAAAGTGGTGAATTCGTGTGAATACGGCACTAACCATCGGATTCCGTAAAATGTGGGTAATTTCTTGGCTAGATGAGGAGCTACTAGCTTCTCAAGGACTCTGCTCCATGGACTTGGTTAGCTAGTCTTCAATTTCAAGGGTCGGAGCTAATTACGTGTTCTGTCACCACTGAAATAGTCACAGTTCTACGAGTATTTGTGTTTTTCGTCAGTCTTCTAGGGACTCAGGCAGTACGCACATTTATCCTGCGCATGAACTAACCATATTGAGATGCCTTAACGAAGTGAATATGACCGGCCAAAAGTTTCGTGGTTACATTACATTCAACGCTACCAGTCTTCTGTACTTAATACAAGATTTCTGCATAACTACGAAGAAATTAACTTCATTACTCACTTGTCGCGATTCCTCCAGGTCTGTTGTTGGAAGCCCATCAGTCAGCGCCACGGAATTTCATTCGCTGTCGCATGATCACGCAGTTTATAGCGCCGCTAAATTAAATGCGGGGCAATAAATCCCGTAAGACTATAGCCTATTTCGTTTAACACAGCTGACACATTGTGGCTAAATCAACTGCCAAATAACGAATCCTAAAAGACTGAACGCATTCGAAACAGACGACAAATTTTCGTTAAATAACGGCCAATAAAATTCCGTTAAAACAATTTCAATTCAATTTGTCGCTAAATCGACTGCCAGTCAACAGATGTCATAATACATTTCATTCGACACGGACAACTTAACTTCTCCAAACCACGACCAGGCACAACATTCCGTGTAACACAACTAACACCTTTCTGCTAGGTTGACTGCCGATCAGAGACAACCGTAAAGACTGCTATAATAAATTGGACACAACCGACATTTCGCTAAATGAGCTACGAGAAATGAATCCTATCCTGTTAGACCCGCCACTGTAACAGTGTGCAAGCCAACCCCCACAATGTGAGATCTGTCGAGATAATTCACCGTCCTGACCTTTATGTATGTATCTATACTGATGGGAAACTGGGGCCAGCTGTTTCAATAAAACAACAGAATACATGACTGATTAGAGAGCTCGTGGGGAAATCGTATCGACGACCAGGTGGTTCGAAAATACAAACTGGATTTCAGGACTCAGTAAAATATTTTCAGTGTTAAATGGAGCAGATGACAAGTCAACTGACAGTAATATCACAGAGACGACGCGGGTGGTAACTTTTTTCAACTGACTCAATGTTTTCGGCATATTTTCACGAAATTGATACATCCAACTAACCACAATTTTAAAACAAGACCGTTTTCTTAGTACGTTACGAATCAAACGTTTAAAAGAAGCTTATATTAACTTTTCCATGTCTGTCCTTGCGTCTGTTCGCATATAACAATTCGATAACTGCTGACAGCAGTTTATGATATTTGATGCCGGGCAGTTATACTAAATTCTGTAGATGCACCCCAGTATTGGTTTAAACGAAATGCTAATATAATTATAAGATTAAACAGAGTATAATAATGAACAATTTACATTAAGTCCTCCACGTGTTCCTGCGCGTTTTCAGTGCAACTTCCTAAATATCGCAACCAAAATGGATTTAAAAAAATCGTGTAGAAAAATGAAATACATGTTATGTCCAATAATATTTTTCAAAGAGTTCTGCAATTTTAAAAGCAATTAAACGAAAGGGATTTACAAAGCGCGCTGTGTTATCCCGTACAACTCGAGAAACGTTGCAATGATTACATCACGTTTTACGTTGTTTTAGATTTAGGCAGGAAATTTACGGGTTTAAGTAAAACCACTGACAACCGCCAGTACTTCAGGTGCACATTTCAACTGTTTCTACGACAATCTGTGAGTTCCTCCAGATTCTAGAGACACTTAGGGCGCGAACGCGCCAGAACTGTTGTGCTATGCTAACATTTTCTGACTTGTTTCGGTAGATGCTCACATTTTGAAAGCGATACATTGCAAACACTCTCATCTCTTAACACGCTAATTTTTTTACAAATAAAACAGTCCACCACGCCACTTTTACAATGCAAAATAACATAAGGGTACATGCAACAGGCGATACGGCGTTTTTATAAATACATCTATTAAAACTGAGTCACGCTGCTTTCCATACGATAAACCAAATGCTGCAGCGCAGGAGTCAGCAATACATATATAAAGTTTTCTGTTATGATGTCGTGTTATGACTGCCCCGTCTAAGGCCTGCTACAAAATGTCTAAAGCAGGCATGTGGCCCGCGGCACTTTACAGAGCAAAGTGTGAACATGGCCGCAAAATTACGATTTATGAGTAGAAAGGTTCGATTGCATAAGACTATGAAGTCGGTTATCATCCTGTTAAGCGGAATTTGTATTTTGTGTACTTTCGCGGCGGCTGTATCTGAAAAGAGAGGTTTGCGCACACAAGTTGCAGCTTGGAGTCAACAGAGTGTTAGGTTAGAACCGACGTGTTGGGGCGGCTCTGCTTTCACTGGAATAATATACAGATAACACTGAGTTACATTTAATACTAACTAGCTTTCTCACATATCGAGTTCATTGTAATGTAGTTGCGGTGAAACTGGCGTTATTTAATTATAATACTAATCATTTAAATAATAAACAATGACAACTGACTCATGCGATACTGGAAAATGTAACATAGAAAACGCAGGTTGCGTGCTTCAATGAAAATAAAAAGAGGACTGTTCTCTTCACAGTTCAAAAGGATATCCTCTGTCTGATTTGCCAAAAGGGAAAAACGGTTTGCGTTTGCAAAGAGTGTAACGTTAAATGTCATTGTGAAAACATGACAAATAAAAATCAAACGGATATACGTAAAATATAAAGCTGGCAGATTGTGCGAATTAAAATCATGTTTAAAAAAGGAACAAGCAGACTTCTACAAAATTAATAAATAAGAGAAATTAGAAGTAAAAGGAATTCGAAAAAGTCTATCCAGATAAAGCAAAATAATTCTAGCATAAGCCTCAGCTGAACTTATGACACACCAAATTATTTTAGAGGGCAATTAAGATCGAGTGGTATAATTTCAAAGCCTACCCGATAGCAATAGGATGACAGCACAGATACCAAAGTAGTGCTCAATTTGCAGTGTTAATTTGCGGCAGTACCTAAAATTCTGTTGCAACTGAAGAGCTTTTTGAAATAATTACTTAAATGGAAGTGTTGCTGGAGAAGACATCGTCTGGGAGACAGATAATTTACTGAAAAATATTAACTTAGCAAATTTGGGTACACTGTGTCTGACAGAGCTCCTCCGATGATGGCTAGTAAAAACGACCATGTGGAATAAATAAATGGAAAACGTGGTGGAAAATTTCACATTTTCCGTCATATAATACACAAGAAGTCTTTTGCGACTAAATAGACAGACTTACATTTTAAAGAGAGTTGCGTCAGTCATTAAATTCAATCTTGCCGGATGATTGCACGTATAATCGACAGTTTCCTTCCTTTCTTCTTGTTATGACCCACGAATGTGAAGGCTTGCCAATATTTACACCTACTACTGGATTTCCAAAAGCTTTCAGTTTCCTTGCCAAATAGCTACGTGGGGGAATATATTTGTGTAAAGACTTGTCCTCACCGTGAAACGGAACAAGACCGAAACATATCCATCAACAGAAACACATTTGCCACAAATAATGTGCTTTATCACACAAAATTTTAGACGTCACATTAATAAACTAAGTGCAAATAAAAGATACCAATTTTCTGGACAATCTTCGGATTAAATGTGATGCATCAGGATAGCACGCCCCTGGATAATGTAGTTTAGATTTCCTTTTCAATTTATATTTGGTTGACCCGACAAAAGATTATTTTAGTTACGGTATCGTGGTTTTTTTACAATATTATAACTTTCTATTTATTTTTAAAAATGTCTCATTTTCAAATGTCTTAGCTCGCTGCGCCCCGCACACACCAAAAAGTCAGACGTGCCTGGTCTAAAGGATACTGTTTTAGAAATAATTCTAAATCGAACACACAGCTATAGCTTAATTCGAGAAAGGTGACGAAAAACAGCTGTCATCAGTAAACGGGAGAATGTGATGAATAAGCTCTGGAAGCAGGGTTAGCAGGACTGATTGCATTGGCCTTTCACGCAGTGCATCGGAACGGGATGGTCGGTAGAGGCGCGAGTGCAGGTTGGCGGTGTTTAAAGAATGATTACTGACAAATGCGAAATGGAGAGGTGCAGAAAGGTGACCTAGTTAAAGAAAATAATGCGTAGTTAGTTGCAGGTCTTTTAAAGGACTTAGTCGTCATGAAAATGCAAATGTACGTGTATAGTGTCGCGGCATTCTTAATGCAGAACAAAATCTAAAACGGAATATGAATTAAATGACACCCTATTTTATCGGAAAGCTTAATATTTACAAAGAAGAGTGAAAATCAACAAACAGTAAAGCAAACCGATTTAACGTGAGAACGAAAGAAAATAAGAAGAATATAACCGAATGCAGTGTTTGAATACTGTTTATTACATGATTTTTGTCAGTGTCGTATTTCCTGAAATTTGTCTGAAAAGTCAAATTCTTGTAATGGCTGGGAAAGAATGACACCCTACCGTAAAGAAAATACTCGTATGCTGAATATTTTAATGGACTACCGACCCTGGAGGGGAAAGGTGGAAAAGAAAATACAAAGAAAAACAACAGGAGATAGAAAAGAGAATTATAAGTTTGTACTGCTCAGTAGGGATAAAACAGAAATTTAATTGAGCTGGGGGTTCTTGTTTTTGAAAGCTAAAGACTTAAATGGGGTGCTTCCGAAAAATTTCAGTGAACTGAGTTGAAATGATTAGCTTTAAGGAATTTGAAGAATAAAATGCTTTCACAATGGTCCAACATCAGAAACAAAATGACCCACTACGCCGAAAAATACTCTTATATAGCAGGACTGAGCTGTCAAAATAAATACGAAGATTTTTCTGCCGTAGGAATTAAATTTTATTTCAAACAGGAGGATCACGGACTGTTTCACGTAGCTTGACCAAGGCGCCGTAAAAGTGAATTTTTTTCCTGCTCATCCGTACTGGAGCCCAGCTTTATACTAGGAAAAAGGTTGTCATGTCGGCATTTCAAAACCCCACGTTAATATTCCACCACCAGCGCCACCGCAGCCGCAAAAAAGCTACCACCACCACCACCACCACCACCACCNTGAAAAATTTGTGTTTTATGGGACCGATTTTCCCCTCTTTCAAATTTGACTCTTTTGTAAAATAAAGTTCCTAATACCCACAGTCAGTTCCCCCCCCCCAAGTTACGCTTATGACTGCTACTACTACTACTACTACTACTACTACTACTAGCACTCAATCAATTAATATTTAGTATTACGAGCTACCGTTGCTTGCTTCATGAATTACCACTTCTATAGGGGCTGTTTATTACCCGGCGCAGCTTCTTCAGTAACGTGACTAACTACAGAATGGACGGCCTAGCTTCAATTTCCGGCAATCAAAAAAATTATTTATCTTTGCCAGACCGGCTCTGGGACCTGGTTTCGATTACCAGCACGAGCAGAGAATTTTCACTCAGCCACCGCGACCTGATCGTCTCTGGGACCTGATCTAGACTCCTACCAGAAGTATAAACATTTCCCGCCACCAACTGCACCAGACGCTGGGACCCAGTATCCTACCCAGTGACACCGGCGCCCTTTCCCTGGGGTAAGGTACCCGTAGCGTGAAGCTGACCATTCACATTTATATAAAGTGTCGAAGTTAAGAATACTCATAGTATTACCTCAGCTCCTCTATACGCCTTCATGGCGTGGTCCTTGGACACGGGGACAATTTTACATTTCATGGTTATGTAATATGGACTGGACGGAATTTTGTGAAAGACGAGTCATTAGTGCTGCACCTATCGGATAATATTGGATAAATAATGACAGCATAGTAAGATAAATGCTTCAGTTGCAATAACACCGCAACTTATTCCGAAAATAAGAACGCCGAACTAACATAGGGGCATGAGTGTCAACAGCAGGGTAGATGAAGCTTTCGTTCTGCGTGATTATGTTCCGACGAACAGCCGTTCAAGGACAGCAGGTGCAAAGGCTGGGCGAAGGGCTTCGGAAGGAACCGGAAATAACCTATCCTACCCAACGAACTGAACAATACATTAGTGGTATAACTGGTAAAAAAAATTAAGAGTGTTTGAACCCTTGAAGGCCAGTCCTGGCGGTAGTTCCCCACTACGCGATTTTGAAAAGAGGGTCAAAGAAGACTGCTTGACGATGGATGCTAACGGCCAACTTCCCCATTCCCCGTTCAGCCAGACTGCGTCTTACATACGAGCTGTAAATGTAAAGTGTAAAGCTATCCCATTCCAGGTCTGGACACACCCTTAGAGCTGCTGGAGGATGAAGTTCCCAGAATTTCTAGACAAGCGGAATATGAAGCTGGTAACAAGGGCGCACCCAAGGGGGGAGGGGCTGCAGCCTCCTCTGCAGCCCCCCAAACCCCCAAAACCGAGATTTAAGAAACACAGATTGGTAGATATTATGATATCAAATGTTTAACGTGATTTCCCCTTCAGCCGAAATCAGCCACTGAAGTCGGCTGATGACTAGTACAATGGAATTTTGCAAAATAAATTAATAAAATTAGAAAAAAAGAAGATAGGACACTGTGATTGAGTCATGGAACATTTAGTTTTAGTTGTAAGTATATAAATGCAGTTGCAAAGATTGTTATGTTGTACTTAGAACACGATTTTTAAAACACAATTTTTAAAATCACACGAATTATACATAGCCCCAGGATCAGCCCCCCTCCCCAAGGGAAAATTCTGGGTGCGCACTTGGGTAGTAAGGTTTTCAGCCCTACGCAGCGACCACCTTTACCCCCAGCAGATATCCCTGGTACTCGTTTCTGTTACAGGCTGAGTCGACCCCACAGCCAAAGTGCGGCCGGAAGGATTAAGTCAATGAAAAGGGTTGCAAATATACAAGTCCCATATGTTTGCTACGGATGTGATGGAAACTACGTAGGAACGATCCTACACTGCGCACATTTGTACACGTCCAGATCTTCACTTAGTAACGAAGTTCTCCACATTTTATACCACCAACAGATTCATGAATTGCAGTAACAAATTTTCGGACAGCAATATGAAATATACCACAATTGCCTCTTTCCAAACAGTTTCAACCACGTTCCATATGCTCTTTTCGTTACACTCACACCTACATACCCTCTTTACTGGCAATTACACGAAGAACGTTTTGGTGCAGGGGTTAGCATTCCTCCTTCGGATGCGGGGGGGGGGGGGTCCCTGTTTCGAATACTGGTCGGAAAAATTGCCATTAGAGGCATGTCATGGTTTGTCGCAGTCTCTTCAGGCTACAGGAGAGATTCTATCCTACCACCTCCTTCACAAATAACCATTCATTTTGCACAACTGGAGACACTTTATCACATTTATGATGCTGTAACGCTAGCCGATGCCACACCTAGAACATACGATTATTCAACAAGATGGTGCACCACCGTTTTGCCATACCGTCATCCGTGCCTATCTGGAGTCAATACCTCCTAGAAAATGGATTGTACGTGAAGAACGTATTCCATTGCCCCCCGACGTACCCTTCTGATTTCAGCGTATGCGGATTCTTGCAGCATGTGGTGCACTTCTACAATCGCTACAACCCCATATGATCTGCAACAGGGAATCACAGAGGTGGTCAAGGTGGACCTTACGTCGCAACAGTTCGCGAGCCCTTAGCAACAGCGACTTCGGTCACAGCACACCGGGTTTCGAATTCTAGTCCGCTTGACAGGATGTGTATACGTCCGTGAAATGATGAAATTACGTATTTGGAATCAGAGTCTGTCGTGTCTCATTTGCTCCACGTGTGTTCCCGTTACCAGACCATCGACCTTGGACACTAGGCTTCCATAACAGTTGATATTCTTGGAACCAGTATCTGTCTAGACTGGGCCAACGCCAGTAGAAGTGTTCACTGAAAACCGATGCCGTCTTCAGTGACGATGTGGTATCGGCTTTTTTTCAGTTGTCTAGACCAGTTTTACTCAGTACGGGGGTGGTGAGAATGCCCTTCGCGAGTCGCAAAGTTAAAATTTAAAAACACTAGATAAGTGCTGTGTTTTCTAACAGTACTGTCTGATACATGAACCCGTTCACAATAAGAAAACAGTAGCAAGTTGAGTTACACTTATTTGCAGCATCCCCTAACGGTTGTGAACACGCTAATGAATCTGTGATGTAAAGCACGTGCAGGTGAAGTTGTCCCAGGGCACGCCATGAACGCCAACAGATGAGACAGGTATAACCCCACTCATTCTTAGTGTCGGCGATGATGATGATGATGATGATGATAATAATAATAATAATAATAATGTGTTCAGGCCATCCTCTTTTTTTGGGACTATCTTCCAACTGACCCCGAATTGAGATGGTGGTAGCCCCTCTCCATTGGATATATATATTTCGTACATGCGTTTTGTCTTATTAAATCATTCATATTTACGCATCTGAATATCTATCCAGATCTGTAACAAGTCCCCTAGTCTACTGGCTAGTGTTCCTAAGTAAATACTTTACCCCAAAATTAGTAATAGTGGTATCGTTCTGTGCCTCGACATTAGATGGAAGTGAGTGGTCAACTTCACTCCACGGCAGTTTTACCACTGGGAAAAGAACCCACGGCTCCTTTGAACAGGAGACCGGGTGCGCCCAGAGCCGACCCAAATCTTTTGCAGAAGAGAAAAATACTCTTCCCTTGCCGGGACTCGAATCCCGATTCATCCAACCCAATTGCGCTATGCCAGCTATCCCCCACACCATATATATATATATATATATATATGCTATTTTATCAGTGAATTGTGATCTTCGGAAAAATGGGCCACCTGCACCAAAAGGGCAAACCTTGGTCTATGGAAGAGATTAGCAAAATACTAGACAGAGAGACAAAGGAGATAAAAAGTGTCAAATTCCATAATTTGACTGTTTGCTTACGTCCTCATTTTGCTACACTGTATTAACTGCAGAGTTTTCTTAGCACCAAAAGCGACACAGTGGCATTAATGGCTACAGTACATGATGAATCGGAAGCGATATGGGGAAAAAGAGTCGCGGCCAATTTTAAGGCACGATGTGAGGAGACCACAACAAGCGTTTTGTATAATATAGGCTAAAGTCTAAAGTGCTCATAGCAGTTAAATGCAACTAATCCTTGTCCTGCGAACAGTTCGTTCTGCAAGGAGCACCGAAATATTCGACATTTTGGAGACTGTATCCAGCTTTACCACAGAACACAAACTTAGCTTATATACGTGCATCGGTTGGCCAACGATGGCACTGTACGGCAACAAATGTGTATGCGTATACAAGCCCATAAACACCTGGAAGCAATAAATGAAATGGTGTTCGTGATGGAGTTACAAGTGCAATAAATTCAAAGATTGCCGCTTACCATACCTTACCATCCCATTTTACATAACAGTGGAATTTAAAATTAGAAATTATTAAAACAATAATATCATCAGTAGTTCTGTGTGGTTATGAAACACAGTTTCTTTCTTTTAAAGAATATAAATTAACATATTTTAAAAGAGAGAAATCATAACGACATCCTTTAAATACAAGCCTACTAAGACAGAAGTTTTCCTTAAATATAATCCTGCAGGGAAAGGGTCATATTCTCTCAAGGTATGGTCGCAACAAAAGGAGTTTTGTGATGACAGGGATGAACCTGCGTGTTCCACAACAACAGGGGCTTCTTTGAGTAGGTCTTCTAGCAAGGGGTTATGTTACTTATGAATCAATGATTCATTTAGTAACGTCGAGGCAACTGCGCAGATTAGAAAGCATTGAAAGAAAAGCGACAGAATATTACAGTCTGCCGCTTATAAGAAATTTCTTTTGTAAGCATCATTCGCTTTTTACAAAACAGTGTAAACGTATTTCCACATCGTACGGATGTAAGTTGGGCTGATAACGAGGCTGAAGCACACCCTGCCGTTAACTGAAACTAAACCAAGAACCTTATAAAAATGTGCGATCCTCGGCAGGGAACCGAACCGGATGCCTGTAACATACAGGCCAGTCGCACTGTCGCTGAGCTACACTGAATAATCCCTAAAACGTGCCTCCACTCCATAAAATGTTATGATGCAGGTGTGTTATAAAGCTAAAATACAGACCAACCCGTATAGTGGACATTTTCCTTTGTTTCGTTTTGGTTAAATAGCCCAACGTTTCGGAAGTTGGCTCTGCTTCTGCCATCATGTAAAAGTACGATACATGTTGTGCTGGGCTCATTACATGGTGCTGATCACAGCCTCCAGGCATTATTTCCACCTGATGGGCCCACCACAGTTGGTGTCGTATTTTGCCTGATGACGAACTCAACAAGAGCTTCCGAAACATCGGAATTTTTAAACAAAACAAAAAAGTAAAGGGTAAAATTAACCCTAGAAGATACCATGAAGACCCAGAGGGGGAATACAGGTATAGTTCTACTAGCTCTACTTTCTCTTCAACCTCGGCACCAGATGGGGGGGGGGGGGGGGTGATCAACACCACGCCCCGGCCGCTTTACCCCCGGGAAAGAGACCCGGTACCCCTTGTATATGAGGCTGGGTGGGCCCCCAGGGCCGGTCTGGACGGGTGCGGAAAATCTCGCCCCACCGGGATTCGTTCCCCGGACCGTCCAGCCCGTAGCGAGTCGCTATACCGACTACGCTAACAAAAAAGACGATGCAAAATGTCCAATACGTGTGTCTGACCGAGCCCCACAGTTTTAGACGGAAAGGCCGAACTTCAAATATACTGTGTTTACTGAGCGGTCTGTAGGTTTACTGCAAAACAAACTGCGCAACAAATTAATCACAGCGCAGCCGAGTTTCCCCAGTATTGTTACCCTCTTCATCCTTGCGGGGGAATTTGCTTTGAAACCATGCTTGAAGAGTATCACGGTACACGGTGACCTTGAGGAATGGCCCATTGTGTGACGATGACAATGATTAATGGACACAAAGTCGTTAAGGTTTGTTCGTAATTTAAATTCTATTGACCGAGTGACCTAGGTAACGTGAAAACCGAAGCACAGCACCTGTATCGTTCCACCTGCTGGAAACCATGGAAGGACATCGGCAAATTTCTATTAGATCTTGAATATATTATCATTATATATCTGCAGTTACCAACGGCGGACTCCAAAATTTGACGAAAGAAAAGATTCCGTGAGAAAGTGAAGACACAATTTATGTTACATGCACCATTCAAATATTGTCCGAAGTAGCCTGTAACTGGAAATAATAACAAAAACGTGATTCGTGATAAACGTAGGAGAAAAATAAGTCAGAAATGCCTATCATTACTCGCTCAAAAATTTTCACAATCCAATACGAGGTTTGCTGTTTCCATGGCTATGAGATTCGGATTACCATCTATGGTGTACTCGTGATATCTTGAAGTCATTTGGGTAGTTACCAATACTACGACAGAGCTTCTTGCCCCCACCTTACTTTCCCGGCAGAAGATAGGGTAACAGGATCTTTCGACACGTTAGTTACTACCCAGAAGACCACTGTCTGAATACTGTCATCCCATCTGGCCTAACGAGTACGAATGAAAGTTACTCGCACGTATATAAGTGCAGAACAGTCCGTATGTATAAAGCAATAGTTTTGCCAGAATATTTCTATTGTTGTAAAACATGTTTTCTTACTATGAAAAAATTTAAGTACACGTGTCTGAAAGCGAAGTGATAAGGAAATTATACGGACTAGGTTAGTGTGCTAACTACTAGCCTGGTATTTAAAAGTGTTGCGAATCTTATTTTAAAAAACCATATCTCTGCAATATGGAGACGGAATTTGGACCGACTCTTGAAACGCTACGTACGAGTATATCACATATTACACCTCACGCAATGGACAATGTCCAACACAGCAGTCAGGTACTGAATCGGCAACTGGCATGGACCGTTAAGGAACTGTCCTCAATGTCTCTTCGCCCTTAGGACGAGAATTCTCAAACACGTATAACAGAACGGGCAACATGAAAAGTTTCTCATATTTTAATACTAATTCTGCTCTTTGTTTAACGAGCAAATTAAATATCAAATGTAACCTACAGACGGTCGACTTAAAGAAAAATATGTCCTGCTTGAATAGATGACTATCTCAAGGCATGATTTATATTCGAGTTATATAACGAATTCTGATCAGGTTAATGTGATATAATGTAAAGACGGGAAACAGAGATCAGCTCCCATCTGTGGGGGGCGCAACGTTATCTAGGGTCCATGAAAGGTAAAATCCAGTAACGTGACATTAGAGGCAAACGCTTACATCCCTGTAGACACTTCCAGGGCTTACGTCCCGACGTGATTGCACTTTCACTGTTTAAAATATTTTGCTCAGACGGTGGTTCACTTTACGTTATGTGGCTATAAAGTTACAACGTGTAGCGTCAAATTATACACGGTAACATGATTATGAATGACAGACATGATTAACATTATGACGTTACTTTATGACGATATTTCAGAATCTTAATATTATACATCCACGGTGGAATGCGTTATGTACCGGTAAGATTTATTCCACCTTACTGCATAGTTTATACTACATACAGTTACTCCAGCATGTTTCGGCTACCGCATGTTGCGATCCTCAGGAAGCGCGAAGGTCATGTTTAGGTACAAATATATAACCCTGTTGAAGATCAAGGTAAAATGTACATTTCAGAGTTAACTACAATATGTTCGTATGAAAAAGACACTAATGTATAAGCTAAGAGGATGCAATCTGTAAAACTGCGTCCAAGCAACTTATTTTAAACATGAGCAGAAATTCTGAAGTGACAGAGTTAAATAAGTGTTAAAATTGTATCAAACTTTTATTAATTGTGCCCGCTTATCGTATACATCACTGTCTATACCATACGAACATAAAGTAATTAACTTTGAAATGTATAGTTTACCTTAATGTTCGACAATGTAACATATTTTTACCAAACATGACCCTTGTGCATACTTCCTGAGGACAGCTACAAATGTTAGCCGAAATATGTTACAGTAACTTGCATATGGTACAAACTGTGCAATAAGTTGGAAAAAGTGTTATCTGTATATGATATTTCACGTTCAGAGATTAGGCTTATATGGCGTCGAATGACAAGGGCAGACAGTCAATGGTGAGTCCTGGCTAATTTCAAGGCACTATCCTAGCACTAACACACGCATACCAACTAATTAAATACATGAGTCACGAGAGTCGTTAATGTGGCTAAGACTCCGAACTGGTGGGCCTACATCCCGAGTACAAATCAAAGGGGTTACCATTGTAACGATCTGCACGTTTGGGGAGGGATGTTGAGAGAAGTTTCCATTGCCGAAATTTGCATAAAGGAGCTGAGAAAACCATAAACAATCTCAACCACCCAAACACAATTCGAACCGAGTGCCTTCCAAACAAGAACCAGATGCGTTACGGGAATCTAAACCCAGCTGGCTGCGTGAGAGGAAGACAGGAAGACACAGTTACGATACCCGTAGATAATGACGTTAACTGGTCTAAACTGGCTCCGGGTGAATCCTCGAGAGTTCCGAACCGCAGCCTCGAGACAAGCTACGTCGTGGTGAAGATGAACATACCCCCTTAACATAATCATCAGTTGCTACATTGTCGTTAAACAAACATGCAAGATAACCCTACCTTCCAGAGTGGAGTTAAAACATTTCACTCAGAGGAGGCCTATTGCCGTGCCGTAACAGATCAGAGGGCCTGTACGCTACCGTATTCTACACGCGTATTTCGCCCCTAGTGTGAAGAATGTCATTGCCAGCAGCTACGCGTAACGTGCGGTACGCCATTCGCATGAGTCCTGAAGCCCTTCTGATAGGGCTTAAGCAGACAATGCTCAGCGTAGGTTCTTAAATATCACAGAGTTTATTTCCTTTACTTTCACTTCCTAATATCATGTGAAAGTCACAATTACGTATCTACCAGTCTCTTCCATATCATACACAAGGCACAGTATCTCGTTTAAAGACGGCCGTCTGGTCTAAATGTTTGGCGTTATAGATCAGTGAAAATAACTTGTAAGCAATTAGAAGTGTAGCCTACTATGTGCGGCTTTTCAACAACGATTATAATGTGTTAGCATACCGACAAGAGGCTTCTTTAAAATAGAGAACATGGAAAGGGCTTGTCTGGAAGTCGAGAATATAATTCTATACAAAAGAAGGAAACAGCCGATGTGTTGTGCATGTGTGTGCCGACAGGCGACAACTCCATAACAAAGAATCTTCCTTCAGCAGTTGACAGCTACACAGATGATTGACAAAGTCAAATGATTCTTCACCGTCACTTCAGAAGCGAATAAATTCTTACGCTGCGACAAATGAATGCAGACTGTAGGAACATGACTTAGAACCTACTGTTTTAAGGTGAATTCTAATGCCATTCTTCCATCTACGCATAGTTTTACGAAGCGGTCTCTTCCCTTGAGGTTCCCCACTAAAAGCTTAGTTTTCGTTTCTTACCCTCCGCATATGGTGTGCATATACAGAATACCCGACTCTTCTTAACTCTTTAAAGCCTCGCGGTAACTTTACGTACCACCAGGTTCAACATTGAATAATTCTTCAGCGCTCAAATCATGTTTATATATTTTGTACATATCTCGGAACAACTGCAACTTTTGCTGTAAACATCAGCAGCTCATTCGTTTTTTATAACCGAGGTTGAAGGTGTTTACTGCGCGGTACGCACAGAGTCTTTATATAAAGCAGAGTACGTTTCGTCTTTAAAGCGTTAATGTAACCCTCCTAATACCACAACGTGACGCGTACAAATTGAGAATTACTCACTGAAAAATTGAATTAAATTTTTGTTCATTTGCTATGCCATGATCCTAATCCCTGCATGTAATTATTACGTATAGTCTCGAGTTTCTATTCAGTGTTGCCTCTATCGCTAGCACGGAGCTCTGCGTAACTGATTGCTGCTATCAGCAACTAGCTTTAGAGAATTCGAGCCACGCATTTTCTCACAATTCCTACCAACCCGTTTTAAAACTAAGGTTTAATTCTGGTGTACTTTCTTTGATCTATAATGAAAATTTTACAAGTGAAAATTACACAATAAGTTACACACGTCGAAATATTCAACAAAAAAGATCCCACCCTTCGCAATGTATTGGTAACCCACTTAATAATATGTGACACAGGAATCCCTACTTGTAGAGCAATGCTACAATTACAAAGAATTGCCACTGTTTTGTGCATTAACAACGTTGTATGAACTATATTATCAAATATTTAACAAAATTACAAATCTTTATGAAGCGGTAAACCTCTGAATTTGATTTCAGAATGTGGTAAGTCCCTCATAGAGAATTCCAGAAAAACTACCTTAGAAAGAACTCTGCCTCCTTCCTAATCCTTCCCTAAGCTTCACTCATGATTACCTTTCTACCTTGTTAAACACTATATAATTTCTACATTCAAACAGCATCACTAAATAGTATAACAATAAGACAATTTTGCATAAATCTTATAATAAGATGAATTTCGTCGCACGAAGCTCGTGTATCTCGTTTACATGCAATTTTAGCAATCGTCTGAACAGACATGACGAAATCAGGAAATCAGTAGTGTCTAGTATACAGACGTTCGGTTGGTGACTTTGGTATGTCTGCGGTTTTCTGAAGTATCGCACAATTTATTACAGCCTACTTCGTTATACTTCCCACCGGGGGCATGGATGTTTGCCTCCTGTGAGTGTTGTGTGTTGCCAGGTACAGGTCTCAGCGACGGACTGATCACTCGTCCACAGAAGTCCTACCGAGTGTGGTGTGTCTAAGTGAGTGTGATCATGGAACCTCAAAAAACGAGGCCTAAGCCCACCACAGGGCTGCTGAGCCACAGACAGACAGAGAGACAGACAGACAGACAGACAGGCAGGCAGGCAGGCATCAGACAGACAGACAGACAGCCAAACAAACAAACAAACAAACAAACAAACAAACAAACTTCGTTATACTCCGGCTTTGTATTCTAGAGGCTGGTAATTAGATTCTCGGCCTACGAACCAACTCTCTTTAGTTATTTTCTTTAGCCTCACCACGCAAATATTCTGATAAGCCTTAGAATAGGCCGACGAAGTCTCCTTACAACAGCTCACCAGGTTAATGACCACTGATCACCATCCTGTCATTCCTGTCGATGTATAGGCCTATAAACGCATGTAGTTAATAAAACGGCGCTAAATAAGCCAACAAATCAAATGCGTGCTACAAACATTTAGAGACTGGCTAGGTGGGTATCCATCACCTCCACATTAAACTGATCCGTCATCATCGTCATCATAATCGTCATCATCATCGTCATTCCGCGATCGCAAGACAAAGGAAATTTCACGGGTCAGATATTCACGGCCCCGCAGGTGCACCAGGCTCTAGTACAGGTAACTTTCGTTTTACGCGATTTCGCTTTAACGCGACTTGAAATTTTACACCAATTTTAGAATTTACGCGATAATATTCGCCTTAATGCGATTTGGCACAGATGATCCGTGGTCGCATTTATAGAATTTACTCGATAATTTTCAGTTTCACGCGATTTGGCATACACGATCCATGGTCACCGTCATCTTCTGTAGGAGGCTGCAGGAAGTGACGTCATTGCACGCCATCAGTCACGTGTACGGATTGATTTTGTCGGTGTTATATCCAGGTGGCTCATTTAGTTTTCTCTTCAGCAGCATTAGCTTTTCTTACAAACATGAGTTAGAAACGTATATCTGCATCAGTGCAATCGAAGTGAAAAATCGGCGAAAGACAATCGGTATTGAAGAGATATTACGCGTAATAATGCGACGTGAAAAAGGCGAACGGACTGTTGATATACGCCGTAATATTAGACTCGCTTACGGTATCGCACATAAAATGCGTGATAATGTTGACAGAATTAACCCTTTACAGACGAAGCGTATCTGTTTTATATAAGAACTCAGTGCGTACCGCGCTGTAAACACTCTCCACTTCGGTTATAAAAACCAGTCTCTTAATGTTTTATAAGGCAAAAGTTGCTGTTTGTTCTGAGATCCGTACAAAACACATAAACGCAATGTGGGCACCACGTAGAATTTTTTAATATTAAACCTGGTCGTATGTAAAGTTACCGCTAGGCTTTAAAAGGTTAAAGAAAGTGCTAAGACAGTAACTAAACTATTTGTTTGTGTAGCAAGATTACGACACTCCTATCCGAATGAACCGTACCAAAAACTGGGGAGGGTGAGTCTTTTACATTTTTACTGTATTCGAAATAAATAAATATACTGTACGGAAATGCACGTATACTGTATACAAATGCGTATAATGCATATACAGTACATACATACTCTAGAGGTGCGTACGTCCATTAGTGATATAATCATACACTATATAGCATGAGGTTGTCAGTCCCTAACCCCCAGGAAATACAATGTTGTAAATGGGAATTTTATATTCGACTTGTGCGATTTCGATTTGCGCGACGTTTTTCAGGAATGTAACCTGACGTAAAACGAGAGTTACCTGTATAGCATTAACGATTCAGCAAATGACGCACTGTTAAACAACGCGGGAGCTAGAAGCACTAGCGTTTCCTTTCTCTTAACAGAATCTTGTGTTGGAATTCAGATAGAAACAAAAAATAACCCCATTCAAGAACTCTTACATCTTTCACTTGCTGTATCACTTTTCGATGGAATTTCAAACATCCAGACAAGCCCCTACAGTTCGGAGCGACTTTAACTACAGAAAATGTGTTTTATTTTCTCTTTCTCCTAAACACCAGACACGGGGAGTGAGAAAGAAATGACAAAGAAACGTCTCCTGAAGATGGTCAACCACGTGTCAGACAAGTTTGTCTTCCGCGCACGTACAGTAAGATGAAGAAGTTCTGATTTTCTGTAGTGTGGGTCCATCTAGTCCACAATGTATCTTCATATCCCTGCGTTTAGCTCTGTTCACACTAGAATGGCCCCTAGGCATAACAACACGCTACAAGTAAAAATATTACCAAGCGTCAGCAGATGGCGTAGCAGTAAAGCTTTACGCATTCATTCGGGAGGTGGTGGTATCTGGGCCATTTTTTTATGGCGCGACAGCCCCCAGTAGGCCAAGGCCTCCTCACTGTCGAGGCTTCACTATCACACTCAGACACACCACACTCGGTAGGACGCTTCTGGACGAGTCATGAGCCCGTCGCAGAAACCTCTACCTAGCAACACACAACAGTCACAAGTGAAAGACATCCATACCCCAGGCAGAATTCGGACCCGCAATCCCACCAAGCGAGCGGCCGTAGGCCCACGCCTTAGACCGCGCGGCCACTGGAATCGGCTTCTCAGCCGGTTTACCTTAGTGATACTTTGCTTCTGTGTTCCTTAGTCTCCGACTAGCTACGGGCTGGACCGTCCGGTGTTCGAATTCTAGCAAGGACAAGCAATATTCTTTCCTCTAAAACCGTTCAGGCAGGCTCTGGGACCCACCAAGCCTTCTATTTAACGGATACCGGAGTGTTTCCCGGGGGTAAAACGGCACGGACGCGAGGCTGAACACTCACATCCATCTAGAGCCAAGGTGGAGCTATACCCCTACTCCCTCTATATGCCTTCAGGGCGTGTACAGGGACACCTTTACCTTTCGTTCGTCTCTTCTGACGAATGCGAGGCCAGTACCTTCAAACAGGCGACGAACCCATCCTTTTAAACCCTTATCTACTTAAAATTCGTAATCGCATTTCTTTAGACTATAGACCAGGCTTCAAAACGGCTGTAATTGAAATGCCATCCTTTAATACACGGATAACAGTGAATTTCTTCATCAGCTAAGTAACTGTCAGTGTCATTACGAAAAGCTGTGTCAAGGATACTGAACAGTACAGAATAAGCATTCGGAACTTGTTCGCCTGTTTATGTCCCTGTTACGCCGCTAATTCAAACGGACGCGAACCTTTATACACTTCATTCTCCGTTCAGTTATTTATTTGCAAACAATTGAAAATGAAATATATTCGTTCACCTCTGGGAACCGACATTACTGCCCTACTTACAACTTAACCACGCCCATCTTACAAGGAAACAATGCCTGAAGATTCGGTGGAAAACAGTCCACTGTCGTGATGACACAGATCTGACAAGGACCGCGCGCAGTAAAAAGTGTCTTGTTAGGCCTGCACTAAGTGTAATGTCCACAAAATATGATCGGTGTTAGGAAGTGTTGTATTTCCGTAGCCATGATACATGACCGAGTTAAACGAAAAACAAAATGATGGCACATATTTCGAGTTTGTAGTCAAGTTTCCCATGTGCACGTACCTACTGTAACGCAATAGGCATTAAGACGACATTCCGTCTGCACCGCCTGAGGCTGCAACAACAGCTACCATTGATCTTCATATACTCAAACACTTCGTTTCTCCGCAACTGGAAGATGTGGTAATTAGTCTTCCAAGAATACGATATAGCAATTTTGATCAAACTGCCCCAAAAGAAAAGGGTCTACATTTTTGGATGCTATAGTTCATAGCCTCCTACGTCTCGAATTTAAGACTCCCTTGACTTTCCTTTCTGGGGTTCATACAGTGCCGTTTATTAAGCCGTTAGTTTTTGGGCGAGACGGACTACAGTCGCAATATCTGTCGCAATCAAGTAAGTGCCCATGTGAAACTTCACTAATGCAATTCCAAGTGTGTGAGTGAGTGTGTGTATGTGTGTTACTTTATTTTTTGTGAGACGTGTTCTAATGGCGGCACATATCAGGAGGCAGTACTGTCCATAGTCACTGCAATGAGAACCTCAAGTTTCACGACAATTAATTTTTAATCACATTCAGTCATGTGCTATGATTACCACAATACAGCACTCTAAAACGCCAAATTTCTTTTATCTGCACTCGACAGCGACCTCCAGTCTGCACATAAGAAAGCACATAAGAGTCTGCACATAAGAGGAGTGTGACGACGCAAAACAGCACCGATGTCACATCCGGTACGAGTGATAGTGGCAGCATAGCTGCATTTGCTGGCAAGTATTAATCATTTGCGCACCGTTCGCCATTATATTTCTGACGGAACACAACGTCTCTTTAACATTATATTTTCATGCACTCTTTGCTGGCACACCGACGCTTACCAGGATCGTGTCCATCTGACCGCATATGTAACATTTTGTAACTACTTAACGGAGATCTGCGACGTTTTGGTACTGTGCATCAACACATGTTCACTGCGTTACGTGCATGGTCTAAAAATACATTATTTCAACACGCAAATTACGGGGTCAGTTCGTTTAACCACAACAAGATTACTCACCGAAAGCCTCCAGAGAACAGCTCTTGCTGTTGGTACTTGTTGCTTTGGTGGTACTGGTGTCAGAGCTCGTCGAGATGTTGGAGTTGACAAAATCCGGGTCATCCGCGTCGAATGTAATTCCTTCTTCAAATTCCGTGAAGGCTAGCGAATCGGTAGACATCATCCTTGAACACAATCGACAGAGAGATTTTGAAGATGCTCGACTATGGCGCAAACATGGCTAAAGAATAATTACATATACTGTATGTCTGTGGATGAAATCGATTTTCTCTTAAAATCCCTTAACAGATAACGAATAAAGCTGTAACAGCGAAATGGATATAAAATATTACACACGGCGAACGCGAACAAAATGTCAGAAAACAGTAAACTGTGACCTTTTTCACACCATTTCTTTGTCAGCCAGGTAAGTGCCGGTTTCTGACACACACAGATACTGAAATAGCGGGCCTGATAGTTTAATTACTGGCTTCATTAATAATAATGCAGAACACGGTGTAGTGTCTATCTTTTAAACAGGACATGAGTTGGTCACGAAATTTTATTTTAGGAAACAGAAACGTTCATTATCTTTTTCACAACAGCCCTTAACTTAAGAAGGCTCAGCCCAGATTACGTCATCACGCATTTCTTCAGATTCCTTTTTAGTATTATGGTTCCATTTATGGGCAGGTCTCCTAAATGTTTAGCTCATCACTCACGATTACACAGTGGTCAGCCAGTTTGAAGTCGACTGAACGGTGGTTATTCACCACTGCCAAGGCACTACAGGCTTTATCAAACCACTACGCAATACCGAACTTCAATTTATATCCTCCGCTCCTTCTCTACATACAATAGACTTTGCCGAATTAATATGAAAGTTACACAAAGGAACGTTTGACATGAAAACTTGCATTGCATACACCAATCAGTTTAGTTCAGATACCATGTGTCACAGGTTGAAAAATGTTGCCATCGAGAACTGTTTTTAAGACTGCATGAACCGTAAACATTAGGTAGAATGACTTCAAACTGAAAAGGGAACTCGAACATGGCCTTCTCCGATTTTGCAGTGTCTACAGTCTTAGAGTCTGTTTTGGTCCATACTGTGCTTAGTCTGCAAGAAGCAGCCCTCGAGTAAAACAGACACCGAGTTCTTAACGCAATTATCACGCAGTGTACTGGCAACGCGGCAATTTCTCTTGTCCTATAAACACAATACTGCTTTCATACGCCACGAAATGCACTCGGAGTCGGATATTTCTACAGCTGCCTGGGAGATGGTTACAAACATCCGACTGTGGCTGAATACAACCCAAAATGTTGACTCTGAAAAGATGGCACCATTAAAATTAATCTGACCTGTGTGGTGTTTGAGGTTTAACAGGCAGCGAAGAGTGATATTGTAGTCTTCCGGGCTATGACCCACCGCAGTCTGATGCGCACAAGTTACTACTGCCCTGAAGACAGAGACAGCATGTCTCTCCGAACTGTTTTGCAGGAAATGCAACTGCCACTTAAAACGAAGTACATGCTTGTGCGTACTGCTTTCAGATACCCGCCAGAACACAAGCTACATTTAGAACGATGCAGTTGTCCTTTCACTCGTATGTGTATGTCCCGAACTTATTTCCAAAAAATCACTATTTCGTAATACAAACCAACTCAGTATCTCGTGCGCCGAATCGGACGGCAGAACACAATGTAATCCGTGCTCTAGTAACTACTGGCCTGCAGTTATATGAAGTACACTTGCCTAACTCCTCGACTCGGTGCCTTACGTGAGAGGACTTTATATAGATGGCAGACGAACTGCTTATCTCTTCCGTAATACATACGAAGGTCGCAAGCGAGTCCAATACCTGCCTCTAGACGAGAAAAATGACACGCCAATTTATTGGGCCTAAGTACGTACTGCTCTCACAAGAACCATCGCTTCCCGTCTATGAACGTCGCTGTGCAGCAGGTACAATTCTTGCTTCCTGTAAGTACACAATGTTCTCACAAGAACCATCGCTTCCCCTTCACGAACAACGCACTACGGCAGGTAGCTTTTTGCCTCCTGTTCAACAGGAATAAGATTCAAATTCCGGTCGACATCTCTACGATTTATTGTTAACACATTTCCCTTTTTCTTACAAGCTAGGTTTATGACGTAAAAAAGAGCACTTCACCAGTCGATTTTGTACCACCCACGGAGCCCTCCTTAAATTTCCTAATCATACTGTGCCATTAGCTATCAGTCTTAGTTTCTTATTATCAGCAATAACAATATCGCAGCCATGCCAAATTGTACTGATGGTTCAAAACTAGCAACATTTAATTTGCGGCCCTGAAATGCTACAGTAAAAGGTATTCAATAAATCCGTATCTTTTATGATGATCTTTTCTATTTTGTAGGCCGTAAACCAACGCGTGGCAATTGCGAGAAGTCGATGTTTTGTTTCGGCTTTAGAGCAATAAGCAACAAAGTGTTCTTTATAGCCTAGTGATTAGTATATGTACGGCCAAACGGAACACTAGAAACTCTGCATTTTGCCCACATGTTGAATTTATCAGTTCCGTATGATTCTTACATTAAACAGCGAATATCTCCCTACACAATACTCACTGATTGGTCCTTATAATGCAAGCTGACCGTGTTGTTTGTGAAGCACAAACTACATTTTTATAAATAATGCAAACTAATTTTAGTCTTCACAGGGCTAAGCTAGGAATGCGTAGTTCTGTTTGGCGATGGGCAATATAAGTACGTACTCTCCACCAAAATTTGCATGCTAAAAATCGCAAATATTCCGAAGGAGATAATTGCTGACGTGGAGCATGTCATCATCCAACCGCGACTTTTTCTTTCCAAGTACTTATTAGCCTCAACTCTTCCGATCTGCAAGGGGAAGAGGCTCCGTGGAAGAAGTCCCAAAATTTGGCAACGTTCATAAAGATTAGCGGCAATGCAGATCCCTGTCTTCGGATGGAGTTGAAACCGCTACTGATCTGAGATCGAAAACACTGATCTCTTTGCATTTATAATATACGTGCGTGTGACAGTTTCAGATTTAGTCTTACATGCTGAACTGGAACGTAAATCTCCAATCGAAGTTCCTACGGACTATAAATTGAACTAAAATTGTTTTAATCAGAAATACGCCTTTGACCAACTGTGTATGTACTTATCAATAAGATCGATATCGAGAGATGCATCAATGTACACTTCGCGCAGGCTGTCTTTCTGCGCCTGTTCGGTTAGAACTCTATACTGAATAGCCTACAGAAGGCATGGCAAGTTCCAGCCTTCAGGTGTGGAGCGTAGCTACAAATTTGCGTGATTTTTGGCTTCCGCTGCGGTGTAAATGAGATCTTCGCTCTTCTGGAGTTTTACCCATCGTATACTGTTAGTTTGATACCGACCATTCGGGACAAACAGCCCAAGGACTGCTTGACCCTTGAAGATGGGAGCGATAGTTTGTCCCGAAATGTCAATAAAAAATTACCAATCTGCGTTGTGTAACTCCCAGAAGAGTGAAGACCTCAGCCGCAAAATTATTTCACGCAAACGCAAAAGGCCGACAAGGAATGGCCGCCACATTTGAGGTAAGATGTGCGGCTAATAACACATCACCTTAAGACAATAGAATATTACGAGTTACGTATGTGGACAAGATACGTAGCGCTCACAGAGGATATGATACATTAATTTGAAACTATAATCAGAAAATCTGAAAGAAAAAAATTACTTGGAAGATAATATTAACATACATCTTACAAAAATGCAGTGTGACGGAATGAAACAAAAAATAAAATTGGCTCAGGGTGACTGCAGCGGTGGAATTTTGTAAACACCAACAAACTTTTGCATCTTATGAAAGAGGAGAATAATGTGTCCAGATAAACAGATAATATTAACAGATCTTCGACAAACACAGCGTCAGCGTATGAAATAACCTAAACTGGCTCAGGGTTGCTTCTGTGGCGGAATTTTACTAACACTCTAATAAAATTTGGGGTATCATAAAAGAGGACAATTAATTATCCAGATGAGTAATTACCATTATCACTTTGATGTCTGGAATACTGTTGTGCAGTATGTATTAATAAGCAGTACTAATACACTGTCAATATATATGTTATTATTATTATTATTATTATTATTAAACTGCCACATTAATGAAAGAGGTTTATATTAACAGTAATAAAAATGTGTTGACAGTGTATGAGTACTACCTACGATTGTAATCTTTTCCTTATTGCACCTTGAACTTCACCTACTTATGATTTACATCACACTAATCGTGGAACAGTAAATCTTCCATTGTTCTACCCGGCGATAATCCGATACTGCGCCCACACGGTTTCTCACGTCAGGTGGTAGCCAATACTTCACATTTGTTAGCGCAAACGTACAATGTGTTAGGGCCAAGAACACTCCCAGCAATCTGAGCTGACCGCTTTCTTTATAAGTAACACGTCCAGCTTCAATTGTTAGTGCGTTAAGCCAGAAAAGACATTACCAGCCGTTAGCTAGTCAAGAAGTTCACTGTCGTTTAAGGAACGTGGGGTTCATTACCATGCTTACAAGAGGCTGCCACTTGAACTTATCCTGACGCACATGAATGCCGAGCAGACTTTATAATGGATTTCTTTAAGCCCCGTCTGAATATTAGTCTTTAATCAATGATCTCCTCCTTTCAAGTTATCAGGTTCAAATTTCGTAAGCATTTATCATGCAGCTGGGTACTTAAAATGTCTGCGACTGTTTTTACTAACAAGTCGTTAGTCCTTAAAAGGAAAGACGTATTATTGTCGTCGACACTTTCAAGATGATTATAATTCAGATGCTAGTGTTGCGATGAGTGGGCATTCTCTCACCAGAGCGCTATCTGCTGCTTGCAGAGCTTCAAGAAAGCTGGAGAAAAATTCACTTAATAATTCCATATCAACTAGCTCTCTGGTAAAACAGTTCAACCTCTAAAAACGAGGCCCACAAATGGACCCGATCCTGAGTAAAATCAGTCTAGCTCACGGTCGAAAATGTCGGATCCATTTTAATATTATTCTCCCACCTCAATCGTCGGTAATCGAAGTGAGTGTTTTTTGACAGGTGTGTCCACCAAAATGTTCATCCTTCCGAAATACACTGATAACAGTACACAATAGTGCTGATGTCTGCACTAACCTAATCAGTGTTTACATATAGATGGAGACGAAACAGTACGTCGCCACACAGTTACAGCTGTGTAATTACGTGTGTTTATGTTATTGTAGTCAGTAAATCTGTATGAGATATTCCTCGGGATGTACTTTCTGGCATTCTGCCCTTACAGAAACTACAATGGTTTTTGTGCCACTTCCAATTTATATTGTTCCTTCAGAGCGTTCAAAACATAAGAAAGTCTGTAGCGCCGACAGCAGTTAATGCATATTTAAAACGTTTTTTAAACGTGTTATTCACCTACTCTGTCAAATGATAATATCTGTTATTTAGCGTTGGTGATAGGCGAATAAAGCATTGACGAAATGACACTACCAGGAGAAAACAGAAATAGTCAGAGAAAAACCTGTCCCATTACCACTTTGGCCACCACAACTCCCACACGGACTGGTCTGGGATCGAACCCCGGCCTCCACAGTGAGAGGTTGAAGGACAGTGACAAAGATAAGAGGAAGCAGGAGAACGCCAAAAGGGGCAGCACCAATACCATTATCCATCACAAACCTATACAGAACTTTTGTGTTGAGAAGCGACGTCTACGTTTGTCGCAAGGCCAGGGCGCGGCCTGCTGAACGCCTATGAAAATATTAAAGCTCAAAGAGTCTACAGATGGTGTTTTAAACGAGTGGCGCCATAGAAGCTGAACAAGGTTACACCAGCTGCTATGACAGCTCAACATGTCGTGCTGAACCACTGTGACACTCAGGACTGCTGCAGTGTAATCTGCTACACGAATACCGACGTTTCGTAAGGCCTTGCCACCACCATCATCTGGTACAATGCTGAAGCAGTGACTGGTAAGAAACGTCATGACACACGACTCTGATCATCCGTCGATGACACGAAGGTGAAAACTTTCTTTCTTTCTGTAACCTCAGCGACAGATGGGGGTGGGTGGTTAATGCCACGCCCCCGTCGCTTTATTCCCGGGAAAGAGACCTGGTACCCATTGTACAGGAAGCTGCGTGGGCCGCAGGGACGGTCTGGACGGATGTGGAAAATCTCGCTCGCATCGGGATTCGATCCCCGGACCATTCATAAACACAGAACGGTTCAGAAAGCCATGAAGTTAATTTAATCAGTACGAACATGAGATGTTCTGCATGTAATTATTCAGACACATCAGACATGACTGTTACGGATGGAATGTTGGACACCTTACATTTCCTGTGTAAATCTGTTTCAAAATGGTTTGTGTTATACTGATCAGAACGACATCTCAACCGCAACCTAACTACATACACCGTCTTTCATTATGTAACAGTCACTAATAGTACTGCCTGTATCCTTTGACAGTCTGCCAAAGTGTAAGATTTTAGGAAGAGGCATGCACAGACATACAGATATCCACTTACATACTACAACAAAATGAACACTGTTACATGACAATCGACCAATACACCGTACTGGTACACAATACGTCTATCAAAAATGCTCCCGAAGATAGCGTAATAAACACATTATGATTCTATGGAGGTTAAATGGACGAGGTGGAGATGGCGGGAGAAATGTCATTGACAGAGGATTCGTGTAATTCTCTATCAAAGTTGTAATTTCGGACACCGAGCCAAGCCGAGTTTTATTCTTGTACTTTATACTTGTTCTTATGTTGTCCTTGTCCAAGAAACAGAAGAGATCACTGAAGATTTCGCGGTATATATAAGCCGATATAAAAACTGGCAAATTGGAGACACGTAAATCGGTATTAAGTGACTTTCAACTGGATCGTAAATTTGACCTTGAGCTATAGCAGCAAACACAACCTGGTCTGACTTATATACGTGTATTTATTGGTAGCTTGTTGTTTTGTACGGGTGCGGAACTTGGTTTCTTTTAGGACAGAAGATTATACGCTGAGGGTGTTCGCGAGTAAGGTGCTGAGGAACATATTTGGGCTTAAGAGAGAGGAAGTAACACGAAACTGGAGAAAACTACATAGTAAGAAGTTCAATGATTTCTGTTCATCGCCAGATATTGTTCGGGGGATCAAATCAAAGGGGATAAGCTAGGCAAGGCGTGTGGCATGTATGACGGACTACAGAAATGCATATGGCGGTTTGGTGGAGAAGCATCTACAAAAGGAACCCCTTGTCAGACCAAGACGTAGATGGGAGCATCATATCAAAATAGATATTTAAGACACTGAATGGGATGTCCTAGCTGGGTTCGTCCGGTTTAGGAAAGGTACAAGTGGTGGGCTGATGTGAACACGATAGTGCACCGCTGGATTAAATAAAATGCGGATTATTTCTTTATTAGCTGAAGAAATAATAGGTTTTCAAGAAGGAGTCTATTCCATGGAGTTAGTTACGTTTATTACATACTAACACACCTATACCATGGTTAGCTACAATAGTTACTGAATTATCATTATTACATGGAAAAATAAGTTTACATTTTTCGCCAGCGCCACGTTATGTCCCTGTTTTCAATAAGCACAATGCCAACAAACATTATATATGTTTCAATGACATATCCACCTCCATGGCAGTCCATAGCAATTCACCTAATCATGATACTCCCTAATAACCACCATCATACAAGAACCTTCAAACGAAAATTGCTAGTGTTGCACGCCTCGGAATTCTGCGCGGCCTCCAATGGAAAGGAGTTACAAGTGTGAAAAGCGGCCTCTGATGTGACCTTATCGCATTTAAGAAACTTTTAAAGCTCCGTCAAAAATGGTTACTGCAGAGGACACCAAAAAACATGGAGATAATAACGTCTCTTCAGTTACAATGAGATGCATAAGAGCACAAAGCGTGAGGTGTTTTGGAGGAATGTCCTGCTTCCAAATACAACTCCCAAAACTGCACAGTATATGCTTATGAATAAATGGGCGTGAAAACCCACAATCTTACGTGGATGTGATATCACAAACTAATTTAACTTAAGGGGTAGACAAAATGTTGGTAATTCGAATGAGGATATGTTACTGGCAAGGTCATCTAGGAAGAATGCCAGAATTTCAAGATAGCTTCCTTGTTAAAAACTGTCGTTTCATAGCGTATGTAGCATTTGTGATGGTCTGCAAATACTTGGAAGATGACGGGCACACTATTTCCGGGACCTCTTAAACCCTAGGAATAATCTGAAACCAGTAAATGTTGAGTCACCACAAACGAAATACTCTTAGGAAAATTGTTAACTGCAATAACAAGTTTTTCGTCTAAGGTTCAAGTAACAACCAGTTTAACGTAAAAGAAAAACGAAGGGGGCAAGTACGTAAAATGGGGATACCTGCAGTGACAAACAGTGATGATGACCGTGATATGTGCTGTTGGCTGTACATGTTTATTAACGACAGGCTGCAATAAACATAATTTATTGATCGGGAGGAACCACTTGTATAGAACGACTTAATATAAGGTCAACGTGAAATACGGCATCTCTTTTCAAGTTAAAATACGTGGGCTATATATTTGAAAATTCAGAGTGTGCCATTTAAATTTTAGTTGACTTACTAGTAGGCTTAACCCATGTCACAGTTAACGTGTCCTGCTTTGCTATTCACTTAAGCTCTAACATTTTACTCATCACCAGTAACATCGACAGCAAACAGACCCAGCAACTTATATAACGTCTGTAATTAGGATATTTTATATAACGTTCTGTTTGTTGTTGTTATGTTAAATACACAGCTGTTCTTGCAGCCCCATCCATTAAAATTTCAAGTAGGTTGACTTGGGTTCAAGAGGTACCCGGTTTGATTAACAGCAGCATTCTGTGGCTTCCGTAGCTTTCCTCCGCACGTCGAAGCTGATGTTGTCGTAAAAGATAACTGCCGTCAAATAGGCCACGAAAAACTATTTTCAAATTCTTAGCTACTCATCAATCACGAACATTTCCAGTCTTATTCTACCTATGCAGTTGGTCGTTACTCAGTCCTACAAATTAATAAACCACTAGGCATAGATTACCTAGTTGTTTTAAGTGTCGACTGTCACGATTCTACAGCATTGGTGACAGATGAATAAGTATGGAGCACTGCTGGAATGGTGAGAGGGGAAAGTCGAAGTACTCGAAGAAAAATCTGTCCTAGTGCCAGGCTGACTTCATCATTTCTAAGCCTAGACCTCCCATTGATTCTCATCCCTCAAGTTGTCTAGGCTAAATTACATGCATTAAATTCAGCCTATATATTTATAATATCTTCCCAAATTCCCCGTTCATTTCATTCTTTTTTATTTCATTAGTATTATAATCACCAGGACTACAGCGCTGATTATGAGACTCCTGTTCCACGATTTTCATCAATTGTTTTATAACATTCCGTGAAGCATAAAAATTTTGAAGCTCGCAATTAGGTGGTTTTTCGTCACTTAATTTCCCTTGGGTCAAAATAATTTCCTCAAAACTTGGTTCTCATGTACTGAATTCTTCATCTATATTTTTCCCTCAGCGTATTATACTTTACACGTAGTTTCATCACTATATATAAACAAAATAAATGAAAAACTACAGTTTTATATGGGAAAACTTCCCTGCAATTTACATCATTGCCTTCTACAGTTTTGGACCATAACAGCTTACACGTTAAGATGACATACTCGCATAGGCCGTAATGTACTGACCTTTTTTCTAGGGTCTACCCGAAACGTCCGAACGTACGTCGCTGCTACAAGATGTAAGAAGTATAGCTGTCAGTAATCTGAGCCTTTAAAGCAGCACTAATTTAGTGAATATTCCTGCAACACTCTCTGGAGAAATCTGATTCAAAAATCTTTGTACGCTTTTTCCCCCTTTCGCATTCTGCAGAAACCGCTTTGTGCTGTCATTTCTACGTACCTGAATCTCAATTTTGGCGTGGAGTTCCGTCAGTAACTTTTGGGCCTAAAGAGATTCCGTAGGCAATGCAAGTTTCAAACAAGGCTGGCCTTAGCAATACCTTCTGGAGGTGTACAGTAGTCACAAAAAATTTACAATAACAACGGTCAGGCTTAGGCACGAGACAGACACCGGGGTGGGGGGGGGGGAATGAGAAAATGTACAAACAAAATTTAAAGCAGGTATAGCACACAGCTCCTCCCTAAAGGTTTCAATAAATTATTATTATTTAATTCATCTGTTGCAGGAGCCATACTATATAAATGATCTACAGGCCTACTACCTTCTGGGATGTGACGCCATGTAGCCTGGTGGAAAGTCATTAACGTTGCGGAGACACCTCCTGCCTCGCTACTCCGGGTCCTCTTCCACTTTGAAAAAGGCGGCAGCAAGTTTTCTCCGAAACGATACTTCTACGGTATCACATCACAGCATACAGTATTTTTCAGTCACAGCCGCGAGAACTTCAAGTACAAACAAGGAAGTGATTCTGAAAGCATTATTCTTTTGGCTGGCTATTCCTAAAGATCACAGTCCACGAGCACAAAGCAACAGCTAGAACGTTACGGAAGAACCTTGCTTGTTGGGCAGGTAAACTATAACTAGGTACGAAAACAAACACGCACGCACACACAAGGCGAAGACCCTAGAAACTTTAATGTTATGCATTAGTGCGATCGACATGTTCGTGATCATACACAGTAAAATAGGGAAAATGTCCAGTTCATCATAGTACGTTGCAAAATCACAGAGTAACTATCAATATATGCATCGGTACAGAAATGAATTGCTTCATTGCTACGGTCTTGTCATAACCCCATACGAGTGGATGCCATGAAATGAATGCTGAAGTCTTCAATCAGTACCTAATTAGTATGCGGAACTTGTATTATATTCATAACCTTATAGTTTTTTTTTTTTTGCAGATTTGAGTACATCCAGCCACTGCCAAACATTTCTTTCCCAGTTGCTATAATAATATGTAACACAACATTAGTCTTAAAGAGTCAAGCAATAAATTAGAAAAACCCACTGCTGCGTGTAATTTCGTTACCTTCGTTGTCCTTCGTTTATTCCAGAGGACTGTATTGTTGTAAAGAAAATCGGTTAAAGCTGTAATGTTGGCAATACACGTTCCGAGCTCCGAATTCAGTTGTAAACAAAAATAAAAGAATATGAAATCCCCACGATGAACGAAATCACACACCACTGACACTTGTTGAAGACATCGAACACATAACACAACTTGTCCCCCTAACTCGCATTGCCACCACACTGAAGGATCAACAATCCATTGAATAGGGACTTCGCCAGCAGTGTCGAGAGAGCATGAATCAGGCTTGACGCATGCGCAGTAGGCGTAAGCAGGAAGGTGAACGGGCAATACTGTGTAGGCGCCATTTTTAAGCACAGTGACCCTGTAATACGTTGCATTCATGTACTAATTTGCTTCACTGACGTATGTCTGTCCGGATACAGGCTTGAACATCAGTGCATTTAATTACCATTCAGAAAGTGTGCTTTTAAATTCAAACAAAAATATGAGTGGCATGAATTTAAGATTTTTTTTGTATCACACGTTTTATAAATTTCGTGTGAAGATACCTAAGCCACCTTGCGGCTAATGTTACGGGCTTAGCAATTTGTATACTTGTGTGAAAAGACATATAAACATAAGATTTCTGAACTTGTATTTCACTATATATATCAGTCTACTCAAGCTTGTTTATTACCTGATTTCGCTAAGCGTTTCGGTACGGCCGTATCATTATTAGGCGTGCGTGTAAAGTTTACTTTTTGCATTGCTTCTGCATACTATTGTTATAACACACTGGTTAAAATTAAGGCTGAAATTAAAATTAAATTCTACTGGGATTAAATAAAATCAAACGCTGCAAAGTACATGTGTATCTTCTGACAACAGACGTCAGAAGATTCACATACACATTGCAGCACACATAACGGCAATCGCTATACCGAAACGCATAGTGGAATAAGGCAATAAACAAGGTTGCACAGACTGAAATAGACTATATAGCAAAAAATAACGATGAAAAGCAACCAGACACTTACATATTTAATTTTCTGAGCTTATTTCAAACACTTGGGCCTAAAATGCGTCACAAAAGACGCATTTAATGGTAAAATAATAGCCAAAAAACTGGTTTCAGACCTCATTACACTCTGTCCCTGCACAGTGTTATCTCTTATTTCGGAAAGCACCGACATTTTCTGCTTGCACACAAATTAAAGACTGATGGTACTGAAAACAAATACCGCTGTAAGAAGAACAGGATATAAATGGACTACCTTGCATGCTTGAAATATTTTAATTAGAAAGGATTTTCTACACATTGTAGCGTAACGTGGCACGTCACCCGAACGTGTGCACCCGAAAGTGTGTCTGTCATACCAACCTATATCGAATTTGTTGTTTTGTATTTTCCTGGGTTTATGAGCTTAATTGTCACGAATGTTGATACAGCAAGGAAATATATTTCTCTTTGTTACATATGGCGGTAGAAATCCCATTCCGTACGACAACCCTAGCACTACGCGTTTCGTGTCACGAAAAGTAATACTTCCAACGGAAAGCAATAGGAGATTATGAAGGTTTCTAGGTTCGAATAAGTGAAAATCCATGGAAATTTAAAATCACCTATAAAATCAAATTAAAATTTAGCAACGGACGGTCAAAGAATCGTACTTCCACCACAAATACAATACAGTATGTCGGTAGAGCACACTCGAGGGACGCGGCAAAAGCAGACAACGCACACATAGCCTGTACGCGTATAGGCAGACATGGGGATAGGCCTACCACTATCGCTTGTAAAAACAAACACTTGTGTGATTCAGTCCAACACAACTGTGTTTGACTCAACAGCTACATGTTTCAGTCGAAGATGACCATTATCAGGCCATAAACACAATATTTAAAAAGAAGGTAAAAAATGTAATATATATTACAATCTTATTTATGTTTTTGTTGGATCCCACAAGTTTTCCAACTTTCTTACAATAAACTGTAAAATAGCATTGGTCGATGGTAGCTAATCAGTGATTAGTAAGATTGCATCCAAAACTCATTCTCGACCGCACGATAGCAAATTATACCTGAAGCAATATAATAACTATTATCATCATCTATCCTTTTATACTGGGTATTTACAATTATATACCTGAAATAAACCATGTTTCTGGGATATATTGTTGTAGATATTTTGTGGTTACAATTCATGGTCTTCCCACTATAAAACGTTTGTACTTTACATTAGTACTTTTCGAAGTATGTGCACAGTGCTCAATATGGCTGTTTTCTGTAGTTACTTAATGTCTTGTTTCGCGGTATGTGGCTCAAGTATTTTCTGAATGATCTTGAGGTGGTTCCAGTTCCCCCATTTATTACTAGTATCACTTTTGTTTTTGCCTTCCACACCCGCTGTACTTCTATTGTCAGGTCTTTCTTTTTTTTTAAATCTTTTCAGTTTCAGTTCTGATAAAATTCCATGTCCTGAAATGTCAGTGTCCTGTAACAGACATGTTCCTTTCTCATTATCACGGATTATGCTGTCCTTTTTATTGTAAGGGGCGGTTCTGTCAGTTTTCACTTGTTGGTTCTATAATGCAGTTACCTTACCTTCGTGACTTGTTTCTACCTATGCTGGTGCACGCTCATACCAGTGTTCGTTGTCTAATTTTACGCCTGTTTCCTTGCACATGGTAAAGTGTTTTTGAGCACATACTATATCACGTCTTTTTACGTAATGTTCTTTTGCCAGTATTGGGCATGCTGATATAATGTGGTCTACTGTCTTGTCAGATTGTTGACATAGTCTGCATGTGCTTTCTGTCGATGGTTGAAATATTATTTTGCATGATATATTGTTTGTAATGCCTAATCTTGTGCTGTCGCTATTTCACTTTCATTTCCTTCTTTCATTATTATTATTATTAATATTATTATTATTATATTATTATTATTACTATTATTTGTTGTTCTTCCATTAGTAGGTGTGGTGGTATATTCACGGAAGGCCCATTTTGATTAATGATTTTTTAGATGTAAATAGTAACAGTTTGTTCTTACAAGAAGCCGACTTCGCCAAGGTATGACCTGTATTAATATCCAGTTTGCAAGTGTATATAAATAATTCTTGATGCCCTCTTTAGGGAGATCGTAGAGAAATATCGGCACTAGCAGCTATCACTGCATCAGTTCTGCACATTCCTATCCACTGATCTACCTGCGACGTTTTATACAATAGCTAAATAACAGAACAAATTTTAAGCACGTTTGTCTTTCGGCTGTTGAGTACAAAGAAATTACCGTAGTTTCAGCAACTTACGTAGGTAAAGCAAACATGAAGGGTAAACACCTGCAGTTTGTTTGTGACATTAAAGTAGAAAGGTGGATACACGTAGAAGCTGGTAGCAAGACATGATATTTTACATTATTAACAAGTCTGTGGCCGATCCCAGTGGCCGCGCGGTCTAAGGCGTAGGACTGCTGCCAAGCGCTTGCTGGGATCGTGGGTTCGAATCCCACCGGGGGCATGGATGTTTGTCTCTTGTGAGTGTTTGTGTTGTCAGGTAGAGGTCTCTGCGACGGGCCGATCCCTCGTCCAGACGAGTCCTACCGATTGTGATCAAGCGCAAATAAACAACCTCGACACCTACTGTGAGTAGACAGAAGAGGTAAGGACTACGAAACGAAAAACAAATTTGTGGTTTTGTCATGGATTACCTACATGAAGTAACTGGTTAACATAGAAATGGATTGGAGACCTTATTTAATATGTATCCACTTGTATTGCTTGTGGGCGCGGAGCACGACCGGCTTCAGGCTACAGTCACCTAGGCGGCAGCATGGGGATCCGCCGTTCGGAATGCCATCCAAAGGCTGGATGTACTTTATATTCTGTGTCAGAGATGTTTCGCATGTAAATTCTTACAGCGCTCTATTTCCATTATCAGCTCAGGACTACGCGTATGTAGGGCCCTAAAATTCACTTCTGCATTAAACCTAGAATGCCTCTAACCAGCAAGGTTATTCTCTACGACAGCAAAAAGGCTTCAGTTTAGAGGAAAAATAACTCTCCTTCCGCTCCTGGGGACTACATGCCGAGAAAGTCTCAGATCCAGTTTTTCTACCCTATGCTCATTTACACTAAGTTCGCTAGGTGGTGTCTCACATCGAAGCAGTGATCAACGCAGTGGACAAATGGTTGAAAAATATAACTTCAATTCCAGTTTTTGGTTCGCGTTACTACTGACAGTAGTTACGAACCAACGCCCTCGTTTGAAGTAAGTCTACTAGCCAATGAAAAACTGCGCTATTTTTACGAGAAGTGCCTGGACGGAGTGAAAGTAGCAATGGACAAAGTTGGTCCCGTTATAGAGCGACGTTTTTATTAATAATTATAATGTGAAATTCGTAGTCTCGTTATATCCACAGTCTCTTTACCCTACTCTGAGGACGATAAATTGTGACAGCCATTACATCAAGAAAACACACTAAGTAGCTCAAGTGGCGATGACACAGCACTGACGCTGAGTATTCACTGGAGCTTTACATATTTTACCGTCGTGGTATTTGTTTGAATTTACTGTGGAAGGAATGCTGACATGCTGACACAATTCTATTTTCTCATGTCTTCTGAGAAAGGAGGTTTCCTTCTATTCGAGGTTGTCCTGTAATGGTCCTACAAGATGCTGGATATAATGTCTGCTGTACTTACACGTAACCTGTTGGCATCTAGAGTGACAGAAAGATTCACTGTACTGGCCGACTGCATCACTGTTACGAAATTTTCTTTGAACACATCTGCGTATATATAAAATTGGAAAATTACAAAAAGTACAACGTTTCGAAGCCTGCCTCTGTTTCCACACTCAGGTAAAGCAAAGAGGAAGGGAGGAGGAAATGCTTTGGAATCGCGTTTTAAACTGGGTTTCACTTGGTTCCCTTATAATTTTTCAGGCATATTATTGATTAGTCATTTAATCATCCTACTATTTCTTTCGTCAACGTTATAGATTATATTTTATTCGGTAGGTACCCGTTTCGAATCGTGATCGTACGTCTATCCTGCGTGAGACTTTTGCGTGGTAATCTATAGTTTCTCCAAAGGACTTTCGAAAATCTACGTTCCAATTGGCCGCAACCATCTCCTTACGCCTCTGTTTGCCGTATATCTTTATCTTCCCAGCTTTTATTTTAAAGTGTCTCTTAACGCTGCTGTCAGTTACTAAGATAATATTATTGTACAGTGTCGGCGACAGGTCAGTGAAAGAATATAGAGCATTACTGGAGTAATGTTTACACGGGGAAATACTAAGAGACGTACCTGCCCAAGGGCCACTTTGTCTACCACAAATCCCATGTGGACTCGTCTGGGATTGAACTCGGACTTCCGCAATGACAGGTCGGCGACTAACCGTAGAAGCCTTGGCACGACCCTCCCGACTGCATGCGATACTAGGCCTATATTATAATATCGCCCCATTTGAAAAAGTGTCGCAAAATAATCAAATAATGAACAGCCATACGAGATTTCTGCACCTACCAGAGCTTCGACTAATACATGCTTAAACAAAATATCTGCCATAGATCCGGGCATCGTACAGACCAATTTCCATGGAACTCGGTATGAATATCATGCCACTGGTGACTGTCCCACACTGATACTAATTTATTGCCATAAAACATAACAGCACTGCAGAGTTCGACTTTCTAAGCTGGAAGCAACAGCGCCGTCATAGGATATTTGTCTGAGTTTATTTTTAAAGAAGTGGGATGGGGGAGGGCATGAAGTGGACTGATCTGGCTCAGGATACGAACAGGAGACGGGCTATTGTGAATGCGGCAATGAACATTCGGGTTCCATAAAATGAGGAGAATTCTCGACTAGCTGAGAACCTGTTAGAGATCCTCAACAAGAACTCTGTTCCATGGAGTTAGTTGTATGGTTAGTCGGTTATTCATTTCGTTAGACAGGCAGGGAGACAGACAGACAGACGGACAGACAGACAGATAGATAGATATAGATAGATAGATAGATAGATAGACAGACAGATAGATTTTTATGGAATTAAAACAGAAACATACAGGCCTCGGGAAACTGATAACTCCGACAACTAATGTGTCATCAGCACAAGGTCACGCAGAATTTGCAAACAGTGAGGTCCTGCCTGATTCTACAAGATACCGGCACTAACTTCTTAAAAACACCTGCATCACTGAACACCAAAATTACTTGTGCTGCTAGTTTCTGAACAGGGATCGGAAGCACTTAAATTTATTCTCCAAACTTCTCGTTTTCAGCAGTATTTCCTGTACAGGCAAGGTCTCGAGAGTGAAAGGAAGTCGAGAAACTGGTAAAATATCGAGGTTCTGTGAAGGGACGAGATTCCGTTGAACGAAAGTTATAGTAGTATAATACATTTCAACCCTTCAGTGACACTGGGATTTGAATTGCAACTACTGCCCGGGACAGAGAAGTTTTTAATTTAGAGTGTCCTCAAATGAATTCACGGCCGTACGGTGACCCGAAGCCGGCAGCGTGAAGGATTAAAGGTCTATATATTGCACCGAGACTGGCATTGAAGGGGTAAGACATAATAAAAAGGAACACACACGCATTCCTAAATTTATGGTGCCTTCCAAAAAATCGCATAGGGTGAGCTCACATAAATCGAAACTAATTTTCTTGCAAGCATCAATTTCTTTTTCACCTCCAGTAGGGTAAGACTCAGATGTATACGGCAATTAACGATATATTATGAGAAACTGTTGTAATGTAATTTAATGCGACTTTACGTGAAAACCCAGCAATTCATTGCCTTCTTAAATCCGTGCTAAATGAAACACAAAATGTTACTTTTAACACTATTCGTACCGGACCATGTAATTCGAATTCCAGCTGGAGTATGAAGGTTCCATGAAGGGTTGGAATTCCATTGAGCGAAAAAATTTAAACCTTCAATGACTCTGGGTTTACATTGAACTCATGTCCAGGACGGAGAAGCGTCTCTCAGCAGGTCTACATTTTTATCGCAAGGGAGTAAAACTGCATTTTTTCGAAATGTGTCGCAATTATTCGACCGAATTTAAGTAAAATCTTCTTTAGGTGTGCTCATCCGTCTGTCCGAATGAAACAACTCAACCCCCACTAGACTGATTTTCATGAAATCTGATATCTGAGCATTTTTCGAAAATCTGCCCAGAATACGCAATTTTCTTTAAAATCTGAAAAGAATAACGCGCACTTTATACGAAGAGCTATGTAAATTTATGATAATATCTAGCTTAAATCTTCTACGAACGAGAAATGTGGCAAACAAAAGCTCTAGAGAAAATCAAAACACACATTTTATTTTCAGTAACGTTTTTCCGAAAGTCGTGCCGTTTATGAGATATGTGGAAAAATATGGTACAGCCGTACAGGCCACAGATGACAATATAATACAGCGCATGCGCACAGCATGCTGGATAACTAAGGCTACAAGCACACATTCAGAATATGTAATACTTATTGCTTTTCCACGGCAACAATCGTTACGTGAACGCGCCTCAATATTACATTTTTACGCACATTGTTTCGAAATCGCATATAACGAAGGAAGACTAGCTGCAGGCTTACATCCAAGTAAATTTCTGACCTTGAATTCCTTCACTTCTATATACACACTTTGTGGGCCGGGATAGTGCGCTCGGTATAGCGACTCGCTACGGGCTGGACGATCCGGGGTTCGAATCCCGGGAGGGGCGAGATTTTCCGCACACTTTCAGACCGGCCGTGGGGCCCACCCAGCCTCCTGTGCAATGGCTATTAGGTCCTTCCCAGGGGTAAAGCGGCCGGGGCGTGGTGCTAACGACCCACCCCCTTCTAATGCTGAGGTTAACGAAAGGGTAGAGCTATACCTCTACCCCCCTCGGGCCTTAGGCCTTTTATGGACCCCTTTACCTTTACATACACACACTACACAGTGACTATTACAACATGACATTCAAGTCGTGGACCCACAATTGCTTCCTGCTCTAGCGGTCCTGACGGCTTTGGTCTTCTTTACCACGTTGCCATACTGAAACTACGGAGAGAAGTCCAGTGGTCGGGATGTGGATGCTAGAGGTTTCCCACTCTGTTATTCCTATTCTTGTGCTTCCCTCCAGACCCAGAACCCCCCCCCCTCCCTCCCCGCTCTGTTACTACACTCAAAGCTCTACTCTATCTTGTCTTTGTCAGAATGGACAGAAATGTAAGGAAGTACCCTGGAGGGGAAAGCATAGCAGCTGGGCGGACATGTGATGGAGGAAGCTACACGCAATTTTTGTCTGTGGCCTCAGTGTAACTAGACTGCAAAATCTTGTGAACCAAATTAAACGTACGAGTGACAAGAAGCTCTGGGAAAAATCTGCGACACCCAACTTCCTATATGTTTAAATGGTGACACTATGAACAGTAATGGGTCACAAACAATTAATTATTATAAACTTTGGTGATTTATTTTTACGCACAATTTCAATTAGTGCGAATTCTGATTCTCAGATACAGCCCAAAAATGTCGCACCGATGTCGTGTTTTTGAATGTTAACTTAAAAACGAAAAGTTCCAAACAGAAGTCCCCGAGAATAAAACGGCTGGGGCGTGAAACTGTCCAGTCACCTCTACGTAATGCCGAGGTTAAGAATGGGAGGAGCAATACCTGCACCTCTCTATATGCCGTCATGGCGTACATAGAGCCAAGTTTGCCTTCATACAGAAGTTACAGTTACGTTTGTGTGGGTTATCTTAGTACAAACCGTGTGTGCGTAGCTTCAACGGTTCATTAAAATATAGGGCTTTGTATTCTGATATTTAAATACGGGGTCAATCTTAGGTAGGTGAATGTAATATGAGTCAGGAGAATTGATGAAATCATACTGACAGGGGAAAACCGAAGTAATCGGACTACACCCTGTCCCAGTCCGTGCCACTTTGTCCACCACAAGTATACAGTCAGTCTCAAAGTTGTCGCTTTAAGTTCTACAAACAATTGCTGCAGTAACAGTTGTACAGTTTTGTAAGACATGATATCATATACGTCCAGATCCTACATTGTGTTCACTGCCCCTCTCAGAATTTTGCGCCGCTGCTGTGTGGGTATTACTGAGGACAAGAAATTAAAACTTGCAAGCATGGAAAGACATCTACACCAAGTTTCATGAAAATTCATCTACTGGTTCAAAAGTTACTAGACGGGCAAGCAGGGACATGCTACCATAATATCTTACAAATAACAAAAGGCTTATTTATTAACATAAAATACATATAAATTCTAAGTATTTACATTACTTTAATCTTAAAAACAGTGCATTCAGAAGCATTGCCCCTATTACGTTTTTAATTATAAATAAACTGGAATAACAGTAAAAGCAAAATGACTCTGGCGACTAAGTACAAAGCCAGAATTATAAATGTTTCAGACAAAATTTGTAGGGAAAATCAAAACACACACTTTATGTTCCACTAATTCTTTCTGAAGATCGTGCCATTTATGAGATAGTGTGGACAATACAGTAAAGCCAGACAGGCCACAGATGATAATGTAACATGGCGCAGAAAAGATGCAATTTGCATGCTGCATAACTAAGACAAGAATACAGACACACTTACAGTGTCTAATACTTACTGCTTTTTCCACAGCAACAATGGTTACAAGAAACACGCCTAAATGTCATGTTAATACATACGCTGTCTATTTTGTTCTGTAATAAATATTTGGATGTTCAAACCAGAATCTTCTGAAACGAACTTATTACAATTTTCTCCTATAAACACTTTCTTTTGTAAAAAGATAGAGGGAGGAATTATAAATTGTGGTGAAATTACATGACTGTTACTTAGCACTGGTTCAAGAGGCAGGACAGTTTTTTGTCACTTTTACATTGTTTATTTTATAGAAACTTTGGTGTCAGCTCCCTGAAGATGGCGTGATATAACGCCTAAACAGCTAGGAGCTACTGAAAATATAATATGAATAAATACAGAATAGTGCATTTTTTAGGGTTACATGAGTTTCTAGCTAAGGCATTTGTCAGTCCCTACATTTGATCACCCAAATAACATTTGACAAGGCATACAAATCACGAAGTTTCTCCTCCCTATTACACCCAAATATATTTGTCAACACCCTACCCTTGAAAATCCTCAGTCTACGTTCTTCTCTTAAGGTGAAAGACTAAGTTTACATCAAGTGCGCATACATTTTTTGTAAATGTAGCAGCCACCCCAAAATTCTAGGTGCAAGAAGGGCAATGTGAAGCAATACCATACTGAGACAACAAAACCACCAAAGCCACCGCATGAAATTTAGTCGCCTGGGATTTGCGCACTTCTGTTTTATATTTGTATACAAACAGGCAAAACTGTAGGTTGTATCTTGAATTGGGTCATCCTGATGTGACAATATCACTCAAAATTAGCACAGTCTGACACAACACTATATATATTTATGTTTGCACACTATAGCATTATTTACATTCACATGCTATACTACATGTTTCAGCTCAGCTGAGTCATCATCAAGTACATGTACATATCAATAACACACAGATCGTTAGTTGTATAATGTAAAACTTCTAGTGAGCTCTCACTAATATACTGTATTAAACTGTAAAACACCCAGCTAAAACTGGAATTTAACATAAACATTTATCTAATAAATAGTTTTTTGCCAAAGCATATTATGACAAGTTACAAGGGTTAAATGGATTCATGTTTAACATCTCCATTTAACACATGTAACTTGTCATAATAATATACTTTGGGAAAAAACTAATTATTAGATGTGTTTATGTTCAATTCCAGTTTTGCAGGTGTTTTACAGTTTTATACAGTATATTAGTGAGATCTCAGTAACAGTTTTACATTATACAACTAACGACCTGTGTTTTATTGATATGTACAGGTACCTGATGATGGCTCAGCTGAGCCGAAACAGGTAGTATAGCATGTGTATGTAAATAATGCTACAGTGTGCAAACATAAATGTATATAGTGTTGTGTCAGACTGTGCTTTTTATTATATAATTTTGAGTGTAGGTTGTATATTTTGACCTTTATGTGCTGAGATAGGAAACTGAAAGACAAAAGATGCAGGACCAAATGAATGGTAGCAGTTGTTGCGAAAATTTAACATGGCCCTCAATTTTTTCATGCATATAATTTTCATTTTTTACAGTTGTTCTCAAATATTTTCATAGGATTTATTAGTTATCTTGATGTTAAGCAAGGAAAAAACACCACATTATTACTTTTCCTGGAGAGTCTCTTTCCAAAAACAGAGAAAAATGTGAGATGTTTCCTCTGAAGACAAAACAGTCCAGAGGTAAACTACTCCCCCATTCGGATCTTCAAGGAGGGGAGTGTTTTTTAGAGGAAACATCACATGGTAAGAGTTGCAAAAGGAAGGACTACAAACAGAAGCAGAAGGAGCATCACAGATTCACGACTGGAATGTGGAACACAGGAACCTTGAATCAAAGAGAAACTCAAGAATTTGAAGAAGGAGATGCAGAAGACTGCAGTGTCTGTTCTAGCTGTCAGTGAAGTGCGGTGGAAGGGAGAAGGTGAAACAAGAAGTGATGAGTTTATGGTGTATTCTGGAGGTGAAAGGGCTGAAAAAGGCATTGTAATAGTGGTGCATAAAAGCATAGTGACAAGTGTTGTTAAGAAGAATGTGTGTAAAGACAGAATCAATGCTCTTAAGTTAACCCTTTAAAGACGAAGCGTATCTGTTTCATATAAGGACTCAGTGTGTACCGCGCTGTAAACACTCTCCAATTCGGTTACAAAAACCAGTCTCTTAATGTTTTATAAGGCAAAAGTTGCTGTTTGTTCTGAGATCCGTACAAAACACATAAACACAATGTGAGCACCACGTAGAATATTTTTAATGTTAAACCTGGTCGTATGTAAAGTTACCGCTAGGCTTTAAAAGGTTAAAGGGCAGAACTGGTAAGTATTTTGTTCATGCAAGTATACATGCCAACATCAGAGTATGAAGGTGTTGAAGTGGAAGAACTGTATGATATAATTGAACACATTCTTGAAAAGGATGGACAAGGTGCGACAAACACCATCATAATGGGAGACTGGAATAGCATGGTTGGAGATATATCATATCAAAACATGGTCTGACCACATGGACTGGGAAGGAAAAAATCAGAGATCAAATGGTCATTGACTTTTGTGAAAGAAACAGATATGACATCACCAACACATGGTTTAAGAAGCCTAAAAGAAGAATGTACACCTGGAAAGCACCAGAAGTTTGAAACTGACACCAGCTAGACTACATGGTTGTGAAGCATTCATTCATAAAGAGTATGAAGCATGTGCAGACACTGTCTGGAGCAGATACTGACTCAGACCACAGCTTACAGGTTGCAAAGATCCGCGGTAGAGTGAAGAAAATCAAAAGGTTCCAAAAGGGAAAACCGAGATGGGATCTGAGAAGTTACATGCTCAACAACATGAAAGTGCAAGATACTATAGAAGAAAAACTTGGTGCAATAGAATGTGAAAGTGCGAATGTGGAACTGCAGTGGAACAATGTCAAGAAATGTGTAATGGATACTATGAGTGATTTGTTTGCAAAAATGGACAGGAAAGCAAGAAGGCTGTGGATTACACAGGAAATGATCAATGAAATGCATGAACAAAGCAAGTCCAAGGAAGGAAGAAAGGAAGAAAGGAAGGAAGGAAGGAAGGAAGGAAAGAAGGAAGGAAGGAAGGAAGGAAGGAAGGAAAGAAGAACTACAGAAGACTGAGAAACAGACTGAAAAGAGCCACAGACAAGGCCAAGAGGAATATCTTGAGAGCATATGTGAGGAGATCATGTGCACACTTTGGAAGTAGATTAGAAACACATGAAAGTTTTGAAATGTTGTGCTGGAGAAGGATGGAGAAGATCAGTTGGACCGATAATATGAGAAATGAAGAAATATTACAAAGAGTCAAGGAGGAGAGAAATATCCTACAAACAATAAAGAGAATGAAGGCTAACTGGATTGGTCACATCTTGCATAGGAACTGCCTCATAAAACACACTAGTAAAGAAAAGTGTGGGAAGGATAGACGTGATGAAAAGACGAGGAAGAAGACATAAGACGCTACTGGATGACATTAAAGAAAAGAGAAGATACAGCAAATTGAAAGAGGAAGCACTAGATCACACTCTTTGGAAAACTTGCTTTGGAAAAGGCTATGGACCTGTTGTAAGACTGACTACAGAATGAATGAGTGAACGAATGAATGAATGAACGAATGAACGAAAGAACGAACGGACGAATGAACGAAAGAATGAATGAGTGAATGAATGAATGGAATGCATGTGATTTTATCCTTCATTCTTGTACTTACTTTTCTTAGAATTTACTTCCAGATCACCCTCCTTAATAGCTACTAATAAAGGTTCTGTGTTTTTCTTTATGCTTTTTCTGTATGGTACAGTATATTCATGTTTCTCCCAATAAATTAACATAATCAGCGAAGACATTATAAAGACCCACACTTACTCTATTATGCCATTTTTAATACCTGGTTATCATTATGATAGCAGACCACTAGCATAAATGAATTCGATAAAATTACGTTCGTAGCTCTAATAGGATTCGGGTCAGCGTAGTCAGTATGGTGACTTTGCTAGAGGCTGGATGGTCGTGGAACTGTGGTTCCATTCCAGATAGATGCAAGCGTCCACCCAGCCTCCTATGCAATGGGTAGAGCTGGTGGGCGCGAAGCTGACCCGTCACCTCCAGCGTGGAAGTTAAAAAGAGTAGAGGCGTATCTCCACTCCGCCCATGCCTTAATGTGCGTAAAATGGGACAACTTTACTTCTACTTTACTCACAGCGGACGTAATATTGTAACCTGGAGTGTGAATGACAGTTGCTTTTATTTATGTACTTACCGGTCACAGTTACGTCATCAGTTCCACTTTTCATGATCACATTTCACACACGAACAATTCTTCGACTTCTCTGTACTTGATTAACTCGGTTAAGTCTTCTTTTCTCTACGCAGTAACACAGATTTCCGACATACTGTATCCCGCGCTCGACAGGGTGACAAACATTGCAAAATCACGTTAGGCATTGTATGCCATCTATCGTAAAACTGTAGAATCCATTATATAAACAGCTGGCTAGAGGAGTTCCATGTGCACATGTATGATTGTCGACTCTTTCCCGAGCCTCCCACAGGAAGATATCGTAAATTACATATGCTAGAAGTACCACTGTTGCGACACATTTTCAAAAAATTCTATACACCGCGCGTTCTTAAAATTGTCTCTTATTGGGCCTATGGGTTCAAAAATCAAAATTTCCCTCGGCGGGAGCCACAGTGAACGAATTTCATTGTTTTTTATGGCTGCATCAAATTCAGAGTTTACCTAAAAATTCGGACAGGAGAGGAGAAATTCGGTCATACCACTGGTCTCATAATAACATATCCTTTAAAACACCGACGCTCAAATGGTCTGTATTGCCAACCATCACATTATTTCTCAAACGAAGGACACATCGACCCGCCAATTGAGATTGGTGGACATGGGCCCCAATTTATTCGATCCCCCTCTGCAGACCATGTCTTATTTACCAAATAATCACACCCATTATAAAATATTTGGGCAGTTAGTACCTAGCTGATTTCTTGGAAAAAGATAACCATCAGTATTATACTATTTAGTGGGTGTGTGGTGGTGGTGGTAGTATTAGTATTAATAGTAGTATTTTATATTCTAACATCTTGGGATTTGTTTTACATTTTTATGCAATTTTTGAGGTCCTGTCTGAAGTGATGGCCATGTGGCCTCCCCCAATAAATGGCACTGTGGCTACATCACAGTCACAGGCAACTCAAAAAATTAACCACATTTGAAGCCTCTATGTTTACTCTCACTGTCGATGAAAAATTCTTTTATAGTACACCTTCCAGGGCCAGGACAGGGATACCTTCTCTTGGATCCACCCATACTCCCATCCACTGAGTATCTGGGGCATTGAGCTGACCACTCACCTTCTTTTATGTACATTCTGGTTCCTTGAACTTGAAATACACTTTCACAGAAGAAGATACTTATGCAAGGTCTAGATGTATGAGACTGTAACTAATAAAGCTTTTTGTAACATATCAAAACATAATTTGAATGCCTAATTTAAAGCGTTAATATTACAGGGACTAGAAAAAAGAACAAACTGAAAAACTCTGCAAAATCCATGAGAATAAAATCATCTTTAGGACAATATCCAGTACAATTTATAAACACACATAAAACATGTAAGACACTGTCATTTCTATCCACTTCAACACTGTAAGTGCCTCAGACCATGTGGTGTCAAAAAGGAAGATTAATGAATTGGGTAAGTATGAAAAAGGAAGTTGACATGGCCAAATTTAAGGCAATATTCTCATATTTGGAGGGACTAATAAAAACAAGTCAGGATGGACAGTCTTCAGTCCCAGATTTGGAGAACCTTCTGAACACAAAGCTGGAATGCTGGCCATGTTACCACAATGTCTGGTTGTTTCGTTGGTTATTTCCTGACAATCATGAATGGCTAGCTATCACGGATGAAGCTATGGTCATTGCATATATTACAGTTCTGTCGCATGATTTGGGTGGGTTAAGGAATTTCACACAGAACTTCAGTTGGGATAAATGAATCCAACTGGAAATTAAGTAAAGTATCTGTCAACCCCATCTTCATAAGGTCTGTCAACATGCTGTTCAGGTTTTGAGAAAACATGCACACACAGAACTGAAGATTAATTCTGCTCTAAAGAATCAGACGCATGTTTATTATAACTGCAAAAGGATTTAATAAAATCCACCACTGAAGAAACGTCCAAGCATCAGTACAACCTCCTACAATATAAGGAAGAATAAATTACAAAAACATTCTCCATGACTACCAAACTTACCGAGCTGTCACACACCCCAAAAAATATGTCTGAGAATATTTGGAGTAGAACTGACATTTAGGAGCAGAACTTACATTTAGAAAGATTTAATATGAAACAAATAAAGGATTCTTAAATGTGACATCTGATTATGGGTATGTGGATTCATAAGCATATCTTTTAAGTCTCATGCTTTAGAAAAGAGGGACATAACTATTTGGCAGCATTTTTATTCCAGCTATAGGAAATGAAAATGTACAAATCTTACTCGTATATTGCGGATTCACTACACAAATAACAAAGGCCATCACTTCATACAACTATTTTGCATTTTCACATCTTATAATCATTTCCTCCCTCTACACAACAAGAAAGATAAAATGGCCTCTTTCATCTCCAAATACATAGTGTAATGTAACACATCAATCAGTATGAACTTAAAACCTATAAGGAATCTGTGGCCAGGGCCTTGGATATGGCTATCACGTACTGACTGTCTGGTACTCTCCGCAAGTACCTCAGAGTTAGCCCACCTACACATAGCTTAAGAGTCACACTTCAAACACCACAAACTTGAACACAGATGTAATATTAGACTGAGACTATAATGATAAAACTACAAATATGTAAATGAATGAGCTGTAGCAACAAAATATGACAAAGAAACATCTTCATTCTAGGAATATGAAATTTATGTTAAATTCAGAAAACCAAATCATCATTACAAAAAAAACTGTCTAATGCCTCACAGAATTTCTACCCAGGGAAAGCAAGTGAAGGTAAGAAATAAGTAAACAAACAATAAAAGAAGGCATTAAAATGAGATGTAAACAACTTAACTGTCATCACATCAATTGTGACTACAAATGTTGGCTCTTACACATACACGCCACCTACAGGAGCCTAGAACATCCAGTGCAAATTAAACCCTCTTAAAAATAACAGACAATATGCTTGAATGAATGAAAAGAAATCAGAAAGAAGACACTAAGGTACAATGGGACAGATGAGATTGGTGTAAGCTTCTGGTCTAATATATAGCACTGAAAACAATGTTGCAGAATTCTGCATCATGTTTATGTCAATGTTAAGGTCAGAATTTAGATGTTGCCTTTATTACAACAGCATTCACACATAAAGCTAAATGCAAAATCTCAGTAGCTGGAAAAATAAAAAATACACCAGCATCACCAAGTGTTTTAAAGCCACCTTAATAATGCACATGACCCCAAAAAGAGTTACAGTCCCACATGATAAGAGCACAATTTTTTGACAACTCAGGGTCAGGGAAGCTGATGAACATTAGAATGCAAAGAAAGTAAACTGATTTCTTGCAGCCATCTTCAACTTTCTGAATATGCATTTCATTCACTTTTCAAATAACAAAATTTAAAAAAGTCACAATTTACTGTAGCATATCATGGACAGGTGAGAAATTACTTGGTAATAGCATGTTCAACTCAGGAGTTCATTTTTCTCCATCATAAACACACTTTCAGAGTGCAGACCATGATGCTACTTGCCATGGCTATTGTTGCTTGCTTGCCCACGGTCATCAGCTGAAAGGTTGTCAAACAGATCATGCTCCCAGTGGGGTGAACTCGGCCTAGTAGCATACCCTGCAACCAGAGCCCAGTAGTCCATTAGCAAATACTTGCTTAATTTCAGCCACAAGCCGAGCAATGTTAATAGAAAACCCTGCCCACTTTCATTAAAAATGAGAGCAAATTTTTCTCTAACCTGTGATGTTTTTAATTTGGGCTCACTATATAATTACTTGTGGGTGAGGTTTTAAGCCAATTTTGGTACACGAGGAATTAGTCAAGTTACACATTGCAAGCAGTAACTCGCATATTATAACCATGATATAAACTCATCAGCAACACCTCTGAGTATATGAGTACTGTGTTTCCTGTAGTCATACTGAATCAGGAGTCAGGAACAAACGAAATAAAATTATATTTTTATAAGCAAATCCAAAACTAAAACCAATCCTTCTAACACCAAAGTTTGATAATTTTCTGTAAAAATTTACATCTTCAAAACCTTATCAAATCCAGCCCACTGTGTGCACAGTATGGGTGATAGAAAAAGAAGAAAAATGTACAGGAAAACACTGAGATCTGAAACTGAATGTTCACTGCTTTTCTTCCGCAACATCCTCTTCTTAGTTTGATATGTTCCTTTAGTGTCACTCATGCTCAGAACCAAACTTTATTTTCATCTTATAAATCTAGCATAATGTAAATTCATTCCACAGTGTAAAACAAATTTATATTCGGGTTTGTAATGAGAAACAAAATATATAAAAATCAGACTACTTCAAGCTGCCCCCACATCCTTTCTCTCATCCTGAAGATAAATATCCTATACTACAATCTCGTTTCAGTCCCAAAGAACTGTAGGGTCTTTAGACAACATCATGGCCAACAACCAATCGAGACGTATTCAACGACATGTGTATTTTGAATTGTGCCAGTGACAGGATATATCAAGGGCCTGACAGGCGGGTGGATCATCTGAAAGTTGTGGGCCTCAAAAGGTTAAACATATTATGTTAAACAAATTTTTTTAAAATAAAATAACAAAGTATGAGTACATTCCACAATTACCAGTATATAAGGATGCAAAATGTCACTAAAAACACTATACCAGTCAGATATAATTAACTTCAAACAGCGAAGGAACAACAGACTGGTGGAATGACTGGTAAGGAAAATACAGCAGCAACCCTGTGAAGTATATGGTAAAACCAGTGTTATGCACAAACCAAGTGGAAATCAAATGCAGATTCTTAAATTGTCTCTGCTTCTATTAGTTCTTACCACAAAATGAAGTTACAAAATATGAAGATGGAAATAATCTCTGCTGTCCTATGATGGACACAATGACATTTAATACTGCCTGAGGATAGATCTGGTTTGCACCGAGTGTTGCTTTCTAATGCAGTGTTAAGGTAAATTATTGCATCACAACAATATACGGAATTGCTACCTAGTGTCAAAGAACCAACAACTTTATGCTGCATAGTTGAAAATTGTTGGAAGAAATAACAGTGCCTAGTGTTAAATCATTTGTACAGTACTGCATGCACTGAAAAAGTTCATTGATATATGAGACCAAGAAGGTACACTTCACAAACCCATGACCAGCAGTGTAAATTTTCAGTTCTGGAAACTTAACACAATATAAGCACAATTCATGAAAGATGGCATTCCAGTTCGTCAATCCGGCAACTTCAATGACTCTCTTTTTCATACTCATACTATGGTTCCTGGATGATAATAAAACTGTTACATAGACCAACTGCAATACATATAAATAAAACACAACTGTCACATTGTGTCATCCATCTAACTGCTTTGCTGTCACTTTGCAGAACCTCAAAATCTAAACCCCTGTCAGCTACAAAAGTGTCCTTTTCATCCAATTACATTTGATGGGGGAAAGGTTCCTGTCACCATCAGTACATACTGACAAATCCTCCTGCAACAAGTGATCAAGTGAACAGTATCTGAAGCAATCACATGCAAATCTAGAGCACTGTCCTTCTATGAGGTCACTTCTGTAACCTAATATGTTCCATCCTCACATATCACATTCATAACAACACCAGTTGCCTGTAATTTCAGGAGATACCCAGAACACGTACTTTTCCAAATACATAAGAAGTGGTAAGCATATTTGTTGTTAACTCAAAAACTGAAGCTGACATAAATTTTATCAGATGCAAGGGGTGCACGATCAATTCGTAATTGGACTATATCTCAATAAGAAAGCTGCTTTGAAAACAACTTCTTCTAACAGACTTGATTTCCATTACAAAACTGAAAAACCAGCCATTTAAACACACACACACACACACACACATTCTTAAGATCCTGAACATGCAATTATAACAAATAATAAATTTGCAGATTATCATGCAAACTGCCCTCCCCCATCTCTTGAAAACTGAGTTCAGTTACTGAAGTCTCTTGCTTGACTAACACACAAAGTAAAAAATCTGATTACTAACAACAGCACTCATATAAATACCCTACGCACTGTGGAGGTTCTGACCCTAGTGAGCAGAAGGGGAAAAGACATTACACATTCCAAAATTTGAATACCTTGACCAACAAGTTCTTTTTTAGTAGAAAGAATGAGAAGCCACATGCATGCTGCTATAATTTTAATTGTGTTCTCCAAGTACAGAAAGGAAGACAAAAGCACCAATGTGGCAGCACTTTCAGTCTTGTTTGGTGACAATGTTTTATTCCCTCTTTAGAGGAATAATAAAAATGAAGATGAAAAAATAGTTCTTAAAATGAGAAATGATAACAGTGACAACAATACACATTCTGCTGGCATGACTTGGGGGTACCCATAGTCATGCCAGAGAGGCACAGTGCCTCCATCTTCAGGGTGAAGCAGTCCAAAAAATTTGTCCTCAAGAACATGAATATATTATGTATTAAGGGTGATTTGGGTTCCAAGCCAATGAGAATGGCAGTGTAATGCACTGGGTATACCCCTGGTGGAAATGGCAAGAGGGTTAACCAACACAAACCAATCTCTGGTGTGAGGTATGGAGACAGAGTTATGGATGGAGGACGTGGGTATCTAGAGATGGGAAACTGAGGTATGTTCAGGGATAGAATTTGTAGTGAAGGTGGTGAGTTTTAGAGGTGATGAGAGAAGGTGAGAGCATGGATATGGGTAGTCACAAAAATGCCAATTTCCAGTTGTGGCCCTGAGAACAGTTACTTGCAACCACCATAGGGAGGGTTCCTGTGCTCTCTCAAGGCATGAATAAGAGACTTCCATGACCTGCACAAGTGCTGGCTACCTTCCTTGTTCATGTTGTTGGGATGGAGCTCAACCTGAATGGCCTCCCTTACGGTATCATCTAAGTACTGGGGTTTGGTGATGAGAATTTTGGTATCCCAGAGTTAAATGTGCCACTGGTGAGTTTTTTTCCCTTGTTTCAGCAGACTGGCCTGCCTGTCCAATGCAGACATGACCACATTCACAGGGTACACTGTACACAACTGGAGTCTTCAGTCCCAGGTTGTCCTTCCTAGGGCAAGAAACGCGGGAGATCTTGGGTGGCTGAGCAACACACTTAATGTCGTGTCTCTAAAGCATCCTGCTAATGTGGTTGAAGGTTACACAGATGTGACGTGGGACAGGAACAGAGTTTGGATCCTCCCAAGGCTCTTTGGTAGATGATGGGCATGACAGATCTGTTTCTAGTTGTAGGCATTCTCCCTGACAGTGCTCTTGAAGAACTCCAACTTACCCTTGAAGGCTCCAACGCACCATGTGCTAAGGAGGACAGGATGGTGTGCATGACAAAGGGCGGTGGTGTAGGCTGGAGTTAAAGTAGAGGTCTTGTTAGTCAGTTCTTGGTAAACCTTGTGGCCCAGCAAGCCACTGGCTCTAGTACAAATTCTGAATGTCAAGGAAGGGAAGGTGACCATCTCTCGCCATTTCCACGGTGAAAATAAAGTTCTGGTGGACACTATTCACATAGTTGAAGAACCCTTCCAGCCCCTTTGGGGACAGATCACACTGGTGTCATGCACATAATGAAAGCAACAGAGGGCCTTGTGGGTTGCATGATCTAGTACGAGGGCAGGCTGAAAAGTTTTGCCTCTTCTGTCATATTTTTTGTTCGGATAATGAAAATTGGATAGAACTGGCTTAATGCAATCATGTGAGATCTCCCCTCCATCACACGTAACCTTGAATCCACAGCTATTCATAACTCCCGTTCAGTGCCAGTCAAAATGAAAGGCTGTGAGGACATTCGGTTCAAACAGCGTGCCGTTATGGAGTTCTTGACTGTGGAAAAAATTTCTCCCATCGAAATTCATTGCTGTATGCAGGCAGTGCATGGGGATTAATGTGTTAATGTAAGCACAGATGTTTGTATTGCAGTTAAGCAAGAAGAATTGGGGGAAGCAAGTTTGTGTGTCAAACCAAGGTCGGTGAGGCCACCGAATGCAACAGATGGGTCCCATCAAGAATGTGTTGAAGAAATGATTCGAGAAAATCGTAGAATCAAACAGGAAGGCACTCCTCTTAAACTGGTAATCTCTAAAGAAAGAGTGGGCCACATTATGAACCAACCTTCTTGGATTCTGAAAAGTTTGTGCCAGGTGGGTCCCTCAAAAATTGACTGATGAGATAACGCTGAAAGAGTCATGAGTTTCAAGAGAACGTCTGGGTCATTTTGAAGAGGAAGGTAAGGGATTCCTATGGTGGATGGTGACAGGAGATGACACTTGGTGCATCACTATGATCCCGAAAACAAAAGACAGTCTATGGAACATTGACACAAAGGATCACCAGTGCCAAAGAAATTCAAAACCAAAGCCTCTGCTGGAAAAGTCATGTTGGCTGTATTCTGGAAGTCTGAACGTGTTGTGATTGCTGACTTCCTGCAAAAGGGTGCTACCGTGAATCCAGAACACTATATTAAAACCCTTAAAAGTCTCAAAAAACACATCATGAGGAAGGGTGCAGAAATTTATATCTTGTTTCAACAAAACAATGCCAGGCCCCACGTAACTGCCACCACAATTGACGCCATTGCACGTTTGGGGTTTACAGTGCTACCACATCAAGCCCACAGCTCAGATCTTGCTCCTAGCGATTTCCATTTGTTCCCCACACTGAAGGATTACCTCAGGGACCAAAACTTCAACTCTGGTGAAGAAGTCAAGGCTGCAGTATGCCAGTGGTTTCAGGAGAAAGAAAAATATTTTCTCATGACGGACTTAAAAACTTGTTGAACGCTGGGAAAAGTGTATTGAAGCTCGAGGAGATTATATGGAAAAATGATTATGCACAGCTGTAAATAAAGGTTAAAGGTACATTTATTTTTTTGTTTCACTTAAATATCTTCCTTCCTTCACGTTTTATTTAGTTGGAGGCAAAACTTTTCAGCCCCCCTTCATACCTTCTCCCTGAAATCCTCCACTCAGAAGCTACTGATCAACACAGACGGTGATGATCCCAACAGCACTCTCTCAGTCCACTCACAGAACTGACCACCAAAGCTTAAATAGGACAATATCAGGCCATGGCAGAACAGTATTAAAGTTCTCCTGAAAATGTTCACCCAAGAGATTAAAGGCCTTTATAATTGGCACCCTGGTTAAGGCATATTATGTTCACGATGAACATGGATTGTATTCTCTGGTCAAATCCACTGAGTCCAACATGTAGATGAACTCTTTAACATTCCCTACAAGGGGTTCTGCATATCAACCACACATCTTACCAGCTGGTAGGCAGGGCCTCCCATGTTGCAGACAACCCATCTCAGGGGCCTCCATCTATGTGAATTTTATGGTGTCTGTAAAGCTTTGGATACCTTAAACTCTTCAGAAGTAACTGCTGGCAGACCTCCTCAGCAACTGAGAGCTTCTTGAGAAAAGTAGTCTTGCATTCAACAGTCCCATCCTCCTACAAGTTGGTTTCCTACCAGGGATTCAATCTTCCTATTGTAATTTTTAGCGTCCAGCACCACTGTAAGATTGCCTATAGGCCAGGAGGACAGTGAGGTCAGTGTTGACACGCAAGGCCCTGAGCAGTCACAGACTCTGAGGATACTGTTGCTTCCCCCCTCACTTTTATAACTTACCACCTCCACTCAACCTCCCATCTGTACGTGCCTATATCGTATGTCAGTCACCGCATCTTTGTACCCACACTGGAGCGAAGGTCAATCTTGCTCATCTTCCTGCCACTTCCACCTAGGCTCTGCCCAGTACTTAGCACTACCTCTCCTATTGGCTTGCAATCCCAACCATCCTTACCTGCATAATATACCCATATATCTGGTGCAGCTGATCTTCTCAGACTGACCGCCCTGAAGATGGGAGGGGGAGCTACCACACCACCATAAATCACAATAAATATTTACCAGGTGACATGGTGTAACAGCCAATAAGACTTTAACCTTCATTAACACTGCTGTCAGAACCTGAAATCTTGCGAAATTATATCTCCTACCTGTATTTTACAAATTACGTGCTGACCCTCTTTCCTAACCACACAAATCCGAAAGGAAAAAACCAATTACCTACAAATAAACTGATAACTGTACCTCCCTAAAAACTGAAAGAACAGCATGCAATCCCAAATTCAGACAGAAAAAGTGAAATGAATACATAAGACACATCTGCAAGATTTCAGAGATTGGAAGCACCTTCAAATCCCCTTACTGAAATGGAAACAGGCTTATGTATTACACACAGGCATAAGATATTTTGCATCTGTACTTGGTACACTGCTGTTCAGTCCAGTTACTGAAAGAGTTACAGCTGTCTCAAGTAAAAGAACTACGAACAACTGAGTGGAACACCTCTGCCTGATGTGCAGATGGAAATTAACACAGCAAAATACTGCTGTACAAATAATTTTAACAGTTGTTATCTAAAATTCCCAGTCATGATTATTTGGCCATCTGCAGTCACTGTAATTTACATGGACTTCCACACAGATTCATAAAAGAAATAAAAAATACTGGTTTTAATGGCACTCACAACATCAGAAAATGGTTCAAATAAAAAATGTTCAAGCCCATTTCCCAGCTTCCAATTACATTTATTACAATATGGTACTAGGGATTAAAAATGATGTGGCATTATCTGAACTATGATTTTTTCATACTTATATAACCTCCTGTACTCTAAATTTAACGCTTATCATGAGCTATATTTTTCAAGCTGCTTTTCAAAGTTCCACTCATTACATGCTGCATGACATGAAGAACCACCCACATTCTGTTGCACATGCATACATGTGCGGCTTGCATTAAACCTCCTTGACAGATAAGGCAACACATGAAGAAATTAAAAGTAGAATAACGTCTTTTATACGTACATATATATATATGCACATCATATAACTGGCTGGTTATGAATGCAGCTAATTTGCAAGACACTTTGTGCATACTAACGCATTTTCTTTCTTTCAAAGGGTAAAAGCTCCCCTCAGAATACCAAAAGTTCTCACACTTGAAACATGCTGCAAAGTGGTTTGCTTTTGGCTTGATCATTAGCCCATCAACTAGCAAGCCAACAAAATCACTCAAAGAATGCAACTTCCAAACCTGACTTTTCTGCACTTCACTGTGTTCTTATTTTATTTTGTTTTATTTTATTTAATTTTTCCCCCAAAATTGCGAACAAGTTAAAAACACCAGTCCACTGTTTGACAAACAATGACTTCTCACATTTACTGCTTGAAGTTTCATACACAATTCAAACCCAGTCAATTCAGTCACGTGTTCATGCTGAACATTATTTTAACATACTCAGCATGGAACACAATTACACAAACATCTCCAATTTCCATTCACTAGCCAAGCAACATAACAGACAGTGATATATTTGCAAGATAATGGAATGAACAGCTTCTGACAGGATGTCACATAATGCATATTTTACACTGCCTAAAACTCTGGAGAGGATAAGCTATTCACAGTCAGATTCTGCAATGCAGACTTACATCTCCCAGATAAGGAAGGGGCACAGTGGGTAGGTAAAGTACCATTATGGACTGTTGCCCACAACAGCTTCAGAAACAAAAGCACAATGTAAGTTGGCACAAAAATTTATGGAACAAGCTGTCATTCTACGCAACGTTCTTTCAGCGACCTGATAGTGTTGATGATTCTGCTTACCATACTGAAATTCCCCTTAATTATAGGCCATACTTCTTCCATCATGGTTACAGCAGATTCAATACAAAATCTTTTACTCTTTACAAAACTAAATTCTCAAATAAAGGTCATACTTACATGAAATTTAAGGTTTTCAAGATAGTGAAGGTTCCTATTGTGGTTTCTTGATTATGACAACATGTAGTCATGTAGCTGGTTACTGACATTTTGGTGGGACATACTGCTTCCACCTCCAAGACAGAAGATGGGGAAGTATGCTACTTCAAAGAATGGTAACCATATACCAAGAACAATGGTGTTATAACCAAGAAAACAGTATAAGAAGTAACAGCTATTCAGATTTACCAGAATGTTTGGTATCTGCATTACCAATTAGTTGTACTCTGATGCTATAATATTCACTATAACAATGAACAGTAAGACAGTGCTACAAAGTAATGTAACTGTAAATCAACAGAAGTAATGAATTGCAGTTTCAACTGATGTTACTTGCAATTTTCAAATCTGACAAACAGATGTAGCTCTCAGGAGAGATACTAGTAACTATTTAGGTTATGTCATGCTCCACTCAGTGTTTGACACTGCAGTCATTCCCACCCTTTCTTAAGCACTCCCTCCCTGTTTTTCTCACATTTCACTGGCGGTGTAAATGGTGACGTTCATCCAGAAGTTTGAAGTCAATGTGCTCATGGTACTGTCGCTCACGAGGACCATGGTCTACATTGCGGTCATGGGGAGACTTACGTGGTGGGTATCCTCCTCGTCGACCACCAGTACGTCCCATGAAAATCCGGCTCGGTGCTCCACCTCTGAAAGGCCATCCACGCATACTGCTACGACCACGCATCCCTGAGCTTCGCTGACCCGTCATCCCACGGCCTCGTCCTCTCATAAACTCATCATCTCGGTTGTCATGCTGCTAACAATGTATCTTATTTATGTCGATCCTGTTCTTGCATGTTGACACCGTGGAAGTGGGCTGTGTTGCCTACGTGTCATAGGAATATGCTGCCCCCATCTTTGGGGCCAAAGTGAGCAGGATTCGGAAGTGTTTGTGTTAGATGCGCAGACAGTTTGTCAAACGCAAGAGAGGGGGTTAGAAGCAAAGGTCTGGTCTACTCACTGAAGATGGAAGTAGCATGTTCCTCTGAAATGTCAACACAGCCCACTTTCAAATGGTGCAAACACACAAGAACAGTGTCAACATTAATGCTGAACCACTGTAAAAGCCTTAAATCTGTGTAATGTCTTATCAGCTACTGAGCATCTGACATTCTAAACAGACCAAGCCCGATGGGTTATCCGTGCAACTGTAACATCATGACTCCTGTGGAGAAAGCATATATACACCATCCTCCCTGGCCTTGCTAGAGTTAACTTTTTCATTACAGTTTTGCAAATCATGTAATTTTCTGCTCAAATATGGACAAACAAAGCATTTTTCTTGTTTGATTACTAACAAACAGCTCGTTAATGTTAACCCCAATGCAAGAGGTTTGCCACTACTTGTTAACAGCAAGCAAGCAGCAATGTACAGCATGCTACACAAGATATGAAACAGTGATTATAAAGCACCTAATTTCATGTAAAGGGTCTAGCATCACTTGAACATTATAACAACAGACACTCTCTGACTTATAACAGGGTTCTGTTCTGATGAGGTCTTAAGTCAGAAATATCTTATAAATACACATCAACTGCCCACTACGATTATTCATCATAGCAATAATATATAATTTGCAGCATCAATTGTTTTACCTCAACTTGACAAATGAAAACATTAAATGCATATGAATAATAATGTAAATAATACAATACTCTAAAATACATGCACTTCATTTCCCTTATTTAGACCAATAATATTTCCATTTCACGGAAGGGACCTTCCATACCGTATTTATTCGAATATAGGACGACCCCCTCAAAAAAAAAAAACACCTCTGCCAAGGGAAAATGTATTTATCCAAATCTAAGACGACCACCGAAAAATAAAACATTGCCAATACAAAATATTCGCTGGGAGGAACAGTGACACTAATGCTTTCTCACGGCCAAGAGTGCAATATTAGTTCTGACATTTTCCTGTTACAACAAGTAACTTTTGGCAGTCTACTCCTGTACAGAACTCATACATTGCATTTTTCTTAGTTGTGACACTTCTATTTTAGTCGAACGATTATTCATAAGGTGATGCTTTGCAATACAAAGCTTCGCGGTAAAGTCCAACAGTCTCCAAACCCCACCCACCGGATCTTTCTTGCTTGCTCACGTGGCTACTCTGATCCATGGCGATGACCGCTCCTCACTACCAATCAGTGTAACTGGCACTCAAATGCAGTGCTGGCAGGGGTGGTAACATGTACCCCAGACTTTCTGTCACTACAATACCATACAGTTTGTACTTTTCTAGTTTGACTTTATAAATACTTCATAAATTTTTTCTTTTCATTTAAATATATTTAAACAACTTTAGGCATGCTCTGTTCTCTCTTTCATCAACACATGACGATTTGGCAACACAGGCCTTTGTTTGGCTTGCCACAGTCTGGCACAGAGTGATCCGGTATGGTGCGGTCAGGTACAATGCAGTCTGGTTCAGAGCTTCATATGCAAATTTAAGACGACTTCACATATTTAAGCACCAAATTTAGAAAAGAAAAAAAAAAAACCTCGTCTTATATTTGAGTAAATAGGGTATTTTTCATGCTGATCCCTTCACTGCCTCACGAATTCATTCAAAACACAACACTTAACTCATACGCATTTGCACTGAATCAACCGCTCATGAGGCTTACCAACTGTTTTCATGGTCATAAGTGTGAGCGACTGCAAGTCAATGGTGGCATTAAGTCAGAAAGCGTCTGTATCTAGTTTTAGTTACACACTTCCAGTTTACTGTTTTAGTACAGGGGTGCACAAATCCCAGGTGCCAGGTCATCATTTTGTATGTTGGCACCTGTATTGGTCAGTCCGCTTTATGGAAATTGCTTCATGTCACCCTTCTGGTGCCTAGAATTTAGAGCTGGCTCCTGGATTCTTGGAAAATGTGTGCACTCTTGTGTTTATGTATGTGACGCTTAATGTAATGGCTGAAGTGTCTGACGTAAAAAGAAAACTTGGTCAAGTAGGAAACAGGTGTGGTAAATGTGTTGAACATGTTTGGTTTCCTAAAAACAGACTGTGAGTGGAACTGCTACTGCAGTGAGTATCTCAACGGCCACTACATCTAAAGTTCAGGGAGAAGCAAAATTAGATCTCTTGGAGCATTCAGGCAAGAAGTGAGAGCAGAAAGGTATGAATAAACTGACCTCAGATATATCTGTAATTTTGAAAGGAGTGGAAGAAAGTGGAAAGCTAATGAACTCCATTTTAGAAATAAATTGCTAATGCAGAGGTCAACACTGGCAGTAACGAAGTGACTATACACTACCTCATTTTAAAAGACTTACACATGAGGAATACGGAAAAAACTGATTATGACAGAAGGGAAAATACACCAATGCTTATAGAAAGGAACAGCATGTGTCAATATTGCAAATACCACTGACAGATCATAAGTAGAGAGCAATAACCAAGATAGGTCTTTACTGATAATCTTGGGTGAATATTACGGTCACAAGGCAAGAATGGAGAAAATTATTAAATTACCGACAAGAAACACAAGAACTGCAATGAAATATATGACACTTAACATGAGGCATGTACAATTGAAGCCCACTGGAGGATGTTCGCGGGGGGAAGGGGGGGGGCCTTCCCACTGATGCACAAGTCTGCACATTCCATCTGCAAAGAACTATCCCTTGGGCTGCTGCCTAAACCACTGTACCACAGGCATGTGCATATCAACCTCCTGAAGGCTGTCTTTAATGGTCCAAAGATGCAAAATATCAAATGGCAAGAAGTCTGGGCTGTATGCAGGATGTCTGAGTACGTGCCATCATATGACATTCCGTTGGTGCTGAAATCTATGGGCCAAAGGGAGGTGAGCACTACTCAGCAAGCAGGATGATGCCGTCTGTTAGTTTACCCTGCTGTGTGTTCTTGATCTTGACAGCAGCTGTTGAAGAATCAAGACAGTAATGATTTGCACTCATTGTGTTGTTACATGATATGAAGTCCAGAAGCAAACGCTCTCGATGTGTCTCTGGTCCTGGTTGGACAAATTCACCAGCTAGTACACACCTTCAAGCTGCACTGCACTACAGCTGTGTCTGTTGGTGTGTTCACTGAGTCCAACATGCAGTTGTGCTGTCCACACTGCCACAGCAGTCCCACAAACTAGTTTGAGTTGTACATGCCTCATATTTTGTACCATTCATGAATTAATGGAGAAGCCAGGATAGCACAGTCAGTATAGTGACTAAGCTATGGGCTGGGCAATCTCAGGTTCAAATCCTGGCAGAAGCGAAAGATTTTTCTGTTCTCCAAACTGTCCAAATCAGCTCTGGCGCCCACCCAGCCTCCTATTCGACGGGTTCCAGGGTTCTTTTACAGGGGTAGACCAGCCAGGGCATGATGCTGACTGCTCACTTCCTTCTAGTGCTGACACTGGGAATGGGTACAGCAATACCTCTGCGCCCCTATATGCCTTCACAGTGTTGACAGAAACAGCTTTATCTTTACCTTAACCTTTACCTTTATGAATTAATGGGATGGATAACTAGTGTTCTAACTAAATGGAAACTGAAACTAGTACAGTGTTAAAATGTGAAAAGTGAAAAAAAAAAAAAAAAAAAAAAAAAAAAACGTTAACTCTCATTTCAGGTTTAACAAACAATCCTCTGACAAAGTAAATGGAACGAGCCTTAAATGGAGGAAATTTAACACTAAAACCACCTATTTAGGATCAGTAAAACTGAACCTTAATGAGGGTGATTAACTGTGTAATTTCAAAAAAATAATTATCACATGTCTTCCTTACTTCAAAGTAGGCTCGTCCTTTGGGTACATGCTCAGGATTTGAATCCCAAGATTTGTAATGGAATCTATCAGACTGTTGACTGGAGAATTCTGCTGGCTCCTGACGGAATCTGTCTGGCACATCATCATGACGATTTATTGGTCCTTCAGAATGAGCTACTCGTCCACCTCCGCCATCACCGCGCATTTTACCATCCCTGATTGAGCGACCAAATCCTTCCCCTGGTCCTAATAACAGAGGCAGATGTACCATTAGTGTATGAACTTATACGTCTATTGTGTCTAATAAAATAGAACTTGTTAAAATTAAATGACCCCTGCCACACTAAAAGTACAAACAAGTATTCATACAGAGCATTTAACTTAACTAGTTTGTTAGTGTCATGATACAGGATTATTCATGAGGATCCAAAATCAAGTGCACACACCTAAAGATTTCACAGAATATTGCTACTGTCTTCTTAGATGTGATGCTGTGTAGCCTCACAGATATATTCTTTTTAAACATAATCACATATCTACATGGTGTCACACCCCAGAAGACAGTAATCTTGACAGCCACTGCTGTAAGGACATCTCATATCACAAGATTTCCCAGGGTATGTACAAGCATTCTGTGAAAATGTAATCTGTCAAAAATCTTCATACAATGGCACCAAAGCAACATCACGTTTATATCCAGCATATTTTTTAAAAAAATTGGAGGAATTTACATTTATGTAGACATGTTCAACCTTTATACTTTTAGTTAGCACATTTTAAACTCCTACCATCACAGCGTTTTGATGTTAATGGTTTCTAAACCAACTTGCAAAGGTAGAAGAAATTCCAGTTACTTATGCTGGAAAGATGTTGAAGATGACAGACTGATAAGACCAACAATTCAAAATGCCTAATGAACCATGCAAGCTGAGTTTTACATTCACAAGGATGGAGAACATGCGTGGAAACCTCCGAAATGAACTGGAAAATCTAGAAATCTGAGTCCTTTTGTATGGAAGTTCAGGCTTACTTCTAAAGTGACAAGTTACTCATACAAGATAGGAGAAAAACATTGTTGAATCTCAGGAAACATACCATTTCCTTGTCTCAGCTACATTCAGTTAATGATAAAGAAAGATTCAATGGGAAAGAAATAGCATTTTAAATGCCACACTTATTTCAATACCATACACACACTTTGAAGGTATTCCAAAGCCCTGAATTACTACTTACCTCGTCGTCTGTCACTGCCTGGTGGGGAAGGCTGCATCATGCCCCTGTGAGATCTTTCTCGCTCCCTATCTCGCCCCATGGGCTCAGGGCGATGTTCCATCATACGGGAGTGACCTGAATCTCTATCATCATGACGATCAGTCCTCTTTTCATTAATTCGCATCCGCAAGTCACTGGATCCCCTGTTATGTTTAAAAGATAAATCCATCTGTTACCTCTTAACTTTCATTAATTAAACAGTTTTTTCCTTCCAAGTACCAAAAAATATACTCCTCTCTGTGGACAAAAGTAAATGGAAATGATAAATTTAACAGGGGAGTAACAGACACGTGAAATCCTGTGAAACTATTACAAGGCCTCCATTAAGAAACAGCCTTTCAGTCAATACCTTACATGACAGTATAAGGGAAAGTAACGAATACACTTCTGAGCAATAACAGTCAATATCAGGCAAACTAAAAGGATAACAAGTTTCTGTCCACCCTGGAAACTGATCAGGCATAAAAAGAAATACTAGCAGAAAAATAGAAAAGAACAAAAAATTGCAACATTCTAACAAACAAAAGAAAATGCCAACTATGCAAGAAAAAAATGGTATAGCCCTTTTCAAATACATACATGAGACAAAATCAATGTCAATTTACAGTTATAACAACAGTATGCTGGGAAATGCAGAACCAAATGGAAGAGGATCCAAGAACTTAACACACTGATTAGTGGCAGGAAGTGTACATAATGGGGACAAACTTTACTCATATATTTATAATTTTCATGAAGCTCAGCCCCCCGGGGCCGGCCCCCCCCACACACACACGCACACATTAACAGAATTGCCACTGTAAAGTATATACCCAGTGGTCAACAGGTTTACAATGACTATACAAAACGTGCAGAGGCTTAGCTCTGAAATGTACAAATGGCAGCATTTAGGTTTCAAATTGCAGCACATCAATATGAACAATTTTGCTAAGCTAGTCTCTGTCAACATTTTCAAGTTACCCATCTTAAAGAGACTCCTATCTTTATAAACTAATCACCACCCCATAATAAATACCAACAATGTTTCACATGCCCAAATATTATCAACAGCTGCAAGACAAGAACTATGTACAAAGCCAGATGGGCATTTCCTTATCATGAGCTATTACACTTTCAGAACAACTGAAGAGAATTATAAAAATTGAAAACCTGTTGCTCTTCAGTAACACGTGACAACTGCTGTGGCAACCTGCCCACAAACATAAACAAGCACTTTATATTCAAGCACATTATTTTCATAATTCCTATTACTTCAGTCAGCTTTCCTGATCATGAGGTATTTACTTATCAGTACAGAATCTTAAAAGCCAAAATTCTGAGGAATTTAAAATAGTCAAATTCTTGGTCATGTTATAGGAAATTGCCATGCCTCTGTCTTGGTTCAAAGAGCAAAGTATCCCACCTGTCAGAGTCAACCCTGTAATCCATGCTCCTTTCATAGCGATGTCCATCTCCTTGAGTTGAATACCGACTGTCATCACGCCGACGCTGTTCAAGTTCATGTCGAAGATCTTCACCTCGCCTGTAAATAAGTACACACTACTTAAGGATCAGAGCTAAGGATTTATAGTAAATCTCCATTTCGCAGTGAGAGATTCCTTATAACCAGTTCACACTGTCAACACGAAACACCCAAGAATTAAACAACCTAAAGGAAGAAGGACAAGGAACTGCAAGAAAATAAGCTACTCACAACTGACAGGAATTCTCCATCTCGCACCAGAAAGCAATTCTAAAACCAGCCAATGGCATTAATTACTCATTACAAAGAAGCTCCCCTCAAATGTTAAGCACACTGTAATGCACTGTTCTAGTTTCCTTTCCTATGACTGACTGGTTAGTTCACACAGTGCAATAATGAACAGCAATCACATTGCACTTGTGTCAAAATTAAATCACAATAAATAATTTAAAAAAGCAATGAACAGTAATGTCTTTTACATTTTAGATGTGCACTTCAGAGCAAACTTATAAGTGCATGTATGAGTACATACATATCTTTAAACCCCATCCATGCTATTTATGAGATACCACACAGAAAACAATGGTTCTTCATATCTGAACTCACTTTGGTTTCAGAATATCAATGGTGAGGTGGGTGGGGGTGGGTGGGGGAACTCCTGCAACCTTGGAACAATTAATTTTAACAATTCTGTCATGTTAGACTGCATTATTTACTACACAGTTAACTCATGCAACACATCATGTCTCCATCAAGACAATTCAGAGCTATCAAACAACAGAAAATGCAGCATCATGAAAATACACCAATAGGAAAATTTTTAAATACAAAACTAGCATTAAAAGCTTATCTGTAATCATGAATAACCTCTGTAAGGCCAAATATTTCATAAGATGATGGTAGATATTTTTGTCTAATGGGTTATAAACACTAGGCTGTCTGCTAGGTGGGCGCTCGCATTTTGAAGGAACATATGCCTCCAGCTTGCACCCTGTACTTAGATTCAAACTTCAATATCCAAACTGAGCCACAGGAATATGTATACAACTCCTTACCTTTCTATAGTACACCAGTCAGATATCTGATGCAGGTCAGTTGACTGCATGATCAGGAATTAATACTAAGTTAAAATCCCTAACACTAGAAAATATCTGCACAATCCATGTAAGATTTACTGATATGAAAAGTGACTGTACCAGATAAGAAGGCACGCAGTAGTTCAACCTTAAATGACAACTGATATTTCCGGTTATACATTATATTTGATACATTCATGTTATGCAGAAAGGGTATAAAATTTGCTATGGCTGGTCCTTTAGTAATGAGCCAAATACTGTTCTTCCTCCATGTACAAATATGGACAAAACACACATTATAAACTACATGAAATGCAAAGCCACACAGTTTCATACCGCTCAAAGTGATCTTCCATGCTCCTTTCCCTGTGGTCAAAACTTGGAGCCAGTGAGTGGCCACGGTCATAATCTCGTGAAGAGTGTGGGTAGTCACGTGGTGGTTCTCGCTCTCCACTGGGATAATAACCATCATGCAATCGCCCTGGAGCATCAGGATAACGACTTGGGGATTCAAATCGTGAACTTCCTGGAATATGAAGATGTATAACACAATAGCCCTGTAGATACTATCCAGCTTCACTGAGACAGGGCGTGTCAGGAGATCACACACACGAAAAACATACCACAGCTAAACGTAATTTACTCAGTCATTTTGGACCAAGGATGTTGCTACATATCAAGAATAAATCAAAATTAGTTCCACAATCAACCAAGTGATTCCATCAAACATTTATAGATACAACCAGTTAACACTCCATATAGCATACACATCTTGTACAGTTCACAGATAGGACTGAAACAATCACAAATTACTATTTGCCAGGAAGAAACCAGTGACAAAATATACGTCCGTTAGGGTCCATTTTCACATTACCCAGTCAATGCCTAAGCCTTCCAAGTATTCAGCACGCCCACAACTAACATGCAGTTCCTTACATTAGTGCTTCTGAAAACAATCACAATTGTTAGTGTTGATTCAGCAGAATACCGTGTTTGACAATCAAAAGTAACTGTGAAACCTAGAAGTTCAATGCACACACCATTACATGTGCACCAGTTTCATAAACTGTTACGTATATATGACGTAAAGCAAGGTGGTCCAACTTCCACTCCACACATCAGTAGGTGGCCCACAAACGCTCACAAACAGTATCAGTTTTACAATGAAGGCATTTTTGTCAGATTATGACATGCATGCCCGCTCTAGGAAACTTTACAGACTGGAACTTCTGGGTTTTAAATCTCATGCTACTGTCCGCTTTGCAACCAAATTTAAAACTGTCAGCAAAATTATACTGCCCAGGAACAGGTGATTTAAATCTCATTGTTTTCCAGAGATGGTTACCATTTTCTTCTTCGCAATGCAAATATTGGTATCAAAGAATTGACCCCCCACTCCCCTTAGCAGATAAAAATAAAACTTGCATTTGTTCGATAGAAATTGAAGGTCTCATTCTCATTGCCAACTTTCAACATAATATAATGTGTAGCCCATGAACCTTAACTTCCTGTCCATGTAACCCTCAATGCTGAAGATGTTGGATGACACTTATGTACACTACACATTAATGTGATTAACATGCATCACACAAATTTCTTCAACAGAAAAAGCCATTTCCAAAACCAACAAACTAAATACCATAGAGCATACTGAACACACACATGAAAGTAATACTGTTCTTCTAGCTTTATCTCATATATACCTGGGGCCTGTACTGGAGGTGTTTCATCCACAATGGCTACCACTCTACGATGCTCATCAATGAGACTGCTACTTGATCTAGTGGATGCCTGTACAATCTCTTCACGGGCAAAGATTGGATGTGATCCCTCACCTAATAATATATTAAACACATGTTAAGTTGGGAAAACAAATTCTCAACCAAAACTGCTGTAACAGCAGTTCTGCTTGTGAAGGCGAAACTGCACTTACAACTATAACATCAACAATGCTCAAAACATTTCTCAAATATGCTTGCTTACATTCTTTATCCAGTATAAATATGCTTAATGTCACATTCAAACTGCTCACGCATGGATCTAATTAACTGCAAAAGCACTAAGATCTTATGAAATATAATTCAACCAAATACAAATGCTAGAAAATGGTTACCAAGATAAGATTCTTATGTCCAAAAACATGCAGTAATATACTAACTGTATATGAATTTTAAATAATTCTCCCAAATAGCAAATACTGAAAGTAGTTCAAAACTAGCGGCTGCTACAAGAAAAACAAAAAAGCGTCTGTATGCAATATCTTGACAGTTACATCATTATGCAGCAGGGTGATGTAGGAGTTACATACAGTTCCTCCTTGCAAGAAGCAAAATCAAGAGCCATCAAAACCTTTTGTCTCCTGCCCAGCTGCTAATGAATATAACCTGAAGGAGCAAACATTGTGAGTTTCTGCAGTGATTTTAGTTGTAACTTCCTATACTAATTACGTGTAAAAACAGCACTGCATTGGACACCAGAAATGAGGATCACTGTCTTCTTGAATGTGCCACAATGTAGTTTGGCAGAGGTGTACTGACAATGCAGAGTATCCTGCTGCCTTCATCATGGCAGATGGTCTACCATGAAAATGGTGGCAGAAATACCCTCTAAAATGTCCATACACCTTTACTCGATTACACAGCATTATATCTCAGAAGACTGCAATCTTTGCAGTCACAGCCATGAGAACAGGTGTCTTGCACACAACTCATGACCTATATATAAATTTCCACATGAATGCGGGTGCGCGCGCGCGCACGCACACACACACACAACTGCACCGCAGATGAAGAAGTTTACTTAAAAAAAGACCCAGAACATGCTGATCATCATATATGTGCCTGCTTAATGCAGACACATGTAAGCCATTTGGAACATTCTGACAAAAAGCAGGAGGGTGACTGACACTATTTGTTTTCAATTTAAATGATGTGGCTTGACCATATCATCCATCTTCATGAACTTCTTGAATTTTTAAACACTTAAAATGCAGTCACCAAAATATAAGGTATATTTTCATGGAAGATGAATTGGGAGTAAGAGACTGCAGAGAAGTACTGCTCCAGATGTACTGGGCACATCACCTTGTCAAATATTTCTGCTGAAAACTCTAGGAATTCAATAAGAGTAGGAGAAAAGTACCTGAAAAGAGACAGAGGGGTCACAAGAACTTAAAGAAATAGAAAAACCCAAGAAAATTAATTTAATAGTAATAATAATAACAATACTAATGCATAGCCTATCATCATGACAGGATCAACCAAGAACAAAGATGTACTTTACTGGTAGGATATTAGAATGACACAAAGGCACTGTACTATGGGTAAAATGTTCAAGAAACTGACATGAAGATGTATATGCATTAACAGGCCACTACTTTTTAATCATTACCACATGTTTACTAACTTCCCCAGTGCAAAAAAAGTTCATGTGTAGCAGATGGACAATTCAGATTGTCAGGTTCCTGTCTAATTAATTTGAAGATGAATACTAAAATCTCATCCACAACTCATAATAAGAAGTGACTAGAATGGATGCAATTTCCAAAATCACTACTGGCACTTCAAATTATGCCTCTGCCACATATACAAAGCATAAGTTTTATCTCCAAAGCAAGGCATACTTGTCTATTTCAGCTCAGCCACACAGAGACAAAGAACAAATCTCAAATTAGTTCTGTAACCACGACAGTAAATAAGAATGGAACACTGGAATAATAAATGGCATATCTGAATACTTTAAAAAAACTTATTGATGCTGAATCTGTGATTTACAACAAAATGGCTACCAAATTTCTTCATGTGTGACACCACAAATGTCAACAGCTTAAAGGTATTAACAGCCAGCTTACCTTATCCCATAAAATGAAGACCTGGTAATTATGGGAACATCATGTGTTGTTTGGTATTAGGAACTACATACGAAAATTACGAAATTCACCAGCATTCCTGGAATTGAAGCTAATATGCAATTAAGATTAGACTAAAATCAGAACACATTAACAGCTTATGTGGTTTTCTCTCTGCTGCAGGATCACAAAAACCACCAGAAGCACAATGCAAACAAGCAGAAAACAGTTCCACCTTAAGAAAAACAATGATGTTTTATGAATGTAATGAAATTGAATGCTTAATTTATTGTTCCACACCCTTACATCAAGTCCAGTTAAATTCAGTTAACTGTAATGAAACTGTCAAATCAGTCAAAGGATAAGAAACAACAAGTTGCAAAGAACAGCTTTTATTACTTTGCTATGCAGTAGAATATGTTGCTGACATGTAACGTTTGTAATTCATGTTGCAACATAATTCAATATTTTTGGGTTATAAGCCATACAATGTTACCCATCATGCAACCAATATATTCCACAATCACAGCTGGTAATATGACCTACTTTAAACCCTGGCATTTACTGAAATGTTCTGATACTTTAAAAGGACAACCATAAACAATTTTTAACAGCAACAGCTCCGAAGTCCACATAAAATTTTTCAAGAAACCAGGTATGAGGATCATGCCATTCCAGACCAACTGATTTTCGTACCTTTGGTTTCTTTCATAAAAAACACTAAATGGCAAGGAATGTTGTAAGGTGGCAACAATACTGTTGCCATACAAGAAACCTTTTAAGAAAATAAGACTTCTGTAACTCTTGCTTCAAAGCACGTACTGTTGGTAAAATTACTACCTAAATATAAGTGCTTTATGCCTATCTTCCTCTCCACCCACAATGCCAGCGGAATTACAACTCTTGTCCTGTACTAAATAATAAATGCATTCTTCACCACTCCAAATTCCTTTTAAAGAAATAAACATGTGCTATTTTATTTACTATATAGTCATACTTCCTTCCACGTTTTAACGTGCACAGTTTCAAGGGCAGACTTATCCAGGATGAACTAAAGCTGCCTTGAGCCAATGGAGGACGCCCAAGCACCACTTTCACCTTATTCTCCTTCCCATTACGCACTAACAAAGGCAAGACATGTCATTACATAGACAACTGCAAGCGTCTAGGTCTCAATGGCACTGTACCATTATTTGTAGATTTCCCCCTTATTTTATCCCTCATCCCCTAAATCCTCTTAACCTTTTAAAGCCTAGCGGTAACTTTACATATGACCAGGTTTAACATTAAAAAATTCTATGTGGTGCCCACATTGCATTTATGTGTTTTGTATGGGTCTCAGAACAAACAACAACTTTTACCTTATAAAACATTAAGAGACTGGTTTTTATAACCAAAGTGGAGGGCGTTTACAGCACTGTCTGCACTGAGTCCTTATATAAAACAGATACGCTCCATCTTTAAAGGGTTAATAGATCTCCTCACTATACGTGAAATGTAAAAATATTCTACTACTGCACAACACAGCATGTCTAAAATCTTCAATTTATCATTTAGTTCCCACCAAAATTGACTTTAAGTGGTATGCATTTATGAGGAATGGAAACTAACCTCAACTAGGATGGCCAAATTTAAACAACAGTGTAAGGACATACATACAAACAAGGTGTCCTGTTACAACAATCCAGTTACTGAGTTAATGAAAGTATATGCAACAACAATATTAAGGAGAAGGCAAACTGCTTATCCACTTACGAAGCGAACTTGTACCATATGACATGAAAAAATAAAGAATTAAGGAACAAAATATTATCAGGCAATGATGAATACCAGGAATACCCAGTACAGGGAAAATAATTTTGTACAAAGTATTTTATAAGAGTATCCAAGTGTGCAGCTGATATATGGATATTGACCGCAAGAAGTTTGGTGAACTGCAGACAGCTGGGAGTGTGGGAGGAGGAAGGGGTGAGACCTTCGGAAGTCCCTCAAAATATGTTCTACTCTATGTATTATGTACTTTGTGATTTTGAATTACATTACTACATTTATGTAACTAAAACCACAACACTAGGACTTGAAGTCAGTAATGATTGGATGTTCCAAACTCAGGAAACAAATCAAACATTTCTCTCTCAGCATTCCTGCCTGAAGTTATAAGACTGATTTAATCAGTGCAGTGAGATACAGAGAAAAGTATAAATGATACAATCACAGTATGAAGATTTTGATATCAAAGTGTGTTTACATGCTAACTTTAATGAACTTAATTTTTTTACAGTAATGTTTTATAAGTCTACGGATATAAAAATCTGCACTAACACACGCAATGTTCCGAAGTTTCTCTGAAGTTACTGCAGGTTTCCATATTTGGTGCTTGGAAGAATGCATGTTGGTTGAGAGATCAAAATCCTGACAGTACTCACTAAATTAGCGATAGAACATGGACACAGCAGCCCAATGACAAGATCACCCAGGTCATCAGATTTAAACCTTGGACTTATTATGGAGCTTCATAAAGGATGTACCTCATATGCCAAAACTAGTATTTAAACACTTGGAATCTGAATTACAAAAGTGATACAGCACATAAAAGAGTGTGTGTTTAACGGACTTGGATGAGACCTGACCACCACTGGGACATTAGCATTATAAATGGAGCACACTGAGCTGTGAATAAAATAAATAAAAAATAAAAAAACATTTCTTTATGGATTTCATATGATTCTCAGAATTAACTTCCCTGAACACCATTCAGGGTCTGGTATTTATACTAAACACACAGTTTTCTGTACATTTATAACTTTTGTTATTTTGTTCATCAGTTACGAAGAATTAATAAAGGAAACATTGGGGTTATTAACTAAATCAACGATGAAAACAAATTCAAGCAGCCCATAGCTCCAATTCTTTAGAACTGTTCATAAAGTAATTATTTACTGCTGATGGCTTACAAAGCAATATAAATAATATAAAAGCACAAACACAATACTTGATTCATTTATACTGCTTAATCCAAAAACACTGGCACTGAAAACTCACACTGCACCAAATAACACACAAATAGATAAAAATGCTCTTCCATGTTACCGCAAAACTTAATCCCATCACTCCCAAGTGTAATTACACAGCAACTGCTATTATCAGTGGAACATTAGACTTTATGATGATTTTGGAGACTAATCCACAAAACTGGAACCAAGCTCCTAAAAACTGCAAAATAGACACTATGTACATACATTAATAGCAGCACCCTTAAGCCGCTCATCAAAAGGCATGTACGACACCTTGTTCACGATAATCATGAGGAGCCTGGACAGCACAGTCAGTACAAATGACTAGGCTACTGGGTAGATGACAGTTTGTCCCAGCAGCTCTTCCCCTGGAGGTACGACCAAGGCATCAAATGATCATCCATCTTCATCTAGTTCCAAGTTTAAGAATGTACAGGGCTGCACCTCAGCTCTCCTGTACACCTTCATGGCACAGTTCTTATTCAAGCAATGTGGAGATTTTAAGTTTTGTTGGTACCACAAATCCTCTGTTATTTCTTTCTGCTGTGTGCTTGCCATCGTGCTGTTCCAATAATTTTAAGTGACCCAAGTAATTTAGTATCCTGTTATAATTCAGGATGCCACTAGAAGGAAACTGATGCATATAACACTAAAGATACCACCCGGAATGTTGTGCAAGCAGACAAGTTTATCAGTCCAATTCACAACACAATCACAGGATGTGATTTTTAGTATGATCTACTCCTGGTCTGTGTTGAAAGTTTCTTCATGCAGAAATCTTAACATAATGCAATGAGCTGAATGTCAATGAAGTACATCTATCCTCACAGTCTTAGAAATAACTTCCCAGAATGAGGCATAAGTCAGTAGTAACTACATATTATTCCCTAAAACACACTGTTACACTCATACTCACAAATGAAGTCACATCGTCACATGTAAATCATATGTGGAAACTCCATTCTTAAAAATCTTTAACTGCACAGTTCAAATAATCTCATGTTACTCATGTAACATCTTGCCACTCACGCAGCATCAGTACCACTAACACTGGCAAATGCTTGCAGTTTCTGCTTATTACCTTAATTTGTATCTGGAATATGGTTAAGACATGTTTCTGCACAGACACTGAAAACAACTTTAAAAATAAATGTCTGCCTGGTGAAATTCCAGTTTTAAGGACAATTTAACAGTGTGATGTGGATTTCTGCAGCCAATTTTTATTCCAGAATTGATGCCTGCATCTTCTCCTAATGTGTTTTTGTTGGAATAATGGTTGCACTACTAGCTTCTTGTAATTTCAGAAGATCTTTGGCTCAGTTCTGAAGCAGATACTCTGACGTAAGTTTTCCCCCGTTTCTCTATGCAAATTTTGCCACTGAAAATTTCTTACTGTAGCCATTTACACCACACCCTTGCCAACATGTATGGGCGTCACAGCTGTCATAATGATGGGGAAATATGGTAGCAGTTTCTGCAAGCAGTTTTAGTCTTCAGGCCAAACTATGTATCATTACAGAGATGTAATTTACGGAACTTTATGAGTATTATTCATTAAGTTTTCGCTACTGAAACATACTGTGATATGATTTGGAAAGCAAACATCCTGGATGAAGAAAGATATTTCTGCTGGTATTTAAATAAAGTTTGTGTACTTCTTCAAATTAAGCCATCAACTGCATATTTCTGTTTACATTTTATAGGATGACTTATTACACTACATCTATGCATTTTATCAGAAGTTCTGGTAGAACATACTACAACTGAATCATACATATGGAAATATACTTAAACATTAAGACGTGGGGCCTGTATTATTTCTTATAACATTAACAAGGTAAGATATGTTCACATACCACAACAGCAGTCTGGAAAATTACCTTTTCCACTCCAATAAAAAATCAGCAAGCTGTGCTCAAGACACAAAAATGTAAGTGTCCATTATTTCTGCCCGAATTGAAGCAAGTGTTGGCAAAAACTTTCCAATATCATATTTTATTTTTAAAAAATCAATTCAGTGGTTTTTGGCTCTGAATTTAATTTTAATCATGAAGTGTCTTTGAAATGAACTTTGACAGTATAAAAATATAAAACTATGAAATACATGTCAAACATGGACAGACATACTGACATTTTATTAGTGTCTACTAAAATTCTAGTGAACACCTTCACAGCCGTGACTTATAATCTCACTTTATGTACACACAAGAAAGGTGGCATGTCTTTGATGTTCAAGCTCAGTTTCATAGCGTCCAGTTGTGTCCCACTCTTAAGATAATGCTTCCAACTGTAGGCCTATAATTATACAAATACACCATCAGCTTATACCTCATGTCTTGATGAAATCTGGACTCCAAGCAACAGCTGGGCAGCTTTCTTGGTACTCTCAAATTTCCCCTGTTTTTACTCATCCATGCTCTTCCTCTTCCACTGACAATCATTAATACTGCTCCCAATCAGATGATATAAAGAAATGATCAGAACAAGAACCAGTTCATGCCCCATTCCAAATTGTGGCATTAAAACCAGACGCAGGCTATTGCATTTCCCTCATTTTCCTGAAGCCAAATATAGTAGTGTTCAAAAATAAAAGCTCACCTTTGATAGTCTTCTGGGATGTACTGATGAAAAGTTTGGTAAACACATACTAACGTTTTGGAGAAACGTGCTGCATCCATCTTCAGGGTAAAACAGAGGCAACTTCTTCTTTCATAATTTATTAACGGCTGATCACTAAATAATGTGACCAACAACACCGCCCTTGAATAATAAAATATTTAATCGATAAAACATCTTCGTGCAGATGTAGAAAATTTCTGAGCTCCAGAAAATGAACATACCTTCCCAAGTTCCTTCTCATGCAGAGATGATACCACCAGAGCAATGCTTGGAATATGAGAGTTTTGCAATGTTTGTAAAATGCATTTTAAAGTTTTGAACTATGAAATACAATTCCAACTGTACCAATACACCAAAAAATATAAAATATGCAATAAAAGCATAAAAATGTGAAGAAAGAATTAATTATATAGCACACAAAATAATTATTTCACAAGTAACGCACATGAAATTCAGTAGTGTGGCAAGTATGGTAAAGGACCATTTCTCTTACTTTGAGCTGATGGCCACTGTGTATAAATTTCTTAACTCCGGAAGATACACATTACTGTTGAACTCAATTACTGAAATTGTTCATCTAAGAATATCTGATCATGAGACACTTGAATATTCAATACAGTATTCTTGATGACATCAAACATTATAAACCATTCAATTGTGCTTCTGAAATTTTTGTGATTAATACAGCATACAGCATGCTGTTACCTGCCTGTGTTTTGTAACATTCCTCAGTAACTGCAGTAGCTCTCCAATACCAAACAACAGAAGGCCACATGGAAAGCACCACAATTCATACCTGTCCATACCACCTACCTGAATACCTCCAGCCACCTACTGCACAATTATAAGCAATCATACAAATATAGATGCAGGATTTTCCCCTTTATGGATGTCAATTCCAACTGTAGTTTACCAATAATAAACAGCTGTAACATCATGATGCAACATGGGAATAAGATTTTATGTATCTTCTGAACATAACTATATTCCTCAAAGACCTTTGAGACAAAAATCAATATTCAATCCATTTTAATTGTATGTGAGATATTTTCATGTACTAACAGTTTTTATTAAGTGCCCAGAAGGGCAATAGATCCATTCTCCAGCAGTTTTACACTCAGACGGTGTTGAAACATCCACTGTCCACTTACAAGAAAACATTCTCATAGTAGTAACACACAATTCTGCAGAATATGCTTGGTTTTAATTAAAGTTTTGGTTCATTTTAAAAAAAGATATACGTGGTATGTAAATCTTCAGAAATAAAGCCACCCTTCCTCCATCATGTTAACTGTTTACAGATCCACAGTTTCTCCTTTACAGGAGGAATTGGCTGATCTCTTGGGAAATTAATGACAAGCCAGTTATACCCTAAGCTTGTATTCTGATGCAGTTGAGGAAAACTCCTGCAATTCATTCACTCTATACGTTGAAACCACTTCAATCAACATTTCTGAGTCATTAACTGCACACATCTGTCAGTCCCTTACGTCTTCAGTGCGAAATACGTACAGTTTTGTGTGGACTTTAACCCTGTATAAAAAATGTTATCTCAGCAGTCTGTATTTTGTTACTTTCCTGAAATCCCATGTGCCAGTTTTTGCAGCTGCAGAGAAGTGCATGGACGACCACAACTTTGAAAATTTCTGTGTAGCTTTTCATGCCTTAACTTCAAGTCTTCTGTAAACTGTCACATATTTGAATGCTTGCACGTTTTTCTTATTGTTGTACTCATAATTGTTTCAATACTGCAGATGATAATCACGTGTCCTCATGTTCTTTTATCCTGCAGTAAGTCGCACGCTATTTTAACAACAGTTACATAACATTCCACCCAGCAAATGGGCCCTGAGTGGTGTGTAGGATTTTTAGAGCAGGTCAAAAACTCAGAACTATACTGAACACATGTGGATGCCTGCAGTGTCATGACCTGGCCCAGCTTGCTTAGAAGCTTGGATTTTGAACGCTGCGTCTAAGAAGAAGAAGAAGAAGAAGAAGAAGAAGAAGAAGAAGAAGACGAAGAAGAAGAAGAAGAAGAAGAAGAAGGAGAAGAAGGAGAAGAAGGAGAAGAAGGAGAAGAAGGAGGAGGAGGAGGAGGAGGAGGAGGAGGAGGAAGAAGAAGAAGAAGGTTTCAGCAGATATATAGGCACAATACTATAAAACATAATACAATCACAATGTTACTGTAAGAATTACAGATGTAACTCACATTTCCCACACAGCAATCTCATTAAGTCTCATGCTCCTTAACAATAAGGTTTTAGTATACTGACATAATGAGCAAAAGCACGAAGACTTCAGCCAGATATCCCAATGATTATTCTTCTAGTTCACTTGCAAACTGTTAATCTTGACAACATTCAATATCAGTTAAGTGCCAAATGTGTAACCAAAGATCATCAGCACTTTCCTGACAATCTGAAGTGATCAGCCACAAAAGGAAGACTGTCACAGTCAAGGCTATGTAACGTTCCGCGAAGTTGTGCCAGACTGAAGACTGTCGTCCGATTAAAGGAGGTAGCCTTGTTTTTTAGGGAACAATAGGAAGTTGATCATAAATCAACAAATTATTTTTTACTTTATACTCTTCAGCTGTAAACACCATCTTCAACGTCACTAGTCATGTTAACACACAGTCTACACTCAGTTTACACAAGCATTAGTGCTTGGATGCTCCCACGCTCTGAGAAGTTATGAAATGTACTTAATATCCTTTACTGTGGTGATATAATTATGTATGTAATCAGTCTGAAACTCACGTGAAAATGACTCTTCTGCAGTCATGCCCACGCTCACTAAAACAGTACTTATAAAACAGAAGACAGGCTGCTGCATTCTTTTACATTTTTCTTCATGTTACCAAATTTCAAATTTCTCGTACGCAGATAAAACAGTGCACACAGCTGTACCTTACAATTCTGCCTGACAAGTAACATCATGCACACAGACCTAAATGTTTACTATCCACTTTATAGAAATCTTTTTTACACCCCTACATTACACTTTTGTTTTTTGTGAAAAGGATTGGTAATGATTTGGAAATCAGAAGTTCATGAAAATATTAATGATTTTTCTCTACATCCACTGACATGCACAAAAACACATTACTGTATATGGCACAGCAGCAGCAATTCTTCTTGAGAAACATTACACAGTACTTTGCTGAGGATTACACATCTATGAAGTGTTCACCTATGTTTGTGATTGAGCACTAAAACACTTCAGAAAACATGATCTTGAGGCAATCTTCTTCAAATGCCAATTGATGACCTTAGAATATATTCCTTTTGCATTCACTTGTCTAATATGTCATTTCATTTCATGTGAAAAATGTAGAGAGGTGCTTCCAAGTCCATCCTTACATATTTTAAATTTGTGCCAAAATTCTATGTTAAGTGCATAGCAGTAAAATATGCTGGTGATATCGCGAAATTCTCTTTTTCCACACATCAATATACAAACTCCGCTCTTCAGGTTTTCTTTTCCAGCATCTGTATCAAAAGACACATGACGTTTATAACTCGGACACCCTTTCCATTGACTGATAAATTAAAAAAATTCCGCAACACTTTGACGTTCTTTCAGCACTATCATTATTAGTACACAATACTGCCCAAGGTTTAATGTGTTTATCATGCCTTATGGTTGAGTGTTTTCCACACTACAATGCATCATTCCATCAGCTTTGAATATTATTAATGAATGTTATAAAATCATACTGATTATCAACATACAATCTGTATCAACATTTCAGACTCTATTATTATTGGGCTTCTTTTTCATTCACTCATTCAGCATCATCGTTGTCGTTCATTTGTGCAGGATAAATGCAAAAAACAAGAGAAAAGCCGACCTACATTTTTCACCAACCAGTAACAGTTCCTTAGTCATACACTGAGAAACAGCATTTTTAAAATACAGTAGAATACCCTTTCAGAAACAGCAAAGTATTTTATTTTGAACACAGCCTCTTTCTGTAGTCTTAAACATTTTATTTCACAACAGAGTAAATTCCTTTAATCTAGCACCCATGGGACTGGACAGGTGCTCCATTATCAAATATTCCAGATTATCAGACAGTATCTATACTGTCCTAAGCTCTTACCAGTAATTTATTGTTACTGCTACTGTACTCAGGCTGCACAGTTGATCACAGAAGTATTCTATCTGGAGATCTTCCTCAGCTGTTGTTTCTTTAAAACTTCACAGCCAGCCCTCAGAGAATGTGCACTTGTCAGTTACTTTCATTTCACCATAAAAAGACTTAGCTTTCTCACTGATCATAGGCTTGCCTTCAAAAAGCACTGTTGTAAACCAATTATACAACACCTTGTCCAACTGTGCTAATGTAGGCTCTTTCAACGTCTGTTACTTGAAAAGGTCCTCCACACTTTCAACTGATGCCATAAATGATGGTGATTGATCCTTCCGTTTCTATATATCACAGATAATTGTCAATCCAATATTGTATGAAGCCATTACCTTTCTTCATGTACACCACTTTCAAACCTAATAATTATTTCAAGTTTCTGAAGAATCGTTAAAGTTACATATTTCCTCTTACCAACAGTACCTTGTTTACTTTTCTTTGGATCCTTTAAAGCAATTATAATAGCTCAATGGGCTCAAAAAGGCCAAGATACTCCAAGATAAAGTCACAGACTCAGTAAACGGACTGGAAGTTACGGATGGTGGAACTTCATGCCTTCAGACTACTTTCCTCAAGTGCCAAAATATCAGGAGTGCCAGATGACAGGAATTCTACTGCATATCACTATTTGCAACATACATCTTTAGATGATCACAGTCCTGTTGAACACACTGGTTCACATAAATGAAGAAGCTTTGCATCCCTTCCTTAAGTGTTGCTTCTGCAATGTGGGCAACTTCCCCTCAGAGTCTCACTTTACATTCATCTCAGTCTGCTGGCCAACTAGCAAATTCTCTACTGTTTAGCTCTCCCCAGGAGAAAAATGAAGGGAACAGAAGAAAAGAATGGTTTGAAACAATTGCACTGGGTGAATGACGAGGCTGGAACACGCACAAAATAAGAGATCACCCACACAGGAAACAAACTGTGCAGTGCAGCCCCAGTAATTATCACAGTGTGGGCCATAGTACTACCTTGCTGGAAACACAAACTTTCATTGCCTGAGAGATTCTGTACTCATGGTATGAGAAACAGTGATGCAACTTAACTGTCACAGCTGGCCTTACTTCATTTTTGAAGATGTGGTCCAGTAATCACACAACAATGCATATCAAACAGTAAATTTGGGTTGTACGGTGGCCATTTCTGAGTTCCTGTAGTTCTTATGCAGCCCAGTATTGAAAGTTCTGCTCACTGACATTAAGCATATGAAAATGCTGTCTGACATGTATGGATTAAAATTAATCTTTTCTGGAAATTGGTAACAAAATTGCCAACACATATCTTTGTCACGGTCACCCGCCTGCTGTGAAACCTGTATTTCATACAGGTGAAATTTCAGGTCACTATACAAGATACTCCTCCCAGTCCTTGGTGTTTAACATCTGGCAACATTCTCACGCACACATACTGAACAAGGTCAGCCAGGTGGTCTTTTACAAGTGACAGAGCCTTCTTCATGCCAGAGTTTGATCCGTCAAGAAACTGTGTTTGAAGAAGGGATTTCCCCTTAGTTAAAACACCGGAATCCTTCTTGTGAATTTATGACGGGCTTCATTTGAATGAAAAGCTTTACAGCATGTACATGCTCCTGCACTCTTCACTGGTCACAGCTCCATGACATACTGAACAGCAAAGCCACTGCTACAGATGCATCACACATACTCTGTCATAACACACTTACACTTTAAAATGGTTCGATGTTTCTGCTGTACCCTGTAGTTTCAAACAAGATTCACCTGTATAACCAGTATTTTAGGAATAACAATATGGCTTGTTTATGCAATTCATACTTATCTGCTTCACAGCAGTACCTAATGCTATTAATGATGAAAACTGAAACATAACCTGAGATTCATTCAGGCAAAAATAGCAAGTAAACATTTCAAATGTAACAGTATTTATACGATAACAGAATTCATAATGAATTTTGGTCACAGTCTTTGGCAAGAAATCAATGATAATATTACTACATTCAAGAACACTAATGGTACATGGATTGGCATGCAATTTAATGTAAACTTGAAAGCTGTCATGTAAGACTGCCTCTCAGTAAAATACTGTAATGTTCCTAGCAAATGCTGCTGATGATATGGCCTGGCTACCAGTATTGTGACCAGCCATGAAGGTACCAACTTTTATTGATGTTGTGGAGATAATTGTTAGTTTCATGTTCCCATGATGTCTTCCTTCCAGGGGCAGGTGAGTGTGTGATAGATCCATAGCGTCCACAAGACGCCTGTGCATCTCGGATCATCAAGATGTATTCACGTTCATCTGTTGTCAATTCTGCGGGAAGACAGGATCATATTACACCAGGAAGACCCTTCCATATATCACAAAGGAAGGGGGACAGCACCATCTTTTGCTGCTGCTGCTGGTATATTGCTTGTACATGCCATGATTCCAGCTGATAAAAATTCACACACTAAATCGTTACAATGCTCCAAACTGCCAACTAGTTATCCTCTGGAAATGATCTGGATATCAACATCATCATTCCAAGCCATTTTCTTCTCACACAAAATAGGAAAGGACCATACTTTAATTTAAAAGATCATCTTGTTTATTATATGAACTTCATACCACCACGTTTATATGTGATGACCTGCTTTAATTTTACATCCCATTCCTGAATATTTCTTTCTGTTTACAATTCTTCCTTAAGGCAGACGGACATTTGTCAACATCACACATCACTTAACTAGACGGACACACTCCTGAAATCAAAGCAGTAGAAATCCTGAGTCCTAGAATCTGTCTTGTCAAAGCAGCAACATCCTCTTCATGGATAATCTTCTGTTATTCTAACATTCTCTTCAAGCCTTTACCCTTTTTTGATGGTACACATACATTTTATGTTGCACATAGATATAATTTAATTTGCCAGAAATACAGTCACTTCACTAACACTTCACTGGACTGGTGACATTCAACTACAAATATTCATTCATTCTGATTTCCAAAAGAATTTCATGAGCTTTAGTCTGACAGGCTTATAAACTGAAGCAGTATCAACTCCTGCATCCCCTGAGGCAGGCAGAAAATCCTTGAACGTGAATGGAAATGAGATGATCAAGATATCAAACAAGATGGCCACACCAGTGGCTAAAAACACCTGCCAATACAAGAAGTTTCTTCTGTCAAGTATGCTCTCATCCACAAACACAACTTCAATAAGTTACTTGATGTTCATGTAGTTATTGGTAACTAAGCATCGATTTGTGACTATGTATTTCACCTTATTTCTATCAGCAAACCTCTCCACACTCATTGGCTGCATATTAATATGCATTCTGGTAGAATGTTGCAACGTAAAGCTGTAAGGGGTTTGAGATGAGACCATCAGTGGCTAGAACCTCAGAAGCAGTTCTTTTTCTTGTTTCCAAAACAGCTGATAATACACCTGTTTGTAGAAATCCATATACTTCCGCATCTGACATTTATTAAACTCTACCGAAATGTATGACATGCAACAGCCCCCGCAGAAATTCATAAACCCTCATTAACATGGAAACATCTTAAAAATAAAGTTGTATGTAAACTATGCCATTAGTTTCTCCTTTTGCATAGTAGGAAAACAATTTGTGTGCTGAAGACCTATATTTGTGCTAAGTGACACGCAAGTGGCTGTTCACTAATGGAACTTTCTTTTCCCTGAGAAATACAATTGACATGTTCAAGTATTCCAATTTACATCTTCAGTGTGCACAATAATTGATCTTGCAAGTGCTGGTGGAAACCAAAGAAGCAGGAATCAGACAAACTTCAATAACTCTTTGAGAATTTAACACGACTTGATTCCAAAAATGTCATACGTTGATGCACAACCAGGTAACACTTCAATAAAAACATACATCGTTCCCCACAAAACTCTGAGATAGGCTCTCAGTAACATCAAGTGACACAATACCAGTTTCTAGAAAAGTGTAATTTCATGACATTTTGCGACACTAAATAAATTGTTTGACCCTCTACATTCATTAGCAAACAACACAGTAGTTGTAAAAATTATGACAGTCCTTGGGTTTCACATTCATGATTCCATGTTGGATATTTTGCACAGACCTGTCATGCAGGGACATAACATTATATTGATGGTTCACATATTAAGCCAGTCTTTTGTCATCAAAAGCAAACCTTAGACAGAGGCTCAGCCCTGGTTCAACCATTATTAGAAAACTACGAGTAATCAACCTAAGAGAAAAATTATTTCCTTACGTAGGAAATAAAAAACAAAAACTCCTTCCCTCTTGGAAGGAAATGTCAAAATACAGTGCACACTACATTAATAGATATGGGTAAATATGAATAGGAGTTTCACACACCAGTTTCTGATTGGGAACATTGTCGGGGGGGGGGGGGGGCAGACTGCCCTTTACAAAACGTTTTACTTACCAGAACTTCACAAGCAAGAATGATTAAAAAAAAACCAAATTTTGAAAAGTTTCCTTTCTGCTGTGGATTTAAGTCCTATTTATCACCCCTTTACCTTAATTCAAATCACACATAATCCTTTTCACAAAAGTAAAAGGATTAAAACTGTAATGAACATATACAATACAGAATATCACACTCCCACACACAAATTTCACTTTTTCAAATGCACATATTTCTTGCAGGACTTCACTGCTGGTATCCCATTAGAGACATATTACATCATCTTTCGCAAATCAGACAACAGATGCAGATAATCACGTACCACAGATCATGTCCAGGATTTGTACTGCAGTGCACACGGCAAAGTGCGCATACAGTACTCCATGTGTAACACTGTTTCCAAGAACACGTTTTACTTTTCTTGGATCATGTGCAACTTCTGCATGCCATAGACACAATTTCCAGGTAAAATATCTCACCACACTTGCATTACATACTACATGTGAGTAACAGAACTGCAAGTAATTTGAGTAAAACATTCACCACACTCATCACTGTATCTGGGGCACGCAAACATCATTTTAGGAATCCAGTTAAAACACATTCGTTACTATTTCACCTCCAAAAGTAGCAGATTTGAACCAATTTACATGCATAAAAACAAATGAGATTAATATGACAAAGCACTGAAAACCTCCTCCAAATCAAGAAGAATCTGTGACTAGAACCGTCATGAATCCTAATTTTTGAGAAAGATGATCAAGTACAAACTTCTAAGATGTCACATCTTATACAAAACACCAAGCTTTGTTCTTCTGTCATTATCCTGTTATTACGTACGTTAGTAAGTCATTATGAACAGAGGCAGGAAAATGCTGCAGTGTAAAGATGTGCTTCAGCTGGTATGACAGTGCCCAACTTTGCCAAAAATACTTCCTCTAGACAGCAGCACTATTTTTGCATGCTGTTATTATAGATAGTTTAGTGATAATTTTTTCAAGTTACTGAGGCTGGGTATATTCAATGAAGATTGTTTTTAACAACTTCCTATTCAAATTTCACAATAGATTTTATGCTCATTTTCATAATATTTTGTACAACTGTGGAACATTTTTGTTTCCTCTCTCTCTCGTACTGAATACAGGTGACCAGTTTGCTTCTTTATTATTAAAGAGATGAGTTGTCATGAAAGCTGTATCAAATGTGTTGATAAAGCCTGAGCTTTAATGTCAACTACTTCTTGAAACAGTCATATTAATCTTCTTAAAACAATATAAAACTTTATGCAGAATGACTAAAACATAGTACTATATATTGAAGTATTCCAAAAGAATCAAAAGATTTTATTAATGCAGGTCTATATACATAGCTGACTTCTGCAATGAACCAACTGTTGCTCTCTCTTCCATCAGATGTGAAGTGTCATTCCATACATCAGGCTTTTTAAAATGAAAATGACAACACTATTCCAACACCTGCATTCTTTCTTGAATACTTACTAGCAAGCTTATTCCTGTGCCACAGATATCAATTCCATAAAAACATCTGATACTGCCATGAAGAAAATGATATTCCACTTCTTCAATGCATGCATAATCCAAGAAATTTTGGAATATGAAAGAAAATTTTCTCTCAAATTCACAACGGAGACTGGCAACATACCCACTGTGCATCTCATCTTTATTATCACTTATATGCAGGCCACGCTTATGCTTACAAAAGGCAAGCAACTGTTATGCTTTGTAGAGGGCATCAGTTTGAAATTCTCCAAGACTGATTAGCAGATCCCAAAGACTAACTAAAAATCTGAATATTTAAAATTTCCCCATATGCATAATAAATATATACACGTCAATACACGCACATTCAAATATTCTTCCAAAAGATGCTGCAGCAATGCGTTTATCAACCTGAGCATATTACTTTTTAAATCATGTGAGTTCAGGTATCTACATTATCTCCTTTAATTCTGCAGTCTTAGCTAATCAAACAATGCTTGAAAATTGTTTTCCTTATCAGCTAATTTGCTGTATATATACTGTGACCATTTGAAAGCTTAATATCACAGACTTCTTTTTCACCTTTGTGGTAGAAAGTTTTATCTTCAGTGGCTGGGTTGGAGAGAAACATCATATGTTTTATTACACCACTCTTTGAAACAGAACTGTTGATCCTGCACAGCTCAAGTGACATGGATTGCAAATGTTTAGTAATGGAAGTGAAATCTTCACTACAATATACAATACTCAGTTGTCACTTCATTGTAGCCTCTAGTACTTCTTAAATTTGACAACATGCTAACACTTATCAATAACTAACTACTGCTGCAATCCAGTCAATGAAAAATGCAAGGATTGTTGATGTAAATAAGGCATGCACAATGTATGGAACAGATAAAATGTTTAAAAAATGAGGAAATGTCACAGACATTCCAAGATGAATAATTCAAATTTCATTGACATTCCTGAAACAAAATGTAACACATACAGCAAACACTACAATGGGGAGGTAACAAGCAAAGAACTTCTCAAGCTCCCAAGATAAATTAAACTTTATGTAAATGCGCATCTATGACAACACAGCTCAACAGCAACATGTTGCCTCCATCATCAGGATTATAGCTGGAGACAGCATTTTCCTCTGAAATGTTGGTAACTACAAACCAAAGAACATGGTGTCATACCCCAAGAGATCACAACCTAAATCATCACCTTGGAGAGCTAAAATCACCCTAGCAGAACATTCTCTATTCATACTTCCTCATTACAGCTTGAAATAAAAATTTACAAAATGTGTAAAATGTCAAGGCAAAAGCAGATAATTTTCTTCAAATGACAGAGTACTATCAATAAATATAATGCAATAGCTTTAAGCACAACTAACCACATAAAATGTGTGGGCAGGTAAGTTAGGGGTGCATAAACCTGAAGTGCCTGGTCACCTAGGCAAATAATTTGGTACGGTTGAGCCTAATATTTCCAGCACAATTACTGCAGTTTTTCCTCTTACCTATAAAAATGTGTACCAATTTACACGCACTAAGCAAAGAGTACCAGGTAACAATGAGATTCACAGGCCTCTCCAGAAGTATGGGTCCTCAATATGGAAACTGCATTGTATCACCTTTTTGGTCCCCAGAATTTGGGGCAGTTCCTACATTTTTGGAAAGTTTGTGGACCCCTCCAGATAAATATTTCTCTAATGTGTTGACCAGGCACATGCCTTGCCTGTATACTAGGATCATAGTATGAATACAATCCTTCCATCTTGCCCACCTCTACTCAATCACTACAGAGTCTTGGGATTCAGCCTGGCAACAATCTATCTAAACTGGATTCCAGATTACTGTCCTAAATTATGAATTTTAGTAGGTCTGGGCCAGGAGAACACAGAGAGAATGTGGAAATACACAGGTTTATTATTTTATGTGACAACAACTAGTTGTCACCTCCTACTGCCTCACGCATTGTATTAATGTAGCCCACTTAGTTGACTACCCACAAGCATGGTGGAGTAGTGGCAGAAGTGACAAACAATGCCTGTGAGATAAAACAGAGACCTTGTAATTTTAAGTGGGAGCATATGCAATTATTTGCATGTCTTCCTTTCTTATTTGTGACATGTAAACTGTTGTCTGATACCTCTTGCTGCTGCACTATGTGTAGGCCTACACTTACACCCCCACCACCTTACAGTAAATTTCTTTAATCCAGCACCCATGGGGCCAGACAGGTGCTGGAATATCAGATGAAACCTGTACTGACATTAAGTTCTAATAGGTAAAGGTAATTTACCTTCATTTCATCATAAAAAGACTTGGCTTTTTCAATTATCATATGCCTAGCCATCACTTTTCATTTGGAAAGCATTGTTGTAAAGTACCTATACAACATCTAGTCCAGTGCACTAATTTAGGCTCTTTCAATGTCTGTTTCTTGAAAGAGACCATCACACATTCACTTGATGCCATAAAGGATCATAACTGTTCCTTCGATTCCTTTACATCACATACAGTTGATTATCCAATGCTATAAAATGCCATAACTTCTCTTCTGTTTTCACAACTTTCAAGCCTCCTAATTGTTTTAAATTTATGAGGAATCAAAGTTATGTGTTTCCTCTTGCCAGTGGTACTTTGTTTAATCATCTTCGGTCTTTTGAAGCCATTATAATAGCTTGATGGGCTCAGTAAGGTCCTGGTAACCTAAGACACAGTCATGAAAGTGGTATGTGCACCAGAATTTATGGACAGCAGAACATCTGGTCTTGTGACCACTTGCCTCATGTGCTGAACTATCAGAAGGCCAGGTTAAAGGAATTCTACTGTATATGGCTTACCCTATGATAGCTATGTTGGTTGATTCTTTGTGTCATGTCATGTGCACCATTATACCCACTGACCATTTCCCCAGTTTACAAAAGTATAATTAGATGTAGGAGGACACATATAAGAACTGGGGGTGGATGAAAGGGCATTGCAACTTCTAACTCACACATACACCGCTCACTGGTTTCCTCCAAAATTATGATTTCAGTTTTAGCTAACAAAGAATGGTTAGTATAAAAAAAAAACACACACACACACACACACCACTTGTTTCAACCAATGAACAAATATTGTAATCTGTTCCACATTCAGTGTGCATCCTTCATATCTACATTAAACTTGTTACTATAAACAATCCAGATGCATAGAAAGCAATACAACACTACTCATGTACCCTTCCCAGACATTACATATCTGTTAACTTTTAGATGACCTGCATTCATGCAAACACACATAAACAAACACTTCTAGAAATTCATTTTATATATTTTAGGCAACAATGAAATTTCCTGCATTTTAAGACAAGCAGCATTATCTCTGTTTTGTTTTCCACAAAATGCAGTTTATTTCATGATTTTACCTTTCTCTGTTCAAATAATATATTTTTTTATAAACACAGCACTGAAATTTACATACTAACCATGTTGTTTAAAGGTTAAACCACTAATCTGAGACAAAAATTATGATATATACTTTCAAAAATGTTTCATCAGAATGTGGGAAGGTAAAAATTTACAGTTCATAAGACAGAGTAGAACCTCACCATTCAGCACTGCTAATACCAGACCCTGTCACCTGACACAAAGCTGAGCCACTTTCATTCACATCCTAACCTCACAACCTACTTTATTTACATATATTTTAAAGGTACCCTCATCAGTCCTTGAAGTAGTCATTTTCTAAAAGGCTTTCCCATCAACATTTGCTGTGTATTCCTCGTGTCTCCCACCCTAGCTATATGCCCAGCCTGTTGTAACTTATAGATTCCACTGTTCTAGTATCAGATGATCTGTGTAACCAATCGAAGTTTCATGTTATACGACACCAAAATGCAACTACTAACCTTATTTACCCAACAATAGGATGGTAACTTTTCCCTAATTCATCAGCTGAAGAATGGAATGTCACCTTATAACTGTGCACAATGTTAAACAAGTTCTGTACAGGTACTTTACTGAAAACTGAAGAGCATTAAGTGCAGTCATCCCATATGGAGGGTTCTTATATTTGAGTACATACGGTAATTCATCTGTCTCAAAACCAATTATTCTACTGAGCCTTATGTTTTCAAGAAAGTGTCATTCATGTTCTTTCTTCTGATAATGCATTTAAATTTAAAGAAAAAAATACTGCATTCTTTGTACTTCCACAATGTGTTGTACACTTTACTGTTACATCAAAAAGTGAGAAAACCATAACTTTAAAATGTACCAGCTCATGATTCACACACTCCCACAGGCACAATTATAATGATGCATTCACAATTCAGGTCTTCGGGGATGTGATGTTATATAGTACACAGGATCGAGGCATAAAGTTCCTCTGAAACATTCAGCTCTATCTACACAACTCTGTGAAGTCACATCCCAGAAGATTGCGATCTTGAGTCACTGCTATGAGAGCCTCAAATCTCACAGAACAGAACATTATAACATACATTACAGCAAGTCTTAATGAGCCAGTTCACTTGCTACAACTTCATTACCATCTTACTTCACAGTTAGCAACACAAAATGACATAAGTTTAATCACATACCTGGCCGACGTACCAATACCACATCTTCAGGGTTGATAATGCTCCGCTCTATGGGAACCATGTCCACTGGTAGGTTACGTCGGATATCCACTGTAATTTTCTTCAGTTCATTCACATCAAAGCCTGTACCTTCTGGGCCACGGAACACAGGATGATCAGACTGATCCTTTATGTAGGATCCTGGTCCACTTGATCCATGAAATCTACAATTGTGAAGAATTCATAATGGAAGCACAGGCAATGTAAGTCAAACCTACCTACATATCACTCATATTTATGTGTAAAATGAAGGCAAATTATTCAACAGATCAATGCCTAGAAGTTCAGCATTTCATTACTCTTTACAGAAAAAGAAGAATATCTGGGCCTAAGAGAGATAAAGTAACAAAGAAAATGGAGTAAATTGTGTAACAGGGAGTGTCATAATCTATATTATTCATTTAACATTACCAGTGATTAAATCATAGGTCAAACAAGAAAGCCACGAAGCACTCTTCTTTGTTGCAGGTTTTGGGATCTTCAGAGCGATGGGATTGAGGAATCTGTTTTTCTGTGATATGATGCTTCATAGCAGGGTTCCTGGTTTCCAGGGAACTGCTTACACAGTGATTAGTTGCATTTGAGAAGAACAGATTCTTCAAGCACTATTTTGTGCAAAACTTCATTAAGATTCAATTCACAAACTTTACAGGGTACCTGTTAAATGTAAGTGTGCACACGCATGCACATACACATGCGCACACACACACACACACACACCCGCGCGCGCATGCCTGCACTTGCAAACACACACTCAAATTCACTGAAATATATATCAGTATTTCAACGCAGTTGGAAAAATTTCTTGGACAAAGTGACTGACCTGCAGGTATTATGAATATGTAAAGATGTTACAATCACTAACAGTATTTCACCTATGGTCGAGATGGTTTCTGGTCAATAAAAACACTCACACAGTCAGTCAATAGTAGGTTTATAAAATGAAGATATATTAAACTGCAAATTTACAGTGCTATGTAGTTAGCTTCAATAAGGAACCACTGTTACAACATAAATATTACATTAACATTCAAATATGGTCAAAAGCAAATGAGATAACAATGTTCAAAGCCATTCTTATTCGATGGACTGCTTATTAATTAGATACATAATTGCTGCAAAATAAGTCCTGTTCAATGGTCTATTGATGAATATAATACATATATTTCCAACGTAAGAATACTCAACATTTCATCCTAACTGTCATGAGGAACATACCTTTCACTCATTGACACCATATTTCTGTTAGGGTGGTCCACATCTGAACCAGGTCCCCCTTGTGGATATGAACCTGGCAATCCCTGATAGCTCCGACCAGGAGATACATCTGGAGGACCTCCTACACTTCCACTGTATGATCCTAAATGACCACCTTCTCTTGCTGAGCTAACAGCCGACGTTTCAGGGCTCTTTGTCCTGTACATAAAATGTTTTCACTTTGAAAATTAAGACAGGAGTTACGAGCACAATTTATTCCTATGGCACAGATTTATTACAGCCCTACGTATCTGTTAGCAGTACCGCTGTTACTTTATTTTTCTGACAATATTTCATCATATGGTACATAAAAAAATGTGAACACTAATAATAAATAAAAATGTTTAAAAATGTTATTCAGTGAACAATATATGTAACTGTGGTGTAACTTTCTGTAAATATAATATCTACCACCTGACATGCTGGCAGCTGCCAACAGTTTTTATTTTAATTTCTAAATAACTACATCACATCACAATCTGTTGCCAGATAAACTGCGTGCAAACTGTACAACTCTAAACACAAAGAACAAATCACCTTGCCCTTTTCCTGGGCGATGCAATGGCTGGTCGAGATCTTCGTTCTCTGTCTCTATCCTGCTCCCGTGGCCTCTCCCTTGCCCTTTCCCTCTCTCTCTTTGGAGACAGCTTTCTTTTGCCAGGAGAAAAGGAGCGTGCTTTTGGTTCCCTCTGAGGAGGCGATCTACTTCTTCTACAAAATATAAAACCCAGAGCCACTTCAGATAAAATTACAAAGGAACATCTGTAAAGTGTATCATAATTATACTTCACAAAAGCTATAAGAATGAGCACCAGTCCTCCAGCCAAGAAGTCAGAAGTGCAAACAAAAAGAGATATCCAACAATAAATGTCTCCAAGGCAACAGTTCTACATTAGTGCTTACTCAAAACAAACAGAACTGTGATATTAAAGTTGAAGCTGAGATATTAACCCCCTGTCCCTTCTAATTATACTGTGTTCTACAACACCTTCGTCTTAGGGCTTGCCAAAATCTGAGCAGCTGCTCAGGTTGAAGAGTTGGATGTTCCTCCCATCAAGTTGGGCTACAGATACTGACTGCCAGCAGAACTGACAAACCCACAGCCTAACACATTACAAATAAAACTTGCACAGATTACATAAGATGCTGAAAACGCTCTGTTGTTGTTTGTAGCATGTCAGCAAAAAGCTTACATTCATGCATTCTATTTCTTGTCTGGCAATACAGTAAACTTAAAACTTAAAACCTGTATCCTGTGCATGATGTTTGTGGCACTTTCAACAAGAATGTTCTCAAGTCTAGTACTGATTTCATCAACTTTATCTGCTGTAAACATTCAGAGTTTTGAGTTGGTTTTTTTTATAGTAACAATAAACTCAGGCCTGGCTTGAACATTCTCCCGCAGATACAATTTTCAGCAACTGCTGTATTCTGGGGCCATTTTAGATGTAATGTGTTAGGCTAAAGATCTGTTGATTCCATTACCAGTCCAATTCTCTGCTGCCTGAGTTGATGGGTGCCACGTTTGACTCTTCTGTCTCAGTGGCACAACAATTTACACGAATTAATAATATGAGTGCATTGTACTATGCTAGGAAAAGTACGTCAGAAGTTTATTTGGAAAACTTATGGTCTGTATAATTTGCATACATGAAGACATCAACAGCATTTGCTATCCAAGAATATAAAGATTAAATTACACTGGGCTATAATTTTGCCTGTTGATTTTCACAGATTTGAAACTTGGCCTTTAACATTCAGGGCAGATCATTGGTTGCAAGTGTTCAAAAATGGGATGGTGAGGAAGATACTTGCACCCAAAATGGAGCAAGCAGTACATGACTGGAAAAAAACTGCATAATGAGGAGCTTCATAATTTGTACTCCTCACCAAATATTATTTGGATCATCAAATGGAGGAGGATGCAATGCATGGGGCATGTGGCGCATATGGGAAAGAAGAAAAATGTGTAGACATTTTTGGAGGAGAAACCTGAGGGAAAGAAACCACTTGGAAGACCTTGGAATCAATAAGATGATAATATTAAAATGGATCTAAAACAATTGGATGGGAGAGCATGGACTGCATTGATCTGGCTCAGGATAGGGACAAGCGTCAAGCTGTTAGGGAGCTCTCACAATGGAAACTATTTCAAATATGATAGCAATAATGTTTTGATATAATTAGCTTATGATATGAATCTATTCCTGGTTTCAAATGGGACCTTGCACACTGACAACAACATGACAACGGTGAGTTCATGATGGGCTGATACGATGCAATAACGAGGCAGCATGCTGTGTCGATTATTGTTCAGTTGTATACACATTGCCACAGACATACAATCTGTGGTACAGAAACCAGAAGTATCACAGGCTTTACAGTCATATGTTAGGTTATGTAAGCATGAATGAGAATGTAAATATCATGGATCATACGGGTAAATATTAAAGTTGCGGAGCTTGTTGGGAAATGCTCCGATCCTGGTTATACAAGAAAGGACAGTATTGAGCTAGTGTGGGAAAACATCTGGAAAGGATTAAATGAATCAGAAAATATACTTTTGCACATTTCTACGTATTTATAGTTCAAACATTTACTGAATAAACCAACAAAATACACTGCATAACACTGGGCACTGGGGATTTTCCCTAGATACAGTGTATTGTGTCTGTTGATTTATTAAAGGCAGGAAAGATAATATAGTGCTGGAAATACAGTAACTGATTTTAAAACCTAATGTAGGCTTACTTCTATGGGTACTCTTCAGCACAACATAATTTTATTGCAAACAGCGTGCTGCATGACAGCAGGCTTATGAACATGGTAACTGTCGCTCTGCCAAGGAAGAAATTCCCTACCTCTTACATTCATTACCATGTTCACAAACACCTACCATTGGTCCTGTCCTGATATCACGCAGACCAATTATTTGTGGTAATGCACAGACTGTTGTAGGTAAGAGTCTGTGTAACAAGGCAACTTGTGAACTTCAAAATTTTAACAATCAGTTTCTAGTTTATTACCTTCTAGGTGAATGTCTAAATTCCCTACGGTCCCTGCCTCTTGATGGACTGCTGCCTCTACCACCTGATACATATTTTGGCATGCTAGGTGGTGGCAAGCGTCGCCTCCTGTCTGGAGATTTTCCTCTGGTTCTAAAACCACTTGGTGAACGACGAGATATTCGTGGAGGTGGTGGAGTTAAACGACGACTTGGTGACCTAGACCGCATTATCTTAAAGGAGCAGAACAGCAATTAATATAGCACAATTATAAAAATACTGACTAAACGCTTAATTACATCTTGTCTATCCATAATCCCCAGGGTTGTCATTATGTATGTTATCAAAAGAGGACAGCACAAGAGTTATGCAGCCTATTTAATGGGCACGAGCATCACTTTTCATGCACACACAGTCAGTGAAAATAACTGTTCGCCTCAGTCTGGTGTAAAGACTGAGGCTGTATAAAGTTTTACAACATGCTCTCTGTACAACTTCATAGCATGTGCTTGTACACATGCATAAGCTTCCCTCATTCTTTCATCAATGCAGGACAGAAAAAAAAAATGAAGATACATGATATCAGATGGCAAATCCCAAAAGAAGTTAAGTTATAAGGACTGGAACAAAAACCATGCGGACATTAAGAACAGTAAATAAGAACTGTTCCAGTTATGAGGCATTGCTGCATCACCTTCTACTGAAGTATTCAACAGTTATGCCCTTCAATAACTCACTCACTCACTATTTAATTTTAAATAGTGACCCTTATGTGCACTACTTCATTTCCCTACATTTACATTACTTGATGGACTCATAGAGGCACAAATTTCTCATTTATGTAAAAAATGTTTGCACTATGTGTCTTGCAAACTTTCTACTTTGACTCGCTTGCTGTGTTTATCTGTACGCCGATAGAGACCACATCCTAATTAAGCAAGACACAGAATTCAAATAACCAAACTCTCTACCAGGAGGATCTTAGACGAAAAATATGACTGCAATCTGCTGCCAACAGCTAACCCACTCTACATGCATTCACTTGAGAATATGTGTAACATCTCCCACAATGTTGCCGAAGGCAATTTTATTTGGTTTAGACTTGCTTACACGTTTTACTCAGGGAAGAGCAGCAGCTGTGGTCACCACAATTGCTTCTGCCAACTCCTCCCCCCCCCCCCCCCCCCCCAAACAAAAGGCACAATAACGCAGCACACTGTTGGTGTGTCTGATTTCCATTATATCACATAATATATAAATACAGGCATATAAACTGTTTACAGCAGATAACAGTGGTGAGACATGTGAAGTTCTAACACCAACCAACACTTATAAATTATGGCCTGTTGGGATCCATACTACACAGCTCCCAGAAGACTCTAATCTTGATAATGACTGTCATGAGAACCCACATTGTCACATCAGTTTACTACACTGCATGCTGATAGTCGGTGGATTAGTAAACTCAGTAACAGTTCTGTTAACAAATGCAGTTATGACATATCAAATACGGCTAGGCCATGCACAGTGATTTGGAAATAGTCATCGCCGATTTAAAGATACGAGCACAAGATCGCCCCTGGTGGGAAATACAGCTGGTTCGTACTATACACTAACTCACTTTCGGGGTCCGATTCTCAAAAGAGTGACTTACTAAAAATAATGAAGTGCAGAATGGTTCAGCTTGTTTATTGCACAAAAAGTGCCACATTCAAATTTTCACAACCCTGCACTCTGCCATCTTTACATTGATACCTCCAACTTTATTTCAGGAAAATCACGTCCTACTGTACTTCAACGTACTTGTACTAAATTTACGGCAAAATGGACGGCGTTTCAACAAAATCCCGACAAAAAATCCTGCTGCATAATGTATTAAAAGACATTCAGTAATAAAATCCTCCCGCTACATAAGAATCAATGTCTGCCGTTTGTTGAGGAAGGGGTAAAACTTTCGGAATACCATTCATTGTAGAACATTACACAAGGCAAAATCATTCCGCAGATGACACCAAATTCTGCTGGGCAATGTTAATATGAATTCTGAAATTACCTCTTCCGATAATACCAATCAATAATTATATTTTCAACTACACTCATTCACATAATACCACACGACCCCACCACACTAGCGGAAATTAACTACGTGAACAGTTGTCGCAAAATACGAAATACCATCAAAATGACACAGATTAAAACTGCACGCCTTAGAACAGTATCTGCAAATATTACCTTCAACTAATTTCACACAAAACATTTAAATTCAAGCAGCCTTTCCTACGATTCACTATTCAAACACGGCCCCTGCGACACTACGCTTGCAGTTTCAACCCAGTCTACTGTGTTGCCATCTCTGAGCGGCTCTAGGTATAAACATCTCAGTGCCCATACTTCTCTTAATCTGTGCTCCGGACAACAGAACATAAATCCGTACCACTGTATTCCAAGCCTGTACTACATTCTCGGCACCATACTCTCAGCGAGTTTGGTACACCAATGGAACGCCTTAGGGTAGTTGTGTTCAAATGCAACCTATGGTAAAGTCATTACAGATGAACAATGGCCTGTTACATTTCGTATTGAGAATGGTCTGAAATGACATGCTTCATTCCCACTGCTTTAGTATATGCCATTTGGAAGTCAGACGAAACCCCTAGGGGGAGGAGGTTGAAATTGAATGGAACACATCAACTTCTGGCCTATCCCAATTGTTTTATTGGGCAAAGACATAAATACTACAAAGAAAAACACAGAAGGTCTGTTAGTCACTAGGAAGGAAGCTGGTCTGGAAGTAAATGTTGACAGGCCTAAGTACAAGTATATGCTCATGTGTTGACACTATTATCCAGGGCAAAATCATAACAGCCAGGTACCTAGCAAATCCTGTGAAAATGTGGCAATGTTCAAATAGTGGGGCACAACAACCAACAAGATTCCCTTTAACTATGTGCAGATTAAATTCTGTAAGTGTTCGGTACCATTCACTTCAGCATCTTTGTCCTCCATGCTACCTACAACCGCAAATATTAAAATATAGAGAATTATAAATCTGCCTGTTGTTTTGTATGCATACAAAACCTTGCTGTCTGAAGGCTGTCAAAAACAATTTTAATAATGTCAGTACCATCAGTAAGCTGATAGTTTTCAACACTGTCTTGCATGTGCATGCATTGAAAAGCAACCGATTCACAGTTTAAAGCATCTAATGCTACATGAAATTCTAGGATGCCTTAAAAGTCTGAAATGTCATACTGGGCTTAGTATAGTGAAGACTTGTGAAGTGCTTTCAAATAACATGCTACTCATACAAAGTTCCAATAAAGTTGACCACACAGGTCAACAAGGAAGGCATAGACAGGCACATAAATCGTGACACCTTAACAGCATCCTTGTCCTTACAAAATACATAAGAGCAGTTGGAAGCCAGTTACATGTAGCCATAATTATTTACCTTAAATATGCTCACGTAAGATATTTGAGATTTCATGGTGACCACTTGCATTATTTTCTGAGTACAATATTATGTCAAGAAATAAAAACTTAATCCACCAATATTTCAGAGGTATCTAATAGTCCAAAACAATACTATATATTTACTTCTTGATGTAGTGCTATACCTGCAACACAACGGAATGCAACTCGAACAAGAGCATGCAATAACACTCACTACTGAATAAGATATATCTAAAAATATATTAAGATCTTCATGAAAAGAGGAATAAGGGCTCTACCATATACTGTAAAAATCTGTCCACCCAGAATGTAATGATTGCATATTGATAGTGAGACAGACATGCCAAAACAGGTACTTCCACACACACGGAAAATTCATCAGCAACTTCAATGAATTAAGTTACAATATGTACAAATCATTCCTCTGAGTTTGTATGTGCTGCATCTTGAATTTCATCACACTCAATTTATTCCTACTATGCAGAGTTCAAACATGAAATGGAAGAGTGTAGCATGAATACAGGGGATGTTTCAGCTGCAGTCATTGCATAATCTGTCAACACAAATTATTTGTGATGTCAACAAATATGATATGACCAGTATGTTGAGACAGAGAGTACTGTGTGCTATGATATTTTTGTCTTAAAGTGTCCTGCTATGAGATATGATTCAACATTGACTTTTCATAATCAAATCTTTCACAAGAAACAGAAATTACAGAAAACATATTTACATCCACAATCCATGTGTATCAAAGCTAGTCTGGAAAGGGGCTGACCATGGTTTTAACTTTGTGAGAACAAGGAAAAAAAAAAACCAAGAGAAACTGTGTCAACCCAAGAATATGTTCGAGACATTCAGGTACACAGAGAGATCAGTCCTGGCAACCTGTGTAATGAGTGGCACAAGGGACAGATGTTTCGTTGGAATCTACAGTCACAACCGCAAGACTAATTGAATTTCACCCACATAAAATGTTTTACTTCTGTGGTCACGCTGCTCAAATGATGGTCATTATTTAGGGTTCTGACACAGTGTAGTACAAGTCTGTTCCATTATTTTGGAGGAACATACTGCTGCCATATTCAGGGTGAATGAATCAGGTTCAGGTGGATGCGCAAGTAATTGGGAAGAAGGAACGTGTTGGTTATATAGGAAGGTTGGAGGGAATTTGGACAATCAGACCTACATTAGGGGGAACAGGGGACAGGGCTGTAGTGAGCCAATGGGAACTGAGAGTTCCAAGAACAGCCATTTTCAGGGTGAACAGTGGGAGACATGCAGGTGAAAGGATGCAAGTGACAAACTTCATTCACACGACCACTGGTATTAGAGCAAGATAGTGTTGCCTTAGGTGGGTGACACTGTTCCATTCTTCGAGAATGCCTACTACCTTCTCCCTTTCAGGGAATGGATAAGAGGCTTCCACGATCTGCTTAGGGAGAAACCATCGTACTAGAATGCAAGCTGCTAGGGTGCAGCTTGATCTCTGTTGCTTCCCTCACAAGCCAGTCCACGCACCTGCATTTTTGGCCAAGATGCTCCTGTTACTGAGTAAGATCCGATGGTCAAGGTCAATGTTGTGCTACACTATGACCAACTTCTCCAGTTGGTATAGATATGGCAGTGTTCAATAACTGTGGTCTTGATGAAGCAACAGGTCTGTCCACATTCCCAGGAGATGCTGTATTTTAATGGCGATTTTCAGCCCAGGTTATCTTTGATGGGTGCGAGGCCAATTGTCTTGATGTCATGTCTGGAAAGCACATGCTGGTGCAATTGAAAGTGTTCTGGATGAAGAGCAGGAAGGCTAAAGTTTGTGGTGGTCTCATAGTGGTCTGATCTTCCTCTAAGGCAGGTTCACAGCATGCACATTCTTGGTAGTTTTATCCCTTGTTTTGGCAATGGCCTGAAGTGAACAGCATAGGGGCTTGTTCCGTGGATGATGGTGCAAACTCACATTTAGATACAGATTTGTGTGGGTCACTTTCCGGTATACTTGATGCAGTCACCATGAAGATAAGACAGTATGTTCCTCCAAAAAGTCAGAACATACCATCACTACATGATGTAACGACCCCCAAAAGACCACCATTTGACCTCAATGGTCATGTAAATATGTAAAACATACAAATATATAGAGCAACAAAGTCCTTATGCCATCTGATACAAAAATGTAAGCGCCCAGATCACAGGCCTAATGTACTGTACCTTCAGCAAACTATGAACTCAGATCAGTATGTGAGCGATACAATCAATCCCTTCTTCAACCACGTAAAAGCTGAAGGGAGACAACATGGACATTTATGTACCAAAACACATACAGCTAAGAAGTCCATGGATGTTACATGTGAGGTGTATGAAAACAGAATAATTAATGAAAGACTCTGGGAATATGGTGACTGTTCATCTCTGTGTAAACTTCAAGAGAAGTGCACACAACCTTTACATTGCCAGACCTCTTCAAGACAAAATAACTCATGTAACTGCTTCAACTTTAAGGATAAACTCTGTCACCAAATTTATGTGCCGTGAGGCATCTTTGAAGGCAGAAAGGAGTCATTTCCAGCAGTTCTTACAAAATGTGGTAAGTCTGTCACTCTGTTACGGTAAGTAGTTCTGAAGTTCTGCGTAAGCAGGGACTGATACCACTGTAGGCACCTCATGTGTCAAAGAGTCTTGCACTGCTGCTTCTATGGTCACACAATGAACTACTGCCACCTATTACAAGCAGCAAGTTTGTCTCAAATGTACACACTATGTAATACTGCTTTGCCTTCCAGGATGCTTATAAATGGACAACCACTTATGCACATTCATTCTTCCATGGACAAAGAGCACACATGAATTTCCCAGCACACACAAAAAGTTATGAAAGCAGAACAATGAGCCACAGCACCTCTCTGTGGAGGTTCAAAGTCTTAACGCTGGCAGTTAGTCCAACTAACATTTGCTAATTTTGGATTTAACTGCTTAACTCCATGGAACAGAGCCCTTCTTTAAGTGTCAATAGTTGATCAGGAAAAAAAGAAATTCCCTGCCTTTTTTTAGAATCTTCAGATTCATTACTGGCTTTAACACAGCCTGCCACTGGATTCAGTCCACACCCTCGCTTTTCAAGATCCATCTACACCAATAACAGCATGAAGCTTGTGGAATCATCCCATGCTGCCAGGCCTTTACATTTGTACAAATACAAATTATAAAAACTAGAGCACGTACACTTAATTACTATAAACCTATAAGAAAAATCCATAAAAATAAATAGTTTTCTATTAAAAGAACAATGTCAGTCAGTTTTTTAATATCTTATTACTGAATAGGACCAGTACAAGAAGTTCCCAATTGCAAACTAGAACATTTGCATACCTTGTTTTATAATGTGAGTTATTATTCACAGCAAAACACTGAAACATTGTATTCCTTTGACTGTTAAAAAGGAATTGGTTTTCTAAACTGCAAGTTCTTAATAAATACTTTTGATAAACTTTACTTCCTGTAATCTGTCAATGGGAATTGTTCTTATTTTTTGTAACTGCAGATGTTGCAAGGAAATATGAAAATAATTCTCTACATCACTTAAAGACAACTGTGTCCAGCATGGCTCCCAAGCACTGCACAATATTTGTTGTCATCAAAACATCAACCTTCTCTTCTAGATGCCTCTTTGGATCCTGCTTACCAACATTCTTTATTGCCAACTGTTCAGGTGTCATCTTTTCCTCATCTTCAAGAGCCTGTCAGAACAAGATATTATTTACTAACAAGCAATAATAATACATTCACAAAATATTACTTGAATATTAACTGCACTACAGATATCATGCCACACAGAGTGAGAAATTATATTTCCTTGCACTTTGTGTGTGTGTGTGTGTGTGTGGGGGGGGGGGGGGGGCATGCACAGATTTAGAGGCACACTAGCATCCAAGGCTATGCGTGCCACTCTAAAATTCGTATGTAAATGCACAATTCAACAATGGTAAAATTAATATCCAGATGTCAGCCTATAAAATGGCTTGTGGGTTAAACTGTTGGTAACTTTCACACATTCCATATAAAAGTGACAAAAAATATCAAGCTGTATAGGGACATGTCATTAAGAGTCTAAAAACAGTGCTAATGACATACCACAGATACAAGTATTTTGGGGGGCATGGAAGCATCAACATAAATATGACAAAAAACAGCATTAAATAAACCTGACAAGAAAAACACAGTTCATACATGCCAGAATGTGTCAGTCACAATACAGCAGTCACTACTAAGGATGTCATATAATGTGTCATGGAGATCAAACATGTGAAATTCTTCATTAAAAACTGATATTAAACCAGCATGTGGCAACTGCAGAGGTGCATCACAGGCAAGTGAATGTAACTGCCCTCTCCCAACTAAAGCTGAAGCAGGACTGCCACACATACTCAGTTTCACAGCTCACAATTTGTTCCATTGCCTGTGGTTGGACTAATCTTCCAAGATATGATGCCAAGCAGGAATATCACTGTCTAGAACTCAATCAGATATCCAGCCTTAATACACGGTGGCTTCCTTAGCAGCAGGATGGGTGGCCTCATTTCTGGGAAAGTCAACGGGACCATATACCCAACAAAAGATGACAGATTTTCCTGCTTTTTGAATGTGGAGCACTCGGCAGAAAATGTCAATGAAAGCAAATACTCTGCAAGGTACATTGGGAATCTGGGCAGATATGACACTGCAGAGGTTGACAATAAACAAAGAACAAAGATTAGTATATAGCACAGTTGAACAGCATAAATGCTATTAAATCTAGTGGGATGGTACGAGAAAAATTCATCTTCATAGATGAAACTCCATGTTACAACAATCAATCCATCAGTAGAAACATGCAGTCTGGACAGGTGGAAAAAGCTTTCATGATATGATGATGATAATCAATGGCATATTTATGCCTTTCATGTAACAGAATTCTGATGCACACAGAAGAGCATTAGGTGGTAGAAAGCAGTGTTTCAATCAGTAACAAACAAAAAATCTGTCAGCATAGCCAGTCTCCAGCGTTAGATACGAAACTCTAACAAGTGCAAAAGTCGCTGCTTTGACACTTGGTGTACCCAAAGACAATACATTTGAGGAGAAACACAAACAACTACTGTTATACAAAAACATACACAGTAAATCCTCCAGTCTTTGTTCCCACATTTTGTGTTTTCTGTGGTTTTGTGAACTTTTTTTACTCTGTGTGTGTGTGCGTGCGTGCGTGCGTGCGTGTGTGTGTGTGTGTGTGTGTGTGTGTGTGTGTGGACACGTGACATACTATATTATTTTGGGGCTGGGAGGGTAGGGGCAGCGACAGCAGTGAAAGTGTCAGTAACACAGCTGTTGTTTGTTTGGAAAGTCAAACTTGGAGAAATTGTTAACTTTGCCGTTAAAGACAGGGGTTCACATCTACGTTAACTTCTTTCTCCATTTTTAAATGCAATTCCTGTTCTTTCAGGGAAAATTCAACAGCTGGAGAAAATATACACAGGCAACTGGAATCACACCTTGGGGAAAACCAGCACTCATGGAAAACATAAAGAAGCACCTATGCTAGGATATCAGGTAACCCCCAGATAGTTACCCTCATGTTTGATTGTAGTGTCATTGCTAGGACACAAGGAAAATAAATGTTCAATACAGATTTTCTACACAGGCATGCTAGTTACTAACACACACTTCTTGCATGAACATTTCTTTGTGCGGTGGTCAACTTCACCAGTCCGTGGCCACAGTTTGTTCATTCTTCACTAAGACACAACGTTACCTTGTTGTAGTTTCGTGCTAAATCCAGCATATCACTGACTGTTGTCTCATTCAGTTTGCAGTGCTCTGAATAATCTGCCAGCATCAACCCATCCATCCACGACTTTTTATGCAGATTCAGTAACATCTTCTGCTCCAACTCATTCTTACGGTAGTTGATACTAATGGAGTAGTAATGTCTGTTCAGACCATGGATCAGGGCCTGAAGACAATTCATGCTACTTACTCTCAGAAGAACAAGGATTACATATGAAAGTTTAAAAAAAAACTGTGCAATCACATATGAAGCAGAAACTCAAGATTTTGCTCAGCCTTTCTATATTAGTGACACATATAATTCACATTTTAACTTGTTACCCTTAGGGCGAACTATGTTTTATTTCATACGTTTAAAATATCTGTATGAAATTTAGTGATGCAAATACAAATGACTCAAAATTATGAAAAACTTCCATCAAGGTATACATCTCTCGACTTTCATTCACTGGGGTTTCATGTTCATCTGAATAAGACAGTGGATTAAAGAAAAACATTAGACCTACCTCTTATAACATAGCAAACCACACAAAATCTAGTCTAAAATTCAAATGCTTGTGAAAAAATGTGGGTGACAACACAACACTCTCTTTTAAAAAACGGAAAAACTCAGGGGTTATTAAATGTCATCACCACTGCTAGAAAAAGAGCAAAATATTACTACTGGTATTGTTTTTGATCACACAAAACACTACTTTTTTTTGGTTCCAGAACGCTCCGTCCAAATGATCGTAACGTTTGGTAACACATCCATAGTTCTACAATCGTTAACTCCAGTCATTCTGTTCTTAGTTTTAACATACTTACTACTGAGCCAAAATGTCAGTTACCTGGGTATTGCTAAGATTATTACACACATTATTATTAAAACAAGACGTCTCTGTTACATCAGTCAAAATGTGAAGGATGATTACAGCCTCCTACTGACAATGAGACATCACACACAATCCATGAATTAAAAAAAGTTACCTGAACTGAGGGCTTCTGCAAATGACCAAGATTTGATGTTGTCTGCCTTGGTTCCTGGCCCAGTACCATCATGTTGGGGTTGATAAGGCGGAATGCATCAATTACAACCTTGCCTATAATGAAACCAGAGAACATTCAAATCTTGACTTACAGTACTCTACTCATTATTGTCTTCCTTCTGTTTATTTTCAAACATTTGCAACAAAGCTGTGTATGTATAAATATAAGTTGCTTCAACATACTTATTGAATGAGTTGCTCAACTAACTACATCAAGCATGGTTCTTCTTGAGAAGTTGACAGTTACTCAAATTAAAAAAAATTCTCTCCATTTCACTAAACCCAAAGCATCATTTCTGACTGGTTCTTACAGTGGCATACTACACTCAAGATGACTTTATATATAATCTAATATCAAAGAAGAGAATTCTGGAAACCCATTTTCATCCTTAGGTGCAAGGGTGGCAAGGTACCTACAGAGATTTGTCCAATAGAAACAGCTATTCTGAATCAATGGACGTGTCCGTTATTCATGTCTGTAACCAGATTCTGTCAACAAGAGCTAAGAAGATAACTGACAACAAAAATTGTGGAAATACCAATGAATGCCTAAACGTAACAGAGAAAATGTCAAAAGTACAACCTACAATGAAGAACCCCACCTACAACCACCAGTTCAAAAGAATGTTGAAACTGACATAATATTGGTTAGCCTACCACTGGTGCCTTCTGTGAAGGTAAATGGGACTTAATGAGTAACCTGTCAGGTCACACCAGCCTTTCAAATTGCAAACGGGCAAAATTTCCAAACCAGACTAGCTGACTGGATTTGTCAAATATGCCTTGTAAACCAATTCCTTGTATTTCCTACACATACTGCTACTTCTGAATGTCTCTGCAAGTTCCTGTTAGAGACTGTCCCACTATTCCCAAGACAGCAATTAGCAGTCTACCACATTCACAGGGAATACCATAGATGTAAATGTACCACCTCTGGTCTCCCTCCTTCCAGTCGGGTCCTAATGAGCAAATCCTATGCATGTTTTGTTTTGAAAACTGTCCCAGTAACAATTTCTGAAACGTCTGAACTTCTTAGAAATGCTCTTCACATAGGAAATACATGTGTAAAATTTCGCATGCACTTCTCTTTTTTGGTTTATTTAAAAACACTTCTCTACATGTGTTATATAGCACAGAATGGTACAACAATTGTAAATGATCACTTAGAAAGGACATGGTGTTCATATCTTGTACCAGCACAGCTGGACTGAAGAAAATGGCATAAATTAAGCCAAGGTGTCAAATCTATGAATGAAGAACTGAACCCACGACCTCCCAAATAAAAAGAAGGAATGCTAACCATTACACCCAAATAGTCAGTGTCTAAAAGAGATCATAAACTACCATCCCCTAAAATAATGCTGACTAGGACATACACTGCTGTCATAATTCCAATCATTCCTAATTTTCTTGTATCTGTCCATGTGTTGCTCTTCTCCAACAACCGCTTATTATAATTATTTATGGCCACATCCATTTAACAAACACACCACCATGTTGCGTAATTTCAAAACAAACATGCATTTAAGTTCACCATTTTCCAAAACATGTGATTAGATTCCACAAAAAGCACAGATGAAACCTTCAGCATTTGTATTCACTCACAGCTGAGGGGACAAAGCAGAAAAGTAGTTTTCCTTGGAGAAAAAATACACTGGTTCAAGTCTTGGTATTGGCATTAGTTTTCATTGCACACATGATGTAACCATACAAATGCCACACACGTTGTAATCAGACAAATACCATTTTAATCTGTGCAGTTATATTATTTAAGAGTACATTCCAGTTCTGTATTCTCAACTGCTGTAATACAGAGACCAGGAAAGCGAGGTCTCCTGGTAAAAAGCACATTACAGTCTCACACATTTCTGATGACCGATTCAAGTGTTATCAACCTTTTGGCACCAAAAGAAAACTTCGGTCTACATGCAGTGCTGAGACAGCCTAACAGTCACCTAAAGTCATCAGCCAAGAACATGCACATAATGGGTGGCCATGTAAATCCCAGGTCATTTGCAGAGTACTCTGGGCATTTAATGCTGACACCAAAAATCTCAGGTCTTTTGCAAGGCACTCTGGGCATTTAATGCTGGCACCAAAAATTCCAGTCTTTTGCAGAGCACTTAATGCTAACATAAAATATCCCAGGTCTTTTACAGAGTACTCTGAGCATTTAATGCTCGCACCAAAGGGTAATCATCCACAATAAGACATGCATGGCAAGAAATACAAAGGTACCAGGTAACAAGGAACATGAAACGTGTGTGCAATGTTTGAACAAGGCCACAAGAGGAAGAGTACTATTATCTGTATTTATTCACAGCTGTAGTACTGTAGCTTCCACCACGTCTTTCTGCAAGGAATTTTCAGCAACTTTCTGTTACTCATTTGCACTTTCTGCCAGCAGACCCCTCAGTGCTCTCTCATAGCAGATACAGTTCAAGCTCACATTTATAGTTACGTACAATCTATACTGATGTTAAGTTGTACAATTGTGGAACAAGGAACATAAATTAAGTTTGATATTCATTGTGCAGCATGGGAAGGGAAGGTACTTCTAGATAAAGTAAAGCAGTCCCATTATAGGCCTGGACAGGCCCACAGGGTTCCAGGAGGTCGAGACTCCCAGATTTCTAGATAATCGGCACATGAAGGTGGCAGGTTGTCAGCCATACACACCGGCCGCGTTTACCCCCCAGGAAATATTCCTGGTACTCATTCCTGTTACAGGCTGAGTTGACCCCAGGGCCATAGTGCAACCGAGAGGATTATACCAATGAAAAATCCACTGACACCATCGGGAATTGAACCCGTGACCTGCTGGTTTGTAGAGCAGTGCCTCAATCAACTGTGCCACTGTGGCCCCCCACTACTTCTAGATGCCCACTCTAAACTGTAATTGAAATATCTCAAGTACTTATGTCTCAAACAAACCTTTAACACTCTGAATGGGATCGACAACTACAGCAACGGCCCGTTCTGACAAAGCTTCAAAACTCTGTTGTGTGTTGATATCGACACCAGATAACCAACATCCAAATCCTGGATGTGAATGGTACCATCCAACAACCATCTCAGGCCTTCCTGTTTGCTTCAACATGTCCAACATTTTTGCTTGAAACACAGGATCCACTGCCTCCACGCTAACACCCTAGAAAGATATATGTTTTCATGCTGTGCTAAAAATCTTTGACTTCCAAGTTCTCAAGACACATATACACACTTCCACAGCAAAGCAACTCATAACAATTCCAGACTGTACTTTACACATTACACACAATAAACATCCAAATGCAATGCTCATCAATCTGCAATCCCTTTGAGTGTGACTTGCCCTGAATCTTGGATCATTACCAAAGACATGTTACAAAATTACACACAGACACTCCCAAACTCACACAGGTTAAGATCTGAATTTCAGACACACAATTTTAAAAAAGTAATGAGGATTGAAACATGCCTGTTTTTTCCATGGTGAAATGAAAGCATGAGATGAAAGTGGTGGAAGAATACTGCTGGGCAATAACACAGGTGGCAGAGCACTCATGCTGCTGGTGATCGGGTTCCAGTGTGCTTCTGTTTGGATTTCAACTGGATTCCCTTGTATAAACATACATAGTTCACCATATGTATACTCAGTTCCAACTTGCACAAAATTTGACTTGCAATGGATCTTCTGGACCATAACTACTGTGTAAGTCAGCGAGTGTCTGTACGTTAACTGTACTTTTACATCACATGAACCATAATTTACGTCTTTTTTTCCAAGCCCTTCATAAAATACTTTGTATATAAAATAACAAACAAACATTAAGATACAGTTGCCCAGTGAGTTAAGCATAGTCATTACACTGATTATACTAGTCCACTTAGTCGGGTAAATACTTTCATTATGAACTCTGTAGTCCCAATCCCAGATCATAACACACAACACTGTTGATTTCATGAAAGAATGACACAACATTTAATTACAACGACAACAATGGGTCTGTTAGATAACAATAATCTGCACTGTTAACAAAACAGCACAGTACAACATTTCTCCCAACATGTAACCTCTTAACAACCTTCAATGTACATGCTTGCTGTATACTGTAAATTAATTCTAGCATTACGAATATTACTCACGGTTCCAGTCTGTGGCATAGCAAAAACGTCAATGACTCTAACTGTATAGTCATCAACAAATTCTCCTAGCATAAGACCCATAACCTCCATTGGTACACCAGCACGACCATGTTTCAACATTTTTAGAAGAGCAAGTGAAGAAATGTAAACTTGCTCAGCAGTGTCGACAACCGGAGCATCAGACGGTGGTGGTGCCTGGCTCAAACCTGGCATGCCACCACCTAACCTCAACAAGCGGTCCATTGCCTCTTACCCACCAAAGCAAATAATCCTACAAAAGAACAGTACCTAAACTATCACTTCCATGTTCAAAAAATTTTATACATAGTAGTTTTAGAGTTAGCATTTATATAAACATTGCTTATTATACTAAACTGAACATACACATGCAACGACAAATGCATTCTGCTTTAAATTTCCATAGTGGTTACTTACAATTCGGATTAACTATTTGCAATATGATTACTAATATTTAACTTAAATTAAATTCAGCAAACGTTTACAACATAACTCTATTACTTTTCATTTCATAAACAATAACACACATCACCATCGAAAGAAACTTACCCTCTCAAAACTGCAAGCTCATGACGGCAACACATTTAACATCTCATCCGTGACGCGGAACAGACATTCAATTTCATAAGTTGGCTGCATTCATCATACGAGTAGAAAATACTGTAGAGATGATACGTGATACGTAACTGTAATTTATTCATCCTACTTGGCAAAATTTGTATAGGACACATCAATACAATCTCTATATTCACACAGGTTCATATGACTTATCATATTTGCTATTACAGAACTGTATAAAAAGGATACAACATAGGGAATGCTGCGTCTTCTTTATCAGTGGAAACTATGTGCATGAACATGTTCGAGGTATACACGTATGGTTGCCCCATTCAGCCATAATTGACTGAATCACCGTTAGTCTGAGTTTATCGATACGGTCGGACATTTTTAACTAAACGAGTCTGCTTTCCTAAAACTTCGGAGTTGGCCATCTGAACGTTCAAACATTCTCGAGTATTAAGCCGTGTCCACTGGTTTGGTAGTTATTGACGTTTCGGGAGTGCTTGTTGCCGCAATTTCCTTACTGCAGGCATTTGTAAGAGGTTACCTGGTCTACATGCGCAATTCCCTCGTGATTCACAAGTTGTAGAAATGCCAATGGATGACTGGAGGCGTCGAGTGTCTACAACTTTGTAATCTCATTTATCTGTGATTAACGTCAGTATACACCAACAACGAGTGGTGGCTGTTAGGTATTACTCAATGTTAATCCATGGAAACATTTGACGTCACAATATCCGTTCATGCTAGATTTCTGGAAACAGATCAAGATAGAACATTGTTTACGAATCAAGGACTTCACCATAACCGAGTGGGAAAACAGTTGTTTTTTCACCAGATAGCTATAATGGTCTATTCTCTATTTGAACAAAGAAATATTTACCCTATAAGTTTGAGCTGGCATAATGAGGACCACATTGATATTTCAAGAACGCTTAAGAATAGTGAACTAAATGCCTTAAAGTATCAGGAACATCAAAGTATCTTAAATAACAATAATCAGAACAATTCAAGCAATGGAGCCACTACTCATAATAGAAGGTTACCAGTAACAAGATCTGCAGATTTTTTATGGTAAAGAACTATGAACAGGATAATGTTAGCATAATGAGAAATAACACAAGAATTATAACCAAGTTAATAATACAAAGGTACCACACACACAAAAATAAAAATACTTTTAAGGTTTGCCATCAAAATATTTGTGGTCTGCTTCACAAAAAAGACGAATTATACAACTCCTTATCAGAGAATTTTCCGCAAATCATTTTTTTAACAGAGCACCCTTTAACTAATGAAGAACTGGGAAATGTAGCATTACATCATTATAGATTAGGAGCCAGTTTTTGTAGAGCAACATATAAGTTTGGAGGTGTGTGTATATATGTCCAAGATAATATGTATTTTACTAGTATTGATATGAATAGATACTCCAAGGAGAAGGATATAGAAATATGTGCTGTAAAACTACGTTTCTCATCCCACACTCTTGTTATTGTATCTGTTTATAGATCTCCAGCTGGCAGTTTTTCATACTTTCTTAATAACTTGGAAATAGCTTTAAATCATATATATGATAACTCTATCAATATAATATTATGTGGAGATTTTAACATAAATTACCTTACTGATAACCACAATAAGCAATTATTACACTCTCTGCTAACTAGTTATAACCTATATAGTACAGTCGACTTTCCTATGATAATTCGTAATGGCTCTAATACAGCAATTGATAATATTTTCATAAATATATTTAAAAATGATAGTTTCTCAGCCTATCCCCTCATAAATGGTTTATCAGACCACGACGCCCAAGTCGTCAACTTATCTACCTTTCATATTCCAGACGATAATAATGCACTTTATGTCTATAGGAAAATTAATAGACAGTTGCTTAATAAATTCCAACTTAATTTAAGTTATGAATTATGGGAGGATGTATTTAGTAATGATGACATAAATATAACCTTTAATAAATTTTTAAATACCTTCCTTATACACTTTTATGCTAGTTTCCCTAAGAAAAGGATGAAACCCACACATAATCCTAAAGCCTGGATAACAACAGGAATTAAAACCGTGTAATAATAAAGAAAACTATACTTAATATGTAGAGAAAGTAATGATCCTGAATTGAAAACATATTACAAAATTACTGTAAAATTTTATCTAAAGTTATTGTAATGGCCAAAAAACTTTATTATAGTACCAAGTTATCAAATTCTGGGAACAAGTAAAAAATGACATGCAGCATTATAAAAACAATCACCAACAACAAAAGAATGTCAATGATATACCAATGACGAAAGTCAATGATAAATTAACATCTAACCACCAAATTATAGCAGACAATTTCAATAACTACTTTGCTTCAATTGCAGCAAACATTAATAAGGACGGTTATGCAAATAATATTAACTTTAACTCAAACATAAATAGCCCATTAAGTTATTTATATTCTGCATTTAAGCAGCCATTTACAAATATTAAATTAAAACATACTACTACTAATGAAATAGAAAAGATCATTAAAGAGTTAAAGAATAAGAATTCGTATGGATATGATGAAGTAACAACAAAAATCCTAAAAATTAGCAGCCCTTTTATAGTATCGCCCTTAACAGACATATGTAATAGAATGCTTTCGACTGGAATCTTCCCTGATAGATTAAAATACTCAGAAGTTAAACCTATATGCAAGAAAGGTGACAAATTGAACACCTCTAATTATAGACCTATTTCGTTACTTCCAGCATTCTCAAAATTTTTTGAAAAGATCATATATAAAAGATTATATCAACATTTAACTACAAATAATATATTGACTAAAGAACAATTTGGTTTTAGGCGTAATGCTTCAACAGAAATGGCTATTTATGCATTAATTAACAATGTATTGTCATCCTTAAACAATAAATTAATGGTTAGAGGGCTTTTTTGTGATCTTCAGAAAGCATTTGATTGTGTAAATCATGACATACTCTTATCAAAAATGAAATATTATGGTATAAAGGATATTGCTAACAAATTAATAAAATCTTACTTGAGAAACAGATATCAGCGAGTAGTTATAAATGATGATAAATTAAATAAATATTATTCAGGATGGGAACAAATACATCACAGAGTTCCTCAAGGTTCAATTCTTGGACCATTATTTTTTTTACTGTATATAAATGATCTCCCTAAAAGTGTATCTGATAAATCAAACCCCATCCTATTCGCTGATGACACTAGCTTTATTGTCACAAATTGCAATAAGGCAGAATTCAAACATAATATAGATGACATTTTTAGTGAAATAAATAAATGGTTCCTATGTAACTTATTGTCCCTAAATTATGATAAGACAACCCTATTGCAATTTGTTACCAAAACTAATCAAGAAATTGATATGCAAATTTCTTTTAATAACAAAAAGATTACAAATACTCGAAGTATAAAATTTTTAGGACTTACTATTGATGCTTCCTTAACTTGGAAGTACCATATTAACAAATTAACTACTAGACTAAATAAAGCTTGCTTTGCTATCAGATCAATTAGACCATTCATGTCGCTGGCTGTATTAAGAAGCACATATTTCACATATGTTCACTCAGTTATCTCTTACGGAATATATTTTTGGGGAATTCATCTTACAGTCGAGACATTTTCAAAATTCAAAAAAGAATAATTAGAGTGATTACAAATTCACAAAGATGTGATTCTTGTCATGAATTGTTTAAACGATTAGACATCTTACCACTTCAGTCACAATATATATATTCAGTACTTTTATTTATTAATAAGAACAAACACGAATTTCTGTTAAATTCACAAGTACATAAAATTGATACAAGATAAAATTATAACTTACACTTGCCCTCAGCAAACTTAACAGTATACCAGAGGGGAGTCTATTATGCTGGAATAAAGATCTATAATCATCTACCAACAGATATCAAAAATTTATCTAATGATAAAAACATATTCAAATTAGCTTTAAAAAGATTTTTGTTATATAAACTCCTTTTACAGCTTGGAGGAATATTTTAATAAATAATATACTATTATCTTGGTTTTATATTTGAATTTTATTTAATTTTTTGCTTGTACACTTATTGCACTGTAGGGATGGTGATTATAATGGTGATATCAGAACCCTGATGATTTAAATTGCATGCTGATATGGTATGACAATACACAATTTTATTCTATATTCATATGATTTGTCTGTTTGTACTGTGTGAAATGTTTACATGACACTCTCCATATCTGTATCAAGACTTATGGAATGTGACTAAATATATGATGATGTCACATTCAGCTGCTCTGCAGTTCATATGGATCACAGATCAATAAAAGTATCTCACTAGTCCACGAATAATCGATTTGGAATTGCTTCTCGACTCCTGGATCATGGTATACCTAATCCGTGACACACACTCCTTCGCTGTCGATGGCACTATTTTGCCATCTATGAAGTACAACTATACTATTATGGTAGGTGGAAGCAACAGCTTAGTTGGCCATTTGACAGACAACATTTCTTCATCCTTCTTCACGGGTGTCACTTTGAATATACTAATCAATAACTTTGAAACCTTGCTATTGAAAAAAAAATTACACTGTCATATTGTAATAGAACACTTTTCAGATGTTGGTTCCATGTTCATCCAGAATATCCACATGCCATTTTATTTCAACATTTGTACATATTGTATTTATATGTATTGTTATGACACTTGCTTAATAATAGCTTTGCACATAATATGTGACAAATTCTATATCCAAATGGTTTCACCTTGTATGGATTTATGGGAATGTATAATAAATGAATGAATGCTGCAAACATCCAAGGACGGGACTGACATCAACATTGACCCAATGCAAATGTTTAAAATCAGCAGGCACATGAACTGTTTAATGGTCTCCTCTGTACACCATGTGGTTTATAATTCCTCACATGCTGCTGACCACTATGCACTATCCTGTATGAGTGAACTTGAGGATAATTTAAATTTAAAACTCCTCCATCCTGGTCAGTAGTTGGAATATAAAGCCCAGTGTCATTTAAGGGTTAAGTTAAATATGAGTTGTTCCCAGATATTATCTAAAGGAAGTACTTAGAGCTGTCAATATTAGATAGACGGAAAGTAGTATATGGGGCAATTTATGTCAACACGGTGAAGTTAAAGAAAGAAAATATAAAATACTGTGTATCAGGCCTCACACCATGAAAACACAAATAAAACAACATAATTACATTATAAGAAAACTCACTGATAAAAGTACGTACAGCCACATAAGCAGAGACAGCATAAGGCACATATGTAGTGATAAACTGACAAATAAATGAAAAATAATAAATACATTGCAAGATGATTTACATATGTAACATAAAAACTCACCAACTATGGAGATATTTTTATATCTCCCCCTCTCCTAAAAGAACATCATCAAAGACAGGAAAGATGGCAAAAGCGAGGCATGGAGAGTGGACTAACAGTCCGTTATGCATGTGAGAAGAACAAAAAGGGGAAGGAATTGTTTGGGACACTAATGTTGAAGATAAACTACTCAAAGTTCTGGCACTTATATAAGCTTTATTTTACCTGGTAACACATTCACCTTCTTCAGCCAGTAAAAACACTGGCAGCAATCTCAAGTTTAGAGACATTCATTCGAGACAATTATATTGTTATTGATAACTGTAATAATGATGATAAAGTCCATTCAAAAATGAAGCACAGTCCATCATAAATACATTTCAATAGCTAGGAAAAATCTTTTTCAAAAATAACAATACTTTTATTTTCCTCCACCTTAAATAAGCTATTTCATTAGCTAAACGTTGATTATTGTTAAGTATATTATGCCGCAAGTTTTCTTGTACAACTAAGATACATTATACTTATTACCTGGAAGAAAATAATAACAAATGTTAAGTACCCTCACATGTTCTAACAACATTCAAACAGTTCCTGAATAAATCCAATAATTATTTGTAAACAGTTAGTATGATTCTCATACAAGTATGGAGTAAAATAGGTTATCACATTTCCTAAGAGAAAATAATGAGGAATTTAAATGAGTTGTTAGGTAAGCACAAAATACAACCTTTTGAATATTACGTTTATGATTTTGTGCTGCTAAGCCAAAGTCTAGAGGAACATGGCCACTGCATGCTGACACATACCCTTCCTTTATTCTGAGAAATGTCGATAATCTAGAATGTCTGCAGAAAATTTCAGTCAGCAAATATATGCATACTAAAGCTGTATATAGCTTGAAGCAGTTGTCAAATTTCATATCAATGGTTATATACTACACATTCAAACATTAAAGAGTATGAAAAGCAATTTGGGGGGGTGTCATAATAAATTCATTAAAAAATGAATAGGTGATAACTGTATTGACACTACAATGGACAAGATTATAATGCTCACAATTTCAGTGGCACCTCAATGGACAAGCACAGAAGCAAAAAACCACAGCAGCACTGGCCACTAATCTTTCATGATTGCTTCTTCAATGAAAAAGAGCAAAGGATTACAGAATGGTGTTTTATTTTCATGACCATAAAACATGTTTCAATGAGATATGCACTTGGCAGCAACAACACTGTGAAAAGGGCATCAAACATTTTCACTCCACTGTTGTGTGTAAGTACTGAAGCCTGCTTTCATATTTTCATGATATCATTCTGCGCAATTCACCTTATACATACATACAAGTATACATATATAATATATACATATATATTTTTAATTTTCTTTGAGTTACACGTTATGAGTTTTTGAATGTCATTACTAATTACCCTCAAATCTATTTATCAAGTATAATTACACTGTGACTCTTTATCTGACTAGAAGTGTCATCATCACACACCTGAACTTCACAATCCCAATGATAAATTTTTGCATCCCAATCTTTGGTTTCTTTTTCGAGCTGAGTCTGTCTTAAACAATGTGCTTACGGTACTAGAGCTGCGTTATTCACATAATGAACATCATTAGGATGATAACCACCAAAGGGTGAAAATGAGTTTTTTAAAATCCCAGATTGCAGTTCCATTGATCATCTCCATTAAAATATGAAGCTGTAATAAATAATGCCCTCCAGACTTAAGAGATATGATCCTGCCCTCACAACTTGAAGAAATCCTATATGTATACACTTCTTACACAGTAGTGTTAAGCATGTTTCATCATGTCAGGAAAGTCTCTTTGCATCACTAGGGATGTAAATATATTGTGTATTCATTGCAGTTAATATCGCTATAGAGTAATGTGCAGTTAATATAAATGCTGTGTATCAAGTAAGAAAATTTCTTCACCATTCCTTGCAATATTTGTCAAGGTGAATATGTTTCAGGGAAATAAAAGTTCTTATTTATGAGGTCACGAGAATTTCCCTCTAGTAACTGTCAACTTCATGGGATAGCCATTTTATGTCAGGGAATCTTGTTACTGATACCAATAAGTTTCTGATAAATATGCATCAAAACAGACACCACAGTTCAGTATATACTTTTTCCAGAAGACATGGGTCCATTTTCTGGATTGTCTAATTGTAAAGACAGTTCGTAATAAAATGTATTTTCACCTCCCAGCCCACAACACTGCAACAGTGTGAGGCAAAGTACTCTTCCATCAACAAAGTGAACCCTACTCTCAGTATCGTATGATAAACATTCCCTAAAATGTTTGATGCTTCTTTTACATGGGTGAAGAGTGCGCAGTCTCTATCATGTGTAACTTTCAAGTTGTGTGTGTGTGTGTGTGTGTGTGTGTGTGTGTGTGTGTTTCATGTCAAGTTGACGGTTCTCCACTGGCCTCTGGTCTCAAATTGACTAAATTATCCCCTATTTAAACCCGTGTAAATAAAATTAAAGTACACATTTAAATTGAATTTAAAGTGCTGAGTCAGCATTTACAGACATACTGGTACACTGCACTAATAATTCAATGTACATTTTTAGGATGTTAAAGCCTACAATTTGACTAAGAGATCAGCAATCGTAAATTACTGTTGACCAAAAGTTGCTACTTTGTGTTCAAATAAATGTCTGTATTACATGCTACATACTGCCTAAGTGTTCACCTTCACAGCCATGTGTAATAATCAGAATTTGCAGATGGAAGCAGTATCTCCTTGGGTAATTGATTTTAATATCCATTAATACTATTTTACTATGTACCTTGTTCACAAAAGGCAGAACCATGTGAACATATGTGTAGGTAAGGAAGTGAGTCAAGAATTTGTTCAATTATGTTGAAAATGCTGAATTTTATGAGTGAAACACTTGTGGATTTTCATCATTAACAACAACACAGCCTAGCATTGTAATACGAAGGTCTCTTCTGTGAGTAGGACACGAGAGTTGTTGGTTCTATTTTATAAAGCTGGAAAGCGCAAGTCTAGTAATAGGCACATATTACTTCATGTGCTATAATTATACTGACGGAAAATACAAAACTGTAACTAGATGAGTGCATTTCTTTGCTAGGCAGTATTTCAACATTCCATGGTCAACTTCAACTCTGTAGGCGTATTTTTATGAGACTTAATGCATGTTCATACAATGCTGCACTATTCCATCCCTCATTACAGAGGCAGGACTCAACTTGCTCATTTTGCAATACACAGAAACTTGGACACGTAAATTATGTGAGATTTCTGAAAATGTAAGCACTTTTACTTTTTCAGGATCTTTACACCAGGTTCAAGCACATTCAACCAAAAATGATGTAACTACATAGGTAGAATTCTGATGTCAGCAGTGGTAATGGCACTGTTTGCTCCAAGAGCATTCATCAATATAAGTCACTTTGGGAAGTTGCTACATAATATTGTAAGTACAAAATAACAAGTATGTCTTATTTATTTATTGTACAGATCACTGTGAGAACAGTTTCACAGCTGGAACTGCTCTGGACATCTAAGTTTACCCCTCACGGTTTGTACAGACCAAAAAGGGAAGCTGCACCATCCGTCATTTCTCTGAATGACAAATATTTGTCTTCTGCACACCGACATAGTGCTAGCATAATTTTTAGTAAAAGGAAAGCAGATGGAAAAAATACATTTATTTCATGTGCATATTAAAACTCTTTCAGACACTGTACCCTTCACTGGGTATGGAATACGAACAATTAGGTTTATGTAATCTACATAAACCTTCAATTAGCAGTGTCAGAAAACACATGAGCAGTGATCCCCCACAGCTCAGACTAGAATACCTTTGGCTTAAATAATATGAACAGGAGAAAGAAGCACAGTTTCTTAGAGCATCCCACCTGCTTTGTCTAAGTAACCTTACATAATTTTTCAAATATCGCTCTATACTGTTGAAAACCTTTCTTGTAGTTCACCAGTAAGGATATAAATCTGAAACAGCATCATATAAACCACAAGGATGCATGTAATTTCACACGTTATGTCTACCAAGACAGGAAGCTGCAATGATGTACAACACAAATTGCTTGAGCAGAGTTCTTGTACTGCATTTTGTGGTTTGCACCAAGATAAATAATTTAGTGTATTAAGATTTAAATTACTGAGGTTGGTGCCATGTCTCAGTGGATTAGACTATCATAATAATAACATTTTGCATATGAGTAATGGAGCTGTTCACCACTAAGGTCAACAAACCTTCTTTCAACATGGATGCCAGATGCCATTCCCTTGGAGATTCTCAGAAATGTTATGTGAAATCTGTACAAGAGGGGACAAATAATTACCGATCTCTGCACTCACATAAACTGTACCAATGGCATTGCAACAACATAGCATTTAACTGTGACAGCATTCATTTAAATTCCCAGACACTGTAATCTCTCACACCACCTTAACATCAATCTGTACCAAAGCAGTTCCAAATGTGAGAAGTATTGTAGTCAGGACTTATGCTAGCTGCAGGGAATTGTAAATAATCTTGAAGGTGTGATGATTTATTCTGGCTTTCTTGATTTATCTTTATCCAAGGACTTCTCAAGGTGCTCTTGCACATCACCCTGTTCCTTGGTTATTTTAGTAGCAGTGGTAGTGGTTGTGGTTGTAGTCACTGTTCCGCCATCAACAACTCTGCAACATAAATTGAAACATGCTAACATAGCAATAAGTATCATTCAGTTGTGACATTAAACCACAAACCCTGATTACAAGCAGATGACCATAATTTTTGTAGATTCCTTCAGTTTCCTTCTGTAAATACAGGAATAGTGACTTACAACAGGACACACTCTTCACAACTAACCACTCATGATCAGTGATCATTAAATAAATCAACTAAATCAGTGACTTTGTTAACTTTTAGGACATTACCTAAGTTACAGTTCCTCTCTTACAAACCTAAAAGTACCAAGTTCAAATCCGTACCAGGAACAGATTTTCTTCGGTTCCTTCAAACAATTCGGTGACAATATCAAAATATGCTATGGCTTCTTCCTTCCACATTAAAGTTAAAACTGTTGAGACAGCTTTTGTATTGTCAGCATACCAATTAGCATGGTACATATACTGGATAATACGCTATACAAACAACAGATGTAGGACTTTTATGGTGAATGGATGCCTAGCCATATCCCTTGCTATGTTATATTATCATATAAAAGAACGATCTGGAATACAATACATAAGAAATTTGGTGCTGTGCACAGTTAAAGAGAAATCAATTACGTCAAACATTAAAGAAATGAAGTTCATCGATATAATGCATATATATCACTAATGCAACTTTAGAAGAGCAAAGTGTGCTTGAGATGCAATCTTATCAGGTGATGACTATAAACAGTCACAAGTATTATGACAAATATCAGTATTGTAATTCCCTGAGTTACGAATATAATAGTTTGGGCACAACACGTCTGTAGTTCAGTCACTTGGACATCAATTTTTTTTCACCATAGGTACGTCACACACCTAACCAACAATAAAACTAGGTGACCCTATAATAGTTTAAGTAATAAACATAAATTATTAAAATGTCTGATTCAGGCAAAAGACTTGACTTTCATTTCAAAGTGTGACAAGCTTTTGGTTCAGAATATATGAGCATGCATCACACACTTTTCCTTAATGATAGCATACGTAATTTTAATGCATTTTGTTCTACATGCAACACTATGAAATTCAACCAAAGAACATGCAGGAATGTTCCTACTGAATACTGGACTAAGAACATATCTCAAATACATTTACTTTAACAGGACTAATGACCAATTTCAAATTAGTCTGACATTTCAAAATTGCAGACTCAGCCCAACAAACTGCAAAGTTATTCTTGAATGATGGACTGACTTTGACAGAGGAGTGCTGGTACTATTTGATATTAACACTTGACAGGGTCGTTATATAATGCTTTAAAGAACTGCCAGAGAACAAATTTATTTCAACTGGTCCAAATTAAATTACTCGTTTAGAAAATTCAGCCTCAGACCAACACCAAGATAAAATATTATTTCAGTGTTAACAGAGGCGGTCACATTATTTGAACATATGACATGAATAAATCTAATTTCAGTTTATGTTTCTTCATCTGAAGTTTAATGAATCTTTCTTACACTGGATTTGAACATGATTTCCTAAATGGCAGAGTGACTTTCAATAACAGACGCCAAAGAATTTATTAAAGCATGTCAAGTGATGGATAAAAAATCGATTAAAATATACCCAGTTTCGGTCTGAGTTGTCTGGCGAACAGTCTGTCTTGCATCCCCATCTCCTATTCCTGCACCTTCTTGTGCTGTGAATAAATCAGAAAAACAGTAGTTAGTAATAAATGACAGACAGACGGAGGGACAAAGTGAAATAGTATGTCCCTCCTGCAGGTTGCTATCTAACTACCAAACAGAGAAATAAGGTTTTTGACTGAGTTCTTCCAGAATTCCAAGGCTTAAAGCTAATAACTGGGGAGACAGAAAGGGAGAAAATGTGTTGTCATTCTCATGCCATCTAAAGGAATTTGATAACCAAGTGACAATGTAAAGAACTTTTGTTATATGTTCACAAGAGTATATTAATTAAACGATCTTGTTTGGACAGGCATTACTATGGAACATGACACTGAACTGCACATTTTTATTTTGCACCAAAACTTTCATATTCACTGCACTTAACGAAGCACTTCACAAGTACACTGATCACTGAAAATTTCCTGCTATCTGCAGAATAAAAGCTGTAGTGCCTCTTGAACTTCATTCTTCAAATCCAGAAGCCTTCAGAAGTAGAAATATCAAAGATTTTTTTGATTTAGGATTAAAACGAGGTTGGAGAATAAAACCAAACACTCATCCCTACATAATGCTGATACTAAGAGTGCATGGAAAAGTATCTCCATATTGCCACACACTTCATGGCACAGTGCTTATGCATATAGATAATTTTTAATGTTATTGCAAGTTATACTGTTTACTGAGAACTAACAATATTTATGAATATTAAATATCCAGATTTTAAGCATCAATAGAATTAAATTAAAAGAAATATAGTGAAGCAATGAAAAAAAGAACACACAAATTTCACTTAAATCTAATATATTCCTAAAGCTCATACTGCCTTCCTGTTTATGGTCACAAAGCAATGATGGGTGTATTTTTCCAGGATTATGATACTGAAGCAAGCAGGACTAGACAACACCCAATCCATTTCTGTGATGATGTACAATCAAATACTTTGTATCACATATTATTACGCTTCCCTGAAAAAAATCATAACTTCCTTTTATTTACACATACACTAATAAGGGACACTGAAAGCAGCTGAATGTATAACACACTCACACATTTATGCCTGTCTTGGTTAAATGTAACTGGCTTAAATGATATTGAACTTTCATGTTTTATTAAACATGAAAGTTCAATATCATTAAAACCAAGGGCTGCCACTGAAGTCCATTATTTAAATCACAATTATTTCAAATTTGAAACATCATACATTTTTGAATGTGTACAGCGTTTGGTTTGAATATAAACATGGAAATACATGTTAAAAGTCATTCACATCCAGCTACAATGGACACAATTATTTTGGGCAAACAGTCCACAACATGGGAGCCACTAATTTCATTGCTCTATAGAAATGAGTACTATTGTACATGCAGTCAACACACTGACACACTGTTATATACTCGTATACATACATACATACATACATACATACATACATACATACATACATACGTACATCCATACGTGTGCAAAAGAAGCATCAATGATAACTAAATATGTTAATACTGTAGCAATGTAAGTACCTTGTTTTATGGAGTGAAAGGTGCATTTTAAGCAAGGGCAAGCAGGGTTGTCAACATTGATAGTGACTGTAATATATATGATGGTTATGGTGAGTAAGGAGCATGTCCAGGAAGCTTAGGCTTTGTCACTTGATCCTTCATTAATACCTTTGTTAAAGGTGAATATCTGTCAATAAAATGAAACCTCAGGCCAAAGCTAGGTGCAGTAAGTATTTCTGCTTAAGTTCATGACATGTACATGCCAACACAGATCCATAACAATACATAAATTTCAGTGAGGTCATGTTATTATGTATTTACAATATAAAATAGTATGTTCATACCAAAAAATAGGTGTTAAATAAAGACTGGCTACCCAGAGTCAGGTGGTTTTAATTTTTCATCAGACTTAAATGTAACCATTGGAATATGCAATGACTTTCCTTCCAAATCCTTCCTAATACATCATTCATGACTCTTGTCATATGAATCTGCGTGCTGTGCACATAACTACATATCTTGTCAGCCCATACAACAGGAGATTAAGTATACTAATTAAAAAATGCAGCTAAGTAAAGTAATTTTGTAAGGCACAAACTTTGTGTGAAACTAATTTTCGTTTGTTGAAGAGCACTAATACAGAATAAGCTTTCAAAAGAAACAGACATCCCCTTTAACAGATTACTGTACTTCCAGAAAGATGTGACTTACAATAACAGCAAACTGTCCTATTTTCCCTTTGAATAATGGAGAATGGACTTCATATACAACTACATGCATGTTTCCATTAGTACCACATAGAACTGACTGACCAGATAACTCACATGTAAGCTCTGGGACTAAATGCCAGTCATGTTCATAGTAGTCCACTTCCATGTTATCCTTATCAACACTAATATTGTGCAGTTGTGGGCGATGACACGGTGGCTGTGGCTGGACACCATGCGTAGATACAATACAGGTTAACCAAAAAAATATCAAGCATTGGGTTAGGTAAGTTGGCAGCAAAGCAAGCAAGCAACTACAGAGTCTCACATGCATCTTGCATTTTATGCTGTCATCATTCTCACATATTTTGTAGACAGGCAACTTAGAAATTTTATCTCTTAAGGTATCCCACCTAGTAAATTTATATGCTCACAGTTGTTCTTGGTGGGTTAAACAGGAGTGGAAAGGCTTACATAACTTATCCAAATGTACTGTTTGTGAACTGTGGTGTTCATTGATCTTGATCTTCATATATTACACATATAATTTTACTGCTCACAAAGCTAATAAGCAGTAGGAATATTAAATTGCACAGATGCATGAATAATCTGTTTTTGCATTTAATTGAAAGATATGTCACATCAAAAAATATTTCAAATAAAAGTTAAAAACCTAAATAAGAGTCTATATTTTGTGTCACGAACAAATGGCTTTGTATGAGACACTTCTGAGAGATTTGGTACGTTCCACTTGATCTTCATAGTACTACAGTTACATTACACTGACCGGAACAAAAATGAATCTGCCCAACAAATTTAGTGCAGCCTCCCTTCCATCGTGACAGTAAGTTTAATAAAATTCTGTGAAGATGAAACACACATACCAATAGACATAACCTACACATCATGCATTCATCTTACGCACTTCATACAAAATATTACTTAATGATTTTTATAGCGTTAGGTATGACCTGTGGTGACATAGTATTTTACCTTTACGCTAATGAAAATACTTTTAGATGTCCCATCCCGTTGTGCTCCGTACAAGACCAATGTTAAAATTTCTCAGTCAAACACAACTCATCCCTAACACCTTTCTTTTTCTAAATTTTGTATGTATGCCTGATGATGGCCTTCATGGGCCGAAACATGTAGCCTTGTGAGATAACATTAATAAAGGGAAGCGTTGTGTTTGACTGAGAAAGTGTAATATTGGTAATGAAAATACTAGTAAATACATAACAACTGCTTCACTTACAGCTTAACATTCTACTTTGCTGATACTATGTGAGACAGGAGTGTGGAGCCAGAATAGTGTAGTCAGTGTAGTGAATAGGCTATGGGCTGGATGTTCTGGGTTTTGAATCCCAGCAAGAGCAAGAGATTTATCTCTTACCCAAAATGTCCAGACTGGCTCTGGGATCTACCCAGACTCTTATTCAATAGGTCCCAGGTGTTCTTTCCATGGGGGTAAAGCTGACCACTCACCTCCAACTACTTCAATTTCAATTTCAATATATTTTCATATTTCAGAGATCCATAATAGGTAAAATAACCTTTTGATATAGAACAAGTCAAAATACAATATATAATATAATATAATCATATATACATTACGAAAATACAATATGTATATAATAATCACACATGCAAAATTTACTTCTCAAAAATAATAATTGAATATATTACGTTTAAGAAGACAGAAAGTTGAAATACGATCTCCTAGTTTAACTCAAAATTTTTTCTCTCACTGGGGTACACGAAACATGGAGCCTCCCAAGGGTCCATTCTAGGGCCCCTATTGTTCATAATTTATATCAATGACCATCCACTGAGAATAAATTCTTTATCAGAACCAATATTATTTGCTGATAACACTAGTGTCATAATCTCTAACAGAAATTTTGAAGATTTCTGTACGATATCAAACTCAGTTCTCTCCAGTATGATTGAATGGTTTTCAGCAAACAAGTTAGTCCTAAATCTAGAGAAAACAAATATAATGAAATTTGCAATGAATAACTCACCACATTGTGCATTAAATATTGGTTATAAAGGTAAGTATGCAGAAGAAACAGTAAATTCAAAATTTCTTGGTTTACATCTTGATAACCACCTAAATTCGAAGGATCATATTGATCAAATGATATCTAAATTAAGTGAAGCATGTTATGCAGTTAGCTCAGTGCTCTACATCAGCAACATGAACACTCTCAAGTCAATTTATTTCGCATATTTTCACTGTATTATACAGTACGGAATAATTTTTTGGGGGAAATTCTTCCAACAGCAGGAAGATATTTACATTACAAAAGAAAATCATCAGCATTATGGTTGGCGCATATCCTAGAAATCTGTGTAGAAATCTATTTAGAAAAAACTAGTGATTTTGCCTGTTCCATGCCAATATATATTTTCATTAATGAACTTCTTTGTTAATAATCAAGACAAATTTCAAATAAATTAATCAGTACACAGTATTAATACAAGGAATAAGCATCATCTTCAAAGACCAATTGCCAACCTATCATGCTTTCAGAAAAGTGCATTCTATTCTAGCATCAGAATTTTCAATAGTTTACCATAGAGTGTCACAAATCTTAAGAATGAAAAGGCACAATTTAAAGTAGCACTAAGAAGATACTTAAATGCACACTCCTTTTACTCTGCAGATGAATTTCTTATGTGTACTGTTAAACTATAATAATGACCTCTAAGACTGCACATAAAATGTTTAAAGTATTTTGCAATGCATATTTTTGTATGTTTTTGTATATTTATGACTTATTCCACATCCTGTTGTCTTGTGACAAAATTATGGATCCATGCAATGAATGAACGTACGTGTGTGTGTGTGTGTATGTGTGTATGTGTGTATGTGTGTATGTATGTATGTATGTATGTATGTATGTATGTATGTATGTATGTACGTATGCATGCATGCATGCATGCATGTATACCTCCACTCCCCCTCTATGCCTTAATGGCATGTGCAGGGACTTCACCTTTTGCATGAGACAGGAGTGTAGGGACGGTCACACATGACTATTTTAATGCAATGTCCCAACTTTTTTCACCACCCCCCTCCCCCCAGTAAGATCAGAATACTTGCACAAGCCATGAAGGCTAGCAGGTCCATAAATAAATGCCAGACTTGCTTATCTTCTAGACATAGAGTGTAAAATAAAGGAGTTATGTGCCATTTTATAGGGAATATCCCAGATCTCAATCAGGTGGTTATTAAAAGCTACTACAGTGAAACCCTGTTAAGACGTTTTTGAAAATTCCAAGAAAATCCTACTTCTTAAGTGGGAAATTTCTTAAAAGGGTAGGACCGAAAAGTTCTATTTTTTAAATTTTTTTGTGAACTTATTACATATGTATGCTGAACTTGTACAATTTGCAGCTGTCTTAACACACTCTCACTTGTATCCGACCATTTAACCATTTTGTCTGTAACCTTTCATTCACAGTTTTATTTACACCTTTACCTACACTGTTACTGACTTTTCATTCACACGTTCACATTTCATTCCAGACGTGTACTTTTCCTTGAAATACTTTTCAAGAATGGGTTGTTGCTCTCTTTTCAAAAACAGTAGCAGTATATATATATATATATATATATATATATATATATATATATATTCAGATTCCAAAGGTTCGCTTTTAGGTAAACCATAAGGGGTGGTCAGTAGTTCCAGTTACTTTCACTAACTCTGCAGTGTCTTGAATTTATTTTCTGGAACTGCTGATGTAACTTATCTGCACACAGTCGCCACAAATGTTTCACAATCACACAACACAACGACGCGCTTATATTACCGCTGATAAATTACGTTTAAACAAGCTGTCGCAGTCGATCACCCACTTATCTCGCGTCAAACCGCTGTCCCCCAGCAACGTGTGACTCCCACCAGCGCGCGCCTAAACTTCTTCAAATGTTATTGGCTGCCTCAGTTTCCACCTAGTCGCAGGCTGTTGAAGTGGCAAAACGTTGCCAAACGCAGGCTCGTGCAGGTCACGAAACAGCTAGGATCGGCTTCCGGCCACCCCATACAATTTTTCGGTTGTCGTGACAAGAGACCAAGTAGTGGGGAGTGACTCACTGCAGTATCTGCATCGTGGAAGAAATACGACACCTCCGCGACGGCCGTGAGGTTGCGTCATTCTATGCGAAACGTGACGGAAATGACCTTGACCGCGCGCCATTTGAACGCTGCGTTCTGGAAACAACGAATGGAAACTCGGGGAAATTCCTTAAGATTTTGAAACAGAAAATGTATTAAACGGATAAAAAAATTGTTTCTTCGTGCAATTTGTTACTTCTTCGGGGGAAATTTTCTTGTGCGGGTGTATTAAAAGGGTAACTTGTAATGTTAATCAAATGGGAGAATTTTGGTGCTTTTTTATCCTGACTTCTTAGGCGGAAAATTTTCTTAACCGGGGACGTCTTAAGCGAGTTCCACTGTAATTAAGGAAGCTTTGTCAACTTTATACTTTTGACAGCTCAAATAGTAAGCAGCTACACTAGCTCTAATCTGACTCTGAGAATGGAATACTCTTCTTTTACACTACAAAAGAGAGTAATAATTACAAGTACGAGTTCATGGTCATGTCTTTTAAATACACATAATGGGGTATACCTATATGATTTTAACTCTAAAATTGACACAAATGGATGAAATGAGCCACTGGTAAAAACAATTAATGCACACTTACAAAAAAAAAAAGGTAACAAATTGTGTATTATTGAAGAGATGAACTACAAGTGTGATATAAAATAACAATTTTTTTTTCTGACAAGAAATAAAAGTGAACAGATTATTATATTTTATGACTCAAATTTGCAAGACCTCTACAAATCTTCTGTGCTTTTTCTTCAACACGAATGTACAAAATCCAAAGGATTAATGCAAAAAAGTTTGGCTCCAAAAACTAGGCAAATATATTTCTTGTTGCTACCATTTTACTTTGCTAAGTACAAGAGACTGCTCAGTATAAAAATAATGTAGATCAATTAAAACAGTTCTGTACAAAGCAACCATGAACAGCTTCTCATGAGTTTAAAAAATGGAGCTAAATTTTTCCCCCTAAAATGCACACTCTGTAAGTGGTATTCTCTTTTTTACTTGCAAACAAATCACATGAAAGTTTAACTTCATTCTGCAAGTTTGGCTTGATTCATTGGGGTTTTGAAATAAATCATTTTAATGCTGCTAAGTGAAACACCTGCAAAAGGAGAAGAAGAAATGATAACATGCAGTGGTTAATACATGTATAATAACAACATGCACATACAAGAACATTATAAAACCAGTGTAAAATCACAGGACATAAAATTATGTTCATGCAAATGTATGTTGGGCATGATTAAGTACTACACTTATGTTGATGAACTCCAAACTCAGAAATCACAACCAGCAACATGCCAATGAAGATCATGCCTCATTCAAAATACAATTCTGCTGTATACTGATGCCAGTGGTTATGTTTTACATATTACAATACATTCAGAAGCTTTCAGATCCCAGTTCACATGACGTGGCTAGAATTTTATGCCTAGTTCTTCACAGGTTACACCTTGACATATGTTGGATAAAGATTAGTTTTCTCATGTTATGATAAGCCTAAAAATGTAGCAGAGGAGAAAGTACATGGTAAAACTCTCTTCAACTGTTTATGTCTGAAAGTCTTTGGCATGGATAAATGTACCCAACAGTCAAGGTTACATACATACAATGAGGATTCTTGGTTGTAACTTCGAAGAGGGTTCAAAATCCTACATTATATCATGTACATATTTTCTCCTTCTGTGCATCTTTCGGCCCATATAGTGGTCAGTCTATGCAGGACTTACTTGAATCTGACATGACACAGGGTAAGACAAATCTAGTAACAAGACATAAAACTTTTAGCTGATCACATAGTAATATACAATGCGTTTCTATACCATAATACTGAGCCACACAGAGTTATCAATATTTGTTAACAACACACAAACAAAGTAGCCTGCAAATAATTTCGATTAAAAGATTCGCTACCTGGAAGGCCCATAGGTGACAGACTTTATGAGATCTTGATAGAAAAATAACATTCACAATAATTCAGCTTGATCATCCTTGGGAGGTAAGCATGTGCGCGTTGGGGCGGGCGGGGGCCCGGCGCACCGGGGGGCAAAACAAGTTCCCTAAGTCTCTTAACCACCTGAAACCAATTTACTTGAACGTACAACAGTCCACCAGGTCCTTCTTACATTTCACATGAATTCTAATGTTTTGGATTAAAGCATGCCTTTCCAAATGTTATACTGAGTCTGGCACAGGACAGCCATTTGTTTTAATGTGACATTCAACAGATTCTGTCTTAAGCCAAAAACAACCATTCCTCAAATGTCAGACTGAATTTGACTGCTAAAGTGAAAGGGTTAAAATTATCAAGAACTTTAGGTGTGTTAGTACTGCATCCTCAGCTCATAAAGTTGTATAACAACAGAAAACTCTACAACATAATTGAAGCCATAATGGATGGCACAAGAAATTCCTTTCATACTTATAAATAAAAACAGGATCATTTTGATAATGTTAAATTGGACAACAATGCAACTAAACTGCAGGCCCCCAAAAATTATTCCTCTGATTCTCTGCTTAATGTGGTGTGTCAAAAATTCATCCCTTGCTAGGACAAAACAGCCTGACAGGATTATAATTTTATGGTATCTCATATTTCCACGTTATGAAAGAAGAATCTGTTACTGCTGATGGTTTGGTGCTGCTTTTCCTGATGAGGCATTGTTTTGTGTAAGTGGCTACGTGAACAAGCACTTAGAATGAAAAAAACCACTCTGCTGTTCATCTATTCATTGATCTGTAATGGCCAATTTGCATACATTATCTGTCAAAACAGATATTTATCTCTATAAAATTCTACACTGTGACATAGTTTACAAGAAAACTTTATGCAATTTTTATTCAATGTCATAAGCAAACTTTGCATCATTATTTCACCTGAAGCACAAGAAAATACTGTATGTTTCATTTCAAGAAATTCCATTTGTTTTTATGTTTTAGAAAAAAGTACATAGTCATTGAACAACTATTTAACTCTTCAAGGTTGTCACTTTGATTCATTCCAGCATTCTGAGAACATGGTCTGGTCTGATGTCAGACTGAGGTTGAAAATTTGAAACACACACACATGAACACACCCCCCACCACTGCCCCCCAATGCACACATGCACATGCACACACACTATTTGATATGGACCTCAAATAGCATCCTTGGTCAAATTCATTCCAACATTCAGAATGTCATCTTGCAGTCCAACGTCTGATAGAAATTAATAATTTTATAATTAGAACACAACAAACAGGAGAAGTTAAGTGTCATATATTAAAAGAAATGGATCTTTGATCTTGCTGTACCAATACTATGGGAATTTCTGAAGTAAATACAAATTATACTATATTTATATCTGGTAAAAGTTCCTTCTTAGACACTTCAATGGCAGCAATAATGGACAGAACAAATCCACACCCAACAGAGTACACAGACAGAGAGAAGACAGACAGTGGCTCTATGAATCATGCCACAACCCAGTGGTTTCATGGAAATGTCAAGATGGAAGACTTTCATCACGTACACCATTTGCAGACATGTGAGTTAGGCAGGCAAAACTATTTCCAATGGCAAAAAAGAAAAAAAACAGTATTGGTAATTGGGCATTTCCAGGATACATGAAAGTAGTATTATCAGGGACTTGAATATGCATTCACCTACTTTGTAGCACACATAATTGTAGACAGTAGTAATCCACAGACAGACAGACAGACAGCCTTCAGAGATTATACATACAAAAAAAATCACGGAATTTCTGCCAATTTCTTTAAAATTTGAAACAGTTTTGTTTTTCAATTTCATTATCTGTGAATGAAATGTATATGGAAACAATAATTACTGCGATCACTGGCATTGTCTTCTGCCTCTAAAACATGGGCAGAATTGTCTTAGAAGCACAGAATGGTGAATAACCTTAATATTAAGGTCTTATCTGTGAGGTTCACATATATAATATACGTAATTATTCTAAGTGCCAGTCTAATCAGCAGTGGAAATATAAGGGTTAATATTACATGCATGCTATCTCAAAGACCTGTTACAATTCATTTATGGGTAGGAAATCAAATGTGTTTTAAAAGGCAGCTGGCACCTGAATTATCACTTAGGGTTTGTGGTCAGTTCCTATATGAAGCACATATTTGTTTGGAGAGTCAGCCAGGGATAGACACACAACATTCCAAAAAAACACAACAGAAAATATATCAATAGAAACCTCTTTCCATGCCTGACTCTTCTCTCCTCACTGACTGATGCTGCTCCCAGTCACCATGCACCAAATCACCTGGGTGGTGACAGAAACAAAATAAGAAGGGTTTCTTTAAATTGCTGGGACTCTGTCAGAAACCAGCAAAATATTACACTTGCTAACAGTGCTGCTAAGTTGTTGATACAAGATAATGTGCTCATTACTCTGCACGTTGGAAAGAATTAGGCTACACTGATGACTTTCAGTACTTCCGAATATGCTGTAACTGCATATATAAAACAATATTTTACAAGGTTTCTTTGAAAAGCACACTGCTGATTTAATTTTGGGGACTGACACTGACATTAGTACCAATCAAACTTTATAATCTGACTTTCATTTTGAAAAAATAAACAACAAATAAAAACTAAGCCATGCATTGCTCATGCTTTTGAAATAAACATAGTGTGTTATAAACTGAAACCAACATCTACAGCAACTGGTAAAAAAAAAATTCCTAAAAAATTTAATAAGCATGCATAGAAATAATTCAAAGGTATATGTTATATTTACTGCAAAACATTTCATCATCATTCCAATTAAAGAGGGCTATGCGAAACACATTTTGTTGATGTATCTGCAGGGAATGTGTAACATGCAGAACTGAACCTGTAGGAGTTACAAGAACAGGGACAACAACCTTACTGGTATAACAACAATGCTGTGGACACATGGAACAAATGCATAACAGCAGCGACACTGTTTCACTTGTTTCCCTTGGACTGTGTAAGTTCACAACGAACATAGGAGTACATTGTACAATGGACACTGAGGTTATGGTTTTGCTCCCTGAATACAAAACAAGCAAGCTACTGCTATATGAAGTCCAGCACTTTGATCATTAGGGGGAATGAATGCTGAACTTCCCAATTCACCAAATTTAAACCAAGATAATCTGAAATGTAATCATCTAATGTGCACAGTATTATGCTTATTGACCTAAATCAATGATTCCCAACCTCTCTGGGCTATGATAAAAATTTTCCACCAACAACATCTCCGGACACCTAAGAGACAATGTTAAAGAATTAAAAATAAAACAGACATTTTGTGATAATATTTTATGACCTTCCTGAGGAAATGCGCCTTGAGGTTGGAAACCAATATTCCACAAAGATTATCTTGGTTGTTCTACAGTATTACAAAAGGGCAGTTAGAGGGAAAGTCTACCTGTTAGGTTTGGGGTGGTGGTGGTTATTCCTTGCTGGGTGGTGGTAGTAACTACAGCCCCAGGGGCAGGATGGATCATGTGACGAGTGACATAGGTGTGGTGAGTCACCACCTCAGGAGGAGAGGAGAATGATTCTGCACCACCAGTGATAGAAGTCATAAGGTGTGTATAGTCAGATTCAGGGACATCCTCTCCTGAGGCCTGTTCATATTCTCCACTAGAAACGTGTCTCAAGTATTTCTCAAGTTCAGATCCCATTAATTCTGTATCTGACATGTCGTCCGAACGGATCACAACTCGACGCTGAACAACACGCTTAATATGAACATTGCCCCCGCTGTCAACTTCTTCAGTTTCAGTTACATCCTCACCAGGGGCAAAGCGTTCCACATATTCTCTCATTGCCCTTTCTGCATCAGGCCCCTGAAAAGATACTTTCCTTACTTCTGGTGGCAATTCAACAGTGTGATGTATTGTATGAGAGAATTCATCCTCTTCTGATGGTTCAATAACTTCTGTAACAAAAGGCTTTCCTCTACTGCCATTCCCATCATCAAACCAGACCCCTGCAGAACGTGCAGCAGCTGCAAGGTCAATGGCATCCAGCCCACCAGCCCCTGTAGGGTCTAAAGTGTCTGTGCTGGAGACCATAGTGTTAGAACCTCCACTAGTGAAGCTAGATGACATCACAGAATCTGTTTCATACTGGTATGTGGCATGAGTTGCTGTGGAACTGGAAGGTTCTAAAGAATCTGTGCTACCAAGCATCATATCTGATCGGGGTGGTGGCACATGTCCATGTTCTCCACTATTTTCATCCTTTCCAGATGAGCTGAGGTCACCTTCACGTCCACTGGAGCTGCTTTGATCATGTCCTCCAGACCCCGAACCTTGGCCTTCTGCATGCCCTAGCATGGATACTTCCTCCTCTTCTTCAATAGAATCAGTCATTGTGGTTGCGCCTATAGCAGCTACCACACCAAGTTCAAGGGAGTCTGTAGATGTAGCCATTATGGCAGAGTCAGGTGGTAGTTCCATAGAGTCAGTCATAATGTCACCTCGACCAGACAACTGCATCTGAAACTCAATGGAATCTGTGCTGGTAGTCATCACATCAGCAACAGTCTTAAGCTCCAGTGAGTCTGTGCTGGCACGCAGGGCACTTGACCTGCCTTTCATATCCAGTGAGTCACAGCTGGTATGCATTATATCATCACTTGCTTCACGCCATCCAGCAGTCATTTTGCCAGGGAACAAATATAATGGCTGGTCAAGATCAAGCTCGGGCACACGTGCCACTTCTTCTAGAGAATCGCCACGGCCCACTGATTCTGTCACATCATCTTTGGGGTCAACAAATCGCTCAACATTTGATTGAGCCTGTCGGATTATCTCATCAATCTCAAACATTCTTTTCTCATAGTCATCAGAATCAACGCTTTCACCACCACCTCCTCCCACAACTCCTCGTCCGTCACCTACAGACATGGTCTCACAGCTCTCAGACTCAGACACCTGGCTCTCATGGCCTTCTTCGATTTCTGATAGAAGTGCTTCTTCCTCCTTGGCTCGGGTCTCAATCTTGGCAGCTTCAATACAGGCTGTTTCTAAGCCTTCAAACTCTTTGAGGGATGACAATGACACATCATCACCTTGACCACTATGACTGTATCGCTTGTTGTTTCCATTTAAAGAATCCTGAGAGCCGTGTGATCGTTTACGTGCGGCCTCCAAGGCAATCTGACGCTCCAATTGCTCAAATTCTTGCAGTGAACTCATAGACACATCATCATGCTCACCGGAACGGGTAAAAAATTTCCTTCCTGCCAGAACATCATATTCTGGAGTACTACTGAGAGACTCCTTTACACTTCCAAAACTGCCTATTGATCCTTTGTAACTTCCCATGCTGCCAACTTTGCTGCTGCTTTGGTCAAAATCATTAACTTCTTCTTCTTTAATATCCTCTAGTGGGCCACGTTCGAACTCCATTTCATAACCGTACCCAGCAACAGCAGCAGCAGCTGCAGCATCGCCTTGAAACTGCATCTCAATCCATTTTTTCCCCGCCTCTACATCTCTGTCATATTCACCCTCCTCTCCCTCAGGGCCCAATTCTTGGGTGCGAACACCTACTGACTTCTTGGTTACAGCTGCAGTTGGAGGGCTGTCTGAATCAAATGGAAATGGACCCATATCTTCTCCTGGTTCAGGATAATATTTCAGTTCTGTCATGCGCGTAGCAGGCGCTGGAGGTGAACTGATCAGTTCTTCACTTGAATCATGCTTTTTCTTCACAACTCGAGTCTTCTTCAGGATTTGGACACTCTTCCCCTCCATATCATGTTCTTCAGCTTCTCTACCAACTTCCTCAATCACAACATACTCATCAGTTAGATCTGGTTTTTCCAGCATCTCAAAGGAATCACTTTCTGGAGACTCAGATATGTGTGAAGCTGGTTCTGCTTTAGTATCTGCCTTCATCTCAGATTCATACACGGTTTTGTCTTCAGCAGCGGAGGCTTCATCCAGAGACCGCCACTCAGTATGTTTATCTTCTCGGATATCTTCAAGCTCTGGTTCCTCACCTATATAATCATCACGTTCTTCTTCTTCCAAAACATATTCTCGACCTTGATCGGTCTCAGTCTCTGAAGAGGCTCTGCTTGACATAGATGCTGGCGTCTGGGGTGTAGATTTAGCCGCTGCCACTTCCTCTTCCAATTCTAAATCAGGGTAGTGGAAGCCGCGATCTATTAATGGGGTCATATGTTGGGTGACAGTGATGTCTGGTATGGAAGCTGGAGAAGACATTATTATTTCTTGTTGCTTCCTGCTTTCCTTCAGAGCCTTGTCTCGAGTCTCTAATTCATGTTTCTCTGCAGCTGGGTCCTCAGGAATGGTCGCAGGTAACGAAGGAGGTACAACAGGGTGTACATGAGGAGTCATCTGAAATGCTGCCTCTGCTTCGGCCATATCATCCTCACGATCAGAAAGAGATTGATCAATCACGTTACAGGCTTCAACATATTGCATTCCAGTGCGCTCTTCACGGATTGGACTCACATGAGAAGCATATTCCACTGAACGACTAAATGCCCCTGAATACTCCATTTCCAGCTCGGTTACGCTTGCTTGAGCTTCGGAGGAGAATTCGGGTGTATCGTCTTTGATCTCGAATTCATCAGCGGGCTCGGGAGAAAGGGGCCTCTCGATTGGATCTTCAAGATCTTTGCCACCCTCTGAGCACTGTTTGAGCAACTCAGCCAGTTCCGAGTCAGGACGATCATCGGAGAAGCCCGAGGACATGGGACGGTATCCTTCAGAATCTGACTTACTAACTTGAGACTGTGGTCTACTTGTGTCAAGTTCGGCCTCAGGGTCTTCCTCCATTCCCGCAACATCTTCCAGCAAAACTCTTCCTTCACGCAGGTCCCTATGAAAGCCTTGGTCTGCCTCAGTTTGGTAAGATTCTTCCTCCAATCTCTCAGCTTCATCAACATCCTTCTTCTCATCACTGCGTACCTCCTTCAATGTGAGTGCTCCTGTTTCCGTATATTTATCGCTTTCAGCCGTATCTTCAACTCCTTCGCTAGCGTCAACTTTCGATGGACTCACTTCAGATAAAGGTTCAGCTACCTGTGCTGGTGTCACAGATGCCATGATAGGCAAAATCACAGGCTTGAAACTACTTGTGCTTTCCTTGCGACGGTGTCCCATGTGACGTTTCCGAGAATCGTCATAATCATCGTCATATTCAGGTACATAATCGACTTGTGTAGGGCCGTTACTCTGAAGAAAGTCATCTCCACTTTCTCTTTCTGTTGTCTCATTCTGGCTATCATTGTCATCATCTTCCAGGACAGGAGTATGGCACTGAGATGTGACTTGGGTACACACGCTCTGAACACCATACTCGTCAACAGATGAAGTGGTAATTGTTACAGAGGAAAGGTGCAGCTCGCGGCCTGAAGTCGATGTGGGGTAAGTGCAAGTCCCGGAATCAACAAACTGTGTTCCACTGAGTGTTGCTGGGTCTATTTCTTCAAGGCTTAGCTGTTCTGATGTACCCGAAACAGTTAATTGCTCAGAAGTGACTGACGCATCCATGCGTTCAGAATCTGCCCTCGAAAGCTCTATCACTGTCCTGAGGCCTGTGGCATCCGAAGCACTAGAAAGACTCACACTGAGAATGCTACCTTCCTCTACACTTGAACCAAACTTTTCTTCCGTAGCGGTTTCGGACAGGGGACTGTCTGTTATAATGGGTCTGGGTTCTGGTTGGAATATCATCTCATGAGATCGTTTCATGCAGTGTGGCCTTCCGTCGCCTCCTGATTCATCAGTTAACATAGCTGGAGGAATTTCCTTCCTCTCAGGGATATCAGCATCTTCGTCCTCCGACCCACCCATATCTTCCCCATGATATTCAAGTACTTCAGATTCACTTATTATTTCGAAGGGACTTTGTCGACCATCATCCGTCTGTGAAGTTTCGCCTTTATCAAAGCCAGACGTATCCAAAATGGTTGAACAGACTGCATCAGATATATCTGAACCAGTGTAGGTGTGTGACAAGTGTTGACGTGGCGTTAATTCTCCACAGGTGGCGTGAACAGGCACTGCTGTGTCGTAGGTGTCTATTTCTTCCCCTGTTACAGGAGGATGGGATGTAAATTCCCGATGTTCAATGTCTTCGTCCTCCATGACCAACGTTCCTGAGGCTCCTTCCATATCCTTCTCTAATTCTAAGGCAGAAGGAACGAGTGTTTCCGAGGCCTCACTCGAAATTTCGATACTAGCTAGGTGACCAGAACTTTCAGAGTCCAGAGATTTCATTGAGTCGCGAGAGCTTAAGGAGCTGACGGCTGTGTGGTATTCATGTGATGTAGAACGAGCTGAAAGTTCTTGAGATGTCAAGGCAGATTCGTATTCAGACGATCCAGCGGTACCAACTCCCGCCATTAGGGCTTCGACATCTGAAGAGCAAGGACGACTAGAAGTGCGACCGCTTTCTGATGTCTGTTCGAAGGAATGATAATGACTTTCACCTGAACTTGACCAAGCTTCAAAGTCAGCACCAGAACGCCTGTCAGCACGCAATGTTGCACTACCACTTCGTTCTCCTGAACTAGATGATTCGACATCGGGTTTCGAATGGCGGGTATGTCGCAGGACAACTGCAGTTGCCTCAATACAGTCAGGACGTTCAATAACACGCACAGCCTCCGCCTCGGCCCGACGTCCTGATGATGACGATGAATCTATAGGTGACTTTGTGGACTCGTCCTGAGACAGCGACCGCTGCGACTCTTCGCTCGACGTTCGTTTGATCTCCTTCTCTATCACACGGATAATTTCGTTCGACAATTCCATGCCTTCAGTTAATGTTGGCATTACCTGGTCAATTCCGGCCGTTTCCGGGACAGCGGAATCAAGTTTGAAACTCTTCTTAACTTCAACCTTTTTTTCCGTTTTCATTGCTTCTTCAATACTTTGCTCTGAACTTGATATCTCCATAACATACGTATCATGTTCAGTGTTGTCTTCTTTCCTTCCAATAAATTTAGCAGTCGATAACGTCTCCACCTTACTTTCTCCAACCAAACTAGAATCGGTTTTTCGCTTGAGTTCAGTCTTCAGCTCACCACCGTCTGTGCTCTCTTCCACTTTCGTCTCTTTTTCTACCCACTTCGCTCTTTCAGTTTGGCCTCGTGTAATATCTTGCTTCTCGTACACAGAACCGGCATGTTCTTCTTCCAATTGACTCTCAATCACAAGTTTTTCCTCACTTACAGCTTCACTGCTTTCCTTCTCCTCAGCAATTCTCGTTGCCTGAACAACCCCGCCTTTTCTTTGTGATTGGGTTTCTGATACCTTACTCATTACAGACCGATCCTCAGCATCGGAAAAAGAGGCAAAAATGCGATGCTCACCAGTAACACCCACATCCTGTCTCATCACACTAATGTCTTCGAACTTAGATTTCTCAGTTTTAACATCCCGTTCCTCAAGGATATGTTGGTTAGTATCTATTAGTTCCTGCACACCATCTTTGCCAACAATTATCTCTGCTCTCTCAGTTTTTCTTGATTCTCCAGTCATTTCATCTTTCTTCGACGCAGTAACGTCCGTGACATGACTCACTCTTCTGCCGTCCTTTTTGGCTTCACTGTAGTCAGCAGTTGCACTGACTTCTTCACAACGTGATTCCTCAATACTTTCGCCAAGGATTTTTTCGAAACTCAGCACTTTGAATTCGAATTCCGAGGGCGACTCTTTCTTCTGAATCACTTCTTCCTTCTTCTTATGTTGCTCTATAAGCTGTTCCTGCGCTGCTTCTAAAGACTCGCGGACTTCAGCTAAAGTTTTCTCTACTACTTCTTCACCTTGCAGCTTAACTCTTACAACTTCGAGTTCATTGTCGTCTTTCGTTCGACCAGTTTGGCTGTCAAGAGGCGATAAATCCGTTTCCACGCCACTACTGCGCAAGTCCTCGTCTGTAATCTCCATACTGGATGTAGTTGTATCCGTGCGGGCCAACTTCTTCATTTCTTCTCGGTGTTTGCTGGCCAGGACTGATTCTATAAGCTGAACCTCACGTGGTTCTAGTTCCTCCTTGCCGGTCAGTTGCCGTAGATATTCTGTTACCTGTGATTCGGCCGTTTCTGGTGGCGGAACGGGTGGGGATGCTGTGTCAAGGATTAAGTCACTTCTTCTAGCCACTTCAGCTTCTATGCTGTCCACAACTTCTTCTGCAATAATTCGGGCCTCTTCCTCTGATATTTTGAGTGGCGTTTCACTGAGTTCAACGGTCTCATCCTCGTCCTTTTCAACTATAATTTGTTTCTCAAGAGGTATCTCCTGTACTATCTCTTCAACTACGGATTCTGACTGTTCTTGTACTGGAACCTCCCAAACAGTGTCGTGAATATGTTCCTCTGGTTGGTATAGTGCATGTTCCTCAGGAGTAACGTCCGATTCAGAAGCCGTATCCTCGCTTTCCCCTTGACTGTAGCTATCTGTTTGTTGTTTACCAGACAAAGTTACAGTAATGGACCCCACCCCATCGTCATCTACCCTGCAGGACTCCATTGCTTTTATCTCTTCCTCAATATCACGTTCCTTCTCAGTCTCTTCAATTTCACTCTTGTCGACGTGTACTTCGAGTGAATCAGACGGTTTGGTAACATTCTCAGTCTTGTAGTGTAGCGCTTCTGCTAACTGATCACTTATCTGTTCTCGCGCTTCTGAGGTCAAGTCGATGTCTGTTATCTTAAACATCTTTTCCATTACCCCTGTCTTGGATGAATCTTCTTCTGCAGCAGACTGTGTCACTGCACCTGATGGCTGAGGCGCTGTTGCATGGACCCTACTCTCGAAGGCTGTTCTTATGTCTTTGAATGCCTGCCTCTCCGCAGTGTCTTCTATTTGAAGGTCTGACTTTCTTACCTGCCGCTCGAAATTTTTATCCATGCCTTGTACTGCAATTATTGTTGCTTCTTGACCACATAAAGAGGACTGTATATCAAATTCCTTAGCCAAATTCTTTACACTTGGAACTTTAGTTTCAGAAATTACAGCACTTTCTTGAATATTTTCCACATGCATATTCTCATCTTTGGTGTCGTGTCTTGGCTTCTGAACATATCTCCCTGGAACGTCAGCGAAAACTGTGGATTTTATATCAGTCCCAACTCGTAATTCAGTCACTTCCGTGGCAACACCTATATGAAACCCACTTTCCACTGAAATGTCTTCCTGAATTTCCCTTCCTATGTTTTCGACTGTTGTCAGAATGTTCTTGTCCTCTGGCACCAGAGATTCTATGTTTTCATCCAGTTCGTGGGTGATTGTATCACTACGTATCTGACGGCTCACTGCTCCTTCCTTATCATCTGACCGCTTGACAGCACTTTGGGCGATTGCCTTGTGCTCAGGTGAAGCTTCTTCTTCTAACTGCGTCATAAGCTGTTCTACAACCATTTCTTTCTTTATCTGAGCCTCAAAATACCGTTTTTTGGCACGCACGCTTCCATTTTGATCAAACGGAATGAGATCTTCAGTGGGTAAAGATACAGATCTCCCGTAAACTTTCCTCGATGCCGCTACAGGCAAAGTTTGTTCAAGATTCTTTTCAAATAGTGCTCTTTTACTTGAAATTGTGGGGATATCTTCACTGCTATCTAGTGAACCAATAAGACTTGAGGGCTTGCTGCTTCCGTCATCATCCTCTACAAAGGCAGTATTCTCGTACGCTAACGGTTTGTCCAAGCACTTGGCAAGATATTCCGCCTCCGAATCACTACTTCCTGCCTCCTCCTCTTCAGTGTGAGAGTGCTGCTGGCTGAACACCGCAACTGCAGACGGAGCTGTAGTCGGGACACCAGTAATCTGGCTCATTGCAACGTCCGTGGCTTCCGTTTCAGAACCTTCACGATCTGAAGTGTCTGAGGAGCCAGTGAACGTGGACTGCTTGCTCACTGAGGCTGGTGGAGGATGCATGCGAATAGTAGAATCACTAAAAGTAGTGGTATCCGTATCACTTTCTGCCTCTGATTTTGTGATACCACTTTCTTGAAGCACCGATATCAAAGGTGCAGGAGTGGGTACTGAAGACCTTGGCTTGGGCACTGGTGGTGCTACAGATTCCTGACTCTGACTGCGCAGTTTAGTGACTGTTTCAGTGACAGTTTTTGCCGAGCCTGTTGTTATTTGCTCCCAAAACTTCTTTCTATCTGAATAACTCTGGACATCTACCTCAATACCTTTCTCTCCTTCAGGCTGTATCATATCAGTCTTTGACTCTTCTAACACAGCTGCAGCCTCAGAAGGGGATATCCCAACACTGACTCTTTGAACTGGTATGTGGGATACAGGGGCAACTTCATAAGCAAGGCCAGGAGATACAGGTTCCAATCTGGATGCCTGAAAATGAGAGGTTTTGTCCTCATGGAATTCAGGTTTTGGAACTAGGCGTGGGCTTGGAGTTGGGTGTAGGATGAGGGGCTCCTCCACCCTGGGTTCCTGGCCATCCGTCAACTCTGTTGTTAGTAGTCTGGTGCTCTCTAGAAGAGAGGGCAAGTTGGTTAGTGGGACAATATTCACTCTCACACTAGGTGTTAATATGTACATGTAAAGTTACTGCTGTATCTTCTATGGTGGCAGCCACCTCCCTCTCCGCTTTTCTGCATGCACGTACACACACACTCACGCACATACATATTAATATACACAAATAGCTAAAGCAGCTCATCCATTTTGTAATATACAATATACCTGCCTGTACCTGTTACTTGCAAGACATACTCTTCAGAACATTAGTTCCTTCCATATGTTTTTGTAATGAACCCAGCCATTACTGACTAAGAAGGGTCTAAATGTGGTAATTAAAATTACTGTACTGAAATCAGGAGAATGAAATCTCCAAATCAGATATTACTATACACATGTAAGTCATGTGATTACAGTTCATGATACAAATCAGGAACATAGAATTTTAACTGGGGAAAACTGAAAACAATAATAGCATAGAAATCTTGTATGACTCAAGGCACTTTAACTTACTATGGAATTAAAATATCTTTATCAGTATATCACTTGGTACCTTGAATATACAAACTATGTGGAAAATTAGAAATAATAAAATGCACATAAGCAGATGAATTATGAAAGAGCACTAAATACGTACACTCCCAAACACACTAGACACTTCATTTAGTAGGATTTAACATTCAACAAGTAGGTTCCTATGCTGAGGAAATATGTAACGCATATTATATATCCATATGTGGAGTCACTGATTGAAAATAAGTAACCATTCTTTCATATAATATTTGAGTTCTGGAACAGAAATCATAAATCAAACTTTCTGAGTTTCTGATAATACTGCACATGTTGTGGCACTCAGAAAGGCAAAGAAAGGAGCAGCATGAATAGTGCCTCAGAAATATAACAGTGACCTATGCCCAGGCAGGTAACAGAGGATGAGAAAAACTATCTAAACTGACATGGCAGTAAGAAAACAACTTTCCTAATTATAAAATGTCATGAACAGCCACTCCACATTCATTATTGTGTAAATGCAAATACTTAAGTGCAAGGCATTTGCTTTTATACATTAGCAGACAGAGTTTCATACACAACAATAACAGTGATTAGAATACCTAATTTCACACACTAAAGCAACACAATACGTCAGTATACATAAAACAACAGTGCATTGTTATGGAGAAGCCGAAGCTGGAAAAGTTAGATTGAAAGATTATGTCAGTATTCCTATGTGGAGCAGCTTGCAATTTTTTAAGAGCCAAAGGTACTTTGAATTTGTAACTGTCACTGCATAAGTGTAGCTTCTGACAATGATTAACTGTTGTCTGCTGTTACAGGAAAGTACATTGCCACTTCTATGGTTAAGACTGCAGGCAGTAGAGCATCTCCAGAGCAAAGTACTGCTGTAAATGAAATCACATATACATGTTACACATTCATACCGAATGGCCATGCTAGTTGCTTTCCACTTTCAACCACTCTCCTGACAAAAATTTCTTGCTGTGAATGTAAGGTACGATAACATATACTGATTCTCATTAGTACTGTATTCGACCCTCATATAACACTACTCACTTCAAATGAAAATGTAAGTATCAGAAATAAGGAATATGAATACCAAAAGGGACAAAATCCAGCATAACTACTTTATGACAGAATGATGTGGCAACAATGGCACTAATTCCTGAATTCAAAATGTGCATCATTTCTACCGAACACAGTATGTTGTTAGTGCAAGTAAAAATGTGCTGTACAACAAGCCAGCAATTTCCAAAATGGTGAGGTTATAGGTACAACACCTCAATTTGGAAATCACTGAGCATAGGATGATCGTTCAACATGCATACACTGAAATCACAACAAGCTCATATGCACAAAAAGACCTGGTCAGGACTTGTATGTCTTGGCCCTAACAGAATAACCTTCTTGGTTGAGCATGAAAGGTGAAACTGGATTAGTCATTTTTGTACCAATTTTAAATTATCAAACGACTTGCAGTGCTAAAGTGTGCCACACGTTAGTGACACTATTCTAATCTCATTACAGTAGACTACACAGATTTCAATATTTCCACTTTCTATAAGCAGGGATGAATGCAGAACTATGAACGCTGCAGAGATGATTTGCCGTTAGTACCGTTCACTATGTTAATCACACCAAGCATCATATTCAAAGACTGCTTCTACAAGGTATCCCAAACATCTGCTTCTAGAAGAAGTCCACTACATACCATCAGCAAGGGGAACTGCACGACTCACCCAGAGGACTCTGCTCAAGGCTACAAGGTTCCCGTTTAATGTGAGGGCCTGAGTACACATACAAGCATGATCTGCTGCACTGGTGCAATCTACTAACATCATCTGGCAACCTACACAGATCTCTATTCTCACTGATGTTAGCAACCTTCAAGATATCAGCTGCCTTCTGGTCTGCCTTCACTGCCACATGACTACTTGAGGACATACTCTGATCACTGCACCAAACAGTAGTGTTAACTTGAGCCTTTGATTCTATTTTTGCCTGAGTTAAGGAATACGTCAGGTATGGAAGTGTGTCAGCATCCAGTTCTGTAGAGGAATCATCATCAGTGAGTGGCTGCTGGTTGAGATCAACTTCATCAAATAAATCACTCCTGTTATCCTCCCCATCACTTTCATCCAATGCCTCTTCACTTGAAATGAAAGAATCAGGGTCCGTCTGGTCATGAACCAGCCACAGGTCAAACTTGAATGGATTGAACAAGTTGGTGTCAGGAGTGTCGTAGCAATCAATCACAATCTCAGGAATTGTCAAACTACTGGAGTAGCCCAGAGGCTTGTCTTCATCATCATCAGCAGCAGCACCAGCCACTGTGACACACAATAATACACATGTCTTCCGATCCTCTACATTGCCCTATTATCTGATGTGTGCCTGACTAAAATGTGCAGCCATTCTGTTCTGTGCAGTACAATGGACTGTCATTTGTACAAAGTTTCATTATAATTACATACTGCCCCATTCTGATGTTCAGGCAATCAGAAAGTGAGAGAAGAAAGAAAAACAGCAAGAGCAACAAGTAATCCTACTGCATGAGAAGCAATGTAAGAAAGCAAGACAGCACGGAGTGGCACTACAACACAGCTTCTCTCCCTCTCTCAGTCACAAATAGCATACTTGTTATTAATAATATTCTTGGCTCTTTGTATAATTTTAGATAATGAGAACTGTTGAAGTGCTATGTAATTTCTATATCTCAATAAATATATGCAGCTTATCACTTTCTTTTAGAAGGGTGATAAAAAGTTTAGAAGAATTGTTGTACCTCTTTTACATACCCCTTGTTCAGTTTTAGATACTTGATTCTGTTAATTTGTTCTCCTATTACCTACGTAGGCTGAGATAAAATAGTAATTCTGATTCCTTATTGCCAAATACAAAGTCCGCTAGCTAAAATCACAGTTGTACTGATTAAATAACCACATAGTGAAAGGTATTCTGTAAGTGGCTGACAAGTACCCTGTCCTACAAATTCCCTGTAGTTAATAAACCATAAGTTCACTGCTGTCACCAGTAATCAGGCCACACTGAACACTACTGCAGATAAAATAAAACAAGTTTAGATCCAGAAAGCCTATATATTTCTGATTCACATAATATTATCTTCTTCCATAAAGCAAGTCTATGTAAGTTACAACGTCTATTACTTATATTTTGAAGATGCTTAGTCCAAATCTGGGTCGGGACAGAGGCTATTATGAGCGAAGTTCTTCATGCTTTACCTCAGTCCCTCCAGATAAATGAAATAGTACTGGCAGTTCTTGATTAACATAATTTAAAAAAAAGGGCTCGCTCCCAGCTAATGCACTTGGTTTGACATAACTTCTACAAAAGCAGTGGAATATTCTGGTATGTTATGGTAAAAGTGAGACATGTCTGTTGTGCAGAGGTAGAGGAACTGATTTTCATTCACCCTCATATCTGAGTTTATCCCAGCATTCCTCTTGGATGGCTTGATAGATTCCTTCTTGTGTTCGTCAAGTGGCTTTTATCAAGTTCTGAAATTTTGTATTTAGCTTGTACATGAAATAGAAGTAATGAGTGGAAAGGGTCAGGAATTATCACTGGTGGTCGAAGTAATACATGTAGAAAAGTTACAACATTAGAGCAGCAAGTCAGTGTGCTTAAGCAGTGTGAGAACAATAGACAGATATGTGATGATGTCCATGTCACTGGCTTAAACAAAGTTTAAGCTGGTCTGTGAAGATGTGTAGGATGTTAGACCCAATATCCCCTTAATGGTTCTGTCAACAACAGCACCATGAAGCAAAAACAAATTACAAGACTAAAAATACAGCCTTCAATGTTTCATTTTAGTTGGATATGCTCCTGGATATCTCCCTGAGATTGAGACACCACCCAGACATACAAAAGTCCTTCTGCCTCCCAACATGTCATTTCTCCAGCTATCTGACCAAGAAGTTTTAGCTACATCAAGGTTTACGATGTTTGAAGTACATTTGCTACACTCACAGAGACAATCGATGGCAAAAACAAACCCAGTGTGGAGGAATTCTGGAAAATTTTCAACGTCAAACATGCCACAGACATCATGGCCAGTGCCTGTGCCAAGAAGCCTTATGCTAGCATGAATGGGATACAAAAAGATTGCTCTCCAAATCTGTCCATAATTTTCAAAGCTACAAGCTGGGCAAAGAAATAAGAAAAACAGCAAAAGCATTGTGTTGCTGTCTACAGAGGCTGGCTTTGATGAGTGGAGCCAGCAGATTAGTCATGTAGCTGGGCCACACAAAGAACAGTTAATGTAGGCTTGTGAAGAGGCTGTCCTTGTGCCTAAGGAGTCACAAGTAAATATCTTTAAGAAGTTACCACACAGAATCTGACAAAAGATGTTTTGATGCGAAGCTTCAATATAACTGAAAGTCTGAGTGAGCTTGAGAATATGATTGCAAAGTTGAGTGCTGTTAAAAGAATTATGAGTATAATGAGAAACAGAATCAAGCCTTATTAGGATTTTTCAAGGAAAAGAGACAGGGGTAAAATGACTAATACTTGACATCTTCCTCAAAAATTCAGCAAAAAATAATTCAACAGAAATTTCAAATGACCAACTCCTATCAGTTCTATAAAAAGAGAACAGCCACAAAAGGATCTTGTTTTATTTTTTTGAACAATAGAACTGAATCATTTCCTGATGCTGAGAACCCTCCTGAGGCAGACTAACTCAGTCTTTTCCAATGCCACTTTTTCTTCAATGGCCCAATATCTACTCTCCTCCAGTTCAATATAGCATTACTCGTTTTCTCTTACTCTGATCATTGTTGCATTCTGTGAATATGTGAACAGAATTTCGACTTGTATTGAAACCCTCTTATTTACATTATTTCTTGTGGGAAATTCATGCCTGACTAACACAGTTCCTCCGCACATGAGATTTTTCTGAAATGCAATTAACATGTTAGCTGGGAACTACCAGTACCTCAATTAGGCATGAAGAAAGATAAATGCTGATAACTATAAACAATGTACTTTCTAGCTTAAACTCTTGGAAATAAATATTCTATACAATTTCAATAGTAACAGCATATCCAAGAATGAAAGTTTAATGCATATATTCATAACTTGCCTGTGCATGTATCAGAATTTGTGTATTTTAAATCACTATTATAAGATGAAACTGCAATTTTATTTCCTTTTCAAAGCATGCAAAAGATTTGCCTATCACACTGTATGTACTTCATGAGGCAATACGTTCAACTCGACATAGCCAAGTTCAATGATTTTCAGAGATTCACAGATCAGTAGCATAAGTTTATACAGTCAATATCATGTCACAACAGGGGAGTTATTAAGAATAAGAAAAAGTAAATTTGTAAAGATTAATTATTCTGGAGTATGTAAACACAGAAAGCCAATGAAATTCTGATGATTCCATGCACACCATCAAACAAGATTGTGCACATAGGAACTGAGTTTTTGGCAAAAAAAGTGTATGCTATGTAAATTACCACATAAAAGAAAAACCTTACATTGCAATAAATTTAAGCAAGATTCAACCTGGAGTTCTTTCACTGTCAAAGAGCCAAGACCATAGGTTAATCATCACACTGAAGTACCTGATGGTGATGTAGTGGTGGGATCTTCCTCCAACTCACCACTTGGTGTGTCAGGATCACGTGAATCCCAGTCCTCAGATGGTGTCAAACCCCCTTCATCCCAAAGCTGTGAGTATTCTCGTTGACAATCTGCAACCTCTTCTGTTGAAAGCTGTGATACCATTCGCTCAAACTCTGCCTCATGTCGTAATTCAATTTCAGGTGCATTGCTGCCCTCTGCAGCAGCTTCTTTCTCTAAGGTTTCTGATGCCATTCGTTCAAATCGTCGCTCCACACGACGCAGCTTTCTTTCCTGCTTGGAATCAGATTCTTTTGTTCCAACAACCTCCTTCTCGACTGTCTCAGGCTCATGTGGTGGAATATGCACATTGAAGTCTGATTCCTCCTCCTCCTCCTCAGGAGATTCATCAGATTCATCACCAGCATCTGGCACCTTCAAACCTGCCCTCTCCATCTCTAAAGCAAGTTCACGATTTGCTTTCTCTATAAGTGCCTCAATATCCTCCATTCCTGGGTCAGTGGAGTCATCTGATTCTATGCGAAACATTGGTTTGTGTCTGTGCACTTCACCTTCACAGTGTTCTACAGGTACCACAGAAGGAATCTGTAACTCAGTTACAGTGTCAAATGCCATCAAAGGCTGTTCTATAACCTCTTCCACGAATACAGATGGTTGGACTGTTTGCTTGGTATTTTCAGGATGCTGAATTTCTGGCTGTATGTAAACCTGTCCACTTGCTCCTGTTTTCTGAACCTGTTCTGAGGCATCAAAATCAGACTGTATTTGTGGTACTTGAAACATTTTTTGTTCAGTTTCATTAACTGATACTTCTTCCTTTACCTGAATGGGAACTTCTGTGAGTAATGTGTCTCTGATGTCGTCTGTCACTTGAACAAAGGGTGCTGATTTACTAGAAATCTTTCTAAGTGGAGGCTCTGTCAATATATCTGGAGAGGAGTTTATGCGATAAATAGGATCTTCTTGACATTGCTGCTTTGGTATATCCTCATCTCCAGGCTCAGTAACAATGTACCCTGCTGTATCAAAATTTTCATCTGTCTCCTCTTCACTACTCAATGTGAGATGGGAAACATCAAGTGGAGGTGGACGCTGGTCCCGGGACAAGCGCTGTGAACCCCCCAGCCCTCGACGGGACAGTGTTGGAGTTGTTACAATGGGTTTGGTCTCTGACAGAATTTCTTTTACTTTGGGGAAGGGCTGAGTAGTTTCGGCTGGCTTTATTTCCTTCTCTATAGTATCACATAAATCTTTTCCACCCTCTTCTATAGACAGTCGCACAGAATCCTTTGAAATATCTCCTTCTACTTTTTCATCTGAAATTTTTGTTTCAAAGTCCCAAATCTTTGTGTCCCCTGATTTCTCTTTGGATATGTCTTTTATGTTATTAATTGGTTCTGCATCTTTTAAAATCTCACTTTCTGATTTGTCATGTGAATTTACAGGCTCAGGCTTCTGAATTTTTCCATCTGCAAAAGTCACCTGAGCTGTGTCCCTTACGGAATCAATGACTTCTGTATTTTTTGAATCTTTAATGCTTATAACTTCTTTGTCTGGATCCTCATCTGAAAATAATAGTTTACACACCTCTACACTCCTGTCTGGCAAGTGTTCTTTAAATGAGCCCTTAACGTCACCAACGATTACTGCATCATCTTCTGTAAGTTTGATTTTGTTATCCCTGAGATCATCTCCCAGTTCCTCAGATGTGATTATTTTATCTGTTACCACACCTTCCAGGTTTGTAATTCCACATTCTGTTTTCATTACCTGATCATGAACATCTCTTATAATAACCGTTTCAGAAACGTCTGCAGTTTCATTGTCCTTTACTTTCTTCCCATCCTTTCTTATACCGAAGGGTTCAGCATCTCTTGCAGTCTCTTTCAGTTCATCGCCTACTGCTGTTAACATATCTGACACATATGAAGGTTCATGAACTTCCTTACTATTCTGTTTATCAACAGTTAAAAGAGTATCAGTTTTGCTAATTACTTCTGATACTACTCTGATGGGAGACATTTCTTCAGTTGCCTTTTTCTCCTTAGAAACAAATTCGTCTGAAATTCTCTGAAGTTCATGATCCAACTCTGTTGTCAGTGTCAATCCTACCCCTGTTTTTGAAATATCTTCCTTCTTGATGTCATATTTCAGTACTGATTTCTCCATTACCCCCACAATGATAGGGGAGGTTTTCACCGTGTCTCCACTTGATACATCTGTGGGTGACTTTCCTGTAATATTACAGTCAGTATCTTACATGGCTTATGTTTAACATAAGCCATTCACTCTAAATTCTAAATGTGTGTGAAACATAAATCAGAATGTTTGCTCTACTTAGAATAGTGATGATGTTCCTTGTCATAAGAGCAGTATGTAATACAATTCACATATTTGATGAAAGTTAAAAATAGATAAATACAAAGGTACAAATACCAGGTTAAGGGCCAACAATATAATTACTCAGTAACACACCATGTAAACATACTGCCTGTGTATGATTACCATAAAATCACTCTTACAAGGGAATGTGTTATTGCACAGTTCAGAGTCATTTAACGTTGATACTCATGAACAGATTTAATATAATGAATGGACACGTAAGAAAATTCATGGTTTCACAACTCAATAAACTTTCTTCATTGGGTACACATGATCACAGCAGTAAGAGAAAAGTCTGAATTCCACTCAAGCCACATTGTTCCCTGCCAAAATGCGACATGTGAAGTATGTGTGACCTTCCCATATCACGCTACTTAGATTATCTAGAAATTCACTTACCTTATACCATGCTATGCATCACCATCCTACAATTAGCACATAATAAGTAATGTATTATGAGGCAGTCATGCATACTCCACATGGAATAGCAATGTGCAGACTTCGTGGAAATTATGCCTTAACCATTGCACTGTGATAACAGAAGGAGCTTAAAGTATTTTTAGGTTCAACTAAGTTCTGAGAAAAAAAAATATTGAAGCAACCAACAGTACCATTTTCATCTCTGGTGGTTCAGGCGTCCACATTCATGTAATTAGAAGGCATCTGCACAATTTTATGATGTGTTCACATATGCATATTGTTAGACAGTCATAAAATATGCATATCATATCTTACAACTTAAGCTGACATATGTCCACATTTTTTAATTGTAATGACTTAATTTAAAGGACGCTTCATGAAATGACAGACTCTCACCTCATACATTTCCTTAAGATGATAACAATTATGATGATAAGAAGATGTAAAAATGCACAGCAAAATGCAAGACATGTTAAAAAAGCAACAAACTGCACTGCAGATGTACAAAAATTATCCAAATTCTGGAATAAATTAGTCAGAGTTACTTCATCAACTCATACCTTAAAACTGCCCAGTATCAACACTAATGTCATGCTGTTATGAAGGACATATCAAAACTAGACTTCTTGCTACAGGTGGTACTCTATGCTATTTTTATTGTTCAAGAACTGAAAAATGCAAGCATATTATAGTTACATACAACTCAAACGTTTATGGTCATAAGACAATCACACACAAAACTTGATGTCAGAAAGTAAATCTCCTAGAATATATGCCATGTACCTGTTTTCAGCATTCATGTGGTTAAGTTATTGTCACTGAAGCTTATTGGTCTACAAAATGAGAATTTTAAAATCTGTCCCTTCCTTACCTTTGCTGTACGTGTGCTGGTCAGGAGTTGGGACCCATGTACAGTATCCTGAGGGGATGACAACAGGGGACAGAAGGAAATCTGTTTGTAGGTACCAAGGATCTAAAATACCCTGCATGTTAGATGAGGTTGGTTGAAAGGAAGCAATGGTATTCATGCGTGACGTATGACTCTGTCTGTGTTTTCTTATAGTTCCTGGAGATTTGCATAGGGGTGTTATCATTGGATTTGGCAAATCATGGGAAGAAATAGAATTGAGAACATCTGGGGACCTCCTTCCCTGATGTCTGGAAAAGATGGGAGACCTATAAGGTATTGCTGCTTCACTGTGCTGTGAAGAAAATGGGGATGAAGGTGAAGAGACAAATGTCTTATCACAATGCCTTGTTGGAAAGCCAGGTGACACGGGTGAGGAGGAGTTTTGTTGCCAAAATGATGTTTGGGTGTCTGGTTTTGGGAAGGTAGAAAGTGGCACTGTTGAGGGTAAACTTGTCTGACTGGTGTTGGAAAAATTTTGCATAATGAGTGAAGTCTCAATGCCATCATCAAGCAGAGTAGCCCAATATTTTGGTTCTTCATCAATGCTGTGAGATGAGGATAAACATGATTCTTTATGTTGAGCATGTAAAGGAGATATGGGATCCTGAAGAGAAGGCATTGACATAACCCTTGTAAGACAGGAAGAAAGGGTTGTCCCTTTCAATGGCATGGTACTTGATGAGGGACCAAATGGCACCATTACAAGAGATGGCATGGACAACCATCGTGCAAGAGGAGTGTATGTATTCAAGCCATTTGGCATGTATGATATATCATCCATTGGCAGAAATGAGAAAAAGAGGTTCTCAGGAAGGGTGTTTTGGCTAAGTGGCGAGACAGAATGTAGATCTTCATCAGAAGCAAGAGGTACTTTGGAAAGGTTTTCAAAAAGCTTTGTCTTGGGCAGTTGTTGAGGCGGAGGAGATGGTGTAAATGAGAGTGGATGTATGTTAGCTGGTAAAGAAGATGGAGGTGTTACTATTGGAAATGTTATGCAATCTTCAAGATCTGCAGATCGAACAAGAAGTTTCTTTATGTGCTGTGACTGTTCCTTTACAGCTACATTCTGCTGCTTGTTGCTTGTTTCTAATGACAACATGTTTAAAGGTTCTGACAATGTAAAGTCAGGTGAACGAATAAACAGTCTCTGAATCTGATGAAACTGCCTGTCCCCTCTTTTCTGTTCTTCTTTTAGTTTTTGCTCATGTTTTCTGTGCTGTCCTCCTGGGTGTGTTGTTTGAATTTTTTCTTTTTCTTTATGTTCTTGAAATATCTGTGTCTGTTCCATCACAGATTGTTGGTGCCCTGATACCTGTTGACATTTTCCACCTGTCCTGATTTCACACACTTTTTGTGGTTCTTTCACCTTCTCAATGTGCTTAACATTTTGTACCTCTGGCAAAAACTTTGCATTCTCTTTGTTAACTCCTATTTTTATTTCCAAGTTGCTACTTTCAAATTCTTTCAGTTGTTGCTCTCTCTTTTGCTGTTGCCTGCACTTGTGTGATTGTTTTTTTGACCAGCATTGCTCATGTTGCTGGTCTTCATAACACAATGCCTGTTCTTTATAACCTTTCTGAATGTGCATTTCTTGCCTTTCCTTGTACGTTTTTGGTTTCTGCACCGCAGAATCACTGAGGAGTCTGTCACGAGGCAACACAAAGAGTTTCTGTACGAAGTGCTGTTGATGTTCTGGAAGAATTGAAGAGTATGCTTGATTTAGATCATGCACTGATGGAACATCTTCAACATTTTTTGACAAGTCACTTTCAATTTGAATACTTTCAAACATGTTTGTCTTGGGCATTTCATTTTGTGACAGTTCATGTGGAAGCTCGATGTTTTTGCCAATTCTGAACCCAGAAGATGATTGTGCATGATTTAATGGGGTGTGTTTCTCTGACAATTCCAAATCTTCAGGCAAGTTTTGCTGTCCTTGGAAGTTCTCTAACATACCCATGGAACACTTCAGATCTGCCCTGAACAAAGCAGGAGTATTTTCTTGTCCAGGTGTCACTTCTGTATCCAAATACTCTCTCACACTGCGGACTTCTATTATCTCTTTTCCAGTATCTGATGTTTTAACCAAAACTTTAACCTCAGCTCTGATGGGCCTGCTGTCTTCAAAAGGTAATTGCTTTTGAGAACTTCCATACTCAGTGGGTTCAGTGTTAGATACAGTCTTTTCTAGCTCCAGATGCTCACTTTGTAAAACAACATCATCACTTGAATGTGAATACTTAACAACTGCACTCTCCAAGCATGATACATTTCTCAGTAGCTGCGACTCATCCATCTCTACATCTGATACCAACTGGCTGACACTTTGCTCTAGTTCATGCAGACTGTGCCTTAGGTTGTTCTCACCAAAAACGTCAGCCTCAATGCCATCATCAAATTTACTTGAATGATTTGTCATTTGCAAAGAATTCCCATGATTTTGAGCATGTGTGGATTTAAATAGATGACTAGACAAATTTGTGGGCAAAGCCATACACTCATTCTCCTCAGAACTGTTAGAAATCTGCATAACTGAATCAATGGGCCATACATTCAACCATTCACTATCTCTTGAACTGTTAGATTCCAAATGTACACTTGACACTGGTAGCATAGTATCATCAGCTACTTGCACAAATGTTTCGTCGGGCCAGTTATCAGGCCACTTGTACTCATACAAAGGATAACTTCTACCTTCAGACATATTGATATGCTTTGCTGCATCCCTTTGCTGGACAGAATGAGACAATGGAGTGGGAGACACTGCCATTTCTTCATCCAGTTTCCCTGCTGACTCTAGTTCAGCAGAATAGCTAACTAAATCAGCTGGCTGAACTGCATCACATACATCTATAAAGTCTGTAGAACTCTCAAACATGGTATTGTCTGTGTCTTGTTCTGATTTTACTTCAACTTCATTATTGACACATTTCTTTCCACTACATTTCCGAGGTAAGAGTTCTATCACAGTTTCTTCATGTGGCAGCATATTGAAAATATTTACATGTGTGTTTAAAATGGGAACTGCCTGCACTTCATTCTTCAGTTCTGAATGGAATTTAAATTTTTCAGCTTCATCCAACAGTTTCTCGTGCACTGACATTTCTGAGCATATTTGTTCTGCTGTAGTTTCCAACTCATCTACATGAGTGTCAACTTCGGTAACTGCAGCACCAGTGGAACTTGAAGCAACACTCTGGGATTCCCTGGGTAAAACAGTCAGTTTTTCAGGATTCACAATATCACTGACAGGTTTATCTCCACTCTCTACTTGCGAAGCCACTAACTCTGTGTCTTGATTTGACAACAACTCCATAAGTTGCATTAATGGGCTGTTTGTTTGTATTGCCATTGTGGGTGCCACTAAGGGTTCTGAAGCCTCTGTGTATACTTGTGATTGTAATGAGTCAACTTCATTAACCTTCCTATGGATGCATCTCGCCAAATGCAAACAAGAGTGGGTAGTATTCAAGATATCAATAGACTGCCATGGTACAATCTCTGGAAAGAACTGAATCAGATCAAACTCTGGCTGCACATGCACACTGCTTCTGTGGTTTCTTGCTTCACATGTAACATCCAATGGCACTTCCTTAGAAAAGCTGATATTTAATGTTTCAGTTTCTACACATGAATCTGATTCAGTATCAAGTGCTGGTGAAAGTTCTTTAAAAATATCAACTTGTTTCATAGCATCAGAATCTTGACTTTGACTTGGGGGTGTCAGTAACTGGAATTCACACTTCTTTTCTGATTGTATGTGAAGAAGAGTTTCTGAAGAACCTACACTTACAGACAAAGTTTCTGATATCTGTGGGGTTTCTCTGGATGGAATTAATTTCATGCTACTGACTACATGAGGATGGGAAATTTTCATGCATTGAGGTCCCAAACATCCCGACCCTTCAACTGCAGCACTGCATGTTGATGTGCTCAACATCCAATCTGGGATTGAACATTATTTAATATTACTACATGTGTACTAAAGTAGACAACAAACAGAAAAGAAACCATAAATAATGGTGCTGTGTAACAAAGCTACCTCTATTAAAAAAAGTTACAGACATGTAACACATTAAGCTAGAAAATGTATGCCCAGTATAAAAACTCCGGGACATTTGTTCTAGTTTACTTAATTATAAAAAAACAATACTTGTGGAAAAGTGTATTAGATAAAATGTGTTTAGTATTTCTCTGCAGTTCGCCTCAATACACTTTTCTCTGATAAATATTATATCAGTAACACTTAGAAATATGTGCAGAAACTTAGTTTAACATTTTAGTAACCATCCCCCCCCCCCCCGCCCCCCGCAAATATATATATATATACATACTACATGCCATGATATCCTTTCACTGGTAGTCAAGTCACTAGAAATGGACGCACAGACATAGTAAAGTTACTAAGGTGCACCTTGGCAACTTTTCATTGAAAACTTGCTCAACCTTTATAAACTATTAGATGCCTACTATGACAGACATTAGATAAATGTTGTTTAGAATTATGAAGGTGGTAGCTTGTAATGTAGGCATTGCATCTGTCACCCAACACCTGCAGTATAACGAGGGTGCAGTGTAGTTTAACCTTCATTAAAATTAGTCCAAACTCTGCATCACAGAGCAAAAACTTAATAGAGGTGCTAAGTCTACTACAAAGGATGACTATAAATGAACTTCATATACTAAACAAATTATACTACAAAAAACAAGATATGTACAATAATAAAATTCACAGAGCACAAATAAGTCTCAAAGTTTTGATTATCACTTAATAGGATTTCAAAGTGAGCCCCACCAGTGACTATATATGTGAAAATGATAATCTTATCCTATGCATAGCATAGTTGTATGCAAACTAATTCACGAGCACCCAGAATGTGACATCTGACATTGATAAAATTTTTAGGCATTTGGACAGGTGGCATAGACAATGTCAACAAATCTCCTTTCCATCTTCCTGGGAAATGGTTGTTGGGAAATTCTGTCACACTCCAGTGAAAATGGGAGAGTGCACCACTGTATTACCACAGTCTTCTTCAAGCTGTGGCAATGATTACAGTTCCATAATGTGAAGATATGCAGTGCCCATGTACCCCGAACACACAAGCATTTGGATTGCATCTGGCATGCTTTGTAGGCCACTCACTGGCACACTGTGATTCCTGACAGCTCCTGACAGCAAAACAAATGTGATTTCATTGCTGTTCACAAAGCTGGAGAGGAAATGATCACTGACAGAAATTTCTCCCATCACTGCAGCACAAACTGGAGCACGCTTAACACTGTCACTAGTTTAAGCTGAAAATTTTGAACTCTGAAGCACCTCAACTGCAAACACATCCAGACAGTTTTCCAAACTGTTGGCTCAGGAATGGCAAGTTCCTGCTTAATAGGGCACGCTGATTTTCATGGGCTGTGAATGAATGTCTGTCATAATCTGTCAACAGTTGGTTTAATAACTGGTGGGCATCCTGAATTTTTACCCCTGCAGGGACAGCTACTTTCTGTAAACTGCTTGTATCAACCATAAATGGACAACCTGGTGCGTGGATCCAAATCAAACTATCTTTGAAACAGTCACTGCACTGCCCTCACTAATTTACATTGTGTGAAACAACAAATATAAGGTTACTCGTACTTCCCATATTTTCAGTGGGATACCTGTATTATCTATGGCGACTGCAGTACATGTAGTGGCTGTTATGGTACACACATTTATGTTAAATAGTGCTTGTTATGCTCCACAAATTTAATCATTGTGTAGAACATACACTGTTCAGAATAATTTCTTAAACATGCAAAGATAATTGACTGTTATCCTGTATATTCAGGTACAGCCTTGTTCACAATCTTTGCAGTGCAAGTTGCAAGTTCCAGCCTAAAATTTGACTGAAGCAAATATCAATACCAAAAAACTTCAAATGACATGTTTAACCTTGTAAGATCTATTTAAATACTGATATTGTTTAATACACAAATAATAGTGCAATGCCTGCATTACCATTAGACCAAACTTTGGATTGCAGAACAAAAAATTAATGGAGATGCCAGGTTAAGTTTACTCCCATGACTTCTATAATGCCTCTAAAAGTAAACCTTGTTACTTGGGATGCCACGTGATAGTGTGGTAATTGATAACGATATTGCACCGAATTATCAATACAACATGCTGTTAGTAGCACACTTTGCTTATTATATAACACTGTACGACTAAAATTTCCAGTATTAGGTAACACATGCAAAGAAAATAAAATTAACAGGAAGATTATATCTGACAGTTAATATAAATGTAAGTTCTCAATACAGCATATTATGGGCAGTCAGAGAGAGAAAAAAAGTAAGGTTGAAACTTTTAGACCACAAATTCACATATAACTGCAGTTGCAAAATGGCTCAGCTATATGCAGGCTGGAATTAAACACCAACTCTAGGCAAACAAATGTACACACAGAGGGACCTAAACAACTTCATATAAAAATATTCAGTAACTTCAGAACTGTAACAGTTACATATACAAAATTACTTGTTTTGGTGACCTTATACCTACATCTACAACTGCTACACTTACAGCTGGTATCAAATCCCAGCCCATACACAGATGGGTCATCTGGGTGCTACAGTTAGTAGATATTGGATCTGTGGTGGTCTAGAATATTCTAACCAAATATCTGTGTATGCACGTATATGGTCATTATTTTATCTTACAACTATTGCTTTCCACTTCCTGTCAGCTTGTTTATCATATTAACATAGCCATCCAACCTGACCACACATACATGTGGCAGAGTAAGGGCAAGAAGTGCCATATGATAGCTGTCAGGCCAAATAAGGTCCATGTACTTTTAGTGACAACAGCAACAAAGTAAATAGCTCCCAGTCAAAATTTGAGTTTGACAATTAATGTAGACATCTGCCATATGAGATACAGAGCGAGGACATAAAATATGATAGCCACCTAGAGAAGCACTGTATTATGAACTGCTTATGTTTGAGATTGTAGGAAATTACAGCACAGAATCTAGTTGTCAGTAAAGTCGAGTCTTCAATAATTTCAATCACCCAATCAGCATGACATATGGTAATCACAGATCAGTATATTATGAACTAGATTATAACAGTACAACAAGGAACATCATACATTTCAACCACCTGCAGTGCCATCAAGATTATTTCTGTGTTATACATGTTCTAGTACAAATGTTTCCAGTGATTACAGCCAACAGACGTATTGATACGAAGGGATACCGTTTGTTATAACTGTTTTAAAGGAAAAGGGGGATACTACACAGATAATTCGATGTGTTATCGCTATCAACTACAATGGGTGAAACCACATCTACAAGAACATTCTTTAAGCTCATTTGAAATGTATGTGGAACTTCAAAATGTGCATAACCTGTATAAAATACAGTTATGCAATGAATAAAAATATATGAGTGCATGCATTTCACTGACAAGGTGCTCATGATATAACCTGTTGCAATCTAAACATTAAAGTATATCAGTGACAAAAAAATGAGTCACCAGTGGTGCCAACTGAATCAAAAGTGTCAGTAGAACCATGCAGATATAAAAAGTGCTGATTTAAACACAAACTTATAGATTAAAATTTCTTGAGATTCAGACTGTTTGACAAAACCGAAGTCAGTTGATAGAATTAGAGGAATAAGATCATTACATTTCAAACTGTTTATCATGTGTCAAGTGAAATCAGTTCATGTGTCTTAAAAAAGGACAAAAAACAACAGAAAACAGTGAAGTTGATAGTCTGATGTCAAATCTCCATTAAGGCTGCAAATAAAATCAATAACACAAGTAATTGTACCACAGAGTGTTGCTGACAAGGGGCAAAGAAACTACTCAAAATCACCACTTGTCCCATGGTTTATCAGACTTAATGTTATTACTATTCTTCCACATGAAAAATGGCTTTTTACTCCTCGCACATTACAAAAACAATGCATTTTAAGTCACATTTCTGCCCCTTTGGACTTTCTGTCCGCTTTACTGACTCATGTACCCTCAGAACAGATCACTAAATACAACATTTATAAGTTTCTAAATGCTTTCCCATTATGCAGAACAACTAGATGCAGCAGAACTTCTCTGCCAAGACCAAGTTAAACATAATAAAGAAGGTTATTATTAGTGCACTGTATCATAAAATACCAAATGAAGCAGAATCTGTTTTGCAAGTCACAAAATACAAAATGAACATGAGGACTGTACATGCAAATATGATGTGTGTGAGCTATGTGGCTAAAGTAAATTAAATTGAATTAAACAAACAAAAAATACTAATACAATTATTAATAAACCATTATAATTGAATTAAATTATGATTGATGGTTGCCATTTCTTGTATTTCTATAACAATGTAAGCAGTTCTATTATGAGAAGTAATGTAACAAATGCAGGTACAATGTACACAAACCATGAACTGACATACACACTTTGCATTTCTTTCTTTCAGATCTAATTCAGTACTAGGATGTTTCATAAATGTGCATTAACAGATACATTCTAAGACTGAAACCAGAATCTGTTCCTAATACAAGATATGTGAACGTAATAGACACTAAAATTTAGTGCAAGGTATTCTGCTGACACTTCAGCTGCTGTAATCTGAGGTGCATGATATCTAATATCATAAGTATGGTCACTAGAAACATAACATAGCAAAGTCCAATATCAGGGGGGGGGGGGGGGGCAATGCTGCCCTGTCCATGCCATGAAGGCATGTACAGGGAGGAGAGATGTATGGCCACCCATTCTTAACCTTGGTTCTAGACGGGAATGAGCAGTCAACATTATGCTCTGGCCATGGGCAAAACTGAAAAAATTTAAAAACTTCTTTGCAAAATCACATAACAAGCCTTGCTATTAGTAGAGTTGGAATCTGCAAGTAACATAGGGTTCAGAGTGGCGAAATACTGACCTTGTACGCAACCACTGTATTGAGTACTGAACATGAGTACAAACAGTCAATATCACCACTTTGGAAGTTGAAGCCAAGTCTGAGAGTGAATGACAGTGAGTTGGCATTTTTCAGGCAGTCTTCCTCTTATACTTACTTAAACATACACACTGGGACACACAGTACCTCATCTAAATGACAACACTGGAAGTGAACTCAATGTAAGAGCATAAAAGATAAAACAGTGTCTTCACTGGACATCCATAATGAGAGAAATGTCTGTGTCCTACACAAATGTCACCCCAGTATTAAAATGCATATTTACAGTTTGAAAGTTTACCATGTATTTGCATGTATATTTATTACAAAGAATGTCAGAGTACAGGTGCCTAAAATGGATAATAACTTATTGCCTAACAAGATTAACCCTTTAAAGATGAAGCATATTTGTTTTATATAAGGACAGTGCGTACCGTGCTGTAAACACTCTCCACTTCGGTTATAAAAAAACAATCCCTTAATGTTTTATAAGGCAAAAGTTGCTGTTTGTTCTGAGATCCATACAAAACACATAAATGCAATGTGGGCACCACGCAGAATTTTTTAATGTCAAACCTGGTGGTATGTAAAGTTACCGCTAGGCTTTAAAAGGTTAATTGGACAGAAGTCAGAATACTAGAGGAGATGAACCCTGAGATTGATACACTACCCTTAATGTGTCATTTGTAGATGGTATGTTACTGAAGATGAAGGTGGGTTGGGGGGAGGAGGAGGAGGAGGAGGAATTAGGGCATGGGAGGAAGCAGAGGGGAGGAGAAGAGGTAAATGCAGCTACTGCAGCATCCTACAAGATGTCATTACACAGATTCTGATTTCAGACTTCACTGGAATTAACATAATTTCACAAATACGTATGTATGAGTTATATCTCTGTTTTTCTCACCTGGTACTGTAGTATGAACGCGTTTTTCTTTCTCCTGAGATTTCTCCAACCATTCTGCAACAGAAAACCAGCAAAACTGATGAGACTACTGTCTGTCAGTACACGAATTCTTTTGCCTCAATTCACACTTTTCATCACCAACTTCCTGAATATGACATATGAGAAGGTGAATATTATCCTCAATCAACTACATACATGCACACATTTAAAAACATGTAAATAAGCACAGTAAGCATGCAAAATACTCAACAAGACATACAAAAATTACTGCATACACAAATAGAATGTATAAATGCATTACAAGCTTAATTAATAATCATTTCTGCACTAATGACAATGCTGATAAACTATGCACATTTAAACTGAACAATTTGTTGCAAAACAATGTAACCAGCTTTATATACTTGTATTTGACAAGTACGTAACCAGTTTTATATACTTATATTCAACAAGTATATAAAACTGATTACTTTACGCATATCTGTGATAACTCAATTGACAGACACTATAAATGACTGAACTCTAATGATTATGGCCAAAAAGTCTAAATTGGGTTTCTACTTAACTGGTAACAGAGCATATTCCTTACTTACTTTGGAGCCACAAACTTTAGCAACAACACTTTCGACCTTGTGATGCTATATGCGACAGGCATTTTATACTGTTCTGTGCATGGAAAGTGACAGGTATTGTTAACACTGTTCATAAAGGCAACCAATGAGAATGTCATAAATATTGAAATTCACTGAATATGAGACTAAACACACAAATCATTCTTTCTGGCAAAGACTAGAAGTCAAGAACACTGAAATGCACTTCCCATACAATCAACTTCTAAAGAAAATTTGGAAACTGAGAAAACCAGTCCAACAGTCATTGCAAGTACAGAAAACAAATGTTGCCTGAAATGAGGTATTAACCAATGGTACTATCACACTATCAAACGCGATTTTTTATTTGTAAGTAAGCATGTAATGTATACTTACAAATACAGAGTTCTGTATGATGGCATAGAAGTGCCATTTGTTAATACAGATAACACAACAGGATGAGAAATATCAAAGTAAAGCTGAGGTATATTAAAGTATATGAATACAATACAGCAGTGCCACAAAGATGTACTCCATTACAGATGCTTGGACAGCTCAAACACTGGGACTGCAGGTTTAAATCCAACTCAAAGAATGGATAAGTGTGTGAATGTGCATGTGTACTTGTATGTGTGATTTCTGTGTTGTTTTGTGTAAGAAGGGACATTGTGATGGCCCAACCTTCTGGTTAAAGAGGTGAATTCGATGATACAAAACAGAATAACCAAAATTAAATTATGCTTATCATATCTCGGCTGCACCACACTTACCGGCAGAAAAAAACAAAATGTTTCACATTATCATGCAAAAACTTAATATGTCAGAGTCACAATGGTTGGAAGTACCAGTTCTGAGTTCAGATATGTATGACACATTCTCACTGGCTGGACAAACAGACTATGCAAAGAAGTACCTGTTAACAGGAAGTATAATGTTATCCCTTGTTCTATTATATCTAGCTACACTATGTGTTGCAACTCTATTACTTTTAACTATATAACTGCCATGAGATTTACACATGTACTATCATGGTATGTTCAGAAAAGTTGCTGTCAAATTACATACTTCACTTCTCACTTCTTTCTTCATAAATACTCATGTTCCTGTTATGAACAAAATGAAATCTTGATTCTCTGCTGAATGACCACCATCATCACCAGAAAAATGCTACTTCTAAATCTGATGTTACTTTGCTCTGCAGTACATCAGAATTTATGGGTACAGACAGGCTTCTGATGGAACAAGACATCTGTGCTGTAGAAGTCTGATACATCTAGTCATTCCTTGAATTGTAAAAATGTCAACATCTTTGTCTTTTTGTCGGCTGTTCAAAATTGTGAACCTCTTGTTCAGCAAGTGACTCCTATGAGCTATAAAACTTGCACCTCTTGGTGTTACATGCAGTATTCAGCACAGAGTTGTAACTGCAGTAACAGTGTCATGTATGTTGGTAGTCTCTCACATGTCTTCCAATCTGTTTAATATAAAGACTTTACAGATATTTGTTTTGCCAGACTTCAGACTGGAGCCAATCAATCAGTATGGCTGGAGTGATTCACTTGCATAGAATTCAGAGCATATACTGGTGTTTTGTTCAAAAGCAGAGGTTTTCACACTGACAAATCTGTTTAGGAACACTAATAGATCTTCCTCTTTATGAAACTAAAGGATTTGGTAGTTTATTACAGTAAATGTCCAGCAGAGCACCTTCAGATAAAGCATGAGCACAAACAACTGACTTCTGATTTCTTCTTTGCCTTCTTTCATCATAAGCCAGAAACTTGTCTTCTTATTGTGAAAATATGTTGCTGTGCCTCAAGTAACATAATTAATTTCCAGCATGGCTGAATTATTTACATAAAATATGGCCCATGACTGTACAAATAATGTCAAGGACATGATACTCATGATGATTATGTATCCTACTTTTCATTGACTTAATCCTTCTGGCCACACTATTGCCCACGGGTCGACTCAGCCTCTAACAGAACTGAGTACCAGGGAAGTCTCCTGGGAGTAAAGGTGGCTAGTACGTAGGGCTGACACCCGTGCCACCTTCACGCATGCCGATTGTCTACAAATTCTGGGAGCCTCAACCTCCTGGAGCCCTAAGGGCCCGTCCAGGCCTGTATGGGGATAGCTTTACCTTTATATATCCTAGTGGTGTTCAAATGACTGTAACCCTGATTGCTGTTGACAGATGAAAGCTAGTGGCTATGTGTACAAAGACTTGTTCAGTTCCAACTGAATTCACAACTGCAAGCTAAAGGATTACTACCAACTGGCTCCAAATTATAATGTGGAACTGCTACTTGCATGGAGGGCAGATCTGCTCTAATGCAACTGGAAGGAAGAGAAGCAGCAGCAAAGGACAAGTCTAGTATGCTGATCATACCTTCATGCCCTTGAGTTGAATTCCCGCTACTAGTTTCAGATGCTGACAACCCCGAGGATGACCTCCACTCCATACTCAGCTGTCCATGACACTTCCCTACACAGACACACACCGTATTTTGGGTTTCTTTCTCAGAGGCCACACACACACAAACTTGGCCTTCTACATCTATAACATGTATGTTGTCATCTGGTTGGTCCTGTGGTAATTCCTCTTCAGTGAGGCCAAATTCTTCAACATCAGTGTCAACTTCCCAAATGTTATCACATCCTTGTAGATGATCCACCTTTCCTGATGCACCTGTGTCAGAGTCATGGGTGCTTTTCATACAAATGGTTGACATGATGTGGTTCTCAATGCCTAAATCCATTTCTACTGGTGCTGAAGTTTCTCTGTGAGAAGACATCAAAAGATCTCCACCATCTGTAGATTTTAAATCTACAACTTCAGTTGCAATGTCACTATACATGTCAGGGCCTGATGATGTCCCTTTAATAACAGATGCAGCAACAGATGTTCTAGGTAGTACCTGCAGCATGTCTGTTGGGAATGGTCCATTATCCGTCTCCTTCAGAGAAGCCACTGCACTATAATCCATATGCGTAACAAAACAACGAGTAATGCTTGTGTCTTCCTCCGACATGCCCATGTACTCAATATCTCTGTCACTATCGTCATGTTTTCTTGATGAAAAAATTGGTGCTGGCGTATGCTGGGTCGAATACTGTGTTTCACTTACCTCAAGATTTCTAACATCTGTGATTAAACCCTTGTCTCCTTCAAGCAAAATCAACCTTAATTCTTCTTTGCATGTTCCATGTCTACCACTTAGAAAACCATGGAAATACAGGCCTTCTGTGACTGTGTTAGGTTCTTGACTGTTGTGTACATCAAGATCATACTTATACTGTCTCAGAACTCTTCTTATCTCACTAGTGTCTATTATGCTGCCATCAAAGACACTAAATTCTGGAGAAGTTTGCTTGATGTCAGATTCTCTCTGAACACCTGATCTTGTGGACAGATCATCAATATCAGTAGTGCACAACCCACTTCCATCTTCAAAAGGCAGTGCGTGGGATCCAACGTCTGACTCTAGCAGTGAGATATGCAATAGTGATTTGTGGAAATTGTCCCTAACAGTAGGTATATCATGATGGAACTTCAGAGTCTTCTCATTTGCTTTAATCTTAAAACTTTCACAACCAGCCACAGTTCTGCCGTCCCTAACAGGAGTGAACAAACTGGGCTTCGCGTCATGTACTTGACTCCTACTTAACACTTGCATATCCCGCGCACAGGTATCAAAGTTTTCATCTCTGATATGTGCTGTATTCATGGACAAGATCTTCCCTGAAGGTACAACCACCAAATACGCTTCACCATCAACATCCATAAACTTAATCTCAGAAGTTCCTTTCTTCCATTTAGATGAATTTTTGTAACATTTCAAAACCATGTCACTGTCTCCAACGCTGTCTTCAGCAACGTTATCTTCAAAAATGGACTTCTTCTGCAATTGCAGATCTTTGACTCTCATATTTACAGCTTCATGAGTTCCACCTGATTCAAGGTCCACCATACCTGAATAAGTTTTCCTTGCCACATAACAAGGTTCACTATTCACTCCCTTTGGTTTACTTTCATGTACCATAGCCGCTGTACCACAGAAATACTGCACTTCCTCCAAGGGTGAAATAAGTAGAGACTTGGCACCATCTATGTTCTTTTCCCTGCTATTCCTAATTTCTTCAGTCACTTCCACATCTTCATTGTCAGACTGGGAATTTACACATGGTTCTCGAACACCAAGCCCAACTATAAATTTATTTTGTGGTCTATTTATTGGTGGAGGATGGGAAGATTTACCTCCATCTGCAGAAAAAATGTGAGCTAATTCTGAATGAAAAACACCTTGCTCCTCATGTGATTCAAGGGAGACAAGTGAAGCAAAAGAATCATAATCCACAAAGTATGGTAATTGTTGGCCAGTGGAAAAATTATATATAATGCCCTCATTTCCAAGTAACTGATGGCCTTCTACAGCAGTAATGGCACTAACCCTGCTGTGTCTACAACCTGATGACATAATGCAGTGACATCTCTGCTTACTCAGTTCCTCTTCTTCTGAGTCAGACAAATAAACAACATTTGGCCTGTTACTTGGAGAAGAATACGATGGTGATAGAAGCAAAGAATGCTTTCTTCCCATTTTGTGGGCAGATGGAATGTGAGATAACAAACAACCTTTCTTACCAACATAGTCTACATCAAAGGATTTACCAGAACTGAGTCTGTCCTTTACTTCAGTAATTTCCCTGTCACACACAAAATTGTCAAGAGACTTGATAGTTTTAAGTTCATATGATTCGCTAAAGTGGATGCCCTTATCTGTTGGAGTCACAGATTCTTCCACATCTGCAGGACTCCAGGTTTCTGTCTTACACCCACTAAGAAACCTAGTACCTGGGTCAGAAAAGCCTTTACAGAGCATTACACTTGACTTGTGACTTTCTTTAAACTCTGCATGACTGGCAGTAGTATCTGGGAAATCTAACACGTCACCAAATGGAGTGGATATTTCAGGGCAGGATGATATTTTTTCATCTTCATCATCACTGTCACACATCTCAGACCATTCTAAGTCCACACACCCATCATCTACTGAAACCCTTGGTGCATTATCGTAAGGCCTTGTGACAAGCACATCGCTATTGCTTCCATCATCAGGCGTGACTGCAAAGAAAGGTACGCCGTCACAGTTGAATGCCATGCTGTTAATATAACTTAAGAAAACTGGTGGCTGTTCACTCATACAGTTACTCTCAGATGTGACAGGGCAGTGTCTGTTAATTTCACCAGGGTCCAGGTTCCCCATCTTGACAGGAATGTCATCAATAGGAATCATATCCTGGTCCTCATCTGTTGCTTCTGCAGCCTCTTCCTCTATCACTGCAAGAGGGTTAGAAGAAGATTCTACTACCGCGTAGTCAACTTCTGAACCTGAAGTTGACAGCGTATGAATATCCTCTTCGCCCATATCCAATATATCTTCATCTTCACTTAGTAAGGCGCCTGTCAAATCTGTGGCCAAGTTGAACCTTACCAATCCACGTGTGTGTGGGTCTTGAACAGGGATGGAATCTTCTACAGAAGACCCAATTCCAGAAAACTGGTCACATATTATCTGGAGATCAGATCGCACAGACACACACATTGCAGCTAACTGTAAATCACTTAAAATTGTAGAGTCTCCTTCCGAAGAACATGGAATCACTTGCCATTTTGGTACATTAAGTTCTAAACCACAGACTTCGTCATATCTATTACATTCAGTACCAAACTTACCTTCAAAACGCTCACAGTTTACAAACTGTTTAGAGTAACTAGTTTTAGAAAGTAAATTATCTACACTAGGCTTTCCTGACTCCGAATCCCAGTGACTGTCTGACCCCACATTCATATGAACCTTATACAAAAGTAGGTCTAGCTCTGAAGCCATGCTCTGAACAGAAGCAACAGCAGCCAAAGTTGAATGGAATGTAGGTGCCGACTGCAGGTCGTCTGTTTTACCTGGCGAGGAGAGGAAAGCAGCAACTGCTTCATCCTCTTCACCCTCTTCATCGTCCTCATATTGGAATTTGTGTTTCACTCTAGGAGGAGTAACGGCACGGAAGTCCAAGATGGGGGACAGACGTTCCTCAGAAACTTGCGTACAGGTCCGAGTCTTGGGGACGGCATCAAGCAGAACTGTTGATGAAGAACCGTCAAGGCGTAGGACGGACGAGTCTGGAGCTAACTGCTCAGACTCAGTGACAGAGGGGACGGCACAATAATCAAGCATGAGATCCGAAGTTCGAAGTTTAGGACCGGTGACATCATGGATCAAATCCAAGGACCGCCTTGTAGGTTTGGGTGAAGCCGGAGAAAGTCCGGTTCGTAGCCGCGTTTCCACGCTCAGTTCATGGTCAGAGGAAGAGGACGGGAGTGCTACGGAGTCTGACAACGAGGAATCGGTAGTGTCAATGAGCGAGACTTCTCCTTCCGTAACGGTGTTCCCAACGCCAGGGACAGTTTCATGAAGAGACGACCGAGAACCGCCCACGACCGCGACACGGCGGACAGCGTCGGATGATGTTGGCTGCCGGTATATGACTTCGATTGAGCCGGACACATCCACGGTACGTGTGAAAACCTCCGAAGTAAGGATCTGTGTTACTCCAGACTGAGAAGTCTGTCGGACCATACGACTTGGGCTAGACGGCAGGGACGACGGAGTATGGGTACTGAAATCGACGCGCTCGGTAGTTCGCGAAGCCGAAGTCGCGGCGCGAACCGGAGAAGAGGATGGAGAAGGACTCGGCGCACGACTACTACTTCTCTCTGACGCGACGGCGGACCACTTATCAAGTATAGATTTCATGGACGGGGATGATTCCGGACTAGGTACAGGGGACAGAGGAGAAAAAGTATGTGCAACAACAGTATCGTTGAGGTCTGTGACATGAGAATGGGGTGTTGTCATATCTTGTTCTGCAGGCGCTAGAATTCGCGCACTCCCGGAAACTGGAATTACCGTTGTGCCATCTGTATTAGTTACTTCCGTCGAATCCGTGGCCTTTAAAACGTCTTCACTATCTATTTCAAGCCGTGACTCTAATTCTGGTGCATGTTTCTCCATCTTTACTTTCAACGTGGTGTCAAAAACTGCTTCAGTAAGTTTTCTGCCTTTTCCAGACACACTGGCTGCTTTTATCTGTTCTTTTACTGCGCCACGTACCTTAGAATGCTCACAGCGTTTTACTTTTCCACCACATTCCTGAGACCCATCACCTTCAGGTGATGGTTTTTTAAAAGTGGAATACAGGCGTGACTGCTTGATACTAGAAGAAGAAGAAGATACATCTCTAGTGACTGGGCGTTTCTGAGGGGCGGTGGTGTTACTTGACGATCTGGCATTAGTATAACTGGTAACCAATTTCTCTTCCGTAGTCACCACAGAACGAGTAGTAACTGCTGATGTGGTTGGCTTAGTATGTTTCGAAATGTTTAATTGCTTCTTAGTTTCTTGAACATTCTTTTCAGGAAACGCGCTTGTGTTTTCAACTTTTTTTGATTTCGTAAGTGTTTGAGAGGTTTTGGGTACAGCTCCCGCCGACATTTGTTTTGGTGCAGGCAGTTTAGACGACGATGTGGCGCTTGATGAATCTTCAGGTTCCGTAGTAACCCGTCTTTTAACAGGAGAGTCTCTGTTAAAATATGAGCTACGTTCTGCAACTGTCCGTTCCACTTTCAAATCTCTAGAAAGAGTTGACGCCATATAGCCACGATATTTGGATACGGTCCCACCGCTTGGAACTTGAGTAGCCTGTGAAAATTTATTGGCTTCTTTCGGACGGCGAATGGCTGTCACACGGTCGTCAACCTTCTTCATGGCAGCAGTAGGTTTAGGATCCCGTGTGGATTTAAATACAGTGGAATCGTTTTGTACTTGCTTCTCTGAACACTTAGTCTTTGATTTACTTTTAATAGATGTTTTCTGGATTGAACTCTCATCGTGTGTTGTGTCCTGTGGCACCATCTCAGCATCGCGACTGACCGAAGGTTCGGGAGCATGCAACGTTACGGGTTGACTGGAAATTATATCTTCGCACACACATATAGATCGTGTGGTTCCAGTCTCAAATTCAAAATACTTAGTACCCGATTCTGTTGTAAATAATTTACCTTCGGTGCCAAGGTTACTGGTCTTCTCAGCTGTTAGAGTCACTTCAAGCAAATCATCTTCCATTACTATATCATCTTGAGAAACGTGAAACACAGAATCAGATTTAATGTCCCAGTTAGATGTTTCTGTAGGAATTTGTATTTTCTGTTTGCCTGTGTACGTAGACTGTTCTTGCTGAGACAAAACTTCAGATTGCAGCGGAGAAACAGGCTGAAATGCCTCTAGAAAATCAGCTGACAATATGTCTGCAGAAGACTCGAATTTCTCTGAAACAGACATGCTATCTTCCAGGATGATCTCAGAAATAACAGGCGTTACTCTTCCTGCTGCTGCAGACGTTTCCATTTCAAGCAGTCTATGCCGATCCTCGAATGGTGTAAGGGAGACGCGTTTTTCCTCTACAGAAACACAACGTTCAGTGTCTCGTGACAACTGCTCTGTCTCTGGAAATCCCCTCTCCGCTATTAATTCAACTGCAGGAGATTCGTGTTCTGCAACAGCTGAGGGACTGGTTTCTTGAACGAGTACCTTTTCATACCGAGATGCGATCTCAGCACAGTATGAAATGGATTCCTCTACAATGTGCTTCTGCAAGTCAGGCACTGCAGCAGGTGCACCATCACCACTTAGACTTCCTCCTTCTGTTTCACAAAGTGGCTCGTTGAGCTTGTCAGACATTTTAGCAGAAACAGAGGCCTCAACAATGCTTAAAGGAAGGGCTGGAGGCACAAAATCTAATCCGACTTCGCTCTGAGTTACATTTTCGATCAGACTTACAGATGATTTGTCTAATATCCCTTCTTTCTCAAGACAAATTTCGCCAGATGCTAATCCATTGAGTTCTGTGAATGTATCTGATACAGCATGAACAAGTTCTTCAATTATGGAGGTATCTCGTGTAAGTTCTGCTTCTTTGCCTCGCCCTGATATCCCTCGTGCCGGTGTCCCTACAGTATCATCTGGTGTATCTAATACATTGTTCATACTGGGTCCAGTCAATCCACACAGAGCAGCACTCAATGTTTGCTGCACTTCAGTAACTTGTGACATACATATAATTGACCCTGTATTACTGGGGCCAGACACGATATCTGAGTCTTCAGAATCGACTGTAGGCATACTAGCTTTAGCCTGAAACACAACGTAACTAGAACGTGGACATGAACCACTCCCTCCTCTTTCGGTTCGAGATAAAGTTTCACTAGAAGCAATTCCTGAAGACGCGTCCCTTGCATAAAATGGGACAGCATGCTTAATTATCTCATCGTCGAAATCAAGGACAATTTGCTCTTCTTTAATACACCCAAGATCAGTCAGTTCTATAAACTCACGTGATTCCGAAATAGGTAAAATTGACGACTCTTTTCCTTCAGGTGTAGGGGTGAGGTCTGGTTTCAACTCTCGGACTTCCTGCTTAATTTGACGCGTAACCTCCCTGACCTCACATATAAGTTCCTTCACTTCCGTTTCAGCAACATTAGTGTCGATAACAAGCCGCTGCTGGCGTGGCTTTCTTGTAAATCCAACCTTCTCGTCACTTGCATCGCAGATCTCACTGCGTGGAGGTATATTTGATGGTACGCCAGCCTCAGAAGAAGGAAGGCCACTTTGTGTATCATTGAATACGCCAGACTTAGATTTTGAAGATGTTTCCTTAAAACGATAATCAATTTTAGCATCGTATAAACCTTCCCTAGAGGTTTCTTCTAAGAAATGTGTCTCTAAACCTGCAACGGGTTTCTGCAGTTCAGGTTTAGATAAAATTTCCTCCTCTTCCTTAGTTATACGAGGCACAAAATGATGAGGTAATTCCCGTACTACGGATGACGTTGATACGTGCTCGGTTACCGATTGCGGATCAGGAGGATGGACGACCTGATAGCCAGTCGTTACAAGTGACGAATGGGATTTAGCCTCAAATGACACGGATAGGCCTACGTATGCTTCTGACTCTGCACACTCGGCAGTTTCGTCTACTTCTTTCTCTACTTTACTCTTCTCCAGCCCCACGTCCTGTTGAGACAAAACTGCCGAAACGTCTTCTACAAATGCCCCGGCTTCTAGATCACAATACTCCTGGCCCACGAGCACCAATTTCGGAGCCTTCCTCTCCGTGCGTTTGGCTTCAGCTTCAGTTTCTTGAGTCATAAGACCAATTACGCATGCTTCAGAAACCTCTTTCTCGAGCTCACACTGCTTTACCCTTAGGTCACTGGGTGCTTGGAACGCCATAGCTTCTCTCTCGGCATCCTTTTCTCCAGTTACCTTCAATCCTGATTCAAATTCGTTACTGTAACAGTCCGCTTTTTCTTCTTTCGGAAGTGCAGACCCTACTCCAGCCAGTATCTCCCGCATCTCATCACTCAACATACTCTCTTCACAACCTTCCATCTGACGTTTTAAATGAGATTTCTCAACATCTGCCTCCACTCCCCCTCGTTTGATTTCTACAGCTTGAATTCCGCCACTTGTTTCTACTTCCGTTATCACGTAAGTGATCAAACCACCTTCAATATAAAAACTCCCAGATTCTTCTGCAGGAAACTTATTATCGTCTTCACTGAAAAATAAGGGCACATCAGCTACATCGGATCCCATAGTTGGCATTTCCACAAAAAGTTTTTCTCTTACACTAGTCTCGTCCATTACTTTTCCGCCGGTCTCATTAATATTCTCACACCTTTCCAACATATGAGTTTCTTCTATTCCTGCACCAAAAAGACCAGGATCCTTTCTGTCCACGGACGTGTCTTTCGAAACCAATATATCACTAATTGCACCTCGATCTAGAACATCTATCAAAGCCTTCTGGGTAGTTCGGCCGGAAACTAACACTTCAGCTTCAGGTTTAGAATCCTTTAAGAGAAACTCGACGACAGCCCCCGCATCTTCCAACAAGTCTCCACCAACAGAAACCTCGGGTACTACTATTTCTCCGGTAGAGCCCTCCATCTGCATATCTAATGTCACGGCAGCATCCCCTGCACTCTCTTTTGTTGCAGATTCAGTGACAATTACCTCTGTACGTTCATCATTTGCAGGATCCTGCGGTCCTTCAGCAATTTCCAGTGTATCGCCCTCCATAACATAAACTGGTCGTGTTGTACTTTCATATTTCTCTGTCAAGGGTTTCGATCTTACCTCACCTACGGACGCAGGAATAGTTTCTGCCACATCAATAACATTTTCTTGCTCTGCAGTTTCTTTCGTACGGTCGGCAGCAATATCCTTATTATCGGTTCCTGTTGGTTCCTCCTGAAAAATGGCACGTACTACACCTAACATTCGTAAATCATTACTAGCCTTTACGTGAGATTCAGGCATGCCAGTTTCAATACAAACTGCCGTGTCTCCTAAAACAGCAGATACGCGAGCTTCCTCTTCAGCGATTTCAGCTACCACAGGTGTACATTCGTTCCGAATTTCTTTAGCTCCTATACCTTCGAGTACAGTTTGTTTAATTCGGGGTTGCATTATTTCTGCTTTAGAAAATCCCTCTTCAGCCTCTACTTCAAATTCCTTCTCATCTATGTTACTGAAAGACTCTTCTACTGTAAGTGGTTTTCTAGCACATTCAAGTGTACCACTTTGTGTGTCAGACACCACAGTCTCAGATAAGGATTTAATATCATGTATGGTAACCCCAGACGATTCTACAGCTGTTCGTTTACTACATTTTTCAATCCATACTTCCTTATGTAACTCGCCTGTCTTCATTAAATGTGAGGTACCCATATACTTCTCTGCTTCAGCAATCACTTCGTGTTCAGTGTGATAGGCTACTTGTTCTCCGGCAACGGCGTCCGTGAACACAAGTCTCCCAATATCTTCAGTTCTTTCCGATTCGGTCATGTGAAACAGCTGTTGCTCGAATAAACACGTGCGACCTTCATCAGTCTCAACATTTCTAAGTGCAAATTTACTTAACATTTGTTCTTGTGTACCTTGTGGCACCACATTTGAATCACTCGCGACTTCTTCACCTATAACGAAATGTCCTTCAATTTCACTACCATGAGCATGAAATTCACTTTCCTCCCTTTCTCTGAAAACTGACATTTCAGCGACACCTATTTGTCTTATAGATTGCTCAAGAAACTCCACCCCTTTATCCAGTTTGACTGGCTGGCTTAGTGCGCGATGTTCTGCAACATAATCTTCGGTGTCTACTTCCTGTGTCAAGTTTTTGAGTAACTTATCTTCCTGCACTGAAGTCACAGCAGTTAAAATGTGATTAGCCGAATCTTTATCAGGGTCAATTTTCGGAAAATGTGGTGGCAGACTTTCTTCCTTTTCAAACCTTCTAGACAGTAGAGAGATTTCTTCGTCCGAAACTTGAAGCATTGCTTCATGACTACAATTTCCATGGCCCTCCTTCACATGGGTTGCCTGGGTTTGTTTTTGCCCCCCTTCTTCGACGCTTCCGCTTTCAACTGTCTGGCACACATCTTCTTTCGCACTAGTGCCAGTAATCCTAATTCTTCGGTCAATCTTATATTTTACCGGTGATAGTGGCATTTTGTTTTGTTCCCTTTCTGTACCAGTTTTTTGGAGTAAAATTTTAGCCTCTGTGTCGCGATACTTCTCCACTTCTCCTACGCAAATACCACCGCCTTCTACAATTACATCACCTTCACCCATAACATTGTCAACTGCAAGCGTCTCTTCTTCCGCACATTCTTCTCTGCAAACAAATTCATCAGTCTTGTCCTCATCTACAGCTTCTTCCTGCATTGTAACCTGCCTTGACCCGACTACAGTATGCAACGCCTCAACTAATGGACTTCCAGAATCACATGCATCATATTCCGGTTCAAACGCCTTGCTGACAGTGTATGCCGACAATACGACCGTTTTCTCAAGTGACACACCTTCCATTACACCTTCGTCAGCTGCGGTTTCCACGTTCAGCGTGACATATTCTTCCGGTGCAAATACTTTAGCAATGTTAGCCGTAAATAGGTGAGGTTCTGTTACATAAGGCTTTTCCCCTGCAGAGTGATCAGCGCATTCAGCTCCACGTTCGGTGAAGTCTGACACCCTTTCACTTACGTCACTGTTCCGCCCGACAAGGCTTTCCGCAAATAAGCCTTCCATCCGTCCTTCAAGACCCACACGTTTACGTTCCCTATCATTATATTCATCTTCGAATGAAAAATTTTCATATTTGTCTAAACATTCTCTATTTTTGGACTCCGTTAATTTCATACGGATGTCGCAAACTTCTGCATCAACAAGTTTCTCCTCCCCACTTACGTCAAGCCCCGGCGATTGTTTATTTATTTCTGCAGTCAGCAGTTCAGTACCACCGTCTGCAGTACTTTTTTTTATCAACTGAATGTTCTTGGTAACCGATCTCAGAATTTCCTCCCTGGGAGTCGTCCCGTGCAAAAATGGCATTTCAGCTGCCCTTACTTCAGCCACTATTTGCTCCTCCACATAGGTGGTTGGCTTCATTAACCGACATTCTTCAGTAATTCCCTCTTTATTCCAACCTGCTACATCGTGGATTTGAATGTCTGCGATCATATCTGCCTGAACTTCCTGATATTCGTTCGGTGAATTCGGAGTCATTATAAACAAGCCGTCTGCAGTTACCACGCTAAGGTCCTTTTCTTGCCCTGTCGCTCCTTTCTCTTCTTCCCTAACTTTTTTCAGAACTATATTCTCTTTCTCAGTAGCCTCACAAAACACCACACTTTTATCAATCTTTTGAACTTCCTTTACCTCCGCGCTTACTTCAATCGAAACCAAACTTTTTGGAACACTCATTATCTCTGTGGCTGCCGCTTCTTTCATACCAGAATTCCTGGCCTCGACCACAGCAGGTAACTTCGCAAATGTGTGTTTTTCTTTAACAAACAAGTCGGCTTCTTTCTTAGGGATCTGTGAAACTGCCTGGGCTGGGTCGACGTTATATTCGTATAAAGTTCCTTTTACTGCAATCGCTCGTCCTTCTTGTTCCAATGCTCTCTCAGAAGAGGGATCATCCTCAGAGACCGACAGCTTCAAAGCAGCGTCTTCAGAAAGTACCTTATATTCCAATTCACTTGTCTCTGAAGACGAATCAGTGTACGCTGGATCTGAAACAAGTCCATACTTAATTACGGACTCGTGTTCGGTAATCAGAGCCTCTTCTGTTCCATCACGTACCAAAGACTTCTTACTTCCTGTGAGTGAAGTCTCTTTTGGAGTGTCCTCTGTCATCTCCGTCCTCAAGGAAAATTTGAAAACGTCACTCTCTTCTTCCTTACCATAACATCTTTCAGCTTGATCGACATCTTCAGTTTCAATAACCAATATCCCAGCCTCAGTCACAGAACACTGTCCCGTATCATGTGGAGATACAACTCCTTCCGCTCCAATTCCAGTGGTTTCGTATGATTCGTCACATAATCCTTTGTATTCCAGAACACGTGCTTCAACCGAGACATTGGAATGTTCTCCAAAAATTGCTTCGTCGGCTACAATTTCAAAAGGTTCCTCCTCCACTGGTGACTTCTTAGTTCCATACGCGTCACTTTTCTTTATTTCAGGTTCTGTTTCCTCTGCCAGGGGTTTGATTGAAGTTGACACCTCTGTTGCCAAGACTTGTCTCGCATTCAGTGTGATGGGTAAATAGACAGTATCCTCAATCTCCACAAAACCCTCTTCCGCCGAACTTGGCTTCTTAACCTCAATGCCAAGTTCTATAGACCCCTTCAATTGTCGAGCTATTTTGTAAGATTCACTATCGAAAGTAGGTGTCTGTAGCTCTCCGGAAAATTGCCTCCCTTCAAATGAAACTTGCCCCTCCGCGTCCTCAGACTTCAACCTGTCCTTGAATTCATCGACAGTCTCATTCACAGGACACGACAGAGTGTGTCTGTCTACCACATCTGCCTCAATTATTTTGCTTTGGACTGTCTGCCTTACTTCTTGTTCAGCAGTGGAGTCCGTGGTCCTTTCAAGCTCACAATATTCTGTCTCTACATGTACCACACTTCTGCCTAATAAAGCAGGGTCCAATGGACCAATTTCTACTTCCGCATTCGTCGACTGGATTCCGTCTAGTCCTTGTGTCAGTTCCTTTACTACTATCTTTTCTGGCAAAATTCCTGCCTTATGCTTACTGTCCTCATCATCGATGCCTAGATTAACAAGGATCTGTTCATCTTCCTTCATGAATTTCTCTTCACAAGCCAGTCTACCAGCTGTATATTCCACTTTCAAGTTCCCTTTCATCGCACAGAACTCACTAACTTCGGTTACAGGACACAGCAAATCGCCTGCCTGACATGGGGAAAGGGAATCAACGATTTGTTTTCCAACACTCTGCGATCTAGCCTGTAACGTATCTAAGTTATTTTTCAATACGTCTGACTCAGACCCTTTCAGTGAGACTTTGGCTGCTGCTTCTTTAATGGGATCTTTCTCTTCGACAGGCGGAGTCAAAACAAACTCAGCCGTGCGTAATTTCATTTCCACTTCACTTTCTTGTGTTGGAGATACAATAACATCTTTCCCCCCATCGACTCTATCGACTAGGGAAAACTTCGTTCTGCCGGGTTGCTCGCTAATAGTTAATTTTTTACTTATTTCTTGTAGTTCTGTTACACTCATTCTCACAGGCAAGTCGATAACATCCGTCTTTTCCACTATGACTTCATCAACCGTAGATGCAGGCGTAACATTAGTAAGAATACCCGCAGCCTCACCCATGGAATCGTATTCAAATTCTACAGGCGATTCATGTACTGATTCCCTTTCGATGGTTTCACAAACATATGCACCTTTTTCTGTTTGCCATCCGGCGACGCATTCATCAACTGGGACTTCTTGCCTTTCCTCATAAACCGCATCACTTCCTCCTGTTTCAGAAGGTTCATCTCCCGAAGCAATTTCAACCGCTCTTCCGTCTTTAAACTTAGTTTTTTCCACAGCGAGTTTCATTACTTCTGACTTAGGAATACCCCTCTCTCCATCTGATGGAATAACTTCGCTTTCAGTTCTAACAGTTCCTACGTTCCTTGCACCTAAGCTCTTTGTAGACTCTGCTGTTTCTCTGTCTGGTTTCAATACTTCTTTCGGCGATTCAAGAACAACGGTTTCTGGCGCAGTTATAGACGAAACTACCACTGTATTCACTGCTTTTTCAACTGCCACATCGTCCCTCATTTGTTCGGCATGATCTTCGAGTATCTTCCCTACAACCCAGTCTTCCATGCCCGAACGGTGCTGTGTGTCTTCTGATAATTCAGCTACCACTTCTTGCCCTGTCAGAAGTGTTATTACGTTCTCCTGAATCTCCAGCGCTTCTTTTCTCTTTTCACGAAATTCCCCTTCTGCCTGACATCTTTCACTGCTTGAAACGTCGAGCACACAGGCTTCTTCTTTTGGCATTTTCTCCATCAATTCTGCCAGAATTTCATATTCTTGGTCTATCACACAATCTTCAACTAGGCCTTTATCTAATACATCCGCTGCCTTTTCGTCCACGGATAGTACAGCCCCTTCGTCACAGTGAGGTTTTAAACTGACTATGCATACATGCTTTTCCTCTGCAGGTTCTGCTATTGCTTGGTCAAGTGACACTTCAATAGTGCAGTCAAACTCTCCAACATCCTTTTTTACCGCAAATACTTCTGTGGCCTCCTTAGGTTCCGTCAAAGAAAGTGTTTCCTCTACCACAACCAGACCTATTTCAAAACCTACAGCTTCACGTTCAGGAACTTCAGAGATTTGTAATATATTCAATTTGCATCTCGTCCCCACATTTTCTTCAACCGAAACATCCTTATTTTCCTCCCCAACAAAATTATCCTCTTCACAACCTCTACCTTGAATTACAGTTTCTATGACCACAGCGTCCATTAATTCTGTTTCATGAACTCCCTCGTCATTCTCATCGAAATGGAATTCCTTCTGTTCCACTGCAAGAGTAAGGTTTTCAATGGCAAGCACGGTCACGTCGTCTTCTATACCGGGATGATCTCCCCCAGACGAAGTGTCGAAAGTGTCTTGTACTGGAACCGTAATTTTTTCTATGGAAAATTTCTCCTCCGCTATATCAACGGCACATTGAGTCTTAAATTGGCCTGAGGTACCTTCTACAAGGCTTATCCCAATCAAATCCCCCTTCTCCCCTGAGACGTCTTTGCCGGCTTTCGCACCATTGACAATTGTCAATATCTGTTCTTCAAATAAAAATGTGTTCGCGCTATCTACTTGAATATCTTGTTCACGTAAATCCGGATTGGCGTTGTCTCGTTGGATATTTGTAGGAAACACACAGGTTCTTTCCGGTTCCACAAATGCGCCTCTCTTCCCCGTTCTATGATCCTCCCAAATATGATCTCCCTGATCCGCAACTTGCGGAATGGTTTCAGATTCCTCTTCGTGTATGGGTTTCGTGCTGGAAACCAAACATTCCGCAACTTCCTCCTCGTATAACCGTTCAGCATCCTCCAGAACAAACGTACTGTCACTGTGCACTGCAGGTGGCTTATCCATGCTAATTCTCGAGGCCAGTGAACCATTAATTTCCACTTCTGTCTCTACTAACTTCTTTTTCGCCAACTCTTTCGATAAGACGTTACCAAATGATGATACACATGGGAACATTTCCTGATCGACAGACAGTTTCTGAACACATTCCTTCCAACTTTCAAGTTCCTTTGTCGGAGATAGAGTGACCTCTCCCTTTGTAATTAATTCGTCTTCCACGACCTTACCCCCGATAAACTTTCTTCGATTTGGATTTTCTTCAAAAATGTAGTCTTTAATCGGTAAGGTTGCAACATCTTTTGTCGCTACATCAGACACACTCACCTGTATTGGTGATTCTATTTCCATTTTGTCAATAATCTCTTCTTTCTCCATAATCACGTTCGTGGTCTCAAGGTCACGATTTTTAGTATCAAAACGGCAAGGTTGTGTCTCAATGACAGTGGTTCCAAGTTTACCTTTACAACTTGCAGTTTCTTCACATATCTCTTTATAACATCCGTCCGTGGCTTCCGCAACAGACATATTTATTCTCTCGTCAAGAACAACAGCCCTTTCCCCACATTTAGCAGTCTCCTCAGAAAACCTGTCTGCACCAATCTCTTTCATGTCTTCAATATCACGACCTGCTATTTGTGTCGTTGGTTCCACTATAATTTCCCTAGACAGCCTCCCTTCACCAACTTGAAATTCACTAGATGCGCAGGACCGTTCTTGCTCCGAGAACAGTACTTTGATAATTTCTGTTGCTGGCTTTCCTTGTTGCTGAATTTTGTCTTTCGGAATTTGTACAATTAGGTCCTTAGGAACAGTTCTTGCCGCTCCTATCGCTACAGCTTCTGTTTCGCTAAACATCACCTCCACATCAATACCGCGCCTCGCTTCCTTTAGTTGAGATTTTAAATGAGCGCCGATTTCTGCACGCTCTCCAATTACACTTTCCTCAATTGTCTCGCTCAGTTCTGCCTTACCTACACCACCTGAAAAAATATTCTGCTGAACATCCAAACTTTCTGTGTTCATTATTCGTTCCCCTTCTTCCGTGTGAGGTACAACAGAGACAGATTTAAATGCCTCGGTTTCTTTTAATACTTCAAGTTGACCTTGTTCTTGCAACTCTTTTCTTCCGACCACATCTCCTGGCACAAACTCATTCTGCCTCTTAATTGTACAACTTCCCTTAAATTCCTTATCACTCATTGCAGGGAAACCTATCTCCATGTCTTCATGTCTTAAAACCAATATTTCAGCAAATCCGTCTTCCTTTAAATCCTCTTTCTCCACAACCTCCCTCGAATCGGGAAGAGAATGCATGTGTGGATCTGCGAGATCCTCCGTGGTAAAAGAAAGATCTGGCTTGTGTTTCGATTGCCCCAAACACCTCATATCTTCCAACATATTTTCCTCAACTGTAATTTCCTTTTCTATATCTTCATCAGCTGCATTTCCAGGAAAAGTATATTCTTTCAACATAGGGAAATTCTGACGAGACCCCGTGTTATCCGTTCCAATTTCCTCTTGCAGTTCCTTAGATGTAGATTCCTGCAGGACTTTAACACGTACGTCTTTCTCTTCAGGGAGCTGGGTACCTCCGATGGCTACAACTCTAAACGTTTCGATGACTGGAGGTGTTCTGCTCATTACGACTGCAACCTCTTTCTCCGGGGAATGTATCTCTGTCTTCCTCACATTCATTTCGTCAATATTAACCCTCTCCGTTATATCTTCTACTGGACTAAATTTTCTATTTTCTTCAACATCCGTCATGAAAGAGGGTTCAAAATCTACATTTATTACACCTTCCTCCGAACGTTCCGATATTTCAAGTACATGTTGACTTGCCTCTATCACCTTGTTTAGTTTTTGATCTGAAACTTCAATCTTGTCATCACTAAATTGTTTCTTAGACTGGAGTTCAAGAATGTCCATTCCTCCAACCAAATTTAAAGTGCACACTTCAGAAGCTTCTACAAGAGTTTCTGTAACCAGATTACATTCTATTGGCAGAGGTTCAGATATTTCTTGTGTATTGTCACTTACGTCCTCATTCGATTTTCCACCCATACCCCTCCCCTCTACCAGATCGGGTGGGCCTTCGACAGCAAGTATTTCCCCAGTAGCTCCTCCCGACTGCATATCTATATTAACTACGTTTGTGTCAGATCGAGAATAAAAAACTTCTTCTTCAACAATCGATGTTTCTCCTGAGACTGGACGCGTTACGCCGTCAATGATTAACTTATCCTCGACCAAAGCCGTCGTTTCATTTTCTGTAGGCTTCTCGACAAGAAATTCTCCGTTTACACAAACTACATCACATTCAACTTCCTCGCTTTTTGAACGTTTTGCAGACGAGTCAGTTAACACTTCACCTTCTGCATCACACAGTTGCGACTTCCCCGCCTTGACATGTTTTTGTTCAAGCGAAGTCATGGGTACACGTGCCTCTACACTTAGCGATCTGATTCTGTCTTCCTTAATTCTGTCCTGCACTCGCGTTTCTTGCTTCTCGCCTTCAATGTCCGCAACATGCTGGATCTCACCATCAAAGGTCTCGACTTCGTGTACACTCGTCCCTTTTTGTACTGAAAATAAGCTTCCATCGCCTAATTCCTGAAGATTCACACCCGCTAGGGCCAAGGTTACTTCATTCCGAACCGGTTCCTTCTCGACAGGGAACCGTTCTTTCTCTGGCTGTAATTCCTTCGGAGCGTCGTCGATCAAAGCAACACTTCTCTGCGAAATTTCGTCCACCACTGATTCAACTTTCTTCACAACGAAAATATCTGAACAGTCTATGCTGTATTTTCCATGGAAAGGGAGATCCTCAACGACACCTTGAGGTTTTCCTTCCTTTGGCGAAGATTTGGCCATTCTGGCACTACCAAATTTCTCCCCTACAGTGACGTTCTCAACGGCGTGAAACTCCTTTCTTTGATATTCCATGTCAGCACGTAAATCCTCTTTAATTAGATGCACATTACCACCCATCGGAATATCTGACACTTCTGTCTCTAAGTATAATGCACCAATATTCTCTTCCATTATCTCTTCGTCCAATGCAGTTGTGATCACGACGTTAGCACCGAGTTCTGTTGATTTGCTCGGGGTAATTAATGAGGTTACTTCAGGAGCTTGAACAACAGCGTCATGATCGAAGGACTCGAGGACTTGCTTATTTACGTCTTTGTATGAGGGAAACACGCGGTTTTCAAACGACGCTTTCAAGCCTTCCGCAACACTATCCACCGCTATGCATTCAGTAGGTTCAACGCGGGAATCCTCATTAGACGTTCTTTCAAGTTCATTAAATTCATCTTCGAATTCTCTTGTTTGAAAATCGATTACATCTTGTTTCATAAATGTCTCCTGGTGACAGAATTCGCAGGTCTTTATCTCTACTTCACTGGAAGGCAGATCGTCCACATTTAGGCCTTTGCCATCTATTTCTGCAGCGTTTTCTTTTTTTAGCTGCGGGAAAGATACCAGAATTTCATTTATGTTCACAACGGCAAGTTTTCCCTCTAGGTCTTCCTCTGCATCGGCACTAATGGAATGCTCCTGCATCTCGTCTGTCGGTTCCTTGAAGAGACATTTTCCAAAAAATTCCCCGCCCTCTCCTGCATGTATTTCTTCGACACGACAGCTTTGATTTACCTCTTCCACGTTGATGTCCGATCTATCCACTTTGTCTTTAACTTCGGCTGCTTCTTCGTCTACGGGAAGAACCCCACTATCAGCGTGAACTACAATCGCTAGCAGTTCAACTGCTCCTTCCTCAAATGAATGGTCCCTAAGCTCAGTCACATTACGTTCCAAACGAGGATCTTCCGCTTCTCTTGCGTTTGGGAAACACACACATTCACTTGCGTCTCTGTGTTCATCGGAGACACGTTCAGCAACTGCTACTTCTGCTCCCTGTTCAGTAGGTTCTTTCAATATTGCCAACTTTGCTCCTGAGTCTTCAGGATCTGCTGCAGCATTACGTTCAATTTGTAAAACTGAAGCAACAAGTGTTTCTGATTTAAGAACTTCGCGCCCAATTCCCTTCTTCAAAAACTGATTTTCTGCTTCCATACCGGTGAGTTTGTCCACCGCAGTAGTAGTTTTAACAGGCTTTTCATGACGTGTTTGGATTTCGGGTTCATTTTCGTTATTGAAGTTTTGAAAAATCTTCTTACGAGTATCCGTCATTGCAGGTACTGTTTCACTGTCGCCTTCACCTTCAGCGAAGAATATATTCTCCACGACCCCTACTGACTCAAATAAAGGAGATATATTGACACAGCTTTTTTTCTCCTTTACAGCGACTTCCATGTGTTCAGCTGTATCGCCTCCTTCTTCCTTCGCAATAATGCGATTGGTCGCGCATGGCTCAGCAACTTCAATACTTTGCCCTTCCTCGGCCTGAGTGCCAGGCTTCAGGTGTAATATTTCTTGTATGCCATTTCCTACGATTTCTATTTCCTCGTTAAACGTGCTTTCTTTGCATAATTCTTTTTCCACAACTGTGTCTGCCAGCATTACTTGCTCTTTCTTACTCACCTCTTCTTTATCGACAGCTTTATCAAAATATTCATAGTCACCTTTCTCGAAGTACTCATCCATCGAAACAAATCTTCCAAGAGCGTCGTCAGTTTTAAGCGAATCCTTTTCACCTAAAATAATTTTCGTTCCATCTACTTTAGTTTCACGCTCGCAGACTATCTGCTCTGCATCAATGGTTGCTTTGGTTGTTGGTCCGAGTATTTCAAAGCCCGCGTCGATCACACGTGTACCGTTAATGAACACATTTTCTTGATCGGACAATTCACTGACAACCTGCTGAGATTTTTCATTACACAGTATTTGTGTCTCCGCAGAGGGTTCGTTAGGCGTCTTATCCGTACCGCATTCAGGAACAATTCCACTGCCCTTTGATGGAGACACAATAATGTCGGAATATCTAGCACACTCCGTTTCCCCGGATATATCGTCCGCGACTGATCCATCACGTACGACAGTAGAAATGCCGTTTGTTGCAACTCGTCCTACTTTGGTTGACACACTATCTTTATGCAAATCAGATGCTTTCTTGTGCACAGTTGAATAAACGTTGCCTTCGGAGACTGAAAATTCTTGGTCTAAGGAATATTCAACTTCTTCCGCTTCATCACAGAAGATTTTGCCAAAATCTTCTTGATGAGTCTGAGTATATGACTCGACATCATCTTCAAATTGCATCCCATTCCGGCCATGAAGCCTTAAATCTTTCGCCAACGGCAGTACAGCAACTACCGCTGATGTCAGCTTTTCAACGGCACTCTCTTCCGATGTGAAAACACGCAGTTCCTGAACAGTAGCCTGTTCCTTTCCAACGAATTCGCCTTCTCGGACGTGTGTATTCAACTCTTCATCCACAGGGGACCGACGACCTACAACTGCTACTTCTTTGACTGGATGTTCGATATTTGACGAGTCCACAGACGCTACATACACATCACTTACTAGCACATCATCTTTGACAATATCTAAAGCAACTGCACCACGCATCGTCAAAAAGGTTACTTCTGGATTGATCTCTACTTCAGGCCGTTCTGACTGACGTACGGAATATTCATGGGTTTCATCGTTAACTGGTTTGACGATGTCCAACATGCGATCCTCAAACGGGTCTTTGTTTTCTGCTTCAACTCTTTGGTAAATTTGAATTTCAGACGGTTCCTCGATCACGGGAGACTTTTCCGGAGACATTTCTTCAGCGTCAGTTGACGAAATCGGAAGTTCGGTCACTACTACAACATGACATTTTCCGTCATCACTTTCAACTTCAATTTCATTCTCCCCTAATTGAATGTGATGCTCATCATTAACCTCAATCCCGAAAGTTTTTTCAGAATCCGATTTCGCTTCAGAAATATGTTTTGAGGACAGTGTTTCAGGAGTTTCCACTCGGTAAGGCAACATTGTTTCTTTTGTCAATTCGTCCATCGCCTCTTCAATCGTACCAAGATTCGTCAAATCGCCATGCATGTTCTTATCTCCTGCTTGGATACTTTCATTTTCAATACTTCCGATTACTTCCGTTTCGGTAATAGAAACTGTAGACATCACTCTCTGAACAGCCTCAAATTCCTCGGTTTCCTTCATCTGACGCGCTCTCTGTTCAAATGAAGTCGGATGTGTCTCATATACCTCGAACCCTGTAGTTTTTGTTTCATTGTCTGCCTGTTCAAGATTTTCAACAGTTTGCACTGGAGCTTTTGTCAAAATAGTCGTTCCTTCGTCCTCAAGTACGTTACACTGATCAAGCAATTTAGTAAGACTACCAGGTCCATCGTTGTCCACTGGTGTCTTTTCTGAAACTAATGTATCATAAACCTCGCTGTCAACAACATGAAGCACCCTCTCCTTGGATATAGTTTCCGGTTCCAGCATTTCCGAGAATCCCTCACCGCCCACATCACATTCTAAAACCTTATCGCCAAACAACCCTAAAACATATGGGGACGAATCCTTGAAGGGCTCGTCCTTCTCCATGGGACTTAAGATGTCAATTGTATTTTCCGGACCAGATTTCAATTCATCCTTACTTTCTTGCGTTGGAGATAGTGTAGTGTCGGCCACAAGAGATTCTCCCTTTTCATCAGCCTCTTCGAATGCAGGAAACTTACTTCCTTCGCGATCCTCGGCCAAGGGGAATGTTTCTTTTCCTGAAGCTGTGAAGTGCTTCGCCTTATCTTCCAACCCTTCTAAGTTCATTAATAACTCTGCAGATTCCTCGGTACCGTTAACAGACAAGTTCCTGTGCTCCAACTCTAACGGAAAATCTGTTAGTACTGCAGATGCAAATGATTTAATTAAGTCCGTTTCATAATTTTCAGCCGTTTCTTTCTGATCAGCCACCGTGCTTTCATCGACGTATGCTTCTTTACCCTCTTTGAAAATTACAAACCTGTCTTCGGAGTGAGCAGTTTTCTCATCTGCAGTCGACTTCACGCATAGGTCTTTCTCATCTTTAAATTCTTGTTTAATTTCCTGTGTAGGTATATAACCTTCCAAGTCACAAAGTCCTTCCACCAGCAGTTCGACCTGAAGTCCCTCCCGATCTAGATAAATCGGCTGTTCGATATCAGATTCTAATATGGAAACATCCTTCACCGTGGCCGATTCTTCTTTACGTTCGACCGTCTCTGCAGTCGATTCTACAATAACATCCCTTAGTCCCATCTCACCTTGAACTACGCAAACAGCTGTCATATCTTTAATCTCTACACCAACCTTTACCTCATTTGGCGATTCTTTTACGTAAGACGTCTCAATTAACTCCTCCTCCTCCTCCGTTCGCTCATTCCCAAGAATTTTAAATATTTCTTTTTTTGAAATCATGTCTGTTATTATCACGGAGCTTTCACACTCTACCGTTTCGGCTTCTGTTCCGTTTTCAGTGACCGTTGGGGTCATTGAATGTGCCTCGATTTCTATAGCTGACATATCGGGAAGTTTTTCTTGTATTTCCCGTTTCTCCAACATTCCTTCTGCCGCTAAATGTACAGTACATTCAGCACTGTTATCGTGGTCAATGAGGTCTGGTCGCTCTTTTTCCAAGGAAGTCTTCCTCAAAATTAATCTTTCTGCAACCTCTTTATCTATCAGAGACTCAGTTACTTCAGACTGTATCCCTGTCTTAACAACAAACTCTTCATCCCTAAGTAGCTTCCCACCACCAAGAAACTTCCCCTTTTCGGAGTGTGAGTCCACCGGAGATATTTTACTTGCCGTGACCGCAATTTCAATCCCGGCTTCAGTTGCTTCCAGTTCCATGGATAAATGAATAACATCCATTTCGTGGACACTAGGTGCACGTACAGGAACTGCATCCATAGACTCAGCAGAATACTTCATAGAAACCCGAAGTGGAGGAGATCCCTTCTCTCTCGTAGTTTCAATAGCTTCCGCGTCACTAGAACATGTTTCACATATATCACCATCTGTGTTGTACCCAGTTGGAATAATCTCAGTAATTGGTGGTTCTTTCCCTGCAGAATGTGTATCATTCAATTTCCTTTCAGCACCTTCCAACTCGTGCGTATTGCTTTCGTTATCCTCCTCACTTGTGCCCTTAATTTCGGAATAAGTGCCTTCTGATTGGAGTTCGACACATCTAACACTTGAAAATTCATTTTTCTCCTCTTTTACATGTTCTGTTTCGAGTTGAATTTTAGCAAGGTTTCCTGTAACTGTTTCGTCTCCATGTTTGTCACATACATAAGACGATTCTTCAACATCCTTCTTAGGCACGATTGTGAATGACTCTTCCTGTATTTTAGCCACCAAATCATCTTCCTTCTGGACGCTGGGTTCTTCTACGTGAGACTGCTGAATATCATCGCCTCTAATTCTCCCAGGCAACTCCTCTTCCTTAAATTTATCTATTGCCACAAAATTTTTATGACTCTCTACGAGGTCTACTTCCTCCGAACGAACACCTTCATCGTCCTTACGCAAAGCCTGGGCCACTTCAGTTATAGTCCCATTTTCACATACTTCTATGTCCTTTATCTCATCTACATAACTCTGCTCGCAAGCTTCTTTACTGGTCAACGCTATTTCCTTAACATACATTTTCTCAACAGCCGTTTCTGAACTTGATACAACTTCTGATACATGTTCTCTTGATGGAGACACAGTACTGTCAACCACTAATGAAAAATGCGGTTCAAGAATCTTGTCTAAGACGAACCCCATTTCTCTGGCCTCCCTACACACAGGGTATCCTGAACTTCCATCTCGTGCCTGAATTTCGGCTGCTACATTGGTCGCAGAAAATTCAATATCTTTTTCCTTAACCACTTCCTCCACCACAATTGCTTCCGTAATCTCATACCCATTTAACTCATGTACCGATATACGAGACGGTTCATCGTTCCCATCTTGATCCACTTCAACAAGTGCAGCTGGACGTCCGGTGGTTTGATAATCTTTGTGGCACAATTCCCTGTATCGTTCCTCCTCTTTCACTAAAATATGCTTCTGCTCTTCAGAATGTAGGTAACTTTCTCGGTCTGTAAGATTCTCTCCTATGGGTGAAACTGTGGGTCCCTCTTCTACAGTTTCGGGTTCAGTCTCTGGTACACAAGGTTCACTGATTCTTCTTTCACATAACTGCTGCTTCTCAATTTCTATCTGAAGCTGCTTCCCCACTACTGCGCTAGAAATTCCATGCCCCGAAAGTAATTTCTTGGCACATATCTGTGCCTGAGCTTCATCTTCCCTAGTAAGCGTTTCACGAAGTAATTCTGTAAGGTTCGCTCTTGCTTCTATTACCTTTCTCTCCTTTGACTCCTCAATCAGTTGTTTGTCCTTTAAATCCTCCACCTCCCTGTCATGAGAGAACGTCTCGACATTCTCACCCCACTCTACTGCCTCGGTTCCAATAGCTTCGACTACCCCCCCTAATTCATCTCTCATAACAAGCACACAGGGAAGCGATCTCCCTGTAGTTCCAACATTTTCTATTTCAGCCCGAGTCCCTTCTCCGGTTAAAATGGGGTGCAAACTATCAGCTCCAGTTTCATCAATTTCAAATCCATTATGTTCTTTTAACTCTGCTTTCTGCATTACTGTCCCTGTCGGAATTTGTATGCCTTCGAGGATACTTTCGTGACATGTTTTATGCTGCTGTCCCTCTATGATTATATTACCCGGAATCAAGCGTTCAAGAGCCTCCCCGCACGAAATTAATTCATCTGGTATATAATCCCTAATCTCGTCTAAAGCTGGCGATGCCAGCACTGTTCCTCTCTCAGGACCCAAAGCCTGGATTTCTGTAGCGAGCTTTCCGGAAAGCTGCTGTGTCGCTAACACCTTCCCATCCAACAAATTTTCCTCAAATGACGTATTGTCCAAAATAAATTTCGTATCGGACTCCTTTCTAGGACGTTCTTCCTCTTTGACCAGATTCACTATACTTTTCTCCGCGTCCGATACAATTTCCACCTGACTTTCACGTAAAGGAGATATAACGATCTCGGACTTAACAACGAAATTAGCCTCTTCAACAGACTCCTGACCTCCAACATGCCCCTCTACCTTCGGTTTCGTGGTCATAGAAAATTTATCGTTTTCAACTGCCGAAACTCCTGGCATGTCCCTCTCAAGAGGCGATTCAACAACATCGCTTTTTACCCCCAACTCTTCTTCCATTGAAACTGAGCCCGTAACTTCAGTATAAAATTCTGTAGGCTCGATTACTAAACACGGTTCAAGGAAGGCATTAACTGCTTTCGTTCCACGCAACGAGGTTTCAGGATCTTCTGTCCCTGCTTGAGAAACGATATCCTTCGCTCCATGTTCACGTTCTGGCATTTCAGCATCCACCTGGTCACTCTCCTTAACGCCATGTTTTGTACGTTCTCCTTTAGAAAGACCCTCGTCTGTTAGAATCTTACCTTCTATTATTTCACTGTCTCTTTCTTCCTCCGCTACTGCTGATATTGCTTCAGTCTGATCTTCCGTAGTCCATAATTTCGATATATCGTCGCCGTCAACCGTTTTAGCTACTACAACCTCTCCCTTTCCCGCGTCTGTAACCGCATCATCTCCCGTCTCATCGATCCGTATACTTACATTTTCAATTCTTTCGGTATTTATTTCTTTCACAGACACGGCCAATTTCAGGGCTTCTTTAATCATAGACGTTTTCTCTTCCTGTCCGTAATCGTATTTTTCATTCTGAAGCAAAGTCTGAGGCGCGTCATCCAGACGAATGCCAACAACTGTTGTATCCGGACACACTTGTGCAATGGCCACTGGTGTTTCTTCCACACTTTCTCTTTCCAGAACACGCCTCCCTTCATAATGCATACCAACTTCTGTAATATATTTATCACCAATTTTAGTTTCAGATTTATTCACCAACTCCTCCCTCGAAACCAGTTTTCCAAAGATACCTTCTTCCGAAACAAACTGTCTTGTGTCGGATATAGTAGAAGCCAGTTCAAGTGCGGGGATTTCGGTAACAACTATATCGATTTCAGACTCACGACTCTTCGAGCCTGCCTCCATTATCAGCTTATGTTCTTTTGTCACCACCTCTGCAATCCAACTATCATGAACTACATATTCGTCAGCTGTTTCGGTATAAGGTGGCTGCAGTTCCCCTTCGGTGACTGACTGAGATCCTCCGTCGGACGATAGTGACAGAGGTTCTGTGGTGCCTACCACGAGAGGCAGTTCATCTCCTTCAACGACCCGATGTTCGACGACGGCAACTTCTACACTTTCTGTTGGAAATATTTTAGGTTCAGTCACGAAAAGCGTGTTCTCTATCACTTGTAGTCCTTCCTTTTTAAGTTGGGTGGTTTCACACCTTTCCACGCCTATTCCTCCAAACGCCTGTGCCGCGGCTTCATTAGTTGGCATGTCTTTCTCCGCTTCGAAAACTGTTTCCTCAGTCTTCATTTCAGCAGTATTTTCCAGGAGTGAAACTAGGACGGCGTTGTCTTCAAAAGTTTCAATTTCAGGTTCACGTTCTCTAGTCAATGATCCTATTGTTTCTGCTTCGTCCGTATTCTCCTCTTCATTTTTATTTTCCTCTAAATCTAACTTTTCTGCATCCATTATATCCACAAGTTTCTCAGGCGATCGTAACGTTTCGACCACTAATTTCTCGACTATTTGCCCTTCAGTTACAAGTTCAGTAACCGGGCTTACGAAACGTTCTTCTCTGGCAGACTTCAATGGTTCGACTACTAAAATTCGTCCTTTTGTCTCCTCAATCAATAGTCCACCTGCCGACCCGACAGCTTCTTTTGCAGGGGATTTGCTGGTAAGATCCTCTCCAATGTCTAGTCTCTCGGCTACAATTTCCTGATCTGTTCCTTCTTCCGTAACAGTGGTGGAAGTCAGCACCTTTCCCACTGACTCAAATATTTCACCCTTCTTTACCTGAATATCAAGTTCTTTAATTGACATCAGGCCCACTTCATCTGTCTCAATGTCTGACGTCATTTGGGTTCGTTCCTTCATCTCTCCTTCGTCCATCGCTCTTGGTTCTGACAGAGTTGTCTTTTCAATTACTTCTACTTCCCGGAAAACGTTATCTCCCACACTACTTCCATCTCCAAATAAATGCTTCTCCTTCAGAATTAATGTTATATGATCCTGTTTTCTAAAATCTTCTACCACCACAGTAGACTCACTCACGTCTGCTAAAGTTGTTTGTTCTTCGACGCTCTGTCTTTCAGGTAAAAATGGCTCCAGCTGTCGATCAAAGACTTCCGAAACTGCGTTGACCATCACAATACCATTGTCCAACACTTTCTCAAATAAAACCACAGGCCCTGGGACCTCTCCAGCTGAATCTTTAATAAGTTCATCATATCCATAATCTTTTTCTTCGCCTCCTCCTTCTGAAATTACGTCGTCGTGAACAGTTTCTTCTCCGCGAGATTCCAGAGACACTTCATTTTCCTTTGACAGACATAGAGGAATGTCAGCAGAAAAAACAAGTTCATCATCCCCAGTGACAAATTTCGGCCTGGCGGATTCATCATCCATATATATTACACCGCTAACAAAGGTTCCACTACCTTTCTGAGAAATGCCTCTTCTTTCAGATTCCACAGATCTTCCGATATGCTTTTCTACAGCCTCTTTTTCCACTGCAACTGTTTTCGAAACTTCAACACGAAATTCTTTGGGTTCAAACACAGAGGACGGTTCACCTCTTATGACGGACTGAACTGCTTCCGCTTCTTCACTTGCGTCTGTAAACTTTTCCATCAAGCGTTCATGAAAAAATATCTTCGTTTCTTCCTCAAAATCCTTCGCTTTCGAATCAGGTTCAGCCTCAACGGTCGACTTTTCAACGACTTTCTCTCCACTTTCGTTTATTTCAAGCCAACTGTCTTTCGTCTGCCGTTGAACTAATTCTGATCTACAAAGTACCCCCTCCTCAGCCACATCTTCCTTGGTCCGAAATTTATTGTCTCCTACTTCATTTGCACTTTCATTCGCAACTAGTATTTTAGCTGTCTTTCCCGTAAGCATTTCTTGTTCCGGTTCAAAGATTTTGCTTGAGTCCGAAATTTCGTCTTTAGACACCGCTTTCTCTTTTATTGCCAATTTCTCCTTGGTTTGATTTGTCACTAAATCCTCAATCTCTTGTCCCGGTTCTTTTACATTGCGCCTGTCAATAAGCTCACCCGGTTGTACTTCTTCGGCTTCGATTTTCTCAGAGATTTCCTCTTCACCACTCATGTTTATCACCACTTTGTCTTGAATATCAATTCTTTCAACTTCCGCTGCACAGACCTCCCTTCCATCCTCAGACAATATCAAGGGCACTTTACCTATATCTGTTCCTCTGGTTCTGATTTCGAATACCCTTTGTTGTTCTACCAGTCGTCCCTCAGCCACTCTTCCTGCTGCTAAAATTTCGTCCTTCATCTCAGTCACCTCATCTTCCTCATCGTCATCAAATGCTGCAGGTTTCATTTCCTTCATAGATTCTTCCCTGGAAAACATTCTTTCCACGTCATCCTCTTCAGCACCGCTATCTTTCTGAATAATATACTCCACTGCCTCGGCTTTAATTGGGATATCTAAAACTTCCGAGATTTCGGACATAAATGCAACATCTGGCTCAGATCTCTTCGACAATTCCTCAACCACCAATATCTCCTTTTCCTCGACTGGATATCCCTTTAATATAGCTTCCTCGGACGCTTGTTTACTAGGCAACCGTTCCTCTTCGACACGCGAATTCTCAACAGCCTCTGCTGCACCTGATCCGAATTCTACTACAGTTGACTTCGACAGAGGTTCAGCGATCTGTGCCTTAGCAATAAATTCTTCATAATCAACTTCCTCATGTCTGTTGAAGTCTATAGTTTTGTGTTCCTTGACCATAGTGGATTTTTTAGTTCCTATGGCTGCAACATCGTCCTCCTGAGATTCTGTTAACCCATTTGTGAAGGATAATTTGAAGACATCACCCGCTTCCAGAATAACCGCTTTCATTTCGACAAATTTCGAAATTTCTACTGCCGTTTCTTTATGCTCGGATGTAGGTTGATCTCCTCCTACATCTGCGAATATCGGAATTCCTTCGCCGTCACGTTCTCGTATTTCAAAAACATATTCACTTGTCTCTTCGCATATTTTCTCCACTTCTTCAACTAAATCTTCCGTCTTGTCTCGCACAACCATTTCCTCACATTCTAGTTCAGGAGGGAACCCCGGCAACGTCGATTTTTTCTCAGTGTCAGCTTGTTTTATCGCAGGATAAATTACACTGGCTTCATAATCCTCCCGTTGATTCTCCACGTCCTTTTCATCTACTATCAGACTGGAAAGCTCTTTCTGCCCAATTCTTCCTTCAGCAGATGCTTGTGAAAATCCCCCGATTTCAGTGACATTTTCCTCAGTCGGTGTTTCAAGAAATTCTGTGGTAACCATCCTGGCTTCTATTGCCACTGTACCTGCCGCTTCTTCAGTAATAAGTTCATCATGCAGTGCGTTGGTCATTTTTGACAAGGGGCATTTCTCTATAGGCTTTTCTCTCTGTCCACTTCCACCTTTCTCGCTAAATCCTTGCTCGGTTCTGTCAGTGGTCAGCTCTTTCCACTCACTTGCAAATGCTTCATTTCCCGCTACATTGACCTCCGTTTGCACTTTATCAGCCTCCATTTCCGCAGTCGCCATTTCGGTTACAATTAGATGTTCAATTTCCGTTTTCTGTACCACATTCTCTTCCATCATAAGTCTCTTCCCTTCTCTACCAATCAAAGCCCCCGCAACACTTTCACGAACAATTTCAGTTTCCTCTTCCTCCAAGGATTCCTCTCCTGAAATCAAGCTCTCAATAACCTGCACTTTTACTGCGTCCTCTTCTACCATAACGAATTGCTTCGCCTCGGGTACTAACGCTGGCTCTTCGGTTGTAGGATCCTTGTCTTCAACAGATGTGCCGTCTTCAGATTCGACTGTCTGTAAGGCAGCCTCTAACACGGACTCATTTTGCGGCAACTTTGGCTCAGTTGAAGATGTTTTTACCACAATGTTTTCGAGCGTTTTTTCCACTTCAGCTTTAGACAGATCACGGCCTTCGGCACATGCAACATATTTTACCTCTTTCTCCTTATTACTTGTACATTCCCCTTGCGTTCCCTTTGTTACAGTTTCAAGATACTCCTGTTTTTCGAGTGTTTCCGCAGAAGGGAAATCACGTTCGAGAGTTCGTTGAGTGATAATTGCCTCAGCTACCGTTTCTTTTGGATGTCCTCCCTGTTGGTTACTTTGTTCTTCATATAAACGCATTTCATCGTTGCCGACCTCCAAGTTTGCATGTTCAGCCTTTTCTAATGGTTCTACAGTTGTGCTTTTCTTCTTTATCTGTACAAGTTCGAAAATCCTTAGCTGTGAAGTGTATTCTTTCTCAAGTGCAATTTCGTTGGATTCAAGGGTTTGTTTGGTATCAACTAATGGTAACAACTTGTTCGGTTCTGCTGTTTCTACGGATGCCAATTCAGGCTGTTCAGTTTCTGACTTCTGTTGAGTTGATTTCAGCACTTCTTCATCTTGAATGTGTTGTTCCATTGTGGTTTCCTTCAGTTTGCCTTCTTGGTTCTCAACGTCTGGAAAATAAACGTCAGACTTCTCTTTGCCATATGTGCTGTCCTCTGGCAATAAACACGGCATTTCTAACTTATCTGTGTTTAGTTCCACCGTAACCATTTCTTTCGTTTGTTCTGAATGTGTAAGAAACTCTTTTCTACTTGACGATTCTTCCACAAATGTTATTACTTCTTCAATCTTTTTTAGCACTTGTTCCTCGGCCTTTACTAACTGCGTCAGCCGTTCCTCCACCAGGGATGGCCTCACTTTCTCATCTAATTCCATGTCAGTGCTAACATATTTGGGCGATAATGGTCTGACTTGTCCCTCGTTCGCGATTCGTTTCTCTATAGTCTGTACAACTTGAGACACGTAAGGATATGTATGTTTTTCTTCAGTTTCTGCATAAGCTTCCTCTGTAATTTGTACATCCCCTTTAGTGAAGACAGGTTCATCAACTGCCATTTTATGTTTAGGTGATGTGACTTTCTTCTCTATTTCCTCTGTGTCCTGTTCACTTGACTGCGTAAACATTCTTTGAAGTTCCTTAATTTTAGGCCCAATATGTTTTGGTGTTGTCGGTACAGATATTGGTTTGTACATTTTAGCTTCGTGTGCTATATGTTCCCTGGTCTCCGTTGTGTCCACTGATCGTTCAGTGGTTGAATCAGTCTTGTCCTCTTTCATGGTTCGAGCTTCTTTTCCTTCTCGCAGTTCAACTGTTCGAACGTGAAGAGGTTCCTCTTTTGACTTCTTCGCCTCCTTAGCAAGGACATGTTGCGTCCTCTGCAGGGCTCCTTCCTCTAAAAGTCTTATTAGTGCTCTTACATCACCCGAATCCCGCCTCGCCCCTCCATCCGCCCTTTCTTCTATGAGTGGACTCTCACCTTCAGGACAGATAGGGCTCATACTCGCTTCACAAGTATCAACCTTGTCGGTCGAGACGCTAGCCTCTGAGGTCTCGATTTGTAGCGGGGACAGAGCCACCGATGTACTGTCCACTTGCTGAAACTCCACTGGACTACACGCTGTGTCACAGTAGTGAGCCAATACAATCTCTTCCTCTAAAAATATAAGCTCAGTGCTGGGTAATCCAAGCCCTACCTCGTCTGCTTGGATGGGACTCAGACCAGCATCAGTAAGTTCCGCTTCCTCAGCACCAACATCAACAGCTGTGTCCGAGAGAACGCCGTTATCGTCAATGTATATCTCGCCTGGAGGCCTCTCAACAGGACTCGTAATTGTATCAGTTGTTCCTCGTGTTAGACTAATTCCGGTATCAGTAATGTGGTGTGACGCGCTTTCTTCTGTAGTAGGGCTTTCAAATACCGGTGTTCCGGCTGCTTCCAGCGATTCGTAGCGATACACGCTTTTCTTTCCACTGAATATCACTGTATCTTCTCGTCTGCGTTCTTTGGTCAGCTCCGTCTGTCGCTGTTGGTCCTGTTCTGACCCAGGAGGAGGGATGATATACACATCCCGCCGTTCCCCTACTGGTTCTTCTGTTACTTCCGGACTCAGCTCTGCACGGGGGACTCTGGTTGTACCGCCGGTCCCTGCAGTAGCTGTTATCCCAACATCCACGCGCTCCGATGTCTCCTGCCCACTTGCCTCTCGACGTGTTGTTGTGACACTGATGTGGGACTGTGAGCGGATTGATATTTCTACATCTCGCGCTCCATAGAGCGTTAGGCGACTCTCAGCTGTAGCGCTAGCCTCTCTTGTACGCACTTCTTTACGCCCTATTACGAGCTCCAATGTTGGAAGTGGGTGATTTGTCCGTCCTCCAGCAGCTGATAGAGGCGGCGGTTCCGGAGGGGTAGAATTTGGGTTGGGACTAGTAAGCGCTTTTCCTTCGAGAGGACTCGTACTACGATTTATGCGTTTGCCATCGTTCCCAGCACAGCGCGATTTTCCACCTGTCTCATCCCTACTGCCACCTGCTTGCTTCCTGCCCTCGCCTTTCCGAGATTCCGCGTCTGCTTCGCTAGGTTCCTCAAATCTGTCGCATTTCTGTTTTCTAGGCACTTCCTTTCCTCCACCTACTCCTCCTGACAATCTCTCAACAGGAGGGAAAGACATTCTTTTCTCTAAATATTCCTCTTGAAATTTTACATTCTCTGCTCGTTTAGAATCTTTTGCTCCCTTCTCCTCTTCGGGAGATCTGACTCTACTGAAAACTGGCAATTGATCTGGTCGCATTCTTGGTTCCACATCACTCAGATCAACACTCGTGTGTGTGTCAGTTGCTTCCTCAAGATCTGTGGTGACTTCACTATGAGTGGACACTGTCTCCGTGAAGTCATCATCTTCACCCAATTCACTATCCTCAGCAGAAGCCAGGTCTTTTCTCTCTTCAAACTGCACCACAGTCTCATCAGATGATGTTCTCTGGTGTGTGTATACTGTCGTCTTGGTTCCCATTATCTCTTCCTTGGTCCTCCTGAGGGTATCTTCAGTAGGTGGCAGGGATGTTTCAAATATAAATTGCTCTTGGAATCCATCTGTGTCCAATGAATCATCATCATCTTGTGGTGAGGCGGAAGTAACTGGCAGTGGAAGTGGGTGTGGGGATGACACTAATCCAGGCACGCGTGTAATAAACATGACAGCAATGAGCACAAGAAAATAACCATCATCACTATTATCACAGGTGTGTGTCCAGCGCAGGAAGGTGAGTTCATTGTGATAACTATTAGGCAAGCATCCATTCATTCTACCACTATTAATGTTACAACTGCAAAATTTCCCACCCAAAAGTATATATTTGCTTCCTTTAATGTTCCTATCAAGACCTCTAAGTGCCTAAGTATTCAAGAATATGGGTCACTGGAACCAGCAGTTCAGCTCCAAAGTGACAATAATCATGCCACTAACCTGATTCTGCTCTGCCATGCTGCACTGTTGCACCACACCTCCACATCACTCCTAAAGGAAGGAACTTGTATGGTTGTACCATATCATAATTTGAAAAAAGTTACAGCAACCTTCCTAACCTCATGGAATACAATCTTACTCCATCCCCAGTACTGTCTTGGGCATATACAGCAGAGAGTGTAATTCAACATCACATCAAGCATTTACATATCCACTGAGTAGGTATTGTCATAAACATTATAATGGCGATGGTCACTAATATCTGTATGCAAATACTTGGCACTATACAGAATGTCTGGTTTGAAAACTCTTCAGTAATACATAAAAAACACACAAACAATTTGAGAAGTTTCACCAGTTAAACTTAAAAAAATTTTAAGAGAAGCACATAGTATGAATGGTGAGGTATTCTGTTTATGATGAAACCTAAGCTCTCTGGCTTATGCCGTGCACATAAATTCAATAATAAGTATTGTTTGTCAGAGGTCTCATCCTGTTACGTATTTTAATTCATTTTATTTCAGTGATGAAATATGCAAAGTAACATTACACTTCTATCTAGACACTACACCATCAAGGTGCATAAGCACATTATCTAAAAAAACATTCCTCTCAAGAGACATACAGTAATTCTCAGTTACATACATTACTTCTGGGTAAATGATGGCAGAAGATAAATAAGTGAAAAATATGTGAATATTGATGTAGCAACAAATGCACCTTTTTATTATCTTTAATCAGTATTCCTCAACATGTTTCGGTGACGCACATCGCCATGATCATGGGGCTGTCTAATGTGAAGTTCACTCAGTCATCCATATGGTCCAGGAACTGAACACTTATACTCACTAATTCACTCTATCACCTTCAAACCACTGATTTAATTCATAATACACACATATATCCTACTGTTCCCTGAACTGGGCTAAATATTATAAAATGATGTCATGTGCACTTGTCTTTAAAGTTGTTTAAAATTTTCACTCATAGTTAAAATTAGTAAAATCAGGTTTTTTTTAGTCTTCATATAAATATTCCATGTTTTTGCTTGATGAACGTCATGTTGTGTAGATACATGGGATGAGTATAGATGTGTCCAGTGGCGTGTAGCTAATTGGAGCTATTATCCTGTAGTATCATGGAATGTATATTATGTCGTCTGTGTACGGTTGAGTCTGTTGTGATAGTGTTCAGTTCCTGGACCATATGAATGACTGAGTGAATTTCACATTAAACAGCCCCGATGATGGTGACTTACACCACCGACACATATGTTGGGGAATACTAATTAACGATAATAAAAAGGTGCATTAGTTGGTACATCAATATTCATACACTATAAAATACACAGTGCTAATGATATAAAGTGAAAAATGTGCTTAATCATCAGCTAAGTAAGCACACCATGTCAGAACTGCGCTGATGAAGAATCTGATTACTTCCTGAAAGATGATATGTGAAATTTGTATGCCTATAAAAATGAAATGGCATGCTGACCAGATGGTTTTAGTTTAAGACTTTTCTTTAAACTAACACACCCTGACCCACTCCACCAACACAAACCTACTTAAGTCAAAATCACTCTGCATAATAGAGTTGTTGTGGTTAACAACATACCATTTCTTCCACAGAATATATTTATGGGTCTCACTTCATTCCCACATTAAACTGAGCCTATTTTCTGCGCTGTTTTTCCTGCCTGATTAGCTAATAGGGTTGTGGTTTCATTTTATGACATGGGCTCATTCTGTAAACTCTGATATTGTGTAATTTTAATCAGGTAATCATGACCCTGAAGAAATAAATCCATGAATATCTTAATATTTGTGGGAGATATCTTAATAAGAGCTCCTAATGAAAATATATGCAACTTTTAAACTGCCACTTACAGGTTGTTAATAAGTTACAAATACGGATTACAAACTGTAACATAGAACCTGTATCCACAGCCTTCATATTGTGTTGATTCCCAAACAGGACCATCATCCTGCCTATGCCTTAGATCTAATACTTAGACAAAAAAACCTATTTTGTGATTCGCTAGTAACAAAGTTAAACCATAAGACTCTTGTGCCTTCTCAGGCTGTCTGAGAGGAAGACTAAGCTGCTGCTAATTCATTAATGAATATACTGCAGTTATCTCGGCAAACTCTGACTTCATAAGCTTCAAAGAGAAAATCTGGAGCATACTGTTATACAGATAGGTCAAATAAATACTGCTTCATAAAACTTACAAACTGAAGGAATGTGTGAGAATTAATTTATCCCAGTTTCCCATTTGTTTCTGATATGGTACAACCATTTACTGTGTGAGATGCTGTGACACTGCCATTTATTTCTTGGGTATGATATTCAAAATAAGTAAAATCCTAACTCCTGATGAGTGAATATTCTTGTGAATTATACAACTGTAAAACCATGCTCTGTAATACCCTTAAATCTTACACAGATCTTACACTATCAATGCACACTGGAGAAGGAACGCGACATCCTGTCTCCACAAGTTAAAAGTGCATCTCATTATATACGTGAAATAAAGTGGAACTAGAGCACTGTTAACACTCCCATACTGCCATTTACATGGTACACTTGACAGACATAAATACCTTATTACCTGCAAAAATTTTAAGTTCTTAAAATCACAGCACCTCTTACTAAGGCCTTTCCCTTCACATGTCAAGTTACTACCAAAATTTGTGTCAAGTGGAGTATATAGAATTTAATCAAATCCTACTTGATAAAATATAAATAAAGAAGGCATTCACAAACCTCATCACAGCTTGAACAGGGGCTATGGGGAGCTGTGGGTAGTGAACGATGTGTGCAACAGCACAACTCATGATGCATCATCCCACCCATTCTAATATTTAAAGTCACAACTAAATATCACTGCAAAATAACTGCACCAAGCAGCAGCAGTCTCAAAACAGGATAATTGCCAGTAAAAATCACAAAATATAAAATTAAACATCGACATGAAACACCAAGGAGGAAAATAAAACAAGATAACATAACTGAATGCAACATCAAAACACCACAACGTCTTCATTTCTTCTTGTTGTGCATTCACGATATGCTGTAGCTCACTATCTTGCCCTAGACAAACATGCACTTACAACTATACATCAAGCCACTTACATTTTCAATGAAGAACCAAACAGAGCTGTGACTCACCTAAGGATTATGGGCAATGGATGAAGAGGGTGGGAGGGACGGGTAATTTAGGACTGAGCTTTATGATGGGAGTAAATAAGCATGACATTGTCAACTGAATAGTTACAACCGTAACTGAATGTTAACATTGTAATTATAACGTTAAGTAAAACAAACATTAACAGAACAGGTTATGCTGGACACACACAATCAATCAGTCAGTCAGTCAGTCAGTCAGTCAGTCAATCAATCAAGCAAGCACATCAAACACTTCTGACAAAAATACTGTTAAATAAAACACTGAGCCACATGCACTGCCCTTCAAAACACACAGAACATACCTATCTTTCCCCACTGAAATAATTACAGATGTCAGAGAAAGAGATTAACGAAACACGTACAAAACATAAACTTGTAATCTATGGCAGTGCTTTTAAATGACTGTGGTATGCCGAAATAAATGTATCCATCCATTCAAAAACATACAGCCATGCCAATTAACACCTGTCAATGTGATACAGATTTATTTTTTATATTACATACTTTTTCACAATCCTCAAGTTACCACTGTTTTTCAAATATGCTTCACATGTCATGTAAATATGAAAATGAACTGTACAATAAAAAGTTTGGAAAAGCACTGATCTGTAGAAATTAAACTGTCTTTAAAGTTCTACTGAATCACATTCAAAACCCATATAACGGTTAAATTTCATTCTGTACATTTCTGTGAGAAACTCCCGATATATTCATACCATATATCATTACCGACTACCCACATACAGTAGTGAAACATGCCTGTGTTCTTTACTATGTGGACAGGAGTTCATATAACGGACCTTTTGAGACAACTGCTGTTTCATGCAAAATTTAATAAAGAAAATAAAGAATAATATGAAGAGCCACATCTCTTGCTTCTAACAGTATGGCTGTAAATATAACAGAAGAAAACCAACTATAAAAGACCACAAAAAGAACCGATATGTATCGTGAATTATTCACAACTATGTCCCCAGTTTTCTTTTTCAGGAACTTACAGTAATAAACGAAGTCTAAACCTCTGCCACATATAAAAAGACATGAATTAGTGTCCAGAAAACTAAAAAAAATTGGGACATAATGGAAGGATTCAAGGCCCAGACCAATTCTTTGGACACATTCATACAGTCAATGTCTCCTAAATGTAAATGGCAGAGGAAAATAAAAAGGCAAACAATTTTTCCCTCACAAGCTTATTCCAGAAAATCCAGGTAAACTGTATAATTTCCAATATTCATTCCACCTATTTAAAAATATGGTGTGAATCTACAAGCAGGCCATCATCATTCCTATCCTTTAGCAAGTTCCTTCCAAGATACTTCATTTCATTCATATGTCTACACAAATCTCCAATATTTTTGTATGAATCCTCATTTCCAGTTCTAGTTTGTCTTTTGTATATTCTCTACCTAGAGAATTCACCTATGGCAAGGGCGTGGCATAACCACCCACTCTATCTAGTGCCGATGTTAAAGAAAGAGTAGAGCTATACCTCTACTTCCCATCTGTGCCTTCATGGCAGGTTATAGGGTAAACTTCTTATATTACTTTTTATATTCTCTAACTAACAGATATATACTTTATGCTAAGAAATAAAAGTCAGAAGTTCATACACAAGCAAAACTAACAATCAACTCATTTCACAGAGTAAAAAGTGACATCTAACTTCTGACTGTTTGCTTCTGGAATACATGCATTACAAGAAAGTCTTGTAGAAATTTGCTGGCATTTCACAGTGACCTGCTGCCTCAAACTTCAGACCCTGAAGATGAAGGGTCATTGAGCTAGAGGTAGCAGGTTCATTTGAAATGTCAGTAAATTTCTAACACAGTACTTGATGTCACATCCCAGATAATGGTACCCTTCATGGTCATTGCTGTGAATACCTCAAATCTAACATAAAAGCAAAGCCATATTAATGCCTAACACACTTCAATCAATATCCTGTATATCAAAACATGTTTAGAACAAAATTGTAGCCACTAGTGACAAAAGTAATTCCACATATGCTTTTCATTCACTGTGGTGCTTTTGATACAATGCCTGTCACACACAACAGCACTCATACTGCACAGGCAGTACATTTAACTTTCTTCTCTTCTAACTGCAACTTTAAATGCATCCTCTTAGAGCCAGTAACAATTATCAAAAATATGTGGTCTTCCAGTACTATTCATAGGAATCACAAGAAGGGAAAGAATTTCACATAGCTGGGAAAGATCACTTTTGGTTCTTGAATGTGATGGAAGAGCATAAATGCAGGAGCTTGAAAAAAAAATGTTAATTAAAATATCTGGACTGAAGACAGACGAAGTAAATGGGAAATGACAAAGAGTATGGAACTTATAAAATTCTATCACTCTGTTATATCAGTCACATCAGGCAGGTTATGACAGGCTGAATACATGTGACAAATACCAGTATGTAAGCTGAGTGCAAAACTTCCTGGAAAGCAACCACATAGAATAAGGAAACATGCAGGTAATATTAAAATTTAGTATTACGTAAACAGGTTCCTTCATAGAAATAAGACTGAATTTGCTCCAGATTGTGTCCAACGGTAGAAATGGAAGATAATAATGTTAAATCTTTGAGGCTTACTACAAGCCTTAAATATGAACTTTCTAGTAAGTTTTGATAAAGATTTAAGTTTTCTGGTACATTCTGTTTTATCGATAGAAAACTACTGTTAAGAATTTCTGACATTTAGGTGACTGTACCACCAGCCTTGGGTACACCAATGCCTAGAAGAAACAGAATCACTCTATACATTGTCAAGGGAACAGGAAATACAGGAATGCTGGCAAGTGTACAAGAGGAAAAAAACATTCTTCATATAGTACAGAGAAGTGTGCACTGACTTCCCATTGTAGTGGTCTACAGTGCTGGTAGATCTATTGAACTTTACACTGGGACTTCACATATTTTCAAGCTTACACATTTTCAAGCTCTGCAGTACAATTATGCCACTTGTTTTAATTTAAGCCACTGTATGATACCACATCTGTAACAATGACAGGCGGCTTTAGAAATGAAGTATGATTTTCTTGACACAGGATAAATGAAGTCCACAATGTTATATTTCACTGAATGATGATGCACACAGGCTTACAGAAATAGTCTACATTCGGTGCAATGTAACTTCAGTGCAACATAACTTGACACCGTTTTATTAGACTACATGTTCTAAAAAGCTGACCAATACCTGATGTTTTTCAGGGACAAGGTGGTTCCTTTTATGTGATATTCCTCTGTGGACAAACAATTTGGCATTGTACCTATGATCCTGTATACCAACAGCATTCAAAAATGACTACATTTTGTCAGTAGAATAATGCAAGCTGCTGGTAATGTGTTAGAAGTCTCAGAACTCTTTACAATTAGTACACAGTCACAGTAATGCCAACCAGGGTGCATGAAGAATGAGAGCTGTAATTTTGTTCAAGTACTTTTGTAATTGATGTTTAATTTTGTTTGCATTAATGAAAGTGCGTACTATGTAACAGGCATAATATTACCTACACCTAATGATCTTGCTGGTAATGTTCACATATTCTGTCCGCTTCCCTTGAGAGTCCTAATGTAGAAGGAAATCAACGCCCATAATTTTAAATGCGCATAGCTCTGTATGATTCTGGAAATTCTTGTCATTTATTGTGAAAACTGTTATCAGGATATATGCTTTCAAAAATGCTAAGAATATACAAAACAATAGTTTCAACAGACGTTCCCTGGCATGTTTCACAAAAGAACATACAATACAACTCTTTGAAAACAAAGTGTCAGGAAAATATTTGGACCTATGACACATGAAGTGAACAATTTATAATACCACAGAAAGCGGCTTTGTTATTCACACACATCACACAATCTTGCTGGGATCATAAAATTTAGGAGGTTAAACTGCACTGCATATGGGACTAGGTATGTGTAAAAAATTTTTGTGTAGAAACATCTTGGACAATCTTCATTTGGAAGGCCAACAAGGTGGAAGGATAACATTAGGATCAGCATTTGGCAGAAACGTTGTAAGAATTAGATGTGGATGAAACTGGCTCAGAATTGTGTCCAACAGCAAGCAGTGGTATTAGCAATGTTGAACCTTCAGGCTCGTCTGTTAAATTGCAAATGGTTCTTACAGTTAACTATATGTTATGTCATATGATTTTGTACAGTTATGGTACTTAAAATATTTTAATTTCTAAACTGCAGTGGCCATGTGACTTAAGGTGTGAAAAGTATTAAGCTAAGCAAATGTTGCAACTAAGATTTAAAATTCCACTGACAGTGTGGATGTCTAAGTGCACCTTTCATCACAACTTACTCTGCCATACGTCTTAAAAAAACTGGAGTTTGATTCTAGTGGTTAAGGTGACATAAATAAAGTTATCCTTGTGCTTAATCAAGCACTTTGTCATGAAGACATGTGGTGGAGTGGAGGTATAGCTCCAAAAAGTCCTGAACTTCAACATTAGAAGGAGGTGACTGGTCAACTTCACGCCCCAACTACTTTACCTCTGGGAAACAGTCCCCATTAACTTTGAGATAAAAGGCTAGCATAGCCCAGATACAGTCTGGTTGCTGCGGAGCAGACAGGAACCTCAGCCCCAGTTGGAAACCGAACCCTGATCATCCAGCTGGTAGCCTGGGCAAAATACTGCCCGAGCTGCCCCATCTGGTACATATGCTCCACAGAAAACAATTTAATGCCTGGCATCCTGTTTTATTTTGAAATAATTAAAGAAGTACTTACGAATTATTTTAATATCCCCAAAAACATCTTGGTCTCCTATTCAGTTCCCTACTTTCACATGCCCCTTAACACACGAACCTTGCATCTAGTTCGGTGCATTTCTTTCACATATACATGAAAGAAATATGCCACAGTATGTATTAACTAATACACATTGTCTCTTCTAATCTGAAGGGTACATACCTTAAAAATGGGCAGTCCTTTGAAAGAAAATATTACACTTCCTAATCTCTGCATGCAATTTTTCATTGCAATGGTTCTGTTAATTTTAGTGTTATAAACTGTAAAGCTGTTTCTTATTACATTTAGAACATCAGACTACTCACATACATCACCTATATACCTTTCATTCCCATGTGCTTGTTCATTCACTTACTATAACTACTGTAAACATGGAACAAAGAAGATGTGTCTTTGTTTTACAAAATCATCCCATCACCATCCCAATAATTTTGTATATTCATAGGTCTTTGCTTCGCCTTCCCCAAAAGACGTACCTCTACCTTTTCTTGCATTACACTATTATGATCGGAACACTGTGGCATGAAGGAATTATACAAACAGTGCAACAATAAAGAAAGACAAACAAAATTTTGTGCCCACTTTGCCACAAACAGTCTAAATTACCTTCACCACAACACTAAGATTTTCATAACTATTTTGCCATGTCTAACTCACCCTGGCACAAAACAAAACATTTAACAGCATGAAACAGACCACATCATTGCACTCTTTAAAGGTTTAGTCTCATCACTCTAACCCATGAAAGTTTAATTTGATTCATCTTATGTACTTCCCTACAATACAGTTCAATGTTATTTATTTCTGAAAGGAAAGATTAATAAAAATTTCAGAAACATACCTTAGGTAAATGTATGTCAACCTAAAATTAAATAAAACATGCAACAAACAGGATTACCTTCCAATAAATCCAATGACATCACAAATAATTTTGCCGCTTGTTTATCCCTTTAAACACTTTAAAAATCATCCTACTTGTCTCTCCCTACCATCTCAAGCACTTTCTGTAGGATATTGCTTCGGTTTTTAAAGGCTACTGATTGGTCCATTTGATAGCAACCATTTTATTATTTCCACTATGCTATATCATTCTCTGCCACAATATTCCACAAATATGCAGCTGAGTAACACTTCACACAATGTGTCAACAGGCATTCACACACCTCAAGAATATTTCAGAGGTACAGAAGTATGTTACAACTAGTTGTGTTTATTTTTAGATGCGTTTGCATAATTGCATAATCATCATGTCCACCTCCCTGTCCATGTATCAGCACAGCTCCCACTGGACAAATTTCCATGAAATTTGATATTGGGGACTTCCATGACAATTTTTTGGGAAACTCCAAACTCGGTTAAAATTGGACAAAAACATCGGACACTCTACATGACAACCTAAGCATGTTTTATTGCTGCCGGCAACATAAATCTACCATAAAAGGATTTTTGTGCAACACCCAATATTGTTATATTGTTAAGTGACATGTACTTCAACAATACACACAGATTTTACTGTTGCATGTGCACTGCAACAACGGTTATGCAAATATGTCACAATATTCTGCTTACACACATTCCTGTCTTGGTAATCCCTTTAATGGCCTAGGTTTCAAATGTAACAGCTCTAAGACAGAGATTAATTTAACTTAACCTTCTGCAACTTGAAACAGGAAGTCATTTTGTAGTGCTTAAGTTCATGGTGACAGCGACCATCATGCATTCATGGTGAAGTATTATTTTATTCGCATCAGGAACCAATTTACTCCAGAGAACAAACTTTACTGTTGAATCATGAGATGTGATGTAATGTGGCTTTGAGTAATTTCGTTATGGGGATTCACATTCTTAAGAGAAAAAATATCAGTACTAGGAATTAACCTTCTTGTTATGTTGCATAGTTCAGATGATGGATTTAAGAATGGGGGTTATCAAACTGTATTCCTGTGACTGACCAGGCACGACCATACTCCAGGAAATGTCCTAGTACATTAGCAATAAATCAGTATCACAATTCCCATTAAAAAATTAATACCCGTTTAGTTCAGTATAATGACCAAACTGAGTACACAGCTCCCCACACTTTTCACCTTTGGAGGGAAAAATCATGTACCTGATACACGTTCTGTTCAGAATACCAGGACAATAAATGAAGTCCAGAAATGAAGTAACAGCAAACGATACCACTCCCAGACTTACTTTGAATTGAAAAAAGCAAATTCCTCATAACAACTTATTGCAGTTGTGTAGATGCATGAGAATAAAAATGAAAAAATAATGTAAACTCAGTACCCTTATTGGATTTTCCTACACTTTCTACTTTATTTTTATTCCATTTTGCACATAACCCTAGATTTGTTAAAAGTAGTGTGCAGTCAAGAAATTAAACATCTGAGGTACAATCCACTATAGACCTTATTAATGAACATCTTTATCAAAGAGGAGCACTAATTTTTGTGGGATTTCAATAATGAACTGTACTTTAAAGCTACAAATGCATTATGTATAGCACAAAAAATGAAATTTTTATGCTCTTATTCAGCCAGTCTGAAATAAATCCAAAGACTACCTGCTCTAAACAATGTATATATAACCTTTTGATTTCAATATTTTACTAGTTTACAGCTGCTTACAGTGATGGGTGCAATTTAAATCACACAATATTGTTTTTAATATTCATATCCTTTGATGGTCTGTTACTTCAAGGAACAAATGCAGATATGTGGCACAATATTTGTTACTTACAATGTTTGAGACTGTCAATGTCAGCAACACACAGGGCAAAGATGAGGGCTGCTTGACGCCATTGGTGTGAATACCAAAGCATGATGGTTGTACACTAAGAACACTTAACACAATGCTCTTCAAGCAAAGCCAAGCACCAGTAAGTGGCCACCATTAGGGACACAGGAACAAACTCAATATTCTGTATGACTTATTAAGGTGGCTCTTCCCCAGCACCAATCAGGAATATGGTGTCTAAGACAGACACCATTAAAGAAGGCCTTGCACAAGAAAGCGAAGCTTTGGAAAGCAGTCAACAAATTAAAGTATACCGAATTATAAAGTTTGTTATTGGTCACTATTAATACTTATGAAATCAACCAATTTTAGACGTTCATAGAGCATTATATATGAGTACACACACACACACACACACACACACACACACACACACACACACACACGTGCGCGCACACATGCACACACACACATCTCTATATACACACACACACACACACACACACATACACACACAAAATGGGACTGAAAGTTGTTCAGACTGTACAGAGTCAAATGGCAGAATGATCAGTGAAAATTACACTGAGAAGGACTTTATGGAAGCAGCTGTAGCCCAATTTCAGGTACTTATCCAGGAATTGCCTGGAGGGACAGAAGAAACCACGAAAAACTTCAGGAAGGACAGCCACCTTGGAGTTGAGATTTGAACTCAAGACATCCAGAATATGAAGTAGGAGTACTAACAACTTGACCTTAACATTCAGTAGGTCCACCATTCTAAATATGTTTAGCCCTTACATAAATATAAGTTTCAAAGACCAGTAAGTTCTGAATAAGTTAGCAGATCTTTTAATAATATGAGGTTACTTCCAACCTACAAATTTTCACATAAGAGCACAACTTAACATTCACCACATGCCTTTGTGACACATCAGCCACTCTTACACACACCTCTCATTCCATCTCTCACAGCCATATTTCACACACATGAAAGCCATGCAGCTGACAGAGCACCTCTGTACGCCTGCAAAGTGTATGTGTGCAAGCAGCCGGGATTAAACTAATGAGGTTACAAGCAAACTGGTTGCTGATGGTCTTGTCCTTACTGTTGTAGGTGACAGAAGACTGACAACTGCCCGACAACAAAGCATGAGCAAGGTCTCGTCTCAGGATTGGTTGTATGGCTTGTCAAAGGCTTTCTCTGACCCCAGGAACTTCATGCACCAAAAGTTTTCTTGGTATTGTGTTTCCACATTCTACTACCTACTAAGAGGTGTACTTTAAATGACCTATATGGCAAACAGGTCTTGCAGGGGAATAAATGGCTTATGTGACACAACCTTTCTTTTAATTCACTAGTCATGACAAATACACTGTATGCAACGTAACACTTTATCTTTATGCATTCTGGCATACTTTCTTAACATTCTGGTTTTGTGGGATATCAGACCAAATGACTATACTTGCCAGATGGCACCACACTGTATCACCACTTACAAACTGTGAGTTATGCACAGCCTCCTGTGTTCCTGCAGCAGTATGTGCCTATATCCCTTAACTAATTAAACAACCAACTCCATGGAGCAGAGTAATTCTTGAGAAGCCAAAAGTTCCTCAGCTAGTTAAGAAATTCTCTGTACATCACAGAACCTGAAGGTCCTTTACTGTATTCACAATGCCACCCATCCCTATCCTGAGCCAGATCAATCCAGTCTGTGATCTCCCACACCACATACTTAAGCTTTATTTTAATACTATCCCACATTTATGCCTAGATGATCAAAGTGTTCTCTCTCCTTCAGCTATCTTCACCAAAAGCCTGCACGCATTTCTCTTCTCCCTGTGCGTGCCACAACATTGTTGAATATAAGTGTATGACTTTACATCAATTATTCATTCTGCATTATCCTTCCCAGAGACATAAACATGGGTAACACTTTTTAGTAAGTATTCATTAATAGCTTTATGCCAATGAAACTTATAAGGAAACAAGGAATGCCACAAAATCTAGAATACAACATGTAATAAATTTGTACTGTGTACACCAATTTTATCACATAGTACAACCAACAAAGTACATATTCATGTATGACAAATGCATTTAATACCTCCTACATGTTTTTGCCTTCTCAAACTTCTTTAGGGATAGGCCTGTCACTTTATACTATAAGGAGATCATCAAAACTATTACATATTTTGATTGCAATGAAAGTAACAACTAAATGAAGTAAATATAGTGCACCTTGATGCAACTAAAAGCAAGAAAATAGTTAAACAAGTAAAATAATAAAAACACCTTCATATGTGAAATGGGGGACATGTTGTTGGTTAACATTTGCAGTATGCCGCACATGTTAAATAAAGATACATTTTACAGGACACATAAATTCACATCTGAAGGTGTTTTTACTACTTCACTGTTTTAGCTGCATCACAATATATTATGGTTATTTCTTTTACTTATTGCTTCTATTGTAATTGAAATACGTAATAGTTTTCAAGGCCTTCTTATAGTATTAAATGGTATTCCTGAAGATGGCTGAGATGGTCAAAACATGTAAAAAAAGGTAAAGGTAAAGCAATCCCTGTACAGGCCTTGACAGGCCCTGAGGGTTCCAGGAGGTTAACACTACCAGATTTCTAGACAATCGGCACATGAAGGTGGTAAGGTTTCCAGCCCTACACACCGGCCACCTTTACCCTGCAGGAAATATTCCTGGTACTCATTTCTGTTAGAGGCTGAGTCAACCTCAAGAGCACAATGCAGCCGAAAGGATTATGTCAATGAAAAATTCCAATGACACCATCAGGAATCAAACCAATTATTAGCTTATAGCGCAGTGCCTCAACCAGCTGCACCACTGTGGTCAAAAACTGTAGCACACAAATAAATTTGTGATCCCTGAACATATTTATGTCCACATCTCTATAAGTCAAAGCTTTCTGTGGGCTCTGTCTGGAAGCCTGCATGATTAGAGTGGCTGTCTACTGAAAGGAAACTATGGGTTTCATTTCCACCCATGTAGTTAGAAAATTTTCACTACATTAATAACACCGAGTGTCGTGACAGTTATCTGCACAAGAAACTTTATTTTGTTAACAATTAACCATTCCGAGCCCAGTGTGGCCTGCTGTAACATTAAAAAATCTCCGCATTCTCCCCACACAGTGTATTGATGTTTCATAGGATTCTCAAACCCCCCACCAATTATTTCGTTAAACAGCACAGTTTGGTATTCACAGTGCAGAAAAGTTTGTTCTCAGTGAGGTAAAAACCTAAATTTTATGTATAATTTAGAAGAACTTACAAGTGTAATACACATGTGACAACATAAATTGTAAATGCAAAGAACTGAGAAGGACTGAGACTTCTGACAACAGACGGACCCACCATCTTGTCAGAGATTACACTGCAGGAAAACCAAGACAGCAATTGTCAAAACACAAACCAAAATCTGGTCATGAGTTCTAGAGGGGGCATGATGCAAAGATAAATTGACTGATTGACTGACCACCAGCTGCAAAGTGACTTCGGCTGATCTTCAGATGGTTAAAGAGGGTACTGCAAGTTTTTCCCACCTACGATCTAGCAGATGAGTTTTAGTACTTAAGCTTTATACACTGCAACTTCAGGCAGTGAATATTTTCTGCATTTTCAGACAATTATGACACAATAATGAAATGCAATGTTTCTCCCAGAACAAACAATATATCACCTACACTTTGCAAGGTACTGCTTCATATGTAGGCTTACAAAAAATATTAGTGGCTCATCTAAAAACAACATAACATATCTGGTGTGCAAACATCATAAAAGCTCCAAAAAAAGGCTCTGTTTTACTCTGTTTCTGTGAATTTGCATCCCTTAGGTTTCCTCCAATACTTTTCTTCTCCGCTATAGTTCTGTACCCAGCTGTGCTGTCATGACTATCATATAACCGATTATGTTTATGAATTTAAAGGTGCTGATCTGATAAAGTGCCTCTACATATAAGATGACATAACCTTAATGTTTAGGAAGAGCTTCTTTCCAACAAAAGGTACACATCTGGCACACTAGGCTATGACATCATGTCCTTTGACAGCAGTAAAAGCCACATGAAATGTGGTGTCACATAGATAACAGTTTCATAATGTCTATAAAAGATCAGAAAGCAAACCTCGGATGTGAAAAGTATGCAATACTTAATGCATTCGTGAAAACAGACTTTGCACAGTTTCATCAGTAACTCAAAACCATGTCCAACATAACCCATGTGATTTTACAACTCATTTGCAAATCATAATGTTAACATCTGTTAAAATGGCAAAAAAAGGAGAAGATACAAGCAGGTAATTCTACATAGGTTGCAAGCTGACACAACTTATTTGGTTCGCTGTGCCTGTATAATAATACAACACTGCACTAAAATGGCAATGAAACTTGACACATCACACACATGTATTCAATGTCTAATAGCCTTGAAAATTCCAAAAAAATCCTGCAAGTGATACCAAGCTAAATCTACAGCACACTTTAAATCAGTGATTCCCAAATCACTTCACAAATCTGTTCCTTGACACACAAGAATCAACAGTCCCTATCTACACAGATATTCCTCACCCCAAATTTCTCTCTTACCTGTTTCTCTTATGCATGTACTTCATATGGCCCAATTCTCCAAGCAGCAGATGTTTACAGGCTCTGACTGGCCACTTGTTTCTTCTACCCAACTTACACATAACCAGCCATTTTCCCAAGTTGACTCACTTTAACCTATGTTCTGATAGTTCTAACATAAAGATGGAGGCAGTATTGTCCTCTAAAATGATGGTACCAACCTAACAGACTATATGATGCCACAGCCAAGAGCACAATATGAATATTCAACTGCTCTTTCACAAAAGTTTACTTTCCAAATGTGAAAAAAGCCTGATATATAATGAACCTCAACAATGCAAGTACAAAAGACTATAAAAGTTAACATGCCACTAAAATAAGTACATGATCAAAACCCACATTGTTATACTTCTTCATAAATGGCCTTAATGAAATATTGGCATGCTTCTGGTTTCAGGAGAACTGCCTGAAATATATGAGGTATGCCCAAGGAGTTTGTGAATGACAGCTGGGAACCACAGTTTTAAATGAATTGCCTGTGCATCATACGTGAGACCTAAGTGTAAAATAATAATCATAACTTACAAGTAAATCAAAACCCATTACTTCACTCTCTCTCTCTCTCTCTCTCTCTCTCTCTCTCTCTCTCACACACACACACACACACACACACACACACACACAGGTGTACTTGCATGCACGCACCTCCCCCCACACACATGAAGAAACCTAGTTAGAGTGTACGAAATATTTCCCTGCATATAGTGTTTATGCTTCATGGTCAAAGCCAAGGTTCATATGAACCACATTAATTATTAAATTCACAGTGATATGTAACACACATTGTGACACCACGTTTGGAACACTTGTCTGATTACAAGACAACACAGACCTTTTTTTTCAGTAAAACATCACAACAGCTCACACATTTAACATAGTGAGTAAAATCCTGATATCAACTGCAGTGCATTAAACCAAATACTGCATTATTTGTATTTTTATACCATGTTCTCCCTTCAGTGTTTGCCTGTAACTGACCTCTTTACTACTGTTAAGCACTTACATAAGGTGAACTTAATTATCACAATTACATGCATTAAGTTCAGTTCCACAGTACACCGATGATAATATACAGCATTTAGGAACACTCAGCTTTTCGACTCGGTCCATTATCTGATGTTCCTTTAAAAAAGCCCACAATTTTTCAGTAAGTGACCTGATTTGGTGTTCCTTGTGCCTGTTCAGGTAAAGAAGGTGATGGGAGGGGGGCAGGGAGAGGGCAACTACTCAGTTCAGCATGTCAGACAAAGCTCTTTTCCATCTCTGGACAATGTATGTCAGTCCAGCTATCAAAATGTGTGTGTCTGATCATTTGAATATACATTGTGGTAGTTTAACTGACAGGTTGCCCAAAGATTGAGAACTGCTCTGTCTAATGTGCCCAACCGAGTAGTTGCCTGTCCACCCCACCCCCCGCCCACCATCATACCTACCTACCTACCGACCCACCCACCAACCCGAGGATTGAAACAGATCCAATTTCTGAAAAACTGTGTTTACGCTTTGGTATTTTTGGAACACTAGATGATGGATGAAGCCCAAAAGCTGAGTACTCCTACATTAATTTACTCGTATGCAAACTATGGAAGAAAAAAAGAACTATTACATGAATAATAAAATTCACATCCATACTGAGCATAACTGGATAAAAATGGACAATTTGTAACGACAATTTAAAAACAGACTCCTGACATAAATGAGGAAAGACATGACAAATTTGCCCAGAACTAAACTGACTGAACTGTTTCCTCTTTCCTTCCTCTTCAGCTGTCACCTATTCAGTATATTTCAATTTTATTACCTTACAAAATCAAAGAATCAAAAAAGATGATTGACAATGGCAACTACATCTCAAACACATACACATTACTGGTAACGCAGCAGTAGTCTGCTTATCATCAAGCTGTGTGATGCGCAGTGGCACTTTCTTGAAGAGGGGTAACCAAACTTTTACATTATGGGAGGATAAAGCCAATAATAGCCAAACAGCAACAACAAATGTCTGGCCCTCTTTCCTCTTTCCACTCATTACAACAGTCTGTCAAAATACTTCTTCATTACAAGTATGATGCACTGCTGTCAAACCAAATGTGACTGCAGGGTACAAAATATATAGCCAATAGAACAGTGATGCGAGCTAAAGCTGTAAGTTTTAACATGTCAAGAGACTAAAATCTAGCACAGGTCATGAAGCAGAAGGTGACAGTTTTACTTCATGTACAGCATGGATGGACACCCCTAACTGATAAAAGCGTAACAAATATAAAATTTGCCCTGCTATGAAAGAAACCTTAGGACAAACTATCACTTGCAAGGTTTCATACTTATTTTTCTAGAGAGGACAGCAGGAAGGGATACTGGCAACCACCTCCAAAGTGTAAATATATCCTTCTTAAACATTTGTATTTTCCCTTTTAAAACAACTGCGGTTCTTTTTGTTTCCACGTATTTTACTTCCTTTTTCATACAGGTTATAAGTTTGATTTCAGCTTACATGGTGGTTCAATCTAACATGACCCTGTTTTTGGGTGATGACATCAGGTGAAGGTACTCTGTATCACCAACGTTTTGAAGATAATGTGTCCACCACCTTGCCTTGAAAATGGAGACAGTATGAATACTGAAAATGTCGACAATACAGCTGGCATGTACACACACATACGGTGCCATCATCCAAAACAAGATGCTTGTCATTACGTGCACCTTTAGGCAGATAAAACTTCAGTTCTATAAGGTAACAGCAAAGCATATCCAAACTTATACATGTGAACATGGGTCCAGTAACAGCTAACAAATGCAAAATTGAGGCTGAAATTAGGTTTTCAGAATCAACTGCTAGACACAGATATAAGGACCACATGAGTATCACTGAACTAAGGACAGCAGTCAACTGTTGACAATGTAACTGAAAAGAACACAAGCTGAGTAAGTGGGAATTCTGACAGAAATGAATCCTAAATGTCTAAGTATGACCTCAGCAATCACAGTTTCTGAGGACTATCATGTAATGACAAGGAATTGTATAATAAGACTCAAATAGGGTAAATTGAGTAGGTTAAAAAACTGAAAAAAAAAAAGCAACAGGCAATTTTAAGAGGCCTGTAATTAAATTATTTTGCATGGACAGACTATTCATTTGAATATGCCATGTCTCAAACTTTTGTTCTAAAGCAAAAACAGAGCAGGTGTAGACAATAATATTTCTTTGCAACAGCTGCCAAAACGAAGATGCCAAATGCAAGTGAACAGGACATAAAATATGAAAACTGGATAACAAATAATGAGAAGACTGTCCGCAGAAGTGAAGGCTGTAACACAATCTTCATCAAATACACGGTATTCGAGAAGCTTATCTTTCTAGAACATGTACATTTGCTCTGACAACAATGGAATGTTGATTACACAACGCTGACGGATAAACACATGAAGGAAGGCAAAATTTATCTAATTTACAGAGCAGGGACTAATTGATGTGTGACTTCAACAGCTGTACCTAGTACAAGAGGTCCGCATCACACATGTTTACCCACAGACAACTCAATTCTTGCCAAAGTGCACATATTCACTTTTAAAAGAAAGCTCCTCATACGTATTGGACAGGAAGCAATTGTAGTGTATTTATCCCAGCATTTTCTTGAAGCAGCTGCAGAAGCAGTCTTCTGCCAAGGTTCAAATCACAAATCTCTCAAACAGAACAGAGTGCCTAGCCTAAACACCATACAATGGGTGCTTTGAAATTATCTGCCACCTCAAAAACAGAGAATTATAACTCCGAGATGATGAAAGGATTCCATCTGAATTAGAATGCACCTGGGTCCTTTCTTGAAGACAGTTATGACCACAGCTTAGTTATCCATTTCTGTCCATAGTTTCATTAGCACAGATTTTGAACCTGCATATGTCAAATCTATCAGATAGGATGCCACCCCAGAAGTTAATTTCTAAGCTTAGGCTAACCAACCAACCAATCAATCAACCAACCAACCAACCAACCACTACACCCTGTATGTGCCTCTCTTCGCTCCCATTTGTGTCACATGCCCAGCCAAGCTCATTATTCTTGATTTGATCACCTAAACAATATTTGGTGCAGAATGAAGGTGATGAGGCTCCCCATTATGCAACCTCCTCCACTCCCCTGTTTCTTCATCCCACTTGGACCCAAACATGTTCCGTGGCACCCTATTCTTGGACAGCCTCAGCCTGTGTCCATCCCTCAATGTGACAGACCAAGTTGCACACCCATATAACACAACAGGTAAAATGAAATCAGATTAAGCTGTGAGAGGAACTTCTGAGATGGAAGTGATACATAATGTAAGGCCATCTTATTGTGTGTGATAACAGATCTCTTTTAAGATATAAAACTTCTGCAAAGGTAATGTATTTGTAAAATGTACGACAATAACACAGCAGCCACTACAATTACACATCTAATTTTCAGTCTGATGGCAACACCCGATGAAGTATCTATTACACATGTGAAATTGTGTATACAGACGGATGATAAACATACTTAAGTTTCATTAAAGTTTCATTAAACAAGCAATTTTATGTGCTAACTAACCACATGTCTGTCATGTCACAGGCTGCCATAATAATTACATGTTACCCCTGGCTGCTTTCATCCACCATTTCTTTACTCTTAAGGCAAACCAAACATCAGTTTCATTTGGTGGAGTGCTGCTATCTGCTTTTGGTATTGTATTATGTGCATTACACTCAACTGTTTCATCAGCCTCTACTTGTCCATAACTGAGAACACAGTTACTGCTTAACCATTTACTTGACCTCTCCTCACACACCTCAGAGAACACAGTCCCTCTCGGCCTGTATCATAACCATGGTAACTGCTGACTACTATCAATTACTATCACTTGTTATCAACCTGAGTATGCCATTCACTCACTCACTCACTCACTCAATCACTCACTCACTCTCTCACTCACTCACTCTCTCATTCACTCACTCAATAACTTGTACTGAGGGTATTTTAGACAGGGAGATAATTACAAGAATGTTAACAATTCGCTATTTTGACATATGGGAAGTTTAACACAAACTGAATCGTTATTAGTGAAAATTAAGTACAGAAAATGATCACATAACTGTGAAATTTTGAATTTTTGTAGCCTCACCACACAGAATTAAGCATTTAAAAAATTGGACACCGTAAGTTCTTCACACAACTTCTTCTGTTCTTTAATTTAACTTGTAATACATATCACCTCTTCCTTTTTAGACAGTCTGCTCTGGCCCAAACAATGAACCACTACCATTATCTTCCCACCGGCTGGTATTCAGGAACAATTTAACAATCTAAAATAAACATTATCATCTACTGAGCCAATTGAATTTGGTGACCGCCATGGTTCTAAGGTCCCCTGGTATGGATAGTTTGTAAGATGGAATTCTTACTGTAACTGCACTCTCAAGAACCAACAGTCATTCACATGCCAGTGCAATGTGATATGCCAAGTTTCTGCTATGAATTACAATAAAAAGCAATCCAGAAACACTACAATGCACACCCACATAAAATAAGAAAAACTAGAACCCTACCTTGTGCTGGTAATGGTTTTTCTGTAGTGGTCAGGATAACACCTTGTTGCCAAGTTGTAGAACCTGCCAAACATGAGGCAGGACTTTAAACAGATAAAGGGGAAAATAAGAGACTTCTATGCAAGTCTTTCTTTGTCATGTATCTTATTACATTTCTCTTGTAAGCTGTGAAGAAATTACATTATTTAACTGTATGCTGTAGGAGTTCAAGTCTTTGCTTAAAGTTAACATACCTCGGTGACAAGCATTGTTATTCGTAGCTATACTAACTGACTGATCCTGTTAAATCTTGTCATATTCACTGTTCCACATAAATTAGCCAATGGTAAAAGGTGAGGTAACTAACTCACTCTGTACCTGTGGTAACAAGCCCCATAGGCTCAACATCACAAGCATCAAACCCCAAACCTGTACCAGATGATTTCAGTTCATGTCCTCATAATATATTCCGTTATGACCTACTTTAATATAATCGATCCCCTTCACCCCACCGTTTTCTATCTACTAAGGGCTGATTTCTAAGATGATCTCCACTAAAATGCTGCATCATGATACCAGTAAACGTAATTAAAATCTTTATGTTTCTCTCATCATCTTAGTGTACCAGTCCAAAGTGAATGGCATTTGACTGCCTATGAATAATTTTCCCATTTTGTGCATCAACTCTGAATTTGAAGTTTTTATTTATCAAAAGGAAATCCGAATTTGAAGATTTTAACCTGGACATTATTTATTGACACAGAGACATTATACCAACAAGAACAATTATTTACAACAGCAGGAACACATAACTATATCACGGACATAAAACTTAGGCAAGAACAAGTACATTAAACAAAAAGAAACAATAAAACACTTACTGATTAACTCACACACAACAAATGGCATGATGAATACTGTCTTCTGAGCTGTGAAGCTGTGTTCTCAGATAGAAATTTACCAAGATTTTATCTCCTGTGAAGTTGAAGACAGCAGGATACCTCCATATGCCAATAATGTATCTAATTCACAACTTCCAGACATTAACTTCATCCATCACATCATCATGCAGCTAAAATTTTACACTGTTTTTTAATAATCACTTTCTTTAAAACAGAGCTTGAATTTGAAAATTTAACAACTGGAATCTTTATGCAGCTTTAACTTAGTGAGCTTGCATCAACTGGAACACTTCTAATGTTTCATGTATCAACCAGAAGACCATTCCCGTGCAATCCAGTCCAATTCGAGCCCTGCCTCATAGACAGAACTTGTACATCTCAACTACAGGCCTACCATATAATCAGAATAGAGTAAAACATCCAAAGAGTATTTTTTGTAATTTTACCTCAAAATAATTTTTGCATGCAAAATTTTTGCCAGTACACACTGTTTCATCACAACCCCTTGAAACGTTTTGCATTAGCTCACAGAATGCCCACACCACAGCTGGGATTCATACATTTCCAAGCATAACAGCATAATGCTACCAAGCTGATGGCAGCATATTCAATTACTCATGTTCAGTAAGAGCATCACTTACCTGTGTTGTCTTTCAAATCTGCAGGACTGGGGGGTGGAGTCTTGGAAACCTTAGGTGACATAAGCTCTGGAACAGAGGCAGTAAAAATAACTAGAACTGCTGCTTCAGATCTACAGATAATTAATTCAGTCTCTGGTACCTGAACCTAAATATTAAACACTTTTCACACAGAAGACCCCAATTAGGACATGTCACCACTCAAATAAATCCAGTCTCCACCATGACAACCTTATGACCCCTTTAAGTATATGATGCTCCCACTGTATCTAAGCCTTTCAAACAGTCACTTTACCAAAGATTCATCAAAAATGATCTGTACATGCTTACTGTTTCCACCTCCAAACAATTTACCTATTCAGTCCCTAATCTCTGAATAAACTGACTTAAAACACAAAAATATAAAACTTGAACTAAGTGTCCAATGACAAAACTTGTAATAATTTCCATTACAAAATGTGTTCACTATTCCCTGGCATTTCCAGCTATGCTTCAGCATCAACCTAGTCCTGAACATTTTCACCCCTGCTTATAAAGTGCACTACTCACATGGTATGTAGGAATATTTATACTCCATTTCAGCCAAAATTTAATATTACTATAACCAATGTTGACAAATGTGCATGATTTCATGACACTGGTGGCATTAGTGTGCTCCCACTTACAAACTGTCTGCCACATCACCACCACCACCACCACCACAGAGTGTAGAAAATTACAAATCGGGTGGTTGGAGTGTCCCTGCATGGAGGGTTTATAAAAAATTCCATGAATATCACTGATTTAACATTTTAAACATATGATACCTGCAAGCACATGGACATAGCAACTTACCCACACATACTCATGATCTTATATACCACTTCTTTTGTTAATCAAGACAAGAAAGTAACCAATTTTCATGAAATTTGGTATGCATATTACACTGTTAGAGGCCACCTAAACCTTGTACTTTGGAATTTTCTGCACTCAGCAATGAGGAACTGGGGCAGCCCAGCTGGTATAATGGTTAGGCTATGAGCTGGACTATGAAGGAATTGTGGTTCAAAGTATAGACCAGCTGTGGGCCCATCCAGACTCCTATTCAATAAATAGTGAGGCTCTTTCTTCAGGCACATACTGGCCAGAGCATGAAACTGATCAGTTATGACATTCTAATGCTGAGGTTAAGAATGCATGGTATTTTATGCCTTCATGATGTGGTGCTTAATTAACCCTTTAAAGATGAAGCGTATCTGTTTTATATAAGGACTCCGTGCGTACTGCGCTGTAAACATTCTCCACTTCGGTTATACAAAACCAATCTCTTAATGTTTTATAAGGCAAAAGTTGCTGTTTCTTCTGAGATGCGTACAAAACACATAAACGCAATGTGGGCACCACGTAGAATTTTTTAATGTTAAACCTGGTGGTACATAAAGTTACCGCTAGGCTTTAAAAGGTTAAGCACGGACATCTTTAACTTTTTTCACATTCACGAATGGTAATAACTTCGCAGGTGTATTAAATACACGATATGAGAGTAACAATACTGTTTTTACCACTTTTCATATAGCTTTCTGTATGGTAACAGACTTTTGAAAGGTGATCCAACTGTTCTTAAGATAATATTTTGTAGAATGTACAATTTAAACAACAAGGTGGGCAGAGAAAAGATTTTATCTAGCTTTCAATTTAAATGATAACTATAACCAATTAAACACAGAGATATAAAAGGGCATGATAACAATATCAGCAGAAGCAACAACAAAACAACAATGCTCTATAACATATGAGTAAATTTGCGAGTAATAAAAAAAGTTTCACTCAAGCAGGATTCTATCGCAGAAGCTTTAGTAGTCACTAATAAGATTAGTCTAGAAGTAAATGCTGAGGAAACTGAGTATATGGTCATGTCCTGAGACCAACATGCAGGACAACATCACAAGATAAAGACAGGTTAACTTAGGCTGCCATCCCAATGTGTTTTTATTACTCAAGTAAATTATTCGTTCCATACAACACAACTTAAAGAATATCTTTTGTTCTAATTTTACGCTACGACATGTTTCGGCCTATTTTCTGGCCATCGTCAGGTAGCTGACTTAAAACTGCATAAAAGCAACTGCTAGGTAGAGGCCCCTCCTTCACATCTAACATATACAATATCCATAAATAAAATATTATTCCCACTAACGGAATAATAAAATTGTTAAAATTAGTAAAACAAGAATGTTTTCAAATAATGTTTTTTCTGTGCCCTGTAGATCGAAAAAAGAATCTGCTCAGTGATGTGTAGGTGTGTGGTGGATAAGAGCGGCATGGCTGGCTTATAAGTACAACTTAGATCACAGTATGAAGGTCATAAATCCATAAAATGTGACTCACTCCTGTATCAAGTATGTATATGTATCAGCTTTCCTTTCTAAACCCCCTGTATCACTGCTATGGGTTGTCAACCTTGCAACCGTACACTAGAATCTGCTTTCATATTAACATAATAATCAAAGTATACAATACAAGCAGTTGTTAGTGTACATTATGCCAGTTGTGACATGTCCAGTGGATAAGATACAACATAAATAGTATTACATAAAAGGGCAGGGCCTTACCTTCTGCAGCAGGAATCACCTTGCAGGTTGTCTCCAGACGCACCAACTCCTCTGTCACACCTTGGAAGAGTTCTGAATCACGGCGCTGATCAGCTTCCGTCCTGACAGATGGTGGTGGTGAAGGCTGTTTCTTTGATACGTCTTTTTCTAACGTGGATATTCCATCCTCAACTGTTGACTTAGATATCAATGACACTTCCTTCTGTACAGGTGGTGTGACTTGTATTGAACCTTCAGTTGCTGACACTTTACAGATGTCTTCTAACATGGACGGGGGTGACATTTTTTCTTTTTTTGGTTTCACAGAAGGTGCTGTAGGTAACTGTTCTGATATGGGTGGTTGCCGTTCATATTGTCGATCACGTTTGTCCTGAGCAAATATCTCCTTGAGTTGAGCCACTGTCTTTCGCTCTTCTTCCACAACTTTCTCCTCTCCAATGTACTTTGTTTCATCGATGTCTCGCTCATGCCTGTCTTTTGACGCGACTGACTTTGAAAGTTGGTCTGCAAGAAACCCACAACCACATAAAGTTCCAAGACAATGCAGTGATGTAATGAAGAAAATGTTTTGCATCCTTTTGGTATAGTATGTACATGAAAATTTGTCACAGAACTAAAAAATTATATGCATTAACTATGCAAATCCAGAAAGTCTTATTTTGACATGTACATACTACTTAATTGTATTTATGCCTGTTAACATCTACAAATTAGCTGGAAACAACCCATCAAATAACACAAAAATATTACAAAAGGGTGTCAATTAATACTGACATTATGAGTGAACTATAATAATATTAATACCAATATATAGTGCTGTATTTATGATGCAGTTTACAATACCATAATAAACACTTATGATGCAGTTTACGACACTGTAATAAACACCTTACCACAACAAGCTTTCAGTTAGAGATCTAAATAATCAAGAAGTTATTGTGACAACTTACAGCACCTATGGTCCTTTAATTGCTCAAATCACTATACAGAGGCAAGCAGACTTTAGATATTAATAGTTGTACACCTTGATGACTATCTTTGCACAAAACTTCCATTAGTGTTAACCTGCAGTTCATAAACATTGCCAGACATTATATTCAAAATTTCACATTGTCACACTATTAACCTTTTAAAGCCTAGCGGTAACTTTACATACCACCAGGTTTAACATTAAAATATTCTACGTGGTGCCCACATTGCGTTTATGTGTTTTGTACGGATCTCAGAACAAACAGCAACTTTTGCCTTATAAAATATTAAGAGACTGGTTTTTATAACCGAAGTGGAGAGTGTTTACAGCGCGGTACGCACTGAGTCCTTATACAAAACAGATACACTTCGTCTTTAAAGGGTTAATTATTTTCAGCATATAAAAAAGTAAAATTTGCAGGCCCATTTTGTCATTCATTACTTCTTCTTATTAAATGAAAGCACGAATAGATTCCAAGCAGTTCCCCATTACATTACTACTTTTACTCTCTACAAAAAGGTTTTCTTTACAAACACAAATACTTTTCAATTACCTCTCACCACCTACAGTTCCAAATTCCTGTATTATATAACACTATCTTTATTCAAACCACTACATGACCATCAGCCTGGTATTGCTGGTGGCAGCTAACCAAGAGACTCAGTGACATAAACAGTTTGATTTTCATTAAAAAATTCTCAGAAAATCAATAACTTGGTTCAACAATTATTTAGGCGTAAAGAACATGCAGATACATAAGCATAATATTATTCCAAGCTTCTCATTCTTCATACAGTAAAGAGGGTAATATATTATTAGTCATGTATGAATGTGTGGTAAGTTCTGAACCTAAAAACTGACTTCAAAGCATGCAATCCTCTACCATCACCACCACCACTATGGGTACTAGTATTACTGGTGGGGTTAGTAGTAGTAGTAGTAGTAGTAGTAGTAGTAGCAGCAGCAGCAGCAGCAGCAGTTGTAGTGTATTTTTAGTTTTTGTTTTAGGTTTAGTTTTAGTTGTTGTTCTTGTTTTTGTTCTTGTCCATACACCATATTGTTTCACTCAAGTGTAGTAGAATTTAGATGGTTTGGATATGAAATCTAAACAACCCATCCGTCTGTAAGCTAATATGGAGAATGGCATCATATGACCTGGAATCACTTTAATATTGACTGCAATTTAGGATTTTCAAAACACCAACTAAAATATCAGACTCACCTTCATAAGGCTCTTTCTTCTCTGCTTGCACCAATTCTTCAACAGATTCTGATTCCTGAAATATTTCACCGAGAACAGTAATTCAGCATCCACCAAAGGTCCAAGAACAATTATATTAGACATTAAATCACTTATATTTAATGTAAGACAAGCACTAACATTACATTTAATGTTTTTAAATGAAGTATGGGAGTTGAGTCTTCAGCAACATAATCATGAGAAGTTCACAGCTTACATATAACTTCTCATAGCTTTCCATTAACTTCAAAATAAAATTTAACTCAATGTGAGAAGTTAAGCAGGTCTAATATGTGACAACTGCACAAACCCTCACCTTCATTATGTCCTGTTCATCATATGTGATGTCAAGGCTTGCATCTCGTCGCAAAGATGCATCTCGTGAGGGTCCTAGCTCTTCCTTCAAACTCTCGAAATGTAATTGGTCGAGACGAACTTTAGCAACAGTCCTGTCCATCTCATCAACATTGAATATACACTGCTGAACAATGTCATCACGTCCTATTTTATGTAGTGCTGTCTCTAGCACATAGCCTAAAAGCAGAGACAGAAGACATATCCTAGCAAAATATCTGAAGAGTCTTGAAGTTCCTTAGATTGAAAATATCACAGAGAACTTGACAGAGTAGCTTATATATATATATACACACACTTCTTCAAATGATACTGCCTTCTTTGCTTTGTTGGTAAAAGGACCATGAGGAACGGAAGAACAGTAGAAAGAAAGTTTGCCACATGGGCTCTAGACAGGGTGCTTTCACCATATGCCTCAAGTAACACACTGAAGGTTTGGTCACAGTTTTATTCAGTTTCACTAGATATTTGATGCATACCAATTGCTAAATTTTGTTAGCAAGCATGACTGTGACAAGTTAAAAAGTCATTTATAAGAACATAATTACTTGACATTATGTCAACATAATGCAGTGTGGTTTGGCATCGTGTGACTGGAGGAAGCTTTACTGGTAACCAGTATATACATATTTACCTTGGTGGTCACTGGTCAAGTTCAGGAGCTGTGTACAGTATCTTTATTTAACAGCTGCACCTTGTGTGTGTGTGTGTGTGTGTGTGTAGAAAGAGGGAGCTATACTTCTTAGTTAGGTTAAACAACATTATGGTCTATGTTATGACAGGTGACCATCTTAATTTGACCCAATCCCTGTATTCCTTATGTTACAATTTGCCCACAATTGCCGATCTCCCACTCCACTCTACTCTGATGTGTAGGTACGCTACCAACTCCCCAGTTCACCTTACATCAGACTTGATGTTTGAAGCATAAAAGACTTCCAAAGCAGACTTTTACATAATACTGACATGGTAGTAAATAATGAAGCACATAATATACTCTATTAAAAAAAAATTACAACTTGCCTGTGGCCTTATTTCCATCTTGCTGAAGCCATAGCCTGAGCATAGCCATGGCCTGCTGTGCAACACTGCTTGGACATTCTGACTTCACAAGATTAACATCTGAGTTTGTAATACCAAGTTCACTTGCTAAGGGTACCCAGTCATCTCCTAGCAGATTACTTATGTCTGATAAACGGAGATCTGTACGTTGACACGTTGTATCCAGCCGACCTGCAAATAAGTCACTTCTGTTCTAAATACAGTTATATGTTAAAGAACAAGAGTGCTATGCTTCTGTACATTGTTACTTGCCATTACCTTCTAAATACTTGTACTGCCACTGTCTAAGGCCTCATGCAGTACATGAAAAAAAGTTATGCATTTCAGTTTTAATTCTTAAGAATTAAGAAAACGAGATTGTGTGATCACAATGTAACATTCACATGTAATTTCTTTTTGCCACCAGTGGAATACTTCTCCATTACGATCACTGATCACACTTTACACATAATTCATGCCACTAAAACGTTAACCATAAAGATGTCAGTAAGCACAAATTTCTGAAAAATCTAATTAATGATACAGTTCTTCTAGCCCGTATTTGGCATTCATTATGTTTATTATTTACATAATAACTTACTCATACTTCTCCATAAGACAAATTTAGAGATTAATTCAACTCAGAATATCAGTTCTGATAAACTTCTCTATACATACCATAACTCAATATATTAACCCATACCGCACAGGTGTCAAAAACGGTTTTAAGCTATATGCACAACTTATTTTCCATAAGTCAGCATCATGTGAGCAAGGATAGCATAGTCAGTACCGTCACTAGGCAATGGGCTGGATGGCCCACAGTTCAAATCCCAGCATAAGCAAGAAAATTTTCTCTGCTCCAAAAGGCCTACACTGGCTTTGGTACCCATCAAGCCTCCTAGTCAATGGGTAACAAAGGTTATTTTCCTGGGGGTAAAGTGGCCATAGGGTGAGGCTGACCACACATCTACATCTAGTGCCAAAGTTAAAGATGAGTGGAGCTACAATTCTACACCCTGTGTATGCCTTCACAGCATGCACGGGAACACCTTTACTTCTACCGTCATGCCAATATGATTTTCAGTGCAAAAGCAGTATATTTGCTACTGAATACCTCTTCAGAAGAACATGCCTTTTCACACACTTCTGTGCTGACCATTGATACAAACCTCTAGTAGTATATAAACAGAATTAGATAAAAATAAACAATGCTCAGGAACCAAATCACTTATTCGGCCAAAATCCCTAAGCCACTGTTTTTGTATAACATCTCACAGTCCTTCTTTTGATTTCTCTTTTATCAACAAAGTCCAAATTCTGGAGAATCTGGTAAGGAAGCGAATTAAACACAGTATGTGTATACTTGATACAACAGTTCTAGCAATAACCCTGCAAGAGTTAAAGAAGTATTAACTCACCTAGGCCACCATCTCTTAGGAAACTGTACTTTTTGTGCAAGACCAGCAAGTCAGGTTCTGAGAGTTCAGACTCTGGCAGGATTGTTTCTGGTAGGACAATGTTAAGTATACAGATGGGCTGCTGAGGAGGTTCTCCTTTTGCTACCTGTTTATAAGACATATACATACAGTACATTCAGTACACATACGTCATGGCACACGCAAAATTCTTGTCATGTCTACCTTTGCAAGCAAACTCACTTTTGGCTCTCTCATGAAGAGAATTCTGCCCACTGTATCAGCATGTGGGTCTTTTACACGTACTGTAAATGGCAGACGGTTTTCTCTGAATGCACGGAAGCCAAGTTGCAGTTGATCACCTGACTTTGTAACAGGTACCAAATTTCCAGCAAATTCTATATATTGGGGTTTGCCTTCTAGAACCTGCAGCAGAAAATACATATTGCACATAAACTGCAGACGCACAATGTCAAGAATTATTTGAAATAATACTGATATGCTGGAGATAAGCAAGCTTACTGAAAGAGAAATAAGCATATTCATTATCCTTCCAAATAACAGCTCATTTGCTTGTTACAGATTTTCACTTTTCAACACATTCTTTACAGTGTTTTCTACGATGCTTTATGGTGCTTTTCATGAAGAAAATGTGTATCTTTTTCACTACTACTTCATTTCTTCTATAGTAAAAATGGATGCAACATTCCTTCTGTCCCATGGAACAGCTGATATTAATACCATCTTTTCGGTTCATTTCATATTCGAAGTTTCACCTACATATGTTAAGCTTAAGTAAGTTTGACTCTCACATGACTTCAGCTAAATGATGTGGAAATCTGTGTTGTAATACAAGGTCTTTTACATAGCTGACAGTTTCAACACTTTCAGTCTTTTCCTCATATGGCCTAGATAATTAAAGCGTTAACTTGTTTTAATATTTCTTGTTAAGACATGTGGAATTCAAAATAAAATCTGAAAAGGGATTGATAAAAACAGCGACACACACACACACACACACACACACATCTACATATATGGAGAACGAAGATGTCAAGAACAGTAAATCAACAAATTATGAAAGGCATTTGAAAAACTGACATAATTGGTTTGGTCATGGATGGAGAAAGCCTGCCCAGAACATAAAATTAACTATATATCACGTAAGACCAATACGAAAAGCAAGAATATGATGGAAAGACAGACAGAAACTGGATGTGGAAAGAAACAGTCGTAAGACATGGAAAGAAGTGCCAGGCCTGGAATCGGAAAAGATCTGAAGAATGGAGATCTTTAGCTCAAATACAATCCCCATAAACTGCCACAAACTAAGAAGACTGTTCGATTGTTAGGTTACTATAACAATGCTATTTCAATTGCTAAAGTTATATAGTGTAAAAGATGGTAACATGACGATCAATAGCCACATTATAAGGATTTGTACAGAGCTGGTTGAGGTTTCTTTCGAGATATTCACCTGGACAGACAAAGGAAAACCACAACAAACTTCGAATAGATGGAATCCACATTAAGGTGCAAAATTGATACATCCCCATACAAGTCTAGAATGTTATTGCTAATCAACTTACTCAGTAAGAGGATGAAGAGCACACTAAGAAGGTGAAGCAAAAGTATAATAAGTCCAAAATGTTGACTGCAATAGGCCAGTGCAAAAAGTCTAATACATTTGAGGATACTATATACTTTACAACATATCTGTGTAATTTATGGTCTTATACATCCATCCCTCTTGATGGACTTTCACTTTAACACACAACAATAATTTGTACCCATTTTTTGCTTTTACACACAAATGGTCTCTGAAGTGAATCTGGTGAGCACATGGGTCAGTACACTTGCACGCATGCTCCACATTTAAATTAATGGGAGAGGGGTTGTTGCTTCATGGGTTTTTGCCTTATGGACTGTTTTGGGGAACAGGTTTTTTCCATACAGCAAAGGATGGTGTACTCTACTTACTACAGTATAAATAACATTAATACTGAAACAGGAGTAATCTTATAAGAGTTTGTATCAAACTGCATGAGAACTTACCTCCACATCTCTACTCTTTGCAACTTCTGTAAAGTGTTCTTGATGTTCGAGGGTCTTATCTTCCTTGTCATCTGTCATGCAAAATACCCTGAGTCGAGCCTCCAGAACATCTACTCGTTTTGCAAAGACCACAAACCTGCCACAAAAAACCAGCACAATACAAAATATGAGGGCACTTCTCACTGTACAAAACTTGTGGTGTTTACACCAACATACATAGGAAGAGTTGAACCGAACATGCATACACCCCTCTGGTGTTTTTCAGCCTACTGACAAAGATGTTCTTTGGCTCTAAAAAGTAGCAAAATATCTAAAAATGAGGCATCACCACAAATAATCAAAACTATGTTGATGGATATTGTACACCTCCAGTGGTTTATATTTATGTGGCTAGTGAACAGATGTGTTATAATATTTAGTTTTATTTTTGGTGGTCACGGTGTGCTGGGAGAAATCAGCCCTTTATCTTCAAACCTAAGAGTAAAGTAAAGAACAAACATTATATGATGACAAAACAATATGTATTCAACATCAGGCAAAAAAACTCATGTAACAGCAATAATCATACATTTAACTGAAATTAAGGCTCAGATAACATGCATACTTCCATTTTTTACAGAGGTGATTTATTAAAAAACAGTTAATTCGATTTAAAAATTATCAAAGTATTTCTCTTTTCATTAAAATGGATTCCATTGTATCAATAAAACTATTAATTGGATATTTTTAATTTTAAAGACCTTACAGACAAAATGGGGGTGTAACGGATCAGGACATCAATTATTTTGAAGTATTGTAAAATAGTTCATCTGAATTTGGAATATCTCGGGGTATGTTAAGTTCATAGAAGTATGTGTGCATAAGATTACGAGAGTCCATTCAGAAAACAATTTGCTGCATTTTCTGTCATGGTGATCTAAAATTATGCAGTACTTTACCACCAGTACTGTTTTTAATTTTGTAGTAGGGCAATCTAGGAGAATCATAATAGGATGAAACTGAATGACCTTGGTCAAGCGCCTGTATATGCTGACAATGTTTAGTTGAGAATGTAAATACCATACATAAAAACGGCAAAATGTTTGTTAGATCAGAATACAGTATATCACAGAGAAGAAATCAAAAATATTTCTTAGATGAGACCATAAATATACCTACTACATAGAAAAACTCAGAACTATTTTACTGATTAACAAGGAAACTGATTTACAAGTAAGCAGGAGGACAAGAAAAATTTTAATAATTTCTGCTCAATGTCAAACGCAGTTCTACCTCATATGAGCAAGAGCTTTGCTGCCAAAAAGCTGGCTCTATATCTAGAAAAGCCAAACACATAGAAGTGCCTATAAATACATAATTCCTTGGTTTATGAATTGCTAGCCACCTGAATTGGAACAGTCATCTTGATCAAATGATCTGCATGTTATGTGTGGAGCATGCTATGCAGTTACGTCAATCTTTCACATCAGCAACATGGACACTCACATACAATTCATTTTGCCTGTTTTCACCTTTCAATAGAAAGTGGACTAATTCTGGGTGGTAATACATCTAAGAGAGAAAAAAAACTGACTCTACCCAAGAAAACTGTTAGAATTACAGCCAGTAAAAATCTATAAACTCAAGTAAATCTGTTTAACAGATAAAGAGATTTTATCCCTCCCATAAACGCATGTACTTTCATTAATAAACTTCACTATAAATAACCAAGAATAACTTCAGATAAATTCAGCTATACATACTATTAATACAAGAAATAAGTACCATCTTCACAGACCCACTGCCAAACTTCCATTGTTTTCAGAAAAGTATGTACTATGCTAACATAAAAATTTTCAACAGTTTACCACCTACGCTGACAGGTCTTATAAGTAAAAGGAGTCAATCTAGAGCAGTATTAAGAAAATACTTAAACACACAGTCCCTTTTACTCTGTTGATGAATTTATAATGTTTAAACCATATCGGTCCAAAATGAAGCTAAATTCAACAGCACCTTCCATTGTACCAGGTTCAATGTCAAGCTCAAATCAAAATGTTATTTTACAATGTTTTATGTTGGTTGCTCCTAAGTTCCTGCGAGCCAGTGACTGCTTTTAAACTTCAAAGATCAGAGGTTTTCTGGAAACTTAATTTGGACCAGACCATTGGAATTCACAATAATAATTTGGACAGAAAAGGATTAAAAATGTCTCATACTTTTATTAGCTTAAGTATATAATGGATATAATGTAACATTTGAATACTTTATGCAAAATCCTTATAATATTTTTATATTGTACTAATTGTGTATGCTTTGGTATTTTTATATTTATATTTTGATACCTTTATTTTCATTTAATTTATCTCTGGTACCTGAATTTTCAGAGACTTATAGTCAGATCTGAGCATACAGCATTTACGGATAATACCTTTGCATACAACACATGTTATAGTAAAGCCAAAACTAAATATCCCCATCAACTTTTGTTACCAGATCTGAGCATACAGCATTTATGGACAATATCTTTGCATACAACACATGTTATAGTAAAGCCAAAACTAAATATCTCCATCAACTTTTATTACCAGATCTCATCCAGAGCCATCACATGATAAAGCATAAAAAGCAGATCTACCAATAATGATCTCAATTCATACATTCACTGTACAAGCACCAAAAATACATGTGCATTAGTCAATAAATGTTGTAGGGACACACAATTATGAGGCAAATTGAATGTACAAGGAGGAACTGTGATGACAACACATAAATTAATGTAATCTGTCAGTAAGTTCATTGACAAAATGTGTCTTCTGAATGAGAGTGCATAGCTTGGCATATCAGCTGTTGATAGCAGACCAATCGTTGGTTAATTCAGACGCCAGTTTCCTACCCAGTCACCTTAATCATCCCATTCAAACACAAATAAAGAACAGACTTTTCAGAATGACTGCAATTTTGCTGAGAATTCTCAAAATCCATTTGTCATGTGTACTACTCATGCTGAGCACGGTTATGACACAGCCTCTACAGGACATCTTTATAAACATCATTTCCTTCCACAAAGTATGCCAAATGTGACGACACCGTATAAGTTCAATATGCTTAGCAATGAAATCACCACCACCACCACCATTTCAAGGACTTTGGACTTGTGGCCCATTCCCATCACAATATTAAAATCCATAAGTCTCTTTAATGAGCGTCCTGTGTTCCTTTTTCCTGCTGGTTGATACTTCATAACAGCACGTGGGAGTCTGAATCTGTCCGTGCTTCCAGCATGTTGTATCAAATTATTTTACTAGTTGTTGATTTCTCCCAAAACAAGTTGTGTTTTAAGTTGTTTAAAAAAATACCTGGATTTCTCTTGTGGTTCAAGAGCATATATGTTTTAAGAATTAACAACAGGGCACATACTACCATCTGATATACAAATGACACCATTTTGTTATGTAATCAGATTCACGTCCGTAAATATTTAAAAAATTGCATATATATATATACATATACACACACACACAATATCGGTACTTCAGAACTCCAGGCTAGTAGCCGACTTACTATTAACTGTTTGAAAAGAGTACACAAATACACACATACGGGCCGGAATAACCTGGAAAGAATTCACTATATTTCATTAGAATCAGTCAATGAAATCTTAAAGCAACACAAAACATGGCCACTCTCTTTCTCACAAGGCAACTAATAAAGGTCGCCCCTACTTAACATGCCATAGTAAACACAAATCTGTCATACTGGATAAGAAAACACAGAATTTTGTAATAAAAAATTTCCTATGTACAGTGTAAGGGTAATGCATAAATGCAACATAAGTGTAGAAGTAGTCAGCTCATAATGAGTTAAGATCTTGAGTGCAGGCATGAAGCTAACAAGCCAGCAGCTTCTGGGATGACTTACATGGTATTGGATAATCTGTAGAAACGTTTGCAGCAAAAAAAGTTCAGTTTCTTTGTTTCAGAAGATGACTTAATTGAAACAACCTAAGAATAAGTGGTGAATCAGCCAGTGTCGACACAAACACATCAGAATATTATCCCAGGGAATTCTGCGAAATTGCAAAAGGTGGGATTTTCCAGAAAGTTAAGTTTGCAATGTAGACGAAATAGGAGTCTTCTGGCAGTGTATGCCAATTCATACTCTTCTTTGAGGAAGGACAGTCTCACCATGGGATTCAAAGCAACTAAGCAACAGCTAACTCATCTGCAGGGTGAAAATATTGCCAGAGACTTTACATAAAAGTGTCTTACAGTTTATCATTCATGAATGCCCCATGGTATCTGTGGCTATGGAAAGAGACACAGGAATATGTTTTATTTAACAACACTGTTAACTGCTAAGATTACATAGCATCAGTTGTATATTAATAAAATATGAGTAAGCAGCGCTCATGAAAAACTGAGAACATGACCAGTGCCACTTTGTCCACCACACATCCCACATAAGACTGGCCTGGGATTAGACCAGGATCTCCACAGTGACATCCACAGTGACAGGCCATGACTAACCACCCAAGCCATGACACAGCCATGTGTGGCTTCACGAAGGCTTAAATACATGTTTGAGGCACAGGAACACCGATTTTTGCCCCAGAGGAGACATAATACCATGAGGACAACTATGCTGAACCCAGTAACCCAACAGTAATCAACACTGTGTGAGGTCACTTTCTTAGTTTGGAGATTTAGGACACAGACTTCCTTGTTGAAGAGGTATTTCTCCCACCTAACAACAAAACTTTTCTGCAGATCATGAATCAGGAAATAATATCAACCTTCAAGACCAAATACCTAACAAGGACGTTTAGGCAAGTCATTGAGCAGACTGATCGGCAAAACAGACAGCATGCAGGACTGATGACAAAGTTTCACACAAGACAGGCCATTCGTAACATACAAAAGGTCTAGGACAAAATGTTCCAGGCTTGTACAAATGATGTTTGGTGCTGAGTGTACCTAGATATCCTACAGGATTTCCTGATTTCAAGAATCTACCCAATACCACTGGAAAATCATAAATGTTGCTACAAAATCAGAGTTTGAGACAGTCAGTGCTGATTATGGAAGGTGTTACGGTGAGCTCCATACTAATGAGCACCTGCAGGTAGTGGACAAATGTGTGGCTTTCAAGGGAAAGCAAGATCCTGAGCGAGCTACCATGGAAGTATTAACTACTAATGCCACTGAAGAGGTGTCTTGTTTGCAAAATTAGTGCACGGCTTTGTTGAAAGAGCACAATGGTCATTTCACATAAGTAAGTGGTGTGAAATGTCACTGTTGCGATTTACTGTTAAAGAACCACTCCCAGCATCTTTCAAGTAAGAGGCACCTCCACTATCTGATGAAAGCCTTGCTTCAGAAGAACACAGCAGGTACTGAACTCCTCCCTCTTGAATGCAATTGTGCTCCATTGCAAGTTGGAATGTGAGTGTGCAGCTATTGTGTAGGCAGTTAAGCAGCAAGCTCTAAGAGTTTTCATAACACATGGTACGTTACATTAATTTGCTTAAATTTATTTTCACATATGAAAGTACTACTGTTTTTAAAGATTTGTTACCATACAAGCCTACATATTTTACGAGTCAAATTCCAAGTTATTGGGGTGTCTTGGATCTTACGGTTGGGCCCAATATCCTGGCTTTTTATAATACATGTTATAGAATCTTTCATAAGTTTAAAATTTGCTTAATGAGGATTTTGCAGGAATGCATTAAATACATAAAGCAGGTGTCTCCTGTAAGTGGCAACAATTTAAACAGTTCTTCAGGATGTTACTAACATGCACTGAACAACTACAGTTCTACACACTACATGCAGCAAGCATAATAGGAGGGGATAAGGGGTTCCTAATATTTCCCAAAGGAACAATCCTTCTCCACACTATAAATACTTTGAAAGTAGCCACCCCAGGTTTGAAAATGTAGGGTTAATGATATAACAGACAACTCTGAATGTGAAAAGCCATCTTTATTTAATGAACACAGATCATGATAAAATCAATTATTGCAACTTGTACAATTGGTGTACAACAGAAGCTACAGCTAAGCAGAAGAGTAGAAAGAAGTCAGAAAGCATTTGTAGCCTGACAGACATTACAAGAAGGGATATCTAACGTTTCAAACTGGAACCTAGCTATACAAAGTGACAAGGCAATGACAGAAATGTGTAGGTAGATGTTAGGAGTCATTGGCAGAGGCCTTGAAGTAAAAGCATAGCCCTTAAGCCTAAGCATCATGCCATTAAGGCATATAGGGACTTTGGCAAAAGTTGACTGTAACAGTAGCTTGATGTTCCAGGAGTCTTAGTACAAACTGCAAAGGAAGCTGGGTAAGCCCAAAAGCTGTCGTGAATATGTCAGAAAGACAATGTTCCTGTGCCTATCAGAAATCAAACTTAACAATCATGGCTTCCATACAGTAGGATCTTTCTTAAGGAGCTAATTGATGCTCAGCTGGTCTAGCAATTCACCACATGCCTTATCATGGTTCATCTCAAAACCTAAAATGTATTACATAACTGAAGGCATATCATTGAGACAATAAACTCTACTGCTGGACTGTTTCTAAATCCTGATAAATCAAATTTCCATTATCATACTCCGTCTTTATATTGGCTTTTATTTTTTTTTACACACACCCACTCGCTCATACACTTACTTATTCACTCATGCAAACAAGCACGCACGCACAGACAGACAGACAGACAGACAGACAGACAGACAGACAGACACACAGACACACACAAGGATCAGGAAACCCGAAACATTTTTATCAAAAAATAAAATTTGGTGACAACAAAAAATAACATTAGCAGTATAGTTTGTAGACCTATCAAATAAGATGGCTTTATAAAGCTCAGACATGCTTGTGATATGAAATATGTAATATGACTTTAAGGGGTTGACTTATTCATAACATGGCACAATGCGGCACAATACCATTTGTATAGTTCCTAATGACTTATTTCCCTGTAACATATCCAAGAACGAAATCCTACATGTACTACTACATAGAGTTTTCCATGTCTCATGATGTTTAGTTTCTTTCAATTATGTTACTGAATCTTCCTTATAAACATCTGTATGTGACCTGCTGGTGCACCCATGTATGTTTGGAGTGATGTTCAAAAGCTTGAAGTTTATGTAATGATTTATAATGGGGGCTTTAAGTCACACTAATGTTTTAACTACTGCTTCAGTGTCATACATAATACAAGCACAAACCCTGTTAGAAAGTGGTGAAAATACAGAACACAGAGTATACAAACTCTATCATGCAATGCACTTAGACAAACTGGTGGTCTGCCAACACAACAATATATTAAATTCTCAACTTTGCACCCGTGAGATACTAAGTGTACAGATTTTACTGTTATCAGGATCACAACACACATCACTTCTTACTTCAGCTGTCAATCAACAAAATTCCCTGAAAATTGTGGTAATCACAGGTAATACACCATTGCACTTCACAGGCTCTGAAGTCAAATCTCAGTGCAGAAACTACCTAACTTGAGAGAATTTTTTTCTTTTGTCATTTCCTCAGCCCGTCATACAGAATGCTTGCATTATACATTCATGTAAGTCATGTCCACTTCCTTTCGCATTTCTCCCAACTCAATGTTCATAACTATCATGTCATCCCTAATGTAATGCTCTAAATCCTACACAGTTGACAAGTGTTGTTAAATAAACAGAGGTAACATACAGAATATACATTTCCAGGTTTCTAATGTCTGGGTAAATTCCTATCACTGCAAAAATATGTGCAGTTATCTGCACCAGCATCTAGATAAGTTTTGCTGATGCTAAATTTATGCAGTCACATTTGTAATCATACTTTAAAATATTCATAATACAATGAATTCTCTTTTCTATGTGCTTCCTGCAGTATCTACACTTGACCACTGGGAAACCATCTACTGAATGTGACATTTGTCACAAAAAATGGAAGTTAACGTATGAGCATATAGAGATTTCCAAGTGTGGCAATTTAGCAAGGAAAAATCACGTGCAAAGTTGCAACAGTCTGAAGTTATGAGGGCAAAGGAAGGACAGACCTTCATCACAACACAACACATACTATATGACCATAATTAGGTAGGTTCCAGTTACGTTGTGTCTATCAGTAGAATGGTGTCTTTAACATATCATACGAAGATGATCAAATTTGACTGAATGTTTAAAAAAAACCATACACATAATTAAGTTGAAAATCACTGCCAATTACACTGTTAAACAAAATTTTAAAGTCTGACATATGAAATGTGTGCTAGTGCTCTTTAACATACATAATTAACACTTCTCAGAGGCTGCCAATAATCCATATTCATCGGTAGTAAGAAATTATGTGTTAAAACAGCGTCAAAAATCACACAACTGTGATCCTTTCCAACTCAGGATTCTCGCCCCATATTTATTCATATGCCATAAACTGTTTTACAAAACATCAGTAAAGATTAACACAGCTGAACCACACTGCCACGATGTACTCAGACCTCAAGTACAAATACAATAGACCAAACTGGCAAATATGCCATAACACTAAAAGAGACCTGCAAGATGCACAGTACAGAATCCACATTTTGATCAACATAGTGGAAACTCATCATAGTACAATTCCAAAAATATCAAGAAAATTAGATATGCAGCTACAATTTGTAGCATATAAACGTTCTTTGCAATTTTGCACTACTGAGTAAGTGTTGTAAGTATACAGGTAAATTTCAAACTTATGTAAAGTCTCCGTGCATGACATGATGGCTAATCAGGGAATGAAGGTACAGCTGCACTTACTCTTGACCTTAGAACTAGATGGAGGTGCATGGTAAGCCTCATGCCCTGGCCACATTACACCCTGGGAAAGAGGCCCTGGTACCCACTAAATGGGGGGACAGGTTGACCCAAGAGCTTGTCTGGACACTTTTGAGAAAAATCTCTTGCACATCAGCAATCCCACCCATAGCCTAGTCACTACATCAACTACACTCTGGCTCCCATTAGTCTTTACGTTAATTTATTAAAGGCCCAGATGCACTGTTAACTAGAAATAATAACAGCACGTATCTCATCAGCAGTAGACATACAATAACGTAGAGGTTTAATTAAATATACACTATATGAAGAAATGTTTAAAATAAAAGCACAGACCTTTGTACGTTGTATGTTACGTACAGACCCCTGTATCACGAGCCCTTCTTAAAATAAAAAACAATCTGAGCTAATATTAACAAGTGCGCAGTAATTTCCACCACACAACTTGTAGTACAAATCATCATCAGTAAAATTTCATAGTGAAATTGGTCTCACACATTTATTTTCAAAATTATTTCTAAACACTGCAGAAAATTTAGTTTAAAAGTTTTAATTTAATGGGCTATAACATACATGTTATAAATAAAAACAAAGGAACTATTAAGCACCAGTAAAGAAGTTTTCCTAAAAGTAAATGCAGAGAAAGTGGGTACATGTTCGTGTTTTGTCACCACAGGGCAGGACAAAATCATAATATGAAAATGTGACCATGTTCATGCACTTGATAAAAGTTACATTGGTAACTAGATTAAAAGTGGACTAAATTTGGGAAATTCTTGTCATGCAGTTTTGAACAATTAAACTGTCCAGTATCACATCTAAGACGGCAAATATTAAAATACAATTTTGTCTGTTGTTTTGAACAGGCGTGAAACATAGTGCCCCACCTCAGGGAAGAACGGAGAACAGGGTGCTGAGGAGAATATCTGGACCTAAGAGACAGGAAGTCACAGAGGCTGGAGATAACCGCAAAATGAGCAGCTTCACAATTTGTACCCTTCACCAAATATAATTAGGATAATCAAACTGAGGATGATACAATGGCTGAGACATGTAGAACGCAAGGGGGTGATGAGAAATGTATAAACAATTTTGGGTAGAAAACCTGAAGAAGAGAGACAAGTTGAGAGTCCTACACAGAGATCATAGGGCAGTATTAAAATGGATCTTGAAAATACTGGGGGGTGAAGATGTGGACCAAATTCATGTGGCTTATGGTCGTGACTCTCTTAATTGAGTAACTACTGGCTTATGAAGGACTCTGCTCCACGGAGTTAACCTCTGACACCAGTTTGTCATGAAGTAAAAGTAAGGCAGCATAAGGACCTAAAGCCAGTGTATGACATATAAAGTCAAACTGCCACATTACAGATAATTCTCTTATGTGAAAGATCAGCCATTTTCACATAAAAGCCCTTCCTCATTCAATTATGGTTTGAACTGCACTTGGTTTTGAGATACTGTTTGTCCATCTTTTCTGTCATTTAGTTTGGAAACATTCCCTCATTATTTGCGGCCAACATGAGGATGACACTAATTTGTTTTTTTGGTTACATTCATACTAGAGAAAGAATAGAATGAACACAACTGGCAGGGTATTCAATTTGCTGCCTGGTCCCCCAGCCTAGCTATACTGCATCCCTCTTGTGTCAACAGCTCAGGTTCGCCTTTTTGCCTTAGGAGACAGGAGATGTTTACTTCATTATTGTCCCTGTCATAACCATTACAGTGATCTTTAATTCAATACAAAGTGTATAGTAAATATTACATTCTATTTATTTTAATGTAATGAAATGACATAATCTTTTAGTTGAAATTCATAAGAGAGCCAGATACGCCAATAACAAAGTGAGAACACAAATACACACAGAGAGAGAGAGAGAGAGAGAGAGAGAGAGACAGAGAGAGAGAGCTTGTAGATGGAACAAAACTAGAATACAAATGATAACTGGTATATGCTGTGAAGACAGGCAGAGGAGGGGTACCGGCTAGGTAGACGGGTGGACAGTGTAACCAACCCCAAATTTATTGCTCACTTTTGGTGAAGAATAGCTTTAAACTTAATTGTCTGATGCATCACAAAACACTGATGCATGATGCACAACAACCAATGTTACAGTATACTGCACCTCTTCAAAACTACAACGTGTGAGATTTTATGCTCTCATGGCCCTGCTAATGATTATTCATGTCTTCTAGGACATTATCCCATGTCAACTGGGAAATAGCTAAGGATTTTTCAGAGGAGCCTGCTACCTTTATCTTCAGGGTTCACTTGGATTACCTGGACCCTGAAAACAGAGGCAGCAAGATCCTCTGAACACCTGAAACTATCTACCAGTCGGCACGAATTATCCCAGAAGAACCGAATCTTCTACAACTAACTGATTGAATAAGATACTAACCAACTAAAAAGCAAATGAATGAACTAACTAACTAGCTACCTAACTAACTAACTAACTAACTAACTAACTAACTAACTAACTAACTAACCAACCAACCAATCAACCAACCAACCAACCAACCCAACAGTACAGGATCTTCCTAATACAGTTCACACAAATTTCTTCTTGTTATGTTCAGGATGATTTAGTACTATTATTACAATAGGGCACCAAGCCCAGGATCATGTCTTGAGACACTTCAATACAGTTCACACACTTAGAATCTCTTTCTGTAATACCCATTTAATATCATCCTTCTGTCTGTGCTCAAATTCCTACATGGTCTCTTAACTGAGGTTCTCTAGCCAAAATTTCACACGCGCTTGTCCTGGTATACACGCTACATATCCCACTTGTTTCATCTTGCTTGATCACCCTTACAATATCTGTTAAAAAGCACAACTATGAAGCCCTGTATACGTTATTACCCCTCCTGCCAAAGATTCAAGTCTTGTGGGATATTAATGCTGGGTCATGTGGTAAATACTTCCCAACATCTCAAAGGATTGTAATGCTCCATCTTCAGAGTCATGCAGTCCATCTTGGACAAATCGTAACATCCTGCTGCAGTTGGATCTTTCACAAAATTGCTGTGAGAACCTGAAAACTCGCACCTCTTTTTTCCCAGTACTTCATCGCTCCTGTCTCAACATAAGATCATGACCTCAGTGTTTCCACTGCTGCAACACTGTTACTGGCTAATTCAAATTGCTAGATTCAAGAAATGTCAGCCAGATTGTAAAAAAGAGAAAAATTAAAGCAAAAACACTTCTGGCATCTAATACTAGCCTGCTTATGTCAGAAGTTATATCTGGTCCCTTACAATGCATTATAATGGGTTCAACTGTTGTGTAGTTGGCTACATGTGGCAGGTCTAATATTATTTCTAATAAAAACAGTCTAAGCCATGAAGCTCAATGACAAATTTCTTACATTACAGAGATTCAGAACAAATTTAACCATAACCCTTGGCCTTGCTGAAGCACGTTAATGATTGCAAAATGGATATTGTATTACAGGACTCCTACAAAACTACTCCTCTGAAGCAGCATTATAAAACTCATCTAATTCATAATTTCAATAATAAGAATTAAAATCTACAATTACTGCAAAATTTTAGGTGTATCTTGTATATGATATATATGATGTTAGTCTACTAATGTGTACTATAATTAAGTAACAAGATTTAAAACTTTTACAAAATTTTGACCTTTAGTGAGTACAACAGTAAAGATATTTTTGTAAAGATTTAAAAAGTTTGATATACAGCAGCTTAAAGTCAACATTCTATGCTAAATTATATATCTAGAATGAAGGCTGTTAGTAAAACCCAAACTATACACATGCAAAGAGCAAAAGATGAAACACAGTCATCATTACACACACAAACAGATTGTGAAATAACCTAGTTCAGTCAAGACAAAGGACTAACCAAACGTTCACAGAACACACAACAACACACAATATGTTTCATTCACTCTGGATCATCCATAAGAACAACTTCCCATTAACTGGTTTATAACTCCATACCTTGATATTCTTGTTAAATGATGTTTCATTATGTTTTTTACATACAGAGGGCAAAGCAATAAATACTCAGCATGAACTAAACAAATTCTGCTATGATACATACATCACAGAATTTGTCAAAGAAGGAATAGAAGATAATATATTTCACTGATTTCTGGCACACTGAAACTTGAAAGTTTTAAATTATTTTACTTTTTACATTATTCATATAACTCAATCCAATGATCCTTGACTATGATGTACTTATTGCCTTAAGATCCTGAGCTCTGAAATTTCTTATTAATTTATTTCGATAGGCGTTTACAAATCACAAGGCAAGGGTAAAGTTGTCCCTGTACATGCGCTGAAGGCATATGGGGAAAGAAACCCCGGTAGCCACCAAAAAGGAGGCTGTGTGGTCACCAGACCTGGTCTGAACACTTTGGAGAAGATAAAAATCTTTTGCTGTCTGAAATTAAACCATAATCCTTTACTTGTCACTACACCAACTATGCCATCCCATCTCACCCTGTATCACAAGCATATGACAAAATTTAGTATTCACCTTAATACTTACACATAACAAACTGTTTTAAAATATTCCAAGCCTCACGATAGGAATGCTAATATTTTCTTTCAAAATTATAAGCTAGTGAGAAACAGGGTCTTGTAACACATATTACACTTGTATAGTATTTATTTTAAAATACTGTATTCTGATATATGAAACTTTCAATTCCAGGGACCTTCAGTTATCTGAAATTCAAAATTGCAAAGGCAATGGGCCCCATCAAGATGTGACTGAAACCTTGCTTTGTCTAAATACCCTTTCAGGAATTTAATAGACCCAAAGATAAATGACTGGAGACATACAGATACATGATTTAAGAATCCAGGGGGGTGAAGGTTGAAGCTTACGAATTCTTAAATACTGTAATTGATGGGGATGAGTCATATGTTCCACACTCTGGACACTTTCATGGCAGAGACTACTTGGTACCCACTGAGCAGAAAGCTAAACCCCACAGCCAGTCTGGACAAGAAGACAACAAATAAAATTACTTGCTCTTGCCAGGATTTGAATCTCACTTATGCTGTCACTGCTTTTATCGACTAAACTATAAAAACTACAGGAATACAGAACCGGGAAGCATTGCATTCTCACACAATTTCATTCTTAGTGTATCAATACAAACCCAACAACCCAGTCATGTCATATCCTAGAGTTGAATTGTCGATATAAAACACTTCAAACATTTTATTGCTTCAGTAAGATTTTTTTGAAGTAGTACCACACCCAAGAACATCAAAAGGGGTTGAGATATAGACCACAGATACAGAGACAATCTTTAACATTAGAGAACACATGAACAGGCGAAATATTATTTGGGGGGGGGGGGGGCAGGGATGTATGGCAGGGCATCCACTCTGCTAGCATCCCTGATCACACCTTCTAAGAAATGTTGTTTGTTTGTTTATGTTGTTACTGCTGTTTCGGTAACTGTCACCATGTTTGTCATTGTCGTTGTCATTATCTTCAGCATCATCATCATCATCATCACTGGTTGTCACTGTTGTTGTTGTTGTTGTTGTTGTTAGTCAGTGAGAGTGATACATGCATGCAGTATGATGAACTACATTGGTGAGACTCACTTGGCCATGAAGGGAACATGTATTGCCTCCTTGTACAGTTCCGTGGCCATCTTGGTTGCCTCCCCAATGTTGCGGCAGTCCATTAGCCAGAAGCGTGCAGATACAGTAGTTGTGAAGGACACACAGTCATTGACAAACGTGAGGGGCGTAGAGCCTGTGACATCCTCCCACTGGGCACGTGTTGTACCACCTGACACAAGCATAGGATATACACATGGTTAGAAGCATGAGAACTAAAAAGTTAATATAAATCAGAATTTGCATTTTTCTTGAATGAACACAGTCATGATATCACACAGAATAAACATAATATGTGGTCCCTCTCTAAACTGGGAATATCAGCACTCATGCAATGGAATCAAGTGTTTCCTTATTATGCCCCAAGATGCATTAATTTACAGGTAAGAGAACTGCTAATATTCATTCATGTACAGCTACATTCAGCTTGAAGTCTAAACACAAGACAAAGATCTTCTCAACAATGACACAACCTACTACAACAAATTCTTGACAAGCAGATACTCATACATAACCATAGCAGTTGAACTGACTCTAAACATATCGATTAACAGGTAATGGAAAATGTATATTTTTGTCCAGTCTTCATAAAATGCTGTACGCTGTTAACCTTTTGTCTTTTGTGCACATTCTAGCCCACCTTCATTTTGTGCATGTTTGTGTGTGCATGAATGCATACACACACATGTGCATCTGTCTGCCACCCATCCTCAATAATTTTTGACACAAGTAATAAATATTTATTACATTTGAAATTGCACACACATCATGAGAATGGAGGTTACCTCACTTTCATAATTTCCACTTCCCTGTCATCAGTTACACAAACATGAAAGCTGTGGGAACTGAAGTAGGCATTGTACTAGCATCACTGAATGCAGTGTCCTAAGTTTTCTATAATAAGTGACACACTAAAAGTTTCATACAAATTCAATACAAGAATAAATATTTTGTATTCATCTATGCAATTCGTCTGTACTTAAAAAAATACAAAAATGCATACCATGCTACATGTTTCAATTTCCCAATTAATTCTCAGACACATACACACTGTTACCCTCAACCCTGCCCACAATCCTAACCACGGCAAAATCATGGATTATGTTTCTTTTAAATACATATATTTATTGTACTATATAAAGCCGAAATTAAAAAACAAAGCTATACAAGTATTTAAAACATGTTCATGGATATGAGTTATTAGTTCTGCATTATTACTTTCGTCAAGGAAAGAACAATAAAAGCTTTATTCATATATGGAGTGAATACAGTGCAACACAATGCACCAGATAAAAAATTCACATGAATCTTTCTCAAGGCCATTTTCCCTACAACGTAAAATAACAACATGTAATGATCCCGCAAAATATAAATTTAATCTTCCATGTGATGGGAATATCTACTGAGCTACTGCACGTGTGAGTTAACAATTTAGTAGGGAAATGGATCATAAATGTACCAGCAAATATTAGGAGGAAAGTTTTAAGATCACACCTGGCATTTTAAAGGTAGAAGGAATCTGTACTACTGACGTTATAAATATAAACACAACATGGAATGCTTACAAACTTTAGTTTTGCCACTGTCACCTATACATAATACAAATTATTTTTAGAACTTCTTGTTAAAACAAAAAATCTGTCGCCTTTTCGTATCAAATATTCATGTCACTAGACTTAATACTAACTTCTGTTTAGCACTGAAGGACCTAACATTACACATTATCCCAAAACCTTTGTATTTTACACTATTCAGTTCACTAGGACAGACGTACCATTAAAATAAGTATGTATTTCTTTTCTAAAATTATGAATTACTGAGATGATATTTGGTTTTCATATGTAAAGCACAATAGCACAAAGGATCCAAATCTTCTGGGATGTGACACTGCGCCAACTGGAAAACAGTTGGTGGTAACTATTTACCAACTGACATGGCAACATATCCACAGGCATTTTCATTTCATGAACATGAATGATAAATTGAAGAAGACTGCAGATGAAAGAGGTGCATCATACTTCAATTCTCATGTAACTTGCAAAATTGTCACCCTTTTCATATTCTAATATTTCCAGAGTTTTTAAATTACAAAAAGTAATAAGGATTATATCTGGAGTGGGACCTAGAGACTCATGTAGAGGTCTTTTTAGGAAATTGGATATTTTACCATTGTCATGTGCATATATATTCTCTTTGATGTTGTTTGTGATAGATAATCAAAATAACTTTCGTACAGGATTAGAAGTTCATGGCCTGAATACTAGAAGCAAAAATCAACTCTACTTACCAACTACAAATCTTTCTGTTTTCCAGAAGGGCGCCACTTTCGCTGGTATGAGGTTATTTAATAGCTTGCCTGGGACCATTCAGTCTTAGAAATGATAGAGTTCATTTTAAAAATAACTTGCTTTCATATCTCATGGCAAATTCATTTTAAACTGTTGCTGAATTCTTGGAACATACAGTAAACAACTAATTTACAATGCTCCTTTATGGAGCATTTCTGTTGTATTGTTGTATTGTCCTATTGTAGTTTCTGTGTTGTGTTGTCTGTGTCTTCTTATGACCAGTTTCATGTCCATTGTATAAATCTTGGACTTATGAAATGTGAAAATATACGTATGTATGTATGTATGTATGTATGTATGTATGTAAATTTGTCTTAAAAATAATAATTTACTAGCATAAAGAAATCACCTATAGGCCTACATATTTCTTTAAAAAAACCTCCTGAAACACATGTCACACCTCCAATAGGTTCACTGACCACATTAAAGAAATCACTGCTACACAAAACTAAATAGCCGGGTTACAAACCCTCGGAAGTCAAAGAAATGATGGCATTATAAAATATTGTTCCAAATTTATAATGGGATCTTCTATCAGTTTGCGAGTGCTTGTTATATTAAAAACAACCACTTTCAATCTCAGTTCTGAATTCATGAAGGGGGCAGATTACCATTTACTTGCAAAGCAAATTACCACCAAAAGGGAAAGTGAATTGTGACCAGAGAGTGAGACTTCATGTTACAGTTCACAATACCTTTACACCCAGTTATTCAGTTCCACTTGATTTACAATGCATTTCTTGGCATTTGTGCACAGCTTTCACTTAAAAATATGAATCTTAGGTGACAGTATATGTGAATGCAAAGAGAATTTGTTCCAGTGTTTTATGGCATGTGTATTCAGAGTGGGCTACTGGGTTGTGACACTGTATAACCTTGAAGCCTCAGCTCTTCTGGGATGTTATGCACCATAGGGTGGGACTGATATGCTGTCCTGAAACATCAATGACCAATTACTAGCCAATGCCACACAACATACCAGAACAGCGAAGGCTTCAACTACACTATAACAGAAGTCCGAAATCTCACTGCATAATATTGTTGGGGGGATATCAATTTGGGAACAATTAACTGACTCCATCTTCAGGGTTGAAGTGATTAGGGTGAGACATGTTCCAGTTACACTCACACAGTAATATACATGGTGATCACTAGAATGACACAAATAGAAGATATGACAGAACCCTCTCCAGGAAAACAGGAAAGATTAACATAAAACTGAGAAAGCTGCCCTTTTCAGGGCCACTGCAGGCAGGAAAGGTAGAAAAATAGCTCTTATTAAAAAACATTCAGAGGCATGCCACATAGAGAAGAAGCAAATATTTACAGTTGCAGTGCTGAGGAGTGTAACAAATTAAGCAACTGTTACACTGCAGAGAAATGACATACCAAGAGGAATTAATAGCAAGAGTTTCATGTACACTACCGAGAAGTAACATATCAAGATTAAGTAACTCCTAAAGTTACCGCTACTGTGTAGAGGACTGTCATATCAAAAGAAAGCAACTCTTACTGACACAATAGTGACAAGTGACATACCACACGGAAGAAATGCTTACATTTACAGTTACTGTGTCAAACAGTGTCACAATCAAGAGGATCAGTCTAGAAGACTGTCATATGGATAAGCTGATTCCTTCTTCCCCACGTGACATTTCTCTACTCTAGCCCTAATACAAGCTAGTTTCACACCTGTTGTCTTTGTAGTGGCTGTAAATATGCATATCATCTCATAGTTTCCTGTTCATTGCATCAGTTGACACACATCAAGTTTTGTATCATCTCCTGCTCTTCCAGTTCAGAGCAAGTACCATCTTATGTCACTACAACAAATTACCTGGTTACTTCCTCACCCCACTCTCTTCAACCCAAACACCAGAGCCATTACATATTTCTGAAATGTGTAAGTCACACAGTCTATCCGTGAATCTTTCCTTCTCAAAATATGTGGTTGTAACTGTAAAGACTAAAGTTCAGTGCTGTGGTACTGAAACAATTACATTTCCTAAATATGAATGCAACACAGTATCATGCTACTCACCTACAATCACAATTACTAGATACCTATCTGGGGAATCTATAGAAGTGTCAACATGAAGGAGACGTACCTGATGTTCCTGGTAGCACTTTGCCCTATATATTTAGCATCAGGTTGATGTTGGATAGGTTAGAAGGTTTATGTCAGGTCTAGTACTTATAAGAAATACTGAGAAGGTTGGTGCAATAGGCAGTTTACAGGAATGTATGTTAGAATCAGTCCAGTCCTCCCTCTTCCTTACAGTATGTCATATGTCATTATCCTAAAATAAACAGAGGTCTTGGGTTTTAGCAGGCCTGTCATACCCTGTGCTGGCACACCTGTGCTGTATCTCACTTTCATCATCTTGTACATAAGCGGTACATTTATATTGTCACAAGTCACGCTCTGAAATATTATGTCATTTCTTTACACCAATCATTCAGAAGCCAGTTCATACGCTATCTACTTCTCTTGGATGCAGAAACCCACCAATAACATAGAAACCAAAAAATTCAGAAAACGGAGCCTTCCTGCCTTCATACGATACTGCTTGACACATCTGATTGCTTACAACTGCAGCTGTAAATAGTACAAGGATCACGTCAGAGCTCAGGTGGTTAGTTTTGCTGGTTTCTCATGGCACAGACCTGGGTTCAATCCTAGGGTAATCTGTGTGGGATGTGTGGTGGATAAAGTGGCACTGGGAAATATTTTTCTCTGAGTACTTCAGTTTTCTCCTGTCAATTACCATTCCACCAGAGTCCCACGTTCATTCATCAGTACAGAGATGGCCAATGGGCCCGCTACATATTATACTTCCCCAGGGACATGATCTCACCCCACCATGAGAATAAAAAAGAATAATGTAAAGCATCTTTAATCTTGTCTAGTTCTGGTGAGGCAAAGATGTCATTCTTTCAGGTCTCAAAGTTGTAAAACCAAATTTCAGACTGAGTCTGACAATTTTAAAACCGGAATAAATTTAATTTTCATCGTGATTTGTGACACTAAAATGAATATACCTCAAATTAGGCATTTTGTCAAATTCAATCCCATGTTCAGAAAGACATACTCCATTCCAGCATCACACAAAATAAACTGGACTTGGAATAGCTATATGTCAATATAAATACATCTGAAAGTTACAAGAAGTTAAACAAATTAGAAAATACGTGTACAGAGTAAAATTTCTGGCACATTAAATTTATTATTGCCTGTCAAGTTTGTCATTCACCTTCGCCCATCGTTGCTGTGGTCTGCCTTTAACCAAAACTGAAATGTGTTCACAGGTTTTAGTAAAACTCTCCAATATCATATTTCATAAAAATCTGTTCATGAGCAATGACAGGCAGACATGATGAAGTTAATTGGCATATTTTTGCAACTTTTCATTATGAATGGGCAAAAAAATTTACCTCCACAATGGGATAGGCCTCAGATTATCAAGAATCTTGTGCAGACTACTCATGGTTTGCAATGATCACATTGCTGGTTACAGTGTATACTAACACAGTCTGCCAAGAGTAACTTCAATAGAAGTACGTTGTATATTTTTGATAATTGGCAACAAAGGGTAATAAATCATTCCCACAATAACATAACAATAACATATAGTTAATCTAACAATGATATTAGAAAGCCATTACACTTTAACAACTGAAAATGGAACACACAGAAAATCACGCTAGATATACGTATACGAGGTTTCAATACTTGTGCAGAACTGGAGCCTAACACAACCTCACAGTATTCACTTGCAGCATTCAACATCTGCGCACAACATAATTGCATGCACATGGATAATAAAGAATTGTTCTGGTATTCTACATTCTGTATTTTGGATGCAAGTAGTTTCTGGTCTATCTGGTGATTCCTACATTCCTTCTCTAGATACAGGCCACCTTCATGTCACAGCTCTTTGAACATAACTGTTTTCACTCCACAACTGATTTACACACAAATTGCTTCACCCTGCATTCAAAAAATGTCACTGTAGGCCTCCTACTCATGCCAACATACAATTTGCAAAACTAAGAGTCTCTACAGTTTCATAGTATTCAAGTCAAAAGCATAATAATAGTCCTAGCAGCCTTTCTAACGCAACATAATATGTGAAAACCTGACTGCTTATTTCACTCATAGTTTCTACATGTTACATCAAACCTGAAAGTGTTAAATACCAAACCAAACACTGCGCTTTTAATTATACTCTTTGAATGTGCATTATACAAGTTTAGGCTCTGAAACAACTATGAAGAGCACTGCTAATAAATTTCAAACCTGATTTGAACTTAACATGGTTTATGTATAAAAGAAGAAATTTACAATTTTGTGTTACATTTACCATTACAAATATACTTAAAAAATCTTTTCACTTAACATGTTTTATAATGACTCAAAATACTTACTTGCCATTTCAAAGCTGTCTTCAACCTAGTATGGATTTTATGTTAAAAAATAAAAACAGAACTCACTGGGATAACTGAAGCACTTGTCAGGACCAACTATGAGATTCCATACTTTCAAAATATCATTGTTGACTCAACATTACTTCATCAGCACTTATTAACAATTAATGACTAAAAGAGAAACAGCCACAATTAACACTCCTACGGGAAAGACAAAAATATACATTCAAAAAACATGACAATGCCAGGCAAATGACAATCAAACTACCAGTAACTTACTTGAAACTGTGAGTCACAAGTCCTTTCAACTTAAGCATTTAACGGCTCACTATGTGTATTCACAGGTTCTTTCTGTACTTCTGTATATATATTAGTCATTTTGATTCCCAGAGGGATCTTCAAGGTAAGAAAGAAAAAATTTTAAAAAGGCCTGAAGCTTTCACAGTGACTAAAAGGAACCAAATAGTGTCAGGAAAAAAAAAAAAAAAAGCCACATCAATTTGGAATGGAAATCAAAACTTGGGAGACCTCTGCTCCCAATACCAGTGAATATCTGCCAAGTGTAGAACTCATGCATGTCTGGGAACCTGTATTCAGTGTTTTAGTCATCCTGGAATTCTAGACTACCCTCTTGACAATATTTTTGTGTACAGAATCACCCTGGTTATTTATAGGCTTATATTTCCCTGTACAGGTATTCAAAGTTAGGATTCCGCAAGTAGTATTCTTTATTCTTCATGACAAATTTTGATTTGCGCTAGAAGGAAGCCCATAAACTTATGTCCAGAAAATTGTTCAACATTGTGGTATGTACATGCAAAATATGGACTGGTCAATGCCTTTAATCAGCACACAAGCAAAACTTCATATCAGCTAATGGCATTACAAGCAAAATGTCCACAAACCATTTACCACTACTAGAACTGCAAGTGATAACTAGGCAACAATTCTGATGTTTAGTCTCTTCACTGCCAAAGATGAGCAGTTTTGCTGGGATTTTAAAAAAATCAGAAAGAAGCATAAAATAAAAACAACCACTCTGGATAACACTAGGGGCAATTAAAAACTTCCAGGTGCCATGGCAACTTTGCACCTAGGATTTATCGAGCCGTCTATTATGAAACTTTATTCCTTGGTACTGCTAGTAACATTAGGAATACTTTAATTCTCTCAGTTATGAATAGAAAGCAGGATGGTTGTGCATATCCAGATGATTATAAAAGTAAGTATGAAGAAACGCAGGATAAGCGACAATGGAAAACTACTGTTGTCCCCATACACACCATGAGAGCATATGGGGAAACAAAGGTATAGCGCCACTTAGTTCTCAATCTCGGCAGAAAATGGGGCACAGTGGTCAGCTTCATGCTCCAACCACTTATCCCTGGGGAGGAGGCCCCAGTACCCACTGAACTGGAGGCTTGGTGGGTTCTACAGTTGGGCTGGATGCTTTGGACAAGAAAAACAGCTTGCTCCGAACAGGAATCAAACCATGATTATTCATTTGTCCAGCCTGTAGCCTAGTCACCACACCAACTAAGCCTTCAGGTGGACAGCTGATGTCAGATGTTTATTTATCCCATGACAAAGAAGTCTTCAAACATTGTAGGTATCTTCTGATATTCAGCTGCATGATACAGGTTAATTTGTGTAAACTTGAGTCTACTACACAAAATTCACTGACATTATATACAAAAAGTCTTGAATCAGCTCAATGCTCAATCAGTAACAATAACACTTTCCTGCAAATAAACAAACCACGTTACACGGGAAATACAGCTACAGTACTTGTGAAAGCAGATTACCCTCAGACTGCATGGATACCACTAAATGAAGGTGCCGTAATTGCAGCTGTGAAACGAGAATTGTAGAGGAGCACGTGCAACATCACATGAGAAATGAGAACATCCCACCCGCAGGTCCTCGAAGTAATTCTTCACAATCAATGTGATTCATACTTCTTGCAGAATGCATATCTATTTCTGGATGATCATCCACTATAATTACATGTGTGTAACTAGAAAACACCCACCATTTGATAATCTGATACCTTGCCACATTTGATGATTAGTAACTCAAAAACTAAACACCTGAGGACATATGTTATAAAACATTTTTGATATTTTTTAAACAATGAATTACATCCTGCAAAGCTTGTGTGCAAATTTATTTTTTACTCAGTATAGGATACTATTACAGGATTCTACTTTCACACACAAGTTCATAAAATCATTCTGATTAGTCCCAGACCAAAACGATACACCTAGAGATCACCATGGATATGACTTGTGTTTCAAACACTACATAATTCTGAATGCATGAACAGATTATCATAAATGTTTTATATACAAACTGCTGCAAAATCTGGAAAGCAGGAAGTGACTCTTGGTTGCTACAGAATTATAAACTGAAGATTACATCATGCAGACCCTCTAAACAATCAGTTTTCTTTGCTGTCTGTATGTCATAAGCCTGTCCAGCTTGTTCCAAGTGTGTCAACGTGAAGCGTCGCTGGTTCATATAACACTAAATCATCTACATAGGTTATTTAGCTATCTGGGAATTCAGAAAATAACTCTACACAAGGAACTCAAAAGGGTGAGAAAGGAGTGGTTTGAGCATAGTTTAAGGTACCATCTTGGCATATTCCTGGAAAAGAGCCTCAATAATGACAGTGCGCCAGTCACGACTAAACTGAGACACCATCAAAATACAGTTCAAATACATATACGCTGAGATATCATGCTCGGTATATGTAGTGTGCAGTGTGTATGGTCCATGTTACTGGGTGCATGACAGCTCAGTGATTACACCTTAAACAAAGTGCTTAGTGTGTGACACATGGTAAGAGTCACCATAATTTGAAGAAAGGAAGGAAGGAGGGAAGAAAGGAAGGAAGAAAGGAAAGAAGGGAATATGTTGGCCTGGATACACTGAGGAAGATAATGAAAATCCTAGGCAGGATAGTGGTCTTGTCTAGATTTTGAACTAAACATCTCTCAGATACACATGAAAAAGCACTGAACCGTGACCCTCCTTAGTCAGTTAGTGAACTTTCATGTATGAATGTAAATGGCAGCATCTCTAGTTATCTGTAGGATTCTACTTTCGCTCTAGGTATTCACTGGGGTCTTGAAAGTGGTGCACAACTGGACATCCATGTGTGCAAGAAGCAACAAATGCGTTCCTGCCACCTTTGATCAGAAGCCTAAGCATAAACATACTTACTGTAATATCAGGCATTGCTTTGTGAAATGTTAATAAAAGTTGTAACTGTAGACAGTGATCATGCCACTGGAAAGGTTTTAAGAGAGACAAGCAACAACCAACAGTACTACATACCTTGTGATAAGAAGCCAAGACATAGAGAAAACAAGCAAATGAGGGGAACACACTCCTACGCAAAACAAACATGAGAAAGGAAGCAGCAACGGTTTCAGAAAAGACCCTTGTCGGGCAACTAACATAGTTTAAAATTTTGTTTCTGGTGAGAAGAAATTTATACTTTTCCCCTTTGTCTATTTTTCTTTTTCCCTAGTATGTCTTTGTCATGGTGTCTATTCAATCCCTCCAAGTTGTTAAGACTGATTGCTGGAGGGAACCATGCTGTGTGGGGACATCCAGTGGTGCGAACAAAACTGTACAGTAGGTTGGTGAATGAAAACTTCTCAATGCCAATTATCAAACCTCACCTAAAACACTCTAATCTTGGCTGTCACTTTGATTATTTTGAGATGTCGTCCAGACACAGTGCCTCATTCTGAGCCCTGCACATTGCTCAACACCCAACTTGTAGTGAACATTTAGTGTACACATGAGGTGCACATTAATAAAGCAATCTTGACAAAATAGTGCAACCCGCAAAAAATAAGGTAAGCATAAGGTGCCATATAATATGTCAACCTGCAACAATTTGGAAAAGCTAACAATGCTCCCCTGAAAATGTTCTCCAGTTTCCGGTAACAGTTTTAACAACTTCAGAGTCCGAAAAAGTATTGGAGAGGAAAAATATAAAGATCTATATGCAACAAATCTAAGAAAAGTGTGTGGTGTTAACTGTTCTTAATAGTTGGTGATTTTTTGTTAAAAAATATATAATTCAAGACAGAAAGTAATATATAATAATTATATATAAAACAATAGAGTGTTGCCCATTACCTTTAAGTGATCTTTTCCGAAACACCCCTGCCATGCGTGCAGCAATGCAGCAAAGTGAGGGAGCAAATTAGTTACAACACAGTCGATACATCCAGGGGCTGGCAACCCTCTAAGTGTGCTTCAAGTTCTGACACTACTCCCACACAACACAACACCACATTTGCCTCTACACACACTAACTGTTCACTCCATTTCACTTTTAGTAGATGGAAATTGTTCAGGTACTTTATTCTGTTGTATTTTTATAAAAGCTGTGAATGCACAGAACAGATCTCTAGCAAATTTGAGTTCAAAATACCTATGGATTTGTTAATCATTAAAACGTTGTTATGTATTTGAGACACGGATAGTAATTTGTGCCAGTTTTTTGTTGTGATCTTACCCTATGATAGTGGCTGGTAACCTATCCATGTTACAAAACTCTTAAACAGAAATACAACTCATTACAGTTCATTCACTAAATGTGTACAGGAGAGGAGAAGCTGGCAATAATGGAATTGATGTAAAAATAAATCTGTAAAAGTAACTACTACTGGGGACTCTTACAACTAGCTACATTAGACAGTGTCAGACAGGAAAACACATGTGTATGTGTTCCCCTGGAGCACCATACTACACAACTAAACTATGTAATGCAGCTGAATTGCAATGGTGTTGCTTTCAAACACACAATGTTCACAAGGAGACATTCCAATGATATGGTCTGAGCCATGTTATAGCTCTTATTCCAGACACAACACCATCCCAATCACAGTAAATTAGTTACTTGAACTAAGATGGTTACTTGGTAAAAACTTGTGGTTGTAGGTCGAGCACACTACATACAGAAGCAAGGTTGCCAACCCCTGCAAGTTATATAGAATTACTGCACAAAAACACTTGTAAAGACATCTAATTTTTCTCAAAAAATAATACTAACAGATCTATTAAAGTAATAGAAAATGTTTAAAAGATTGCAAAGGGTAGTAAAAAACTTATGAAACCCAATTTAGCACAACTACTAAACTGCACTCATATCCCCTGTGGATGTCTATTTATAGAAACACAATACAGTGTAGAGTATCCAGCAAGGCATGACTGTCACATGGAGATGCAAGCCGAACTGATATTCTACTCAAAACATCAATTCGAATGGACAGACAGCAAGCAATGCTGGATATCTTGCTCATACTTCAGGCGACCAATATTGGCATCTAGTGACACTCAATAATTAACCCCTGATATACAATGCTCAGCTGATCTATGTGGCATGTTGGTTTCCCTCAACATGTGCTTCTCACCAGAGAAGCGAAAGGACAGAAGTGAGGCATAAAGAAGTACACAGACATACAACACCATCTCTTTGTCATTAGATAGAACAGTGAAAGCAATTGCAGAGCAAGCAAAGTTATTTTACACCCCACAGCTCAGTCTTGACACTTGCTGCTCAATAGTGTCCCTTGAATAGCCAGCACAAGTGAAGGTTAGGTTGTTCATCATGAACTGTCAGGTTATTCCCTCCAGTGGCATGAAAGCAGTGCACGCACGCACACACACGTCATCACATTCACCTTCATTTGTTGTTACAATGATATAATTTTCAAGAGTTGCTTAAAAGCAATACAAAAGCAACATTTAGTTTCTGTGTTCTCACTTATATCCCTTTGTTTTGTGGTGCAGCCTTCAGTTGGTACATAATCTCAGGCCTCACATACACCATAACATACCTGTAGATTAGCCTCAGTATAACCTCCTACTACCAAGTATCAATATGCATAAATATACTGACTCAAAAGCTGGCAGATGTAGAGATGCTGAGACTGAGTAATCTGGAATTTGTAACCGTATGTGCTTAAACGCGTTTCACATTCAGTACTCGGCACTGTTACTAAAACATAATTACATTCAATTTAAATCATTCCATGGACAAAATTCCTGAAGGACTAAATGAGTTTGCACTGTTGACTGTTCAGACCGTACACCATTCAATGATACTACGTTGACTACAATAATCATGTTGAAGGAGACAAATGGTTATGTAGCAGTCCTGTCCTACTTCAAGGGCCTAGCCCAGGATTTATGCAATGAGACTAATGAAATCCACACAAAATAAAACAAGATGGATGGGATACAAAGTGAAAACTTCCTTAATATAAATTGATGTGTATTAACAACCAACTTGTACACATTTATTAAAAACTAATACTCAAGTTTTTCATTCACACCCCAGCATGTTTCAATGTTTTAAAGCATCATCTTCAGGGGACACTATGTTTTAATAACACCAAGAAAGCCTTTAAAAATGTTTTTAAAGAAGTCTGAAAACCACTCAGCACAGTTTTTTAGTGTCCACATAAACATTATTATCATGCCACACATGTTAATGCCTGTTGAGGCGTTAACATGTGTGGCATGATGATAATGTTTTTGTGCACACTAAAAAACTGTGCTGAGTGGTTTTAAGACTTCTTTAGAAGCATTTTTAAAGGCACTTTTTGGTGTTTTTAAAACATAGTACCCCATGAAGATGGGGCTTTGAAGCAGTAAAACATGTTGGGGTCTGAATAAAAAACTTGAATATTGGTTTTTAATATGTGTGTGTATGAGTTGGTTGTTAATACACATCAATCTATATACGTATGTACACGGTATGGAAAATGTAAAACTCCCTAAAATAAGTTGGGTGCATTACTGCTTGAGAAAATCTGCCTAGGGCAGTTTTACTGTAATATAATAATCTGAATTTAACAAAAACTTCTAGTCTTGGAAATATTATTAGCACTTCTGTTACAGGGAGAATATACTCTATAACTAACTTCAAGCTATGCAGCCATTTTAGCTACTGATAATTACTCACACAGTCAACAGTCTTGCTCCGTTATGAAACATGAAGGCTAATAACCACATCAATAGAAGCTCACAAATAAGATCCACACCACCCAGTGCTTGCAGGCTGCACTGCTACAACTTTGTCCCCTACCCTGTTCCTTCTGCCTTTGTTCATAACCTTGACCCAACCCTCACATGATTAATTAGTCTCTGGATCTTGACAGACAATCCACATCTGACAAACAACGGAGGCAGTCATCACACAAATGTAATCTTGGCTTGTAATTTGGTTGTGCAAAATTCTGTTTTGGCTGAGAGTCAGCCAGAAACTCATACTCTGTAATTACCTGACTGCCTGTAGATTGCCTGTGGAGGCCACAGGTATAGTTACGTAAAGAGTTTGCAAGTACATTTCTTGTCACCAGTTTTTGTATTACGACTTGTTCAGTGATCAGTATGATCATATTATTATGTAAACTTACTTTCTGGTCAGGTGGTGGAGGCCAGTTCTGTTTATTTCTGTTTACGTTGGTGAGGACAGAAAATGGCCTGAGTGTTGTCTTGATAGCTATTTTTGATATTGCAAAGAAGTTACTTTATTTGGTATTATTATGGTGTGTTTTGTTATTTTCCTATTTTGCTGTGAACATATGCATTTTTTTGTCGTTATTTATACTTGTGTACTATGTGGCATGTTATGTTGCTGTCCAATCCTTTAGCATAGTGTAAGTCATCATTACACATCTCCCATTCACCTGGGTTTCCAACAAATTAACCAGAAGCGACATCTCAGATTATGGTGCAAACAAACCCTATCTGAACCCCTTCTTTTATACCATCTGTAGTCCAATGAAATGTAAAGGTTATGCCTGAACATGTGCACCATGTAACAAAGACATGAGATAAGGCTCTAGGCAATTTGTATCTTGCCACAAAGGCAACACCCGGCAGCCATCCAACTCCCATGATGGACAGAAGGCTAAGTAAGCCTCAGGAATATTTTGGATACAGTTAGGAAGAAAAAAAAATCTTTACATTCAGTCATCTTTCTGAATGAGGTATCATAACTCATAAAATATGTATAGTAAAGTTTAAAAATCCACAATGGCTCATATACTTACAAACCCATTAGTACTACTACTAGTACTATTATTACTACTACTACTACTGTTACTACTACTACTGCTACTACACAATTCTTCACATTAAATGCATGCTGCTATATCTACCAGTCAGGATAATACAAACACAAATAGTCCTTCAGTTCAGTCTTTAAATAGAAAGCCCTTTCATCCTAAGATTATGTGGCTGGAAGCACCACAGAGCTACACCACCAATGGCCTATACTGCATATGGCCACCATGCCTCTTTCTCCTTACAACTAACAGTCAAATACACACCAAACTCACCTGTGATGCTGCATAGGAGTCGTAATGTGGGTGCATCTCCTGAGTACTGGTTAATCATGCCCTTGTTGGCAGCCTGAGGTACAGGTATTGTTAGGGTGATTGGTTTGTGAAACTTGCGTCTTCGAGGTTCCACCGTTACTATTGGTGACACAGCAACACGATTGCCCAGTAACTTTGCTGCCAGTTCTGCTGATATTGGCTGTGCCTAAAAATCATGCCAAATTATGTAGTAAAATTAAGATGGACAAACGAGACCAGCAACTTGCCAGCAAACTTCTCCATAACCACATTCACGAGTAAAATACATATTACTATCATATCATGGGCTGCCACCATAACAATCCAGGTTAATAGGTAGGTAGTCCCACCAAGAAGGAGGACAAACTGAAACCAATAAATGTTTTTATATTATTATTACTGTCATATCAAATATTTTGTATGCAAGTTTTAAGGTGTGGATAAAAATACTCACGTCCACTTTGCAGGTCAATTATGTTGTATCTTTTGCACAAGTTTCATAGTACTTAATTAGAAGGCAGTGTGCAGCAAACTGTAAAGGACAATGGAGCCATCAGGGCCTACTTTATGGTACTAACATATCATTTGCCTGTAGGAATTAACAATTACACCAAAACCTTAGGATCGCCAGTTTAAGAAAGCAGGTAAGAATATATCCCTGAAAATGTGCAAAACACAGAGAAGACTGACAAAACTAAGTACTTGTTCACAGTCAACATACCGTTATAGCAGTCCATCAAACAATGCTGACTGAACAGTGTACTTTGATTTCAGTTCCTGCACTCAGAAATGTTTGCACTTTCATTGGTTATATAATACATACATTGCTGACCAGCAAACTTAGATTATTTAAGTTTTTAAAGAAATAAAACCCTTGGTGACAGTGTGTAGAACAAAAAACCTGTTTTACAAAGTATAAATATGATATACAACAAATACATGAATTTAGATATACTGTGAATATCATACTAGTGCTCACCAGATGTGTATGAATTTTGAATATCTTTTCTACATATAATTTCACCTAAAAACACTAACACTAGGACAAAATTTACATTTATCGACAGATACTTCCTATATACCACACTTCACTACAAACTAATGGAATGATCCACGCAAGATTATAACAATTTTAAACTCCTCAAAACTGATAAAAAATTTAACATTATAACTACTATGTCACATTTTATCAGCAGTCTCAGGTAGCAGTAATAAAGTAATAAGCAACATGTACTATATAAATTATAAGGTTGAGACCTCATTCTATTAACACATATCTAACGCAACAGTAATATTTGTACTTTTATGATACTATATGGCCTGAAGATGACCACGATTGGTTGAAACATGGTGCCTTGTTAATATGATTGATTAATAGTAACACGTGTTGTCCTCACTTCGAGCAATCAGAACTGCCTGTAAAATATGACTGACATATCAAGAAGAATTCAGTTAAATTAAATATCACCAATTTACAGTGCATTCACTTAGAGAATGTGCAGCATAATTAAACATTACAGCGAATGCTTTCATTCCAAATCTGGTCTTATATGGCAATTTTGTATGTCCAAGTTGCACACACCTTTTACATACTGAATTGTAATTGTATATTTTTATGTATACATGAGTTTCATTTAATGATGACACATGTAAATATCATACATGTCTCTTGTTAACTATGTCCCTCCTTGATGATGACGCATATAGGCCCAAAACATGTACTAGACTATAATAATATATAATGATACGTAAACAAATTACAATATATGTATTTAGTTTGACATTTTAATAATAATAACCAATTTATTTGTGGCACACTATTTACCATTAATCAGTGAAATGACTGGTTTATGAGTCAACTACCTAACTATGCAGTAGAATCTGCCTGCATAGCTGACAGTTATTAAGTTGGCCAAGATATTCCCTGTTTTATGACACCAAATGTAAAATATGCTGTCACACAATACCAACACTAACAAAGTTTATAAAAGAATGAATAAAGAAAGTGTCACTTGAAGTCTGAACTCAGGACAGTTCATTCAGTGTGCTTTCCACTCCAGTCAGCACTGATGCAAAGAGTTGCAAACTCGGACCAAATCCTGGGTTAAAAGTTTGGAATAATTTCAGATAAGAATAACTGATATGAACAGTAAACAATCTGAATACGGCAATACCAATAAATGTATCATAAGCTATTTACTTCATTCTACCATCACCTGAGGTCATGCTTTTAAACCAATCAATAAGAGAAAATAAATAGTGTTTCACGAAATCACAAGGCAATTACCCACAACAAACTACACACTACTGAGGATAAATGAAATAAATTAATAATCAGTAATCTCAATGGAATACAAATGCCCTTCATGTGTTGACATGTTTCATATTCAGCTGTAATAACGGGCTTCAGATCTGTGAAACGTAAATGTACGTACGTACGTACGTACGTATGTATGTATGTATGTATGTATGTATGTATGTATGTATGTATGTATGCCTGCATGTCTGTCTGTCTGTCTGTCTGTCTGTACGTACGTATGTATGTATGTATGTATGTATGTATGTATGTATGTATGTATGGATGGATGGATGGATGGATGGATGCATGCATGCATGCATGCATGCGTGTGTGTGTGTGTGTGTGTGTGTGTGTGTGTGTGTGTGTATGTGGGCATGTATGTATGTTACAGGTTAAGGATATTCAGAAGGCTTTGACTTCCGCCTCAGAGACACGTAAAGCAAAATACTTACCTTTTGACTTGCTAATGCACACTCCACTTGAGTTCACTGTTTATCAGCTGATGTACCTCTCATTACACATATATATTAACAAGACTGCAAATTATGTATTCTCTGACTAGTACACAAACTTTACCCAGGGATTCTGTACTTTCAAAATGTCATATGGTTTTCACAGTACACACATAAATGTAATTTCATTTATGCCCACAATAAAAGTACAGTTTTCCATGTGCCAATTTTCATGCAACTCACAAATGCTCAATGGCATCTCCTACAATGATTTTCAACCTTATCACACAGTAAAAATGGAGTGTACAAATGGAAATTCATTTACTCCTTTAAGTAATGCCTGGTTTTCACTATGCCTCTTTCCACAAAACCCACAAATACTCAATAGGTTAAGTGCCAACATGTTCTGTGCTGTATTTTGTCATATCAGACTACAAATGTAGAAAGCAATGGCAATATTTAACCTTTTAAAGCCCAACGGTAACTTTATGTCCCACTAGGTTTAACATTCAAAACTCTAAATGGTGCTCACATTCCATTTATTGTTTTGTGTGGATCTCAGAACAAACAGAAACTTTTGCCTTATAAACATTAAGAAATCGGTTTTTATAACTGAGGTGGAGAGTGTTGACAGCATGGTATGCACTGAGTCCTTATATAAAACAGATGGGCTTTGTCTTTAAAGGGTTAATGCACACCCTCGAGTAAGTATGGCTTTCACTACACCAATGTTTTGAAAGTACAATATAGTCAGCCTAAACACAACTGTTTATTTCCTGTGTTGTCTGCAGCTTTCAGACACCACAAAGAGAAGACAAGCCATAACCGTCTACAATGTACAAATGAAAGTGAGTCTCATAAATTTATATAAAAATAAACTTGGAATTCTAAGAAGAAATTAACATTTGGATCACATAAACATCTGTAATTCCATTCACGTCTTCCAATAAATAAACAGAACAACCAAATGAAAATACCAACCTAGTCAAAAAATGCCTACATTTCAGCATGAGACCAGTGCTAAAAAAACAAGTTATATAAGAGGTCATCTCCACTAGAAGAACCTATAATTTCCATGCTTTTAACGTTTGAAACTTATTATTAGTATAGTATCATTGTTTCAGATTTTTGAAACATAATTTTCCAAAATTTTCTAAAAAAATTCTCATTCCCAAGGCTACTTACCTATGTTATGTATTTTTTATGTAAGGATATATCTAAGTTTGCATGATCTCAAACAACGCAACTGTGAAAATTTCCAGTTTATCATTGTAGACAGCCTGAAGATGGCTATATTTCCACAGCTGAGACATGCAGTTGCTTTTGGGCAGTAAATAAAGGGTTTTGTTGAGACTGAATGTCTTGTGCTTTTAAATGTACTGAATACACAATGGGGACAAATTACCTTAAGACACCGATTTTATGAAACCCATAAATGCTCAACAGAAGTATGTGGAGATTTTTCATACTGAATTTGAAGACTGGTCATTAAATATGAGAAGTTTGGACAGAAATTCATGTATGACCCTAAGTAAAGTGTGGCAGTCAATCAACAACTTTTCATGGAACTCACACTTATTTGACAACCCTCTGTAAAGAACTCCTTTAACAAATTTTATGAAAGCCCAACAGATTGTTTAGTCATTGATGTTAGGTTACAACCAGCTGGATGCATCATTCACTTCCAGACTTTCTACGGCCACTAAATATTTACTTTCTAATGAATGTAAAAACCACTGACAAACTGTATTATACATGCTGTGCGTTAAGCAGTTAACCTACGTTGGTAAAACATATTAAAATAAAATGTTCACGACCTGTGTGAGTTATGTGTAAGCAAATTCCTTCAAAATATACAGGATCTACACTTAGCATGACACTTAAATCTAAAAAAATCATCTGTGGTTCCTTGTCAAATGATGCCTATCAAGAAACCTATTCCAGACAAGAAAACTGGCAGTGCAGAAAATAGTAAAAATATTTATTTCTCTCTTTAATATCACCTAATAAACCACTGAAATTTGGGACAGAGTTAGTTCATAAACAAGTCCAAAATGTGTAGGGAGTTTTTATAAACTAGAAATTACAAAGTTTGACATTATACTTGCCAACTACCAAGTTATTGGACTCTACATTAGTTGAAGTTATGCACAGAAACAAATGAATAAACTGTGTAATTATTAGTTGATAATTTCTGGTAAAGTCTATACATGGATGGGAACACTAAGAAGACAATGGGTAATAACTTATTCCAGAACTTCCTTGCTGAAGAAATAAAGGTACAGGTAAAGTTGTCTGTCTGCTTAATTAAGCACCATGCCATGAAGCGATATGGAGGAGTGGAGAGGTCAATACTTTCTTAACCTCGGCACTGATGAAGGTGTGAGGTTAGCTTCAGTCCACAGTCCAGCTACCCACATAGAAAAATGCCTGGTACCAAGCAAGACTCATCTGTAACTACCTACCAACTGAAATGGCATAACTTCCATGCCAGGAAATGGACACTGATTCCCCTACTGTCCAGCCCATAACCTAGTTACTATACAGACTGAAACAAAACCTGTTTTTTCTTTTCATTGCAATAGCTGATCAAGCATACTCATAATCATTATATTATAACTCTCAACACAAGCTTAACTGTTATTTTATTCTGACAAAATGGTTAGGTATTTTTACTTACAAAATGGACACAATTCAATATGTCGAAGGGGAACAAGATCTTCACAAAATTCTGATTAAACATTTAAAAAAAAACATATTTTGTCAAAATTATTATGGTTACCCATTTTCTTGCATTTCAAGGTCAACTGTCAAGTTCCTTGATCTGTACAAATCCTCCCAAAATAATAAAGCAGTGATGCCAATTGCTGCTAAGGGCAAGTAATCAGCATTCTGATGCACTTTGATTTAGGTCTCTAGGCCAAAAGTGGCCAAAGTTACAGCCATTATGCAGTGACAACTTTGATAACAGTTAATTCTGGAAATTTAAAACCACCATTACCAAAACCATTACACTTCAAGTGCTCAGAATGGGTATGGATTCTTATATCCATGCCAACAACTCCATTACTTTCATGCAACTCGGTAGAGGCTGAGTTGTTCTGTTGATTTTGCATGAAATGACCAAATATGGCTTACATTGTGGTAAGAATTATGAGGGAGGAAGGAAGGACACTGCAGGGCAAACAGCACACAAGCAGGCTCGATGTAGCATTCATCATGATCAAACAAAACTGCCAAAAGCAAAACACAAGCAACAAGAACTAGAAATTGACAGTACAGAGAGCAACTGAACAGTACCATGAAACAACAATAAAAGCACTACGATGTACATAGTGCTCGTCAGTTGTTAACACAAGGAGGAAGCTGAACAGTCCACACAGCTAAAATGTGCTTCAGGACACTTGTATGCAACAATGCATGCAACAAAAATTTAATCACTGAACAGCTCCTTCCCTTGCTCTCTTTTAATCTGCCGCCCAATAAAGTTAGTTAAACACTGCAGCAAAAGTTGTGAGTGCCACATTTCGAACCATGCTTTGCTTGTTGTTGAACCCTGGGTTTTCTGAATTGACACCAATCACCAAGTCATTCACAGTTTAACTAAGTTTATTGGGCACTCAAAAAACCTGTATACATATAAATGTTAATATGTGCAGTGGCAAACCAGTGTTTATTGTTAGTAACAGTCAGTGAGGAGAAGCACAAGCCATTCATTAGTACGAGCCACCCAGTTCACTACATCTAATTGCATCACACATGAATGACCAGGATGCAGAATTAACATGTACAAGTACAATTATTCTCCCTCTCCTGCAGTCAATACACAAATCTTATTGCAAGTTCCAAAATTCTGTAGTTATTATAAATGTTTAATTACATGCCATGGCTAAAATAGTAGCCTGTGTTCAAATTTCAGTTAGCTATGCTACACAGAAATTGTATTTAGAGGCCAGTGACTTTCCTAATGATACATTCTAATTTACATTAATTTACTAAACCGGAAGATTGTTGTTTATATTAGCATTTCAGAATTAAAGTATTATTCATAAGTGTAAATTTCTGACTAAACACCAATCTTAAAAAACCATCCCTGCCAAAAGTGTCACCCATTGCCAGAAGTGAAATAATTCAGACATTTAAGATGACTTTGTTGCTTTAAGTTCTTTATTCAGAAAACTGTTAACAAATCTGTGACAACTTAAATAAGCAATGGGAAAATTCCGGTCATTCCACATCACGTGCAAAATATCCTGAGCTATACTGTGCTTCCTGATCATACATATGTTATCCTTGTGATTCTTCTCATGCAAAGTTGTAGGGAAGCAACAAGCATCAGATGACTTTGCAAGTAGGGTCAACAGAATTCATGAATTCCAAACACTTCAGGTCTTTCTAACATTGTAATCAGTAATTTCTCATTATTTTTAATCTGAATCACTTCTGTGAAGCTTTCAAATAATTCTCCTACACATTAAGAGACATTTCAAAGAAGGGTTTCTAAAAATTACTGATTTCAGCTGATTAACAGCAAATATAATTTCTGGGTCCCAGAAAGCACTACACTTCAGTATGTTTTTTTGGTTTTACAGGGAAAGTTCTAAACTACCCTAATATGCTTAATTAAAACGTGTGTCAAAAGGAAATAAACTCCAAGTCACAAAATCCTCTCAGACATACTCTTATAACAGACCATTCTGTCACATTTCATTGATGTAACTTCACGTACACTGCAGTTTGTCCATATACCTGTAGACAATGGTATTTGTGAACCACTTCTCCTATCTCTCTAACATTTACAAAATACATTTTCAGACATTGCTCTTTAACATTTCTTAATATTATCAAACCTTCTGATTCAATCTGGTCATACTACAGACGTAATTTGCAGTATATTAAATTCTGGAAGAAAAGTCCTAATTCAGCCTGAGTAACATCATTCAAAAAGTGCAATTAAACAAAGCCCCAACTTGCAGATTCATCCTATTGTCTTAACTTACAGATTATCTTTAAACACTAAGCAATTATTTGTCCTAACTTTTGTACTATATTGTTTTATGTATGTATCATAATGAAAATAATAGCCATAAATGTCGAACTATTATAATGATTAAATCATAGCAGAGGGCGGATTACGACTAGAGCACCCACACTACTGTGTGAGCAGGACCCTCAACCACTCTAGATAAAAGCCCATGCAAACATACCTTCCCTTTTGATGTTGACCCTCTTTTGGGGTGATGGCATGGTGCCAATCACCAAAAACTGAGTCAACATCACTACTCTACTTCTCTATTTGCTGCAACTGCTTTACAACTACTGAACAGGAGCAGAGTATAGCACATACATGCATGATGGCATCAGCTCTTTTAAACTATTCTTTTATCCAGTGGCCAACAGCAGACTTGTTATTTACCTAAAAGCCCAAGATCTGTTCCATTTATGACTTCCTAATCATCCAGTGCTAGTCTCAAACAATACTACATATGCAAAAAGTGTCACTTGCATGATTTCAGGCTTCCACTGTGGTGTAAATGACATTTGTACTCTTCTGGGATTTTATGCGGTGTAGAATGGTAACTCCCTATCAATGTTTCAGGACAACTTATCAGTCCTAAAACGATGGTATGGAATTACCATTCCACCCTGCATAAAACACCAGAAGAGCATAGATCTCAAAGTGTCATTCAATTTTACGGGATCCCCCTAAATTTAGATTGCAACTAAATTCTTAAACTTGAACTTTCAAAAATGAAACCTTTACATTTCCTGCTGTCACTGGCTGAGTGAAGACCCAAGACATATGTCATTGGAGAGGAAAATAATATTAACATGGCAAAGGTTAAGTTTTCCCTATGCATGCCATGGAGACATACAGGAAGTGGATAGATACCTCTGCTGATTCTTAATCTCAGCATTAGATTGGGCCTTATTTTATGCCTAAGTTGTGTTCCTGAAAAAGTCTGTTTAAATCAAAAAGGCATAAATAAAAAATGATATTTCCATCAGAAATAAGGCATTAGCAGAAGAGAATGCAGCCAGCCAAAGGGTGTTAAGCAGAAAAGGAGAGGGCATATACCAAGATGTGGTGTAAACTGGTAAGGGGCATTAAAGCAAAAAAGGCATACAGTCAATGGGCATATAATGAGGCCTATGTGCATAGTCTCCTACAGAGTAACTACCTACCACACTATACTGTATCAGCTCCCAGAAGAAAGCAGTCTTAATACTAATTGCCAGGAAAACCTACTTCAAAAGAGTATATTAAATTCAATTATGTCAAATGTAATCATGTTCAAAATAAACCTAAACCCAATGCAGCTGAAGTCCTTATATATAACCCACTTTGTTTAGGTTTATGCCAAAGTATCAGAATGTTCCAGAAGAGCTTATACCATGCTGTGTGTGCTTTCAGTCACTCTTTACCCCATTAATGAAAAAGTATCTGCTTTAAAAACACATTTATTGACACCATTATTTAATGTTGTCTGGTGTAATACGAACGTGTATGCGTTCATGATGGTTTTATACCACATACCATGTGAAGAATCCTTTCAAAAATATAAACATTTATTGAACCAAAGTGAAATTACTGTTTCCTGAAAAACGCAAAGCTATCAAAAATTCATGTTCTAATTACATCACTAATGATTCTCACACTTAACGATCACAGGTGTCATACTGTTATCTTCTGGGTTATGATGCTGGGCAGGCGTTGAGTGTCATAACCCACAAGATTATAATATGAATCTTCATCGCTGTGAAAATGTCAAATTTTATCACAAGTATCATTACTAAGGTTAGGTTCATAGAAGCCTTACTGACGCAGACTAAAACATAAAACAACAGTGCATCTGTAGGAAGATATCTAAAATATAAATGTTTACTATGCTTTAAAAATTTATACAAGATTCAAAACATTGTCAATTCATCACTGCTATAAGTATGGCCCTAAGCAAATTCCATGTAGTCAGACACAAGAAACGGAAACTGCAGTCACATTCATCCTACGTGTACATGCTGGACAACAGTAGCAGTGGTATCTACTTTGCAGACAACTTGAAATGAACTGTGACAGGAGCAACAAGCAAAAGAGATACAGGGGCACAGTCCCATGACATTTTTAAGAATGAGAACCTTGGGTGCATAACAGCCCACTCACAACTCTACATGCTATCCAAAATTCCATTTTACTCACCTCAATAATATATACACCTACATGTAATAAGATATAAACGTCACGAAACCATTATCCCTCTTCTCTTTATTTAGAAGGAATGAATATAATTATTTCTTTCATAAATGTCATGATATTCATCTGACTGTATGCTACTCAACCCTTCAAATCTCAACACGGTTAATGTTTCCAGAAAGGCTGCAGCACTTTCCTAAATAATAAAGTGTAACAACCCCCTGCCTACTAATTTACCATTTATTGTCCTAACATACCTATTCAGTGCTAATCGCCTCAAAAAGTGATGCACCATTCATAAGTAATCTAGTAACTGATAAGTCTCCAAAAATCATACATTTCAACTAATAAGAAATCTGCTTCCACTAGACCGTCTAAAACGTCTTTGACAGCACATCATTAGCATGCAGTGACACAGATCATTCCATCATCATTAGCAAGTTACTAGATTCTGTTTTCGATATTCCCAGTTTGATACACATATTGGGCATTAGGCTAAGAGCAGGACAACCAAGGAATGGTGGCTCAATTGCCAAAAGAAAGATTTTTTTTCTATTCCAAATCATCTAGACTGGCCCTTGAGTCCACCCAACTTCCAGTACAATGGGTACAGGGGTTCTTTGCCTGGGGGTAAAGTGACCAAGGCACAAAGCTGACCATTCACCTCTATCTAATGCTGACATTAAGAATGAGCGCAGCCAAAACTCCACTCCCTCTATATGCCTTCAGAGTGGCCCTTATATTGGGTTAGTACTTCACTGACACTACTTTCTGCCATGTAATTTAGGTCTGCTTCCTATAATCCCATGAAGCACTAATAAAACAGTTGACCATGGCTGGCCAGATGAGTGTCACAATGACAGGAGGAACACAAGGCACAGGAGTGGGAGGTTAACAAAAATAACAAATATTTGGTTATTTTGTTCATGGTTTTTTAAAACAGGTGTGGTTGTTTTCATTCCTTTCTTGTAAATCAGCACATTGTAACATTATTTATCACATATAAATATGTTGCTGACTTGGAGGTTGGTAATGGTTCTGTGAAACCATGAAAGGACTGTTATCAGAATGGCCATATGCATGGCACAGCTCAACACGGGACTTTTCTCCTGTACTTAATGTACGACATACCATCAAAGATGTTTTAGACAAAGTGTGACTTTCTCTCCTGCTACAATACTGTCATCCCACATTTACTAAAATGATTTAACATGAAAATTATGCTGATAATATTTGTCAAACTCTTACTAAGTTTTTTAAGATGAGACCATGCACTTGCTATTTTACACAGTCACAGGCAGAAATACATAACACAAGTAATAGGTGGATAAGCTATTTCCAAGACATTTTATAAAACTATAGAAATAATTAAGAACATTCACATGAGATTGATTACAAAAACTCTGGCACCTACTATAATGAATATATTCCTCTAGATGTGTCTGATGCACAACCTTCCAATTCCATTAAATAATTAAACAAAACAAAGGAAAACTCATGCCATAAGTACATACATAATTAAAGTTTACATGCAATAGTAATAATTAATATACTCATAACACACTGCTAATGACTAAAACAAATAAGAAACTGATACCCTACATATGCCAACTTACTTCAACAAGCTGTTACCTAAAGCAAGACTAGATTTTAAGTTCACGTCATGTGAAACTGCTACGCAGGAGTAAGGATGGCTAAGACACCCACAGAACACTGAATTGCTTTTGGAAAAGTGAAAGAATATTTTCTGAACTACTACTAGCATACAGAATGATGTAACAGTAAAAATGCAACTTCTGTCCTAAGTTTACAAGCAATTGTAATTTTAAAGAGTACAAAAAGGAAACATAGATGGGCATACACAAAAGAAGCTTTTCTTATCACCCATTTCACTGGATAGGCAGCATTAATGACAATGTAATGAATCACTGCCCGAATTACTATCCTCCCATGGTTATACCATCTAAAGTCTACAGCTAGGATGAGAAGCACACTGACAAAATGTGATTGTCCTGATTTGAATATCTCAGCCATAAGTACAGTCAATGAAGAAACAGTTTTCATTCATTTTACAAATCTAATTGAACACACTGTCAGTTTTGTTTCTGTCAGTAACAGCTGTGAAAACCATACTGTAACCAGTCATGAAACAGAGGCAGTAATATTTGCTTCATGCTGTGATAAAAATAACTAAAAATTTTACTGAGAGCAGGGATAAGACTGATAATATGATAAATTACACTAAGTGACTCAAACTCACTTCAGTATGTGAAACAAGTGTGAACATATTCTACATAAGAAGCAACTTGACTTTGGTCTTCCAACCTTATTGCCCTAAATTTGAACTGCCTATTTGACTACTAACATTGTGGTGTTCTCTGTTTTGACACTGTGTAGTCCTGTAGGTGGATATCAACATTCCAGAAGAAGAGGGGTCTATGCTACCCCCATTTTCAGCGTGGCACTGACAAGTTCCTCTGACACATGAGTGTCCACCTACAAGACTATGCAGCGTTAAAATCCAAAACATCACAATCTGAACAATTCCCACCATGAACAACTGATAACTTCTAGCAGCCTATGGCTGAACGAACACAAAAGTGAGGAACAGCAGTGTTCCAGTAGCCCATGTGGTAAAAGGAATAATGGATAAATTACATATTACTAATACTTCAAACAAACCATCAACTAAGCCCATAAACAGCTTCGCAAAGAACACGCAAAATTTGATAAGCCCAATTCTTTGCTTAAATAATATGATGACATGCTATGAAACAAACATGGTAAGCACAATATTTCCCATTTGGAAATAGAGACCAGTTTGAAAATAAGCTGGTTTTCAGTAATGAATATAAAAATTCCTTCCAGGCTATTTGAAGGAATGTATATCATACACACAGTGACAAGTCAAGGAAGTTGGAAACATAGGACGCACAAACTTCAGATGGCCATATTTTAAACATTTGGAGTTAAAGCCGCCCCCAGAACAGTTCAACAGTGAGACACACTCAAAAGTTCCTCACAGTCAAGAGAGAAACTCTACAAATCAACTAACTGATTCAAGTCATGTTGCAGCACATATCTAAAGCAGTAGCATACATGATAGTCAAAATGCAACTATTTAATAATAAACACAACAAAATATGTCATTTAAATTAAAATAGAAGTTCCAGGATAGGCTACATTTAGAGTGACTGGTGGGTACTCTGAAAGCAGTGAGACCAAAATGCAGTTCCTATTTCATGGAAATAAAAACCAAAATTCCAGCTACATCTCAGAACCCTAATAGGCTACACAGTTTTTCACTTTTCACAAACTTCCTTTATCGCCTACTCAAAATTGTTTGCCAAGGTAAAAAGAAAACTTACTCTCACTGTCCATCCACATATATGACAAGCTTTGCCCTAACATTTTTGTTGAAGATGACAATGAAAGCACTTAACAAAGATTTATTACAAATGTAAGTACGTGATTTGTTCATATTTAACAGTTTACTTTCCATAAAGTAAGTTTTGTGCTCAGAACTTCTTCACATTTTCAATTACTGATTTAAACTGAACTTCACACTAGGTTTCATAATAAAATCCAAGCATAAAATGGTACTTTAGGACCACATTACTTATTGAGAGCTGCGAATGTATTCAAAGACAAAATTAATTGTTTTTGTACCCAGCAGATCAGAAAAAACTGACAAGAACTACAGAATTTCATGAGATGCCTGAATATATTTCCAAGTAAAACCATGTATTCAATATTAGAAGCCATTTACTGAACACTGTGATCAAGTGCTTAGCGCTCTCACTCATATTCCTGAGGTCCCACATTCAAATCTTGGCCCAGACACTCACTATCCAGACAGGTTTGCAAAGTCTTCCTCACACCCTTCTCAGAAAATGCCATGACAATACCTCAAATTAGGAAAGCAATGCTTCTTTCCACATCCTGTTATACTCACCTAATCATTTTATTCTTCAACACAAAGTAATCTGACTTACTGAAAGCACTGTTCAATAAATGAGTAATAGGTAAATATATAAATGGATACCTAAAATGCACTTTCTGGTGCCCTCTACTATATGACATGCATCTGTTGAATGCATGTCAAAGACCAAACTTTCCCAACTTTATGGAAGAAAATTAAGTTGAACACACACAGTTTTGTTTGGAATTCAGGGCCACAGGCAACAAAGTCTGAGTTAAAAATGCAGTATTGAAACTTCTCTAATTAACTTAATAATCCTTCATGCTCGCACATAAAATAAAGCCTGCGGGTTCAGGTCTTTTGAGATGTGACATTGTGTCATAGTTTGGCGTTGCCTAATGTTTCAAAATTTATTCTTCTTGTACTCCTCAATCGTTGAAAACATAGGTAGTATGCTCCTTCAAAATGTCAGGAAACACAAATCCAGCAACACAGAATCATATCCCAGAACAACTAAACCCTCAACACAAATTTGGACACCTCATATCTGGCAAAAATAGCTTATTTAAGAACAAAGCCTTAACTACAAATAAAAATACATGAGCCAACTGTTAACCGTAAATTTAATACGAAAGAATATGTTTTGTTAAAAATGAGGAGTGGAAAAATATGAGTGTCGTTCCTCTCCACAAATGCTGGACATTACTTAAATGCAAGGAAGCAAATTTATCTTTGGATGAGTGGACACTGGCATCCAGGCCAGCGATCAAATCCACAATTTGCTTACAAGATGAATGCTACAAAATGACACTATCTAATAACCCTTTGAAAGTCATCAGAAGTACTCTACCACTGGGGATGCAGCTTGCCTCCAACTTTTCATTACAGAAATGTGTTTACATTCATGAAATGTGTGTTAGTACAGGGAAAGCCCTATATTTCCATAACTTTAAAGTACTGGAATACCAGAACAAACTACCAAAGGTCCATTCTGACACATAGCTTCCACCCACTAGCTCATGTGTCATCTGAATACTGAAGTAGGTTCCATCCCACATCATAGTCAGACCAGCCTGACACAACCTTAAGAACAAAGATCTCTACCTACTGCTTGCTTATCATGCTTATTGTGTTTATTGACACAACGTTAATAATTCTAAATGGGTAACCTAGGATCTCAAGCACAGAATGGCAAAACTTACCAGTCACAATACACATCAACAAGTCAAATTAAATTAATTACCACAAACATCCAGTGACTAACTTAGGTAAAATAAACAACATGTCTGTACATCTTCAGCCTCCACCTACCTCATGTGTCAAGTGAGTATTTTCTTTAGACAGTGTCAGTTACGTCAACGAACGGTACACACACCTCTGCATACTGTCTCTGTCTTAGTTTTCAGAAGCGATGAGTCACCTACTCTAAGGAACCCACTAGATGGAGTTCGTCCTTACTGCTGGACACAGCAACCTTTCACAACTAATGCCTTGCTCCTCACCTCCCATTGAGGTTCTCATATATTTCTGTTATAATCAGTATCTAGTCCCTTCCATAGTTTAGTAATACAGAATAGAGTTTTCTAATTAACCCCCAAAAAATAAATTACTCCTTCATTTTCTCTAAGCATGGACATAGAGCAAACCCCTAAACATTAGATATGTTTTTATCCAGAGAACAGATAACATTCCAAGAAAACACTCCTGTGACTTTCACACACATTTAAAACCCCATTAGCTAATACAGCCTACCATAAACAATTGCATTCAAGACTTCAAGCAAAGAAAATTTAACCCAACATGGACTTACTTCAAATAGCATTTGATGCACAATTCATGTGTTAAACTGGATCGAAGTAAAGTGGCTAAAAGTTAAATTTTATGTGTTCCAACAACCATTGCTTGTTTGATGCAACTCATTACCTTGGATTCCAATTCAGGTAAGCAACTTACCAACTACAGTTAAGTCCAGTACTCAGACAGAGACACCACAGATCCTTTTAAACATGTAAAACTTAAATGATTTGAAGCTTCTATGGCGAATCTATTGCACTCTTCATGTCATGTTCCAATCACTTCTGTTTCTCATTAGCTCGCCATAAAAAAAACTTCATGGGCATGACAACAGACAAAAGGTTTTCACTTTGTAGATGCCACAAATCTAGATATATATTACACAATGATGTTTCTATTAGCAAGAGTTTCACGGCACAAGGCTATCAAACGACTATGGCAGTATTATAAATATAAGAATATGTGCAACCTAGTTCAATTCTTGCCTGTGCTGAAACTGTGATCATTATTTTCAAGTACACAAGACAGTCATACCCCTGCACTGAAACATGTATTACACTTGAAAAGACCACTATGGCAGTATCAAGTTTTTACTCAAAGAAATTTCACTGGTGCAAGACAATGGATTCACACTGGATTCACCTTCATTCTACTTCCCAATTGCCAGTGGTGAAATACTGCTGGGGAGGCAAGACAATAATAATCCTATCTGATACTTGCTCTTGCTGTTATTCTCCTCCCACTCCTCCTCTCAGCTCTTCTTCTACCCTTCCTACTCCTTTCTCCTCTATTTCTCCTCCACATCCTCCTCTGTTTCCTCCCCCTACACTTCACAGTACAGGCAACCCTGCCTCCTCCACCTCCACAAGTTTTTCTAGTGTTCATTGGGTCATCCCATGTCTCATTCTGTTGTCGGTCGGTAGTTTAATGTCACTTTGGGTAATATTTTTTCATCCAGTCTTAACACATGTTCTACCCATTTATGACAACACTCTTCTAATTTACTATTTAATGAATATATTTGCAATTCATTCTTTATATTTTGTCAATTTTCATGCAATCTTTGATATTTGTCAGGAATATCATTGCAGCAAATTGTATGTTTACAGTACTTCTATAGCTCAATCAGGCTTTGTTCTTGCAGTCATTGTCTCATCATCATTGTTGTCATTGCTGTTCTTGTTCCTGTTACTACAGGAAAACTACCCATGTGCAACGTTACTAAGATCAGAATTTGTAAAAATTTTCAAGAACTGAAGAATTCACCAGAATTTCAAGACATTACACTGTGACTGGGTGGCACCCAACACAGGACCAAGTACTGGTCCTACCTGTCAGATGGCACTGCCATTCCTCACATAAACTGGTGCCCACAGAAGTAAAGTTCCAATATGATGTACAGAAATATAGCAAGGTACAGTCTGGACACAAAGTGGGAGGCAAACAAATTTTGTTGATAAACTAATTTATTGCCTATCATTATGAATCTGAAGGATCAGATAGGTTGCATGTTACAGTAGAAAGCATAAGGACATGCCTGCAGATTCTCAAAACCTGACACTGAAAAGTCAAGTCTGAATCAAGATAAACACATATTTTTTACACATTTTCAAAAACTCAAAGTTCGCATAAATATAAAAAAAAAGCCTCGACGATTTTATACCCTCCAGGTGAGTCAATCCTGAGATAATGTAATTCATTTCTCACTGAAAAATTGCATTACCGATCTATTACTTAAACCGAATTGCCCTACTTTAACTAATTTTCTGAAACTTTTTGTTTCAGGATTCAAACATTTGCCATTTAAAACACTACAGTGCAGAGCTATCAGCTAAGTTCTTTTAAATTTCTGGCAGTCTACTATTTTAGAAACAGCAAAGGATTAATAAATCAACAAAAGACAGTACCTAATTTACTGAGAAGCAAAACACATGAGGAAGAGCTACAGGTTTCTTCAACACACACACATGGAAGATAAATATAACCAACTTTTTCTGTTAATCCAAGTCTTGTTCCCGCACAAAGTACCCATTATACTTCATCACTTACATGTCCTCACTCACAAAAATGTAGTGTCCTCTCCAAATACCAGTTCACAGTGTTAGCCCTGAGAATCCAAGGAATGTAAAGGAACTTTTCTAGTTGTGTTATTTATACGTCAACTACTGTAGCCACTGAATAACTTCGAACCAATTTATTTACAATGAGAATGTTCACCAAACGAGAGAGAAACGTTTCTTCTTAGGTATGTGGTTAACGGTAATCTTTTTCAGCATCCCTGCCGATGTGCCCTTGCGAGGTTTGAACAAATTTACCTGCAGTCCAACCTTGATCTTCTTTGTGAGTGCCCCTTGTGGGAAGACTGCCTGTACTTGGGGTACAACACTGGATGACACCATGCCTCCCTCAGGCCCTATCGCATGTACCTCCTGACGGATGCGAGACACCACAGCAAAGTACTGTGGAAAGTCTGTGGTCAGAATCCGAGTCATGCGACCAGAGCCTGTCTCCTCCAAAGCAGTCAATTCTGCAAAAAACACTCCAGCTGAGTCTAAATTCAGTGCACCAATTTGGCCTGCTAATGTCCTAAATATGCACTTAATAATCTTAACTAAAGTAATACAATGTTGGCACAAAATAAACCCTTATTTCAGGTAACACAAAGCCCACCATTTGACATGATCCTGAGATACCTTCCATCATGTTAAACCATCTCCTTTAGGTCAATCCCAAGCATTACCCTCCCAACCCCTGCTCTCTCTTCCAAGTTTATGTTATCCATGAGGCCTTCCCCACTAAAATTATGTACTAATTCATTGTCTCTCCGATCCTAGCAACATAACTAGAACATCGCGATGCTCATTGGCTTTACATCCTAAGCATACCAAGTGACATGTGTAACTTATTAAATTCCTTGGTACATAAGACCCTCCTAAAGTATCATTCTTGTTTATTTTAATTTAATTTACAGATTTAAGTGTTCCCTGCATGAAGCACATCAAATGGACTCACAATGAATTCATTTGATGTACTTCTAATATACATGTGAACTCAGTTTCCAACTGGCCACTTCTGCAGCTACATGCATCATCTCCAGAACTGCTCAACAGACTTAGGAAGTTTGGTACTGAAGGATTAAATGTACTCAAATGTGGTCCACAGCAACCCCTGTTTTACTGAAAATACACTGTATCAAAATGGACTCACATTTTAAAAAATTCCATAAATTTTAAATACATGTGTACAATAAATCCCCAACTTTATGTTCCTGCATTTTGCATTTTCCATGATTTTACACAATTTTTGTATGGTCCCTGCCATATGACCATAAGAAGAATGTTTCTGGGATTTTGCATCAGCTCTGGTAGTCACTACAAAAATGAAGAATTAGGGTTTTACTGTATATTATTAAGATCTATAACCTCATTTAAAACATCCTTGAATATGGGTGTACACTAACACACACACACACACACACACACACACACACACACACACACACACATACACACATACACACACACACACACACACACACACACACACACAAAAGACTGCAATGTCTGTATTGATTATTTCCTGTCAGCAACAGAATTTAGTGTTGGCATACAGTATAGTGATTATAACAATATTGTAGCAGACACTGTTCATTGTCCCATGCACACCTGATACATGCGAAGTTCCATATACTGGCTCTGCTTCCATCATCAAGTAATATTAAGGGCCATACTACTTGAGTGTTCAAAACATGACAGTTCAAACACTGTTCATTGCTTCACTTTACAGAACATGCATAATTTAATGGAAAATAAGGTAGGCAAACCACACTAACATTTATATTGCCACATTTGCCTGTATTAGGTGGGTGGTCAGAATTTTTAATGCAACAGGAGACGTTGTGACCATGAGCAGCAGAAATGCAAACCAAACTACATGTCTGTTCCAAACACAGTGGTAGGTACCCTGCCTACAGTGTGGATACTAGCAGGGCCATAGCCAGGTCCAGGCAAGTGGTGCAGCTGCCACCAAGTGCAGAGGTATAAGAGGCAGCAAAATTAATACTACATATGAAAAAGTCTGACTTCACGAGCTCAACAAATTTCAAATTACAGTATTGAGCCAAATAAAAGGAAATTCAATAACTACCCATGATTTAATCTTAAGTACAGTTATCCCATTGTGTTATCACAATTAAGCAGTCAATAAACAAAACAGACAAACACTACTGCTATAATGTAAAAACACTCATTTTTGCTTAATCATGCGCAACATGTTTTGGCCGTACAGTCATCATCCGGCACATTATCACAAAGATATAAAAAGTAAAGCGGAATAATACTGTGAGAGGCCTCCCCCATACAGCAATGTTGTACAATGTTTAACTGTTTAAACATAGCTTCAATTTATGAATATTGTATGATATGGAACAAATATGTTTCCATTCTACATACATTTGGAAACTACAAATAATAACCAAATGATAAATCTACTTTGGGACATAATAAAGTATTTCATATGAATAAGATAGTGCAGCAGGACAACAGATGTTGCCCTCAATGTACTAGAGCACTTTTCTCTGATATCTGATTTACTAGTCTGCTGACTTCCACCTACAGCAGAGCAAGGAATCACTGGGATTACATAACTTTCTCTTCCTTTGTTTTGCTTTTGCATTTATTGCACATACAAAATACAGATACTAGAACATACACATTTTAATGGTTTTATTAACTACACATCTCATAAATACCACTTTATTTCATTGCGGTTACCTCTGAAAAGTTTCTACTTCCACTACTGGCCTTTCAAGTAATATGCTTACATATTCTGGCACCTGACATACAACAGTATACACGGAAGTCAGCATACTCCTCATTATCAACATAGAGTTTTTAACATCTCGACACAAGTATTTTTAACAAATTTTGATCTACTTTGTTTCAATGTAACTTTTCTATAATACTGCCACTAAACTAACAGATTTTTTCCATTTCATACAAGAATCCTAAACAGAAGCTACATTTAAACAGTTATACGCTGTACAATGGTATTGCATACGTGAGGCCTCTCTCAGTATTACTTCATTTTCCTTTGTATATCTTTGTGATGATGTGCCTGATGATGACTGTATGGCTGAAATGTTTAGTGCACAATTAAGTAAAAACGGGTGTTTTTATAATACAGTACTTCTGTTTGTCTGTTTTTACTTACTAGCCACTTAGTTGCAATTCTTAACCAAGTTCATAATTTCTGTTATGGGTGTCCATTGTGATTACTTGTCCAGGGCACCAAAAAACCTAGGTACACCCAATGATAGCAGCCAAACTTAAATTTTAAGAGGAGCTAGATGAAGCTGTGGTAGGATCAGATAATCAGCCTTTCATGAGACTTTAATGTGGTTGAGTGTATGGGTAGAGGAGCAAGTCATCATAGTGTTCTTATATTATTTCATACAGATAAACTCAAGAAAGCAAAACACAGTTAATTCCAGATATGAGCAGGTGGGAATAGGCCTGTATGTAATTTCTTACAGGTAAGAGGGAAGTGTGAAATAGCTTACTGAACGCTGGATGGATGTAGATGATTTATTTAATGAACTAGACGAAGGAGAATTTTTTGTCAAGAAGATCAAACAGAATTCAAGGCAACAAACATAATAATCAGAAGTTACAGGAAGGAAGGAAGGAAGGAAGGAAGGAAGGAAGGAAAGAAGGAAGGAAGGAAGCAAAGAAGGAAAGAAAGAAAGAAAGAAAGAAAGAAAGAAAGAAAGAAAGAAAGAAAGAAAGAAAGAATAACTTCTGAAATGATTATAAGCCTCAAAGGGATTTTTTAGTATTGGAAATATGGGTCGTGGATTGAGATAAACAATGTATAAAAAATATTGTTTGTAGACCTAGGCATAAAGGTTATAAACTGTGAAAAAAGCAGGCATTAAGCAGATGCAGACCTCTGTACAATTTTATTCAATAAATAAATACTTGCTTTGATACTGTCAGTTTTTAAATTTTATCATAAATTAAAGTGACAGGTGCATCAAAATTTCTCATCGACATTCTACAGTACAAAAAAGCTGTTAGGAAACTTTCAATGAGTTCCAAACATGATATGGAATTGCCCTGTTGAAAGTCTGTTTGAAATGTCAGAATGAGCCCACCAGCATCTTTTCCTATTTTTTTTGTGCTACACGTAAGTTCTAACACAGCTGAGCTAGACAACCAATTCAGACAATATCCATTTTGGTACTAAAAGCAAGTGGTACAGATGTCACATAGCTTTTCTTGAGCCACTTACCACCATGTTTGGAACATCAGTGTAGTATGGCTCAAAATGAAGCAGGCAGCAGCGTTTCAACAGACCTAAGGCTCAATATAGCCAAAAATGTCAGCTTTCTGATTTACAATTAATATATGCAGAGTATGAATAACATAAAATTTATCTGATTTACATCTGATGTACATAAGGTTTCATACACTGGCCATGGTACTATAACTAGGTAAAGGAAATACTAAGACTCAATATTTCATGTAAATGGGATGCACTGTGTTTCATATAACTTTTACATAGGATATAACCTTGTTACAAAATATGATATAGCTGGTCCACCCTTTCACCCACCTTCTCCCTCAAAACTCTCATTGAGCACTTCATGGACAGCTTCTTCGCTTGCCTCCAGGGTGTGTTCACGCCACGTTTCACCATTGTCAGAGCGAAGAATAACAATTTCTCGTTCCATGCCACGAAGAGACCCAAAATGTGGCACTTCAATTATCACAGGTCTGGAAGAAAGTTCATATACACAATGGGTTTATTTTACATTCCACAGAAAAACACGAACAAGGTATCAGAATTTCAAAACAAAAATTATTCGTACTTGTTGTTGTGATACACATGCACATGCTTGTGCGTGCGTGCACGTGCGCGCGCGCGCGCGCACACACACACACACACACACACACACATGTACATATGTACATACACAGGAAAACTACCTTCTTCTGGCACCATAACTGACACTAACGACAAAATAATTATATTAAATGTTACAATGTAATAGTAAGTATTTCTGCAACCTCACATCAGTCACTCACTGGTAAGGAGGCTGGTCTATAAGCAAGTGCTGAGAAAATTAAGCATGTGCATGTCTCATCATTATAACACAGATCAAAATACAACCTAACGATAGCTAATAAATCCTTTGAAAGTGTGACAATTTTCACATATTTGGGAATGACAACAACAAATTAAAATTGCATGAAAAATCTGGAAGATTTAGATACAGATAGGTCAACACTGAAAGGAAATCATATTGATGGGATAGGAGGGAAAGGACTTGATCAATCATTTTATTGTCACTCCCAAGTATTTAAATTCTGGAACATATTTTAATTATTTAGTAGACATATGTATCTTAGACTGCTCTTTTTGTTTTAATTTTACAGCAGCAAAATTTTAAGGGTCTTAAACATCTTTCAAAGAAGTAAATGTCAAAGTTCCCAGTCTCCTAGATATGGTTACTCACCCTAGAAACTTGGCACCAACTGGACCTAACTCCAATATACGACTTGCAAGAGCTTCACCCTCCATGAGGGGTGGAGGATGGCTGAGCTTGTCCCTCTTCAAGTAGCGGCAGGTAACTCGCATGGGCATGGCAGCCTTTCGAGGAGGCACAATTACACGAACACCACTGTGCCTGCAGCCCCGCATGGCTCCACCTCGAGCATCCACCAGGAAGCTGACCAGGAAACTAAAACACATTATCATGTAACTACTTAATAACTCCTAAAATGGCACAGTTATTGCTGAAAATCTACTACCTGTTCAGCTTAATATTTGTTCAGGCTTTCAGTTCAGTTTGATTTCCAAGTACAAGCATAACAAAATTCGTGACATTTTCTACCAGTATCAGGGGAGTGGTAGAATTTTCCCTCATTATTTGTACTTAACCTTTATACATTTCTCACCAACACGTAAAACAGTAGAAAGTTACAGCCTGTAATCTTTCTCTACGTTACAATTTCAGCATTAATTCTTCTCATACTGCAAACAAAAATATGAAAAAGAACAAATTTGAGGATACTACATCAAATTATAACAAGTCAGAAACATTAGCACATCAAAGGACACAGAAATCACAATCCCCAGAAAACATGCAGGAAAAGTTTCTAACTGGAACAAGGAAAATAACAGTATTTAATACTATACATATTCATGCAGTTGTCTTCCACACACTAGTCTTATTTCCAACTACTGCACAAATCTTAGGTTTTGCATGCAAAAAATCGCTTCGTGCAGTAGTTGGAAATAAAACTAGTGTGTATAACAGTAGTCCTTAGTCCGTAAATATTACCATCCAAATACCTCCACACTCAGTCAATCATAAAATGATCCAGGTTGGCAGTGGTCAAAATGAATTGAACAAAGACATACATAAGTTATATGGTAATAAAAATAAAAACTCATTTATCTCTCTTCAGTAGAATGGGCCCTACATACCATAATAAAATCACTATATCAGGAACTGTAGTATTCTAACTATACAACCGGAATATTTTACAAGATTACATGTACTGGTCCAAAAATTTAAAATTTTCAACAAAACTACAATTACAAGTACAAATTACACTTGTCTTTTATATTTGCTTTATACTAAAGGAATGGAAACAGAACAAAATGATATCCAAGATTTCATATTAGGCAGAATTTTGAAAAATCAAATATTAGGATTTACTGCATGGATTCTTAAATTAATTGCACTACTAACATCAGTGTTCATTCATTCATTCATTCATTCATTCATTCATTCATTCATCCATCCATCTCCGTTTGTTTGTTTGTTTGTTTGTTTGTTTGTTTCTTTCTTTCTTTCTTTCTTTCTTTCTTTCTTTCTTTCTTTCTTCTTTCTTCATTTCCCTTTATTTCATTTGTCTTTCTGTTGTTCTTCCTGTTTTTTTACAATTAAATTCCTTTTAGAAAAGCACGTCTTTTTATACTGCCCGACATAACTGGGGGCTCACACCCTCTCCTGACCCAAATCTGGAATCTAGTATTTACAGCATTAGGGATAGAACAAAGAGTATAGGGACTAAGCTACAGACTGGACACCAAAGGAACCACAGATAAGAGGTTTATTTCTTCCCCAGATTGTCCACACCAGCTCTGGAAACCACCCAGGCTGCCTGGGTACCAGGGACTCCATCCCCACGCATAACACAACTGAGGTCTGAAGCTGACCACTGATGTCCTCCTACTGCCAAGGTTGAGAATGAGTGGCACTATACTTCTGTTCTCCCAAATGCCATCATGGTATGCCAAGGGACAACTTTCCCTTTACCTTAGCTTTGTTAGTTATCTTTCAAAACAACTGGTCTTCAGTAAGGTAAATATTAATTTGCCCATCATTACTGTAATATTCACAATATTCATCAGCATAATTCTTTCATATCTTTCACACATGGTCACATGTCTGACATATCTATAAATTCAGCAGCCATATTCCAAATCATGGGTACACAAACTTTATTAAAGTACTAGAATTCTCAAAAAATGTTGAACGCAGCAAAAATTGCAACACTCAAATGATAAACCATGTCGACACAATAAAAGCCCATACACTGTTGGGCACCAGTGTTCTCACAAGACCGAAATTTCAGTCACTGACAAAGTACTCTTCCATGTACCTTTCTGTGCTGGAATACCTAAAATAGGAGCTACAGCCTTTGATAAACAAATCTCTACTCACATGAGCCATCATGGTTACTTACTTCTTCCAGTGCAGTTTCCTAAGAGTTTCCCCAATTGTTGATGTTAGAAATAAGAAGAAATGTAACATGTTAGTTCAAACACAAATTTATCAACAGTATAATCATCTTCAACCTCATTAAAAAAACATACACAATTATAAGTTGGCCACTAAAAGGGTCTATGCAATAAATTACATCAAAGACCCTCTGAGTTAAAAATTTAATATTTGTATATTACAGAACGGGACATGCAGAGAGCTACAGTCAACCAGCCACTAAAGACTGTGCAAAACACTGTGGTCTTCATACAAGTGACTCAAGAGAGTTACAAAAACTAAGTGTGGCTAATATCAATTGTATTTGTGCCTGGTGCTGCATATTTATCTGTACACCTACATTAAAAAGCAGTTGAAGGCAACATACAGTTAAAACATCTGCGTGTCTATCACAGACAACAGAATAAGAACATGACGTGCAGCCCTTTCACCTGAACATTGAAGTAAATTCTTTAGCTATTGCAGTTAAGCAGTTAGTAGTATTTCAAGGAAGAAACTGTAAAATTGCTTTCCAATTCTGGACAAATATTACTATTACAAAAATTCCTTCCAGACTGTTCCAACACTGTCTGGAAAAAGGGAATGTCTCAGAAAATAAGCATGTATGATAACCCTAGCTATAAAACATATTCATAATTCTTTCTATGGTGTAATTAAACAGAACAGTGTACTCTTCAGTCACAGTTGGAATTAAGTGTTAGTCAATTCTTTTATTTCACTGTGGCTACTAACAAAAAGACAGAGCAATCCTATTTAGTTACAATAGTACAGTGAAGACAACATATGTTTACAACAGTGTCCTGCAGCACAGGCATCAAATAAATAGGCAGAACAAATATGTTTGAGCTAATAATGGAAGAGTTACCAGAACTCAAAAGTAAAAATTCTTGTACTCACCCCACATGAACAGGGTGCCTGTTAATGTCAATATTGTCAGGAGTGTAGTTTGTGGCAGTGAAGTGGGTGTAACTCTCTTTGGCATGCTGGGGACTGATGGTATCATCAACAGCCGTTGGCGGAGCTGCATGCAAACACATCACGTTATAAAGAAGGCCATTGGCACAGAGCACAGGATATCACTAACAGATATATTTAATTGATTTTAGGATCTAACTGGCATGGTATTATACATCCATCAATCACAACAAACATGTTATGTTTTATATTACATTATATTACATAAATAACAGTCTCCCATAAAATGGGTACCAGGTCTTCCAGTGGTGCTGACCACCCACCTCCTCCCCCAGAAGGAGGTGGGTGCTGGGTTAAAAACACATTGGAGCTATGCCTCCTCTCACCTCTGTATGTGCATAGGCATGTCATAGGGTGACCTTTAAATTTATATATAAACAACATAATATAGAACATAACAAGTGTGTTGTGATTGATGGATATATAATACCTTCCTCAACAACATCACAGCGGGATGTCTAAATTACAATTTAGAGGGCACCATGTAAAAAAAACTTACTGCATAAAACTGTATACCATACAAAATAATAACATTTTAAAGGCTACAATTTTTGCCTCAAAGAATATTTTTCAAATCAGTTAACATCAATGTATCCAAGAATGCATAATAACAGTCCACACTATCAAGTTTGGTCCAAAGTTACAATACATTAACTCACAATATCAAATTTCATCAAAATCTGATCATTAAGAGCAGCACTATTACAGGCATGGATAAATACAGACACATACATGACAAAGCTACAAAGCACTAAAATTTGCTCCAGAATGTACTAAGGAAGTCTACTTTTAATGCAATTCTTGCATTAAGTTTAGTTCCTACATATAGTAGAGTGTACATGTCTATTAAGCAATCATGGTCTGTCTGCCTAAACAACTACGAAGATTACTTGATCTCTAAATGGTTGCACATGTATTGTACATAAATTTGTAGTACACGTTAATTTTAAGACAACTAGCATCTCTACCTGAAGCAGTACAAGAGCATTTCATTTTCATATTTTATATACCACAATACATTATTTTGTTACAGCTCAGTATAGTGGCATATCACATCAATGAAGAATGGTTTAAAAATATGTTTTCAGTACAAATACTGCAATTTCTCACTTCACTATGATCAGCAAACAGCTTGTGGCACTATTCTGTCCCCCCCTATAACCGCTCTACAATGGGTGGAAAGTGCTGTTTTTGTGAGAGAGATTAGCAGCTATTAGAGTATAAAGCTGACCCCTTATTCCTAGCATGGACCTTTCTCTCCGCTCTCGATACACCTTCACAAGTCCACATAATGTTGTCTTTACCTTAGCCTCTCTCTCATTTCAAATATAAACTGGGGAGGGGGGGGGCCAGGGGAGGGGTGGAAGGCTTGAGAGGAACGAACTGCCTAAATGAATAGAGTAATTTCTAAGAAACAAATTTATAAAATTGTGCTAAGTGTACTCTGTTCTTTAATTACCTCAAAAACCCAATGGGAAATCCTGATCCAGAGGTGCAGTCTAGTAGAAAGGTAACTGGAAGGCATCGTGTATCCTTGTAATAAACGTGACCTCTGGATCAGGATTTGCCACTGCAAAAACCGTGAGCTCTACAGAAAAGTAAACTGAAAATAAAAAAGGTGTTTCATGTTTTACTACAAACTTTGAATGATGTATTGTTTATTCGGATAAATATCTAGCAAGTTATGTGTGAGATGTACTTGAGAATGTGCAAAAACACACGTAAGCTTTTACGTGATGTGTCCAGTATTGACATCCACTTTTAAATAAACCAGAACATGCCAACAACTTTCAGTAAACAATTCCAGTATCAAAGTTCTCTAGTTGTTATATGTGAAGACAGAGTGACACTAATACACTTTACATACATTTTGCAAATTTTTATTGTGAACATAGCAAGAAAATAACGATCAAATGATTCGGGTCACCAAATCTAAAACAAAATAAAAATTCATCAAAGGAAGAAGAAGTTATGATGTGAAGAAAATTTGAAGACCATCACTTCTCTGCACAAAGGTGTACAAAGCATTCACCAGCAATCCAATAACGTCAAAGTGAAAGGGAGGGGAAAGAAGAGAGATTGGTTACAGAACATAGAGAGAAGAAGTGAAGGAGCCCATCTCTGAAATCAATTGCATTAGAATACTGAATATATTTACCCATGCACTCCCTATTGGAGTCAATCCTTTCGTCTCGGGTAACATCGATGGGCAGTGAGTCATCTCCAAGGCTCTTCATCTCGTCTACGGTGAGGTAGCGGTATGGTTGGTCACTCAGCATTGTGTCCTCACCTGGAACACATGCTCTGTGCTTAAGTTGGTCACAAGCCGCAGCTGAACTCACATATGTCTCACACTGTAGTTTAACACACCCAAACTTGCAGGCTTCAGTCCTATGCCATATTGACTCAAAGATTATGGTACAGTGATTTGATTAGGGAATGGGTGAAGTTTGTAAATCTGTAGTGATCGGCCTAGAGGTAAACGAAGTTTCAGAAAAAAAATATCCAACAAAAAGTGCCCTGTAACACAAATGGTAATAAAACAATCAGATATAAAGCGTGTTCTCTGAAATATTGTGTAATGAAACAGAAATGTCCAGCCTGTGAACAGGGACTCTTGTGGAGGACATGCGCCTGCCACTAAACAGATACCTGTTTGCCAAAATTTGTGATAGAATATATTAAGTTGAATCAGATTTCTCAGGTTTCTTGTACCAATCCCTTCAATTCCTTTCACTAAAAATTCATCAACACAAAATAAACCGTGCAAGCTTTTAAGTTTTTGCAATGGTGTCACCACAGTTTTCATTCTTCTAGAACATGATACTGCATCACTAGGTAATTTGTTCCCAAAATTTTGTGACAATGTAGTGTGGCCTCATCACTAATGATCAAATGCCCACAGGTCCATTTCGACCATTGAAGATGAGGCCACTATACCGTTTCCAAACATCAGAAGCTGATCACCCACAAATGTAGCACCATATTCCAGAAGAACAGAAACCTCAAAATAATCTGTCTGAAATAAACTCACTAAGTAACATATAGTTCCAAGCTCGATGGGTGACCATAACAAATGTAGCAGTTGACACAGCACTCTTGACTTGTCTTTTGACAACAATCTGTTCTGTGGGCAAAGCCTAAGAGCAAACTACTCTTCCACATCTGACCAAATGGTCTTTATAAACCAGGCTTGAACCAGCTTCCAATTAATAATGACCACAAAACACTGCAGTGTGTAATTTAAATTTGGTCACAAAGAGTTAAAATTAATCATTTCATTACTAAAGGAACCTCAAACTTTAATTATTCATTGAACAAACACTTCTGGGTTGATATTTTAAAACTTCCTGTTATCATGCCATATGTAATCTGTTAATGGTGACATTTATAACAATGTGATAAATCTATCATCATATTATAACAGACACCTGAAACATTTTCAAAAACGCCCTCACTGAAAGTGCTGCAAACAACAGTAAATTCATTTTGACCACCTACGCAGAGTCAGTTACAAATCGCAGTTCCTTATAATGATAATTCTAGTACCTACTTATCTCTTTCCCTGTTTGTGAATCTTGCACTGCTTCTTCAACTTTTACAAAATAGTCTGACATGTCCTCCATAAATTGTAAACCAAGCTTAGCTTCAAGAGTGTTCTGAATATATTTCAACTGCAAGTTTTCATAACACACAGTACTTTGTACCCAACAACAGCATGCATCAGTAACTCATGCAACATCACTTGCACCTATCACAATACATGCTACTGTTGACACAGTAGAATTAGGGAATTACAAATACATATACAAAAATAAACATTCTCAAATAACCATTTGTATATGACGCAGCAAAGAAGATAAATGCCATGAAGACACATAAAAGATTCCACATGGAACACCTAAGAGATGTCATTACTTTTTACTCCTTCAAAGTTACCACAAAAAAGCAGTGATATTCTAATATGACAAGGCAAGAACTTGGAAAGAAAGATGAGAATAGATAAAAGTAATCAGACAGTAACCTTTAACGTGCAGTATACATGTCTCATTAAAGAGATAATTTGGCCTACACATCTGCTGAAAGATAATCACATTAGCAACAAGTTACTTGAGAATAGATAAAAGTAATCAAACAGTAACCTTTAATGTGCAGTATATATGTCTCATTAATAAGATAATTTGGCCTACACATCTGCTGAAATATAATCACATTAGCAACAAGTTGCTTCCAAGAGTCAATGTTTATGCAGCTGTGACTATAATGATTACTGTCTCTGGCAAGTGAGTAGCAACATGGAAGCAGCAGATTCCTCTGTAACACTTTTACACATCTACCAGACTATGCAGCATCACACCTCAGTACAGAACAATCTCCAGCAATTCTATTACTCTGGCCTATTTCATCTTCAGTGAGTCCAGTTCAAAAATTTCCTGTATCCCTTTAATGAAGCAGCAGTACAGCCTTCTCTACACAAACTAACACCATTATGCCATGTATGAAGTAGCTAAAAGATCAGCTGGATTTCCGAACATACACAAAAAGTGTAGACAGGACTTTGTAGTTAGCTCATGAAACTACTCTGGTTGCAATCATGAATACATAGTTTCATTTTTAAAATATCATAGATATACGCATGCATATCACTATAAATCTGTAATACACCACTCTTACTCCTGCAGTGCAGTAAAATTAAAAATTACATATTACCATTAATATGAGTGGCAAAAAAAAAATTGTGTATCTTTGAGCAAGAACCTGGAATGGAAAATTCTTTCTTCACTCCAGTTTAGAAACAACATTAACGTGAATAAAAAATTAATTGATCAAATGTGGTTTACTGTAGGAAAACAGGTGAATTACCTAATGCTTTGTGCCTCAGGAATATCTACAACTTACGTCTACCTTCTCATTTCAGTCCATATTTAATAAGCTAAGCACACTGCCATCACATAAAGTACCCATTCTAACTGCTCAGCATTATATCACCACACTTCCTTAAAAGCCTCCCAACAAATAGTTTGTCAAAACAGTTCAGTAGACAGCTGTAACAAACTAACATGGCAAACCTGAGTTGTATAATGTATTCACCTCAAAGTTCCAGCTTTTGAGTACTACATAAGCTCTAATAATACAACATCCATGACGAAGTTATAATAAAAACTGTGTGCTAGTACAACCTGTATACCCTAAAGTATTCTGAGTTTGAGGAGGGTTGTTTGTACAATATTACGTGCCAAAATTTTGTCCATACTACGATCTCTGACATACTTGGATGTATATTAGAGCAAACTCAGTTCCAGTATGATCAAATCATGCCAAACATTTCCTTGAATTGCATGAAAGTTCACATTATTTCAATTCTCCAGTAACTCTATAAGTACAGCATCACATTTCCTATTCTGATACCAGGTTTCCTGTGAAGTGGAATTTGTGCTCTACAGCTACCCATCTAAATCACTACATCTATAGTGCTGGACACTGCTACTTGCAGACCAGACCACTAATATCTCAAACACCTGTGCATAACGGTCTTTAATTCTGATGACAAGCCTATTCTTGAACACAAATCTCTGCAGTTACTGATACAGAGGTACTACTCATCTTCCCACCACCCACCCCTTCCTCCTAAAAACATACCAAATACCAAGAAAATGCAACACTTTTAACCCTAAGATTGTTTAACTCAGTCTCCAGAACATTGTTCAACAACAGTTTACAAACAGATAAAGATTTTTTCAAATTAACTTGAACATCCATTATAAGAAAGGTGCCCAAATTTTCCAAAAATGTGGGAGGCACCTCAAAATTCTAGATGCCAGAACAGTGACATAAAGCAAGTGCCATACTAAACTAAAAATAAACAAAACTAGACTAAACTACTGAGGACCCACAAATATTAGGAGCAACCGCACAAAATTTAGTCACCACAGAAAACTAGTGCCCGGAATTTGTGCAACCCTGCACTAGATCTTGTTAGGTTTCTCACAGCTTCATGGAGCTACCTTAAAAATAATCCCTTCAGCTTAGCATACCTACTTGGTCTGTACCAAAGAAGTTTATAAATTAGTGCACGTATTTCAGAATTTCAGTAATATGGAATATAAGTGTACGTGTATCTCACAGTGCAGTTACTGTTCTTTAATGTAACATATTTTGCTTGTAGTGTGTGTGTGTGTGTGTGTGTGTGTGTGTGTGTGTGTGTGTGTGTGTGTGCATGCGCGCACGTGTGTGTGCACCCACATGTGCGCGCATGTGCAAACATAGAATACTACTAAGCTCAAAGTCTATAACTGCATATCAACTTCGTAAACACCTAAACACAATGACTAGTAACATGAAGTACTGCAGAATATAAATTGCTGCAAACAGCTTGTTACCAGGCCACAAAATACTGCCTCTGAGGATTTAACTAAACAGGATAAATGATAACCAACCCAGCATTCCCAACACCTCACAGCACGTATGTACGAATGGACAGGCAGCAGGCCCATAACCAAAGCATTTAGGTGCACAAAATCTGCTTTGGTGGTGAAAGCAATGCAGACTTTGACTCTGTGTCAGGATAAAAGATACAAACTGCATTTTGACAGCTGTAAAGTTAAAATAAAGATATTGTGTTCCATTAGAAGTTAAATCTAGAAATGACTAAATCAAAACATTCTGGACCATGAAACAAGGACCAAAGCAATATGGTGTCTGCACCACCCTCAACAGCTTTAACCTTGACAGATGTTGTGCACAGCATGGAAATAATGATTGTCATGAAAAGCGAGAATTGAAAACTTCGCAGGCAGACGAACGGGACGCACTTACGCATAAGCAGCATTTGGCCCTCGTAATAAGGTAAGTAGATGTGTTGGGCGTGCGTGGGTTTCCCATAAACACCAGTAGAATCCAACAGTTCAGGGTCACCTTCAATAAGACCAGCCCCACCATCAGTACATTCACAGTGTTAGCTGCTGTTTGGTATGGCATCTTATTGCACAGCATGATAATGTTCAGAGTAATGGTATGAGTTCCTCATACGTAATTAGCAGAGAACTGTACTTATGCAATGCAGTCCATGAGAAAAAAACCTTACATTTCCACTTGTAGCACTTTGAAATAAGATTAAAATTTCATCACATTATTCTACAACACAGACACTTAAGTCTAAGTGCATGCACACAGCTGCACGTACAAACATTAAACAAAATATAAGTACAACTGTACTACGTATAGGGATCCCATTTGTGCCTGTTTGTTCCAGGATGGTCCCCATTTTATGGGCACCAAAGAACTATATCCCAGTGTCCCACAAAATTAATTTCCGGATGCCAGATGTTCTGGGTTTTTAAAAGTTATAGAAATACAACATTTCTGCCAATATGTACGAACATTTTGACTTTCTCTGTGGCAGAAAACATCTGTAGGAGTAGCACAGCCATCAATCAGCCATTAACTGAGAGGAACACAAGAGGGAAAGGAAAATGTGTCGATTAGTGATGGCAGAGTCTGAACTGAGACTACAAAGGATACGTAAAGAAGAATCAGTAAATAAACGGGGTATCTGAGTTTGAGTAGTATTTTTCTTATTATTTTTCCATTTTTGGTATCTGTATGTCATTATTTTTATGGGAGTTAGATCATTGTAATAATACTAATAAATTACTCTGCTTTTTTATTAGATGATGGCTTGAAACTTTTTTCTTTCCCACCCCCACCTCACACCCACTACCTAAATGTTAAGTGCCCTGGTGGTTGGTGTTTAAAAATGGGATCCCTAACTATATATCATAATTCATACATCACATACTGTCCTTAAGATCATGTTCAGGTGTGAATACTCCACTATTTACGTGACAACTGTATCAGTATTTTCAAGTAATTGTCATAATTCCTTTTAATATAGAGAATACTCTTAACACAGAGCTTTGCTTGCATTATTTTTCACATGGATCAGACTAACATGAATCTGGAACCATAAATTTGCTGATCATGTTCTTTGTTGTTGAGACTTGCACTGCAACCACTTTTTTCTAATGCCATCAGTCTCTCAGATAACAGATCACACATACTAAGACAACTGGGGTTGCAGATTTGGCAGGAAGCAGACGTAGTCTGACAGACTTACTATCCCAGCATTTGCTGCATTGACTAAAGCAAACTATGGAAAATACCGGATGAAAAATCAGGTGCCCTGGCCAGCATCTGAACTCAGCACCTACACCAATGTTGATTTGTTTAGGTATTTGTTCACATCCCACAGACTAGCTTTTTTTATGAGATTTGAGATTTCCATGGCAGTGACTATAAATATTACTGTCTTCTAGGACGTGATGTGATATATTCCAGTAGAAAGTTAACTGACATGTCATAAGAATATTCTCCCTCCATGTTCAGCGCACAAGAGTAACTCTCTGAACACTCTACCCTAATAATGGAGGCAGTACATTCCTCCCACATATCGGTTAAGTTTTACCACACTACATGGTGTCACATCCAAGAACATATGGTACCATCACGTCTGTATCTCCATCAACGTATGTACATTATCATCAAATAACCGAATGTGTTTGTCAAAAGCCTAAAAATTTTCCAAAACTCTAGTAACCCTCTCCAAAATCTAGGCACCAGAACTGTGACACGAAGCAAGTTCCATACAGCACACCCACAATTTTGGAGTGCCCTGTCGTTGTCACTGCTACCTGGCACTTCCTGCTTGGTGCATGTGAAACGATACACATTATTGTATGTAAGAAAGAAACTTGCAATAATTATGCTGAAAATATTTGGCACCACCACAAAAAATTTACTTGCCTGGACAACCAGGCAGCTGGAATTTGTGCACCCCTGGTGCATGTTATTCCTTTTCATGTGCTACACGCCAACTCTACTTTAAATTCTCCATTGCATTTATCATGCTGTGATTCTAGAAAACAATGCCAGATAATAAAGCCCAACTTCACCGTTCAATTCGTCAACGGAATTTAGAACGTGGACAGTATCTGAACATCCAGTACACAAACGTACTATATACAGCATCTCAGGATACAATGGCCATGTTACAGAAGATCTCCACAGAGAACATCTAACTTACCACCCTCATCCTCAGAGTCTGACATAAAAGTCTCTTGCATGGTCTCAGGGGCGACAACTCTATACTTTTCCTCAGCTCCAGGTGCCACATTGCTGGGGATGGAAGGCTCAGTCACAGTCTTAAGTGATTCCACAACACTGATGTAGCCAAGCTTCTGGGCAATGGACAGTGCTGTTTGTCCTTGCTATTCATGTAACATAATGACATATTGTAAGGTCAATCGCACGCACCAAACTTTTTGATGGCATATTAGAAACATGTGCAGTATCAGAATGAATTAAAATCAACATTCAACAAAATCTGAACTAAGGAAGATCTACTTTAGCAACAGCAGAAATTAGGATCATTCACCCTACTTCAAGGTGCAAAAATGGAGCACCTGTTGCAATAAAACTTCTACATATCTAATGCACTCAGTTTTAAACCGAAATTGCATTTTGCACGGCTATTTCAAGAAGACTTAATTCTGTTCTAAAATAAGGGTACTCACATTGGTCAGTGAGTTGGGTGGTGCACTACTCTCCAACAACAGATTTATAATGCTGGTGTGACCCTGCTGTGCAGCTTGATGAAGTGGTGTGTACCCAATACTGGTGCATGCTTTCACATTTGCACCATGTTGTAACAGGAAACGTACCATGTTGATCTGTCCAAAGTGGCTGGCAACATGCAGAGGTGTGTAGCCTGCCTGTTTGCACATACAGTTCCACATATTCCACTTGTAGCTATTCCCAGGTTACACAACATATGCATAGCAACACTAAAATTAATATAGAGTTTTTACCAAATACTAGGCATAATTACTAAAAAATAGAAATATTTGGTTTCAAGTTTAATACCATACTGGAAAAGTACAAAAATGTGGAATAATCCACTAGTGTACTAACCCAAAGGTCAAGGTTTTACTAACATGTCAGATTTACAATCAAAACCAACAAACTAAACTGTCTTTATGTTTGCGGGAAAAAAGATGTTCAAACATGGTCAATCACTGGAGATGACAAGTCTGAAAATTAGTCAATAATATGTACTCACTCAACAATGCAAATATAAACTAAGTTGAACCCAGTTATAAAAACATGATTTATGCGACACCTCATCTATAGTGTCAGATATTCTGTGGTACCAATTAATACCTCACTGTTAATTAACATTCTACTACTCAATTAGAAAATGCTCATTTATAACAACACAAAATGTTCAATTCCTTTCATGACCTTATAACCTAGTTTGACTGCACTATATTTCTGAATTCCATCTTACTCTAGTTAGAGTGCAAGTTTTGGTCCTCAAGCCAGACCTTATTCCACAGTGCCTTTGTTCCTCCAGTGTTACATGCTCCTAGGTTACATTTGGTTTAGTTGGTTTGGGTTAGACAAAGTTGGTTAGCTTATGAGGCCCAAGACCATAATCCGGAGTTTTACTGTCTGGATGAATTCTTCTTGGGGTTAAAAGAACAAGCAATTTTGGTGCAAGTTCCATCTATGCCTAGGTCCTCCAAGTGGCTGCTTTCCTTCAGGTTTCCCCACCAAAACCCTGCACACGTTTCTTTCCTCTGCCATATGAGCCATATGCCCCAACCATTTCATCCTCCTTGATTTAATCGCCATAATATTTGGTGAGGCGTGTTGAATACTTCAAAGTAAACCCCACAATTCTATGTCTCAAAATAAATTACATCTTAAACTTTAGAAGTTTGGAGTTCCTCTTTGAGGATCCTGCATTTTAGATTGTCAAGAGGTGAATGATATGCCATTATGAAAAGGATTTATACACGATTCAGTTACTGTAATGGCAAATGTAGACACACGACTTAAAACTGAGAAACATATTTGAAACTAACAAGAGACATAAATTGTTTTACTTTTGTCCTGGCAGCTCAGATTAAAAGAAAGCCAGAATGGCTACAAAACATCAAACCATACATCGACTGTGTACTCACTTTGGTGGTGGAATCCACTTCAGCACCATTTTTGACCAAGACTGATGCCACATTAACCCGATCCTCTTGGGCACACAAATGCAATGGTGTCAGTCCATTCTGTCAGCAAATAAAATAATACGGACTTACTGAACTGTCAAATGTAGGTCAGGGTTAGTAGCCTGTTACATGAATATTCCTAAGCATTTTACAAATATCAACATGGTTGATAAATGTATGTAACAGCATTAAATAAAAACTGTCCCTTAGAACAACCAATATCTCTCAGTCTGATCACACTCATTTCCTACCAGTTTTTAGTCTTGAAAGCATTAAGTGGTGCAGGGCCATAATTTTGTGGCATATTAACAACATATCTAGGACGGAATAGAACAAAACGAACTATGAAGTTTCTCTTTAGAAACTTGATGTTTATCATCCCAGTTGGCATATAAGAATAACATACGAATTTACTCCTCCTTAAAGAGGTAATCAGTCACAGCCAACTTTCTTTTTATTCTTTTATTATTGAGCTACTAAGGTTTTGGCTCCATGAAGCCAAAACCTTGGTAGCTCAATAATAAAAAGAATAAAAGGGAAGTTGGCAGTGACTGATTACCTCTTTAAGGAGGAGTAAATTTGTATCTTATTCTCTTTAGAAGTTTAACTGTAAACAAAATAGTTACAGACATGAGAATCTTTCTGTGTAGGAAACCTGAAACACATTTGTAAATGCAACATTTAAGTCTAAAGAATAAGAAAGATTTTAATACTTTTGCTTTGTGGTTCGTGTCTGCCTGATGCTCGATTAGTAGTGTAGACATATCAGTGTGGCCTTCCTGAGAACTTAAATGCAGGGGAGTAAAACCTGCCTTTGATTCTGCATCTGCTTTTGCCCCATACTCTAACAATGTGGTAGCTATGTCCATCTGGAAGGAGAAGGTAGGTTTATGTCATTCATAAGCACTGGATTACATGTAACATCAAAATAAAGGAACACGAAAAATCATCAACCAACGTTTACATAAACTGCAGACGTAAAATTACACAAGAACTATAACAGAGAAACATGTAAAGACTACAGATGAACACTAGAATTCTACATCTCTACATCAGATGGCAGTGAGAGTAATTGTCAGTTTCAAGCTTCAGTGGCTTAGCTTCGCAGATAAGCCCTACATAACTCACTGAACAAAAGGCCAAGAGCACCACAGTTTTATGCATGAATAGCGAAGGAAAATTCCAGTGCACCCAATGGGAATTTAAACTGTTAAATTTTATCGATCATTCTATTCAGCGTTCCAACAGTAATCTTATCAACAGACTTAAAAAATTGGGTTTATTATTCAGAAATTTCTGATACACCACTATCACCGCGTTTAAATGTAATTAAATCACATTTACACCGCTGCTGCTGTACAAAATTCCTAAAACTGAGGTCTCCATTCTTCTTGAATGTGGCACAATAACCCAGTGAACTGATTCCACATCCCCGAAGAACGAAAGCCTCAACTACACCGCTGTGAAAGCCTAAGAACCTGCACGTCCAAAATGCTTACAACCTCATGGTTGTACAGGTGAAATTGCCATGCCAGTGATTGCGTTTCTGAAACTGTACCATAGTTTTGAAACACATCTTACCCTTTGTAAAGCCACGTGGACTGCAGCGCTACATTTTTCTGTTACATACAACTCACCTGATTCTTCCTAGCTGCTATATGTAGTGGTGTGTGACCATTCTTTGCAGTGGCATGGGGTGAAGCACCCTTATCAAGCAGCAGAAGTGCCACATTCTGGTGATCATAATGGCTAGCCACATGTAAGGGTGTGACCCCATTCTGTAAAATTTAATTGAAGTACGAGTACTAAATAATATATTTAATAAAAGAGCCACTAAGCCAAGTCTACCTCAGTTATATATTTAAACACACCAAATGTACTACGTTCATCCATTTCAACACTGTTATTCGGGCTGCCAAGTGGTTTAAAAAATGTCCGACACATTTCATACAGATTTTTTCACCAAAGAAACATGATAAGGGACATGAGAGAGATTATAGTTACAGAAAATACAACAGGGCCGCGAAGTGTACGTTTACACAACGAAAATATCAAACGCTATTTCGTAGTCACAGATGTTCGTAGTTACTTCCTGTCGCCGAGAGGTGGGGAGAACGGCAAGAGGCATTCACAAATGCTCTGATCGTTTCGCTGTGCCGTGTAGCGTAGGGCTACGGCACAGTGAGCGAGAATTCGAAATCACTCTCACTCACTAACAAGTCACGCACTTAATAATAAAATGCTAGGCATATGAATGTTCGGTACTTTCTTCATATCTTACTCGTTCAGAAAGCTCACATACTGGACCGTCCAGTACAAAACCGGATGCCTGGCAACCACGTTATCTGAAACAATCTGGACGACATAATCACTTTAACTTCTGCAAAATGCCTTCTGCGAACTTAAATGCCTATTTTAAACCTTTAATGAAATTCGTTACAAAGTTTTCCTACAAATCTTACATGTACAGGAAACTTAAGAACAGAATAAGAGTGATCATCATATCCAAGAGTAGATCTCCATTTTTAACGTGTTAGCAAAGCACTTGTGAAAATCGTATGTTAGTCTCGTTATATCTGCTTGCCCGTCTGTTCGTATGGAACAGTGAGACTCACGCCGGGCGGATTATTGTTAAATTTTACGTTTGAGATTTTTACTAACATTTGTAGATACACGTTGATTTTAGTCAAAACCAGGTAACAATTAAGACATTTTAAATGGATACCTGCATGCATTTATGTGATTAGTCTTCTTGATGGGAACATGACTATTTACTCTGTAAGGAACGAGCCGAGGGTTGACGATGTAAACGTAACATGATCGACACTTAAGTCTGCTGCTAAAATAAAGAGAAAATTTACGCGAACAACAACAGAGCAAAAGAGCTAAATGTTTACGCCCTGCGGCAATCTCCTAACTTCTTGTTTACTATTCTTGTTAGAGTAATAAGTATTCGTAGAATAAATACATTTATAATATCATATAGGCCTATCCCTCTTCTTTATAAAATAAAGAATGTGCTGCTAAAATACAGTGGCCGACTTATGGCTATCAAACAATCTGGTAAAGACACGCGAAACTACGTAAGATATATTAGGAGAATAATCCTACTTTTTTGATAGATCTCAAGAATTGTATACCTTGCCCTGTGCGTCGACAGGGGCATCCCGCTGGAGAAGCAATTTGGCGACCTTCATGTTGCCGTACTTAGCCGCAAGGTGCAAGGGCGTGAAGCCCTTCTTGGTGGTAGCTGTCAAGGAGCCTCCGTGTTCGAGAAGAACGGAGGCCACCTGAAAAGAAATGCAGTCAGTTGCATAGTCGAAAAGAAAGAGAAAACATGCTATGAAATCTCAACAAGATATTGGACATTAAATTACCTAGACTGCACTGGCAAATTTGTGCGATCTAACATTTTTATCAGTAAGTCACAGCCGTATGTTGAAATGAGTTGAGTGTTCTGAGCAATGCCCAGAAAGTAAGTAACTGATAAATTCTTGTTACAATGATCTCCCATAACCAAAGAAGTACTTTAATATTGCGTTGAATAAAATTCCTGAACCAGGATGCTTAAAGCAGGATTTTAACCAGAGTTTGAGCAGTCCAAGGCATATGCACACGGTATGTTAATTAACGATTCTGTAGTATGTGGCAGGGTATATAGAGTTGAAAGAAGTGAAAAAATAACTAACAGTTAAATGGAAAGGATTGAGAAGAAAGTGGTCTTATGTTATTTAAAATCACAGTTGACAGTTGCCTGGAATGAAGAGAAATTTCGCTCAGGATGGTTTCTAACTCGGCAGAGGCTGTAAATGGTAACTGAATCATGAGCTTGCATTAAGTAATATTGGTCAGGAGAGGAACGGGAGCAGTAATATTTTTGTTATGCAAAGGAGCTGTCATTTGCTACAATAAGTGCAACATTTTTCACATATTCTGTAGAACCACTGCACCTCACGGAGATACTAATGTACATAAGGCTATATTAATTTGCCGGAATTAAAAATACTTTTCAAATAAATGTTAATTCATTAAATTCCTGGTTTACGTCACTTCGAAATTTTTGAAGTGCTGATTAGGTTAAAACAAAACAAAAAAACAGGGGCGTTTAAACACTCAGGGTAACTAAGCATTTAGTGCTATTGGGGAGAGTTACTTGACCGTTACTGTAGCTAAGCCATTCGCTATGTTAGACTTCCAAATACAGAATACTAGCTCAGCTGAGGCAGGCATAAAGTAACCTACAAACCGGCTGTCTTGAATACCATTGTCGTCGTCAAATTTTCGCTAGCTCGGAAAGGTGTGGGAAGCGCTCAGGGTAGCACACACCTCGCCCAAACAGCGTGCGCTTACCTGACTGCAGAAGAACGACTGTTGCTTCTCCGGTGCAGACTGGGAAGTCCGGCTGTCAGATGAACGCACGCTGTCCGAGGTCACCACCTTAGTTAGTTTTGGATGGCCACGGTACAATAAGATCGACGTGTTTTTATTTAAGAACATGGGACCCGACACCTGGGGAAGGGCTATTCCTCTGGCAATAGATCCCGAAGACTCACTGCCGCTACCACCACAGGTCAACGCTGCTGTCAATCCTGTACCTCTTCGGTGCAGTAAACACCCTCATAACCTATTTTCTCCAAATATATTTTGATACTGTCCTTCCATTTTCATATTGGTACCATTAGCAAGAGGCTTTATCTAAGGGTTTTCCCTTTTATTCCATTTAATCGAAATGACTCCCATTAACAGGTTTGCGATCCTAATGACAAATGTGGGCGATTTGTTCTATCTGAAATCGAAAATAAAATGGTCGATTTACCGCGGACAGGTCTGCTTGGGTAAGGGGCCAAAGGAGTCTTCTATCCATTCTACATCAAAGAAAATCGTATTTCTTGCTGTCAATCCAAATATAAACGTACTAACTGTGCCATACTTTCGAATATATTATTTAAGTATATATTACTATAAGCCGGTAAGTAATAATAGTGGCACATGATTGGCATGCAGTTTTCTTTGTGTTGCTTCGAGATCAAACGCCCTGCTAGACACCAACATGGTTCTTGTATCTTCCATTATCTTATTTATATATTCACCTAATAAACTGTCTTCATTTGCATAGACAAAAAATGATAAGCCCCGTTAAATTTCAGTCGCACTGGTTTTGTGGGCCTTTTTGAAACTGTATAGTAAAAAAAAGCTGAAAATCAATGGAGACCAGAACTAATTTTCTTTGACTATGGCGTACAGAAAATACGGCAAGCATTTGCCCACATGCACCTTACTGTAGTTTTCGTCCAAACACATCACGATTAGCCTAACAACTTTCATGCGTGTACTGAAATGTGTGTGCTGGACGAGGGAGATTAAGGGACGTGTCAACCTTGTGGGCACGCTTACAGTCCGCCCACAGCCAGGACAAACATTTTTGCCTGCATTTAAAAGCATCCGTTCTTAACAGTACCGTGCCTTGAACGTAAGCCCTAGCACAGACAGGCATAGCCTGTCAGTATGTTGACCACGCCTAAAATCCATCATTGATGGATTTTAGGCGTGAAAACTTCAGCACTGGGAAGGACCTGCATCAGAAACATGACTACTTCTTCCACGAAGTAATAGTGTTTCAACTCCATTTTAGAAAAGCATATTACAAAGTAATCTAGGCGTCATAAAAATAAAATGTTTAGTGTAGCATTACTGTTTTTTGTTATGGCCTAAAAATTACTAGTTCTATCACGTGAAACTTTCATAAACAAGCAAATTTCGTAAAACGTTCTGACATATGACCTCAACGTATTAACGAAGTGTCAGTGTAACACCACCTCCATTTGTTTAGGTCTATAGTTCTTCCAAAATATATTTTTTTGTTACCAGTTACCATTTTCTGATATAGTCTTCTACTTACTTTTCAAGAAACAACCCTGAATTTCGAAAACAAATCTTTTTCTTTCTTTGCTTAATATAATAATCCATAAAAGAAAGTTCACATGTTTCGTACGGCAAATCGTGAAAATCGTGTCTAAAAGTGAATAATTTCTTCTGTTTTAAGGGGTTATTAACAGAACACGCGCCATGATGTGAAACACTGAAAAGCCCATACAAATAGCCTTACGCGTAGTTAATTCTAATTCACACAGTCACTTTCATTTAGTAATAACAAGTGTTTTTTAACAAGTTAGCCACGATGTGTAAACAGTTAGCCTTCTACAGCCACCACAAAATTTAATGTCTTACCCTGAAGGTCGAGGGTTCCAGTCCAGTGTCTGCTCCCCAACCTCGATTCGGCATGTAAAATGCAAGCGGCGGATATTCGGTCCCTCACCCGCCCACTTTCACTAAATTTAGAGATGTCAGCAATGTATGCGCATGTGCGAACGCATCCACTTTATTTTTTTGGTGAACAGCCCTAAATGTTTCGTTAAACAATGAGCATGTGATCTCTAAGAACGTGCGTCTGTAGCTTATTACCATTGCGCAACTGAATCCTCACACTGCCCGTAAAATCTAAACGTTTATAGCTGGGTGATGGACACTACACTACGAAATACAAGAAAATGCTTGATTAGCTGCATGCAGAGAGAGCCACCAAAACTCAAAATGACGGACGAAATAACCAAAGGCAAAATCCCCGAGTTCTAAGGTCGTATCTTTCCTTTTTAACCCCACTTCAATGAGTGCTTACTCTATATACGATTTTATTTAACATCACGAAGCCCTTCACTTTGTCCACACGGTTTATTTATACGTTTCTTATGATTTTCACAACAAACTTCAATTATTATAACTTTATAATGGAGATTAAATTCATTTTCTATGAGGTAAGAAAGCTTCCTACTCTGAAGTCCAACATGTTATTACGATGGCTGTGCCAATGCTCAGTCATTTGCTGCCGGTTTTTCATTCTGAAGAACTGATTCAAACAGCAGCATGTTTATGTCCAGCATTAGCAAGTAGCTGTCGTATAGGGGAATTGCTCATTACGATTGGGCTGGCCTCTTAAGTTATTTGCGAACCACACACCCACTGCAGAAGATATTGTCTTAAATTATACAACAGTGGTATAGTAATCTGACAATATCCTAACAACTAATGGCGGCCTGCTCGAAGTGTTATATCGGCATTCTGTCGGAGGCAAAGTTTGAAGTGGCTCAGGATATTTGTGGTGAAGGAAGCAACATTGAAACAAGTCTGAATACATTAGATTCAGTTCTGTTCACTTACTGAGATCTCTGACTATATGACAGATTGGAGCAGCCGCAAAGAAGCATGGCTACAGCCGCAGTCTGAATGCAGAACTATAAATTTTTAGTAGGGAAGTAATGAAAAAAGGAAATTACTGCACCCTGATAAATAAGTATTAAATGCTATAACCCTCTGTTCACTTGAAATACTGAGTCTCTGTACTGTTCTATTGTGTTAGCGAGTATATTTTATTTATTACTCCTTGGGGGAAATAATTATTTTGAGGGAATCTAAATATAATAAAAGTTACAAAGATAATGTTGATAACATACTTCTCACTAAGTGTGTAATAAGATCTCAGATAATACAACTAACTTTTATAGCGATAAAAAGTTTAAAAAATCTAAGGAACTTCAGTTAAATTCGCATTCTGATATCGCACTTCCGTATCAGCCATTTTGATGTCATACTAATACCCCTCACTTCTGTTCTCAAAGGGACTGCCTACTTAGGAAAATCCCCACCAAAACTTTGTAAACCTCTTTTCTCCCATCCTAGCTACACTTCGAGACCGTCGTAAATCCCTTGACTTCACTAGAGCAGACATAAAAATCACAAACTTCCTCATTCTGTAATAGCTTGTACGACTGCCTTCTTCCCCATCCGTCTGGCACACGAATGATAAATATTCCATTATACTGAAGCCTTTGGAAATTCTTGTAAGTTACGCTGATATAATTTTATGTTAAAAGTATTCACTAAAGTGTGGGTGCATTCTACAGCAATAAAGCTTCGAAGTGTGAGGTTTGGAAAACCTAATCTACATTGAAAACACTGAATGCGTAGGCATTCAGTTTTGCAGAGCTATTCTTAACGGTATTTAAGTTTGCAGTATTATAGAACTGTACTAGATTTTGAAATGATGGCTGGATAAAACAGTAAAATTAGACTTTGCCGCATGAGACACATCTTTGTTCATTAAACCCACACCACAGCGTCTTAACCTTTTAAAGCCTAGCGGGTACTTTACGTAGCACCTGGTCTAAAGTTGAAAAATTCTACATTGCACTGATAGTGCCTTTATGTGTTTTGTGTGGATCTCAGAACAAACAGCAACTTTTGCCTTATAAAACAATAAGAGATTGGTTTTTATAACCGAGGTGCAGACTGTTTACAGCGCGGTACGGGCTGAGTCCTTATATAAAACAGATTACCTTTCGTCTTCAGAGGGTTAATATGTAAGAGGGCACTGGGCATGACCCTGAATACTTGCAGTACAATAGACTCCCCACCCTTTCAAAAAGACTTCTATAGGTATATTATGATTACACGCAGATATTTATAACAGATATACGTGTCGAGGTAGCGTAGTCGGTGTAGCTACTGTTTGTAATAGAAAAATTTGAAAAGAGTAAACATTCGTGTGCAAAGAGCAGATATTTGTGAGAAGCTGACATTAAATTAAAGAACTAAAGAAGGAAAAGACCAAGAGACAATGATCAAAACATAATATTTATTTTCAAAATAAAACAGTCCAAGAGCGCATTCCGAACATTTCGCGGATATTCCAAGGCCATCGTCTATTTTGCAAGGGACCGGTGCTAATTTAATGTGCAAGAAATCTCACGGGTAGAAAGGGATCAAAATGCTGCTGATTATAGCAAATGCTACGTTGAAATCTTCTAATCAATACAATTCTGCCACAACACAAACAGTCTATGAACAGAAGGCTGGTTACAATTTAGCATATTTATTTTTCATAACTATACGTGTAGTGTTTTGGGAAATGTTTATATCTTTGAAACAACATTTAATATCACATTCTGTCTCTTTCAGGTATGTACTAACTTCTCATATTTTAGTCCCCAGGCATTGCGTACTTATCAGAATATTAATTGCCAGTATCAAATTTTACTGTTACCTTGGTATTTTCGACGCCATTTCGCGAGAAGTTGTCTAAAAAGAAACTGATCCAAAACACCGAGTTTACACTCAATTAGTTTTTAAACACAGATAGTAAATAAAATAATAACAACGTTTGCGTTGCTGAACGAGAGCATGAGCAGCAGCATTAAACAGTATTAAAAAAGGAAAGAATCAGAGGCTGAATAAGCAAAGACAGACAATCTAATGCCTGCATTGATCACGTAAGCAGAAGTTGCATTTACTTTAAAGCCACTATAAAACTGTAGAGATCCCCTTGGAATACCGTGGATTTTACGATCCCACCATCCGTTTCGGTCGTATTCAAACAAGTAAAGTGTAACATGCAGTAAAGGAATACAGACTTTTTTAAACAAAATGTAACAGTTGTTAACATACAACAGATGTGCAGACTTAAACAAAATGATGATCAGGGAGGAAGTACGTACACAAGCAAGTTCTGTAGTACTTCTAGTAAGAATACAAAGTTCTCATAGATTGAGTGCTGTCTCTCTCTCTCTCTCTCTCTCTCTCTCTCTCTGATATAGAATAGACGTCATACATGCGGCACTTACTGTAGCTGAAGGTAATAAAGAAAAATTTTCTCGTGGTCAATCACGTAATATTAACCTACAGGGCAGGTTACTAAACCTTATTTCAAGGATAAAGTTACTATAATTTTAAACTCATTATCAACACTATATCTGTCTCAAGTAACAAGAAACTGATTTAAGTTGTTGGTAAGTTTAAAACAAAGTAAAATATTTCAAAATACACAGGGATAGTAGTCCATCTGCAGACAGCTGTAACATAGCATATCGGTAGACACTTTCAGTTCTTTTCTTTTTTCTAGGGAAGTAAAATGCGTCCATAAACAGTCCACTCCTTCCATATTTCCTCTAAGTCTCGTTTAAGACAATGAGTTCTACAATTCCTAAATTCTAACTAAATTTGGATTGAATGCAAACACATCTGTCTACAGGCCAAATTAGCCTCGGACAAGAATATCACTGCAGATACCGATAGCTCGATAATTGCAATAACGTTTGGACGCAAGTGAAACACAGAGGATGGGATATTTCATCCATCACTTTTGAAAGATACACAAAAATCTGTGCTTCTCCAGTTCGCTTGTTACTGTCTTTCCCTGAAGACTTATCATTGCTTAGCTGCTCATTAAATGAAGGTCTCCTGCCGCTTATGATAGAACCGCTCCATGAGGTACACAGTGTCGATATGGTCCATGATCCTGCGTCCTACAAGGTACTTTACCTCTTCCTGGCCCTCCTTGCCCGCGATGTGTAATGCCGTGTACATATCTTTCGTGGTGGAGTCTACGGCAGCGCCATGTTGGAGCAGCAGCATCACAATGTCCACGTTACCCAGACGCGAGGCGATGTGCAGAGGGGTCTGCTGCTCCTGAAACACAAACTCTCTCAGAAAATCGCTAAAAGCATCTAACCCAATCATCGCAAAATAACTGTGAGTAACAAGAGATCGGCCATGGGCTAGACGGGCAGGATTTTTATGCGAGTTTATACTTTTTCGTAGCGACGCTGCTGAGGTGTCCATTCTTCAGGGATATGACGCCGCGTCACTGGCAATTGTTCCCCCATGTTTTGAGAGAAGCTAGTCGTCTTGAAAAATCGGGAACCAGTTACCCAGTGACGCGACCTCATATCGCACAGAAACGGACACTTCAGGATTTCTTCCTTTTCAGCAAAACAATCAGAATCCTACTTTTCCCTAAAACAGAACGGTGAGATCTGAATAGGACCTTTCACCTCTATCTAATGTCAAGGTCCAGAATGCGTGAAACTTAGAAGCTTAAGCCGAAACTCTTTCAGGTATTCATAGAAGAATATTAAGGGAAGTTCAAAAATGCGTCTAGTGTAATCGCCTTGACGCTTATTTCATTCCACAAATCGGTAAAATACTGCCAGAGCACTGCGTCATAAAACAATACAGAGAACGTGGCTGTTTGCACTAGTGTAGAAGCGAGTGGTATATGTCATGTCCTGTCACTTCGCTGCTGCAGAAAGCCCTCTGCAACTGGAAATAGGGTACTGGTCCCAGGTACATGCCTCCTCACAGTAGCTCTAATTACACCAGAAGCGATGCTTTTAACTAATTTAATAGTTATTTACAAGGTGTCATTGTGAGCAGCAGGTTTAAGCCTACTTTTGAAATATTACTGAAAACAGTCTTCCCTCTGCTATAATACGAAGCTACACCACATTTGGAATCATCACACCTAGATTCACAGGTTAGGTGTAAGTTCCGACTGCAATTTTAGCCACAGGACAAAGACCGATTCTGTGCTTTGGTGATTTATATTGATTATTATTATTATTATTATTATTATCATCATCATCATCGTCGTCATCATCATCGTCATCATATTCATCCACCTTTCTTACTTCACAGCAATTTACCTTGTTCTCGAAAGAGTACGGGCCCCACTGACCAAGGAGTTCTTATTCATTGTTGTGCCAAAAACTTTCTGAATATATGGCATGTATTAAGTGTTACTGCCCCCTTCAGCATTACCGCTTTATTATTATTATTATTATTATTATTATTATTATTATTATTATTAAACGCAAGAAGGAGGACAGAGCCCACGAAGTAAATGACTCCAAATCCTCCTTCCGCCAACTCATGAAGCGTTAAATCTTGCGTAACTTTATGGCCACGCACAGCAATGTAAATCAAGATGCTGCCTAACTGTGAAAGGTGGCTGACAGAAATTTCAAATTAGTAATTACCGGACTGATAAAGAATGTCCACAATAAAGATTTCCGCTATCTTAAGTGTTTCAGACACTGTTTCAGGGTTTCACAGAGTAGCCGTATTTGAATTACAACAGTAGGTATTTTACTACAGTTCAGTATGTAGATGCATTATATCACACTTCGCACTCTCATTTACTTACCGATGTGCAACCAATGACCAGAATCGCCTCACCTCCACGCCTTTATAACGTGAACTTACAAGCAACATTTGAAAAATACAGCTTCCTAAGTAGAAGGTCCCCTTTACGAAGGAGTGTTTGGTGACTGGCGATCATGACTGACATTTTTCGTGGACTCCCTCTCTAGCAAAATACTGGGGTAGTGCCTTAAAGTAAAGCCATGCGGCCCCGTCTCATGGCCTCAAATTATCTATCACAACCATCTCCATATTCAACACTATATAATTTGCTCAGCTGACAAAGCATAATTAAATAAACTATGAAATAATTATAAAAACTATAAATAAAGTACACTAAACCGTTCATGCAACGGAGGAGTGCGGAAGCAAGAGTGCAGACAGACACAAAAGACGTCGTGAAAACATTTCTTTAGAGCATGCTGAGAGAATGAAATATGCATTAAGATCCCTAGACGTTTCATTTTCTAGGAGCACAGTATTTTGCTTCATCACGTACATGTGTGTGTGATGGAGTCAGGAATGGAAATATACGCGCCTCCAAGTCCACAAGCACACCTGCGCTCAGATAGAATTTTATACTCAAAAAGAGTCGTTGTCCAAAAATATATTTAAGGCGACATAATACAAGACTCTTTACTTCAACAGATTATCTGTGTTATCTATGTCTAACAGAATGAAAGTAGAATTCATGTTTACCCTCGTTTTGTATGGACCTTCAAAACTTAATTCCAATTTATAAAAGATTTTTATTGTAGACATTGAATGTAAAAATGTGTCCAAAATTCGTCAGGCAGATTCGGCGCTGCAACAGGCAGACAGGTAATCTCATAAATCCGCATACAGAGAGTGTAAAAATGGATCACTCTATGCGTTGGGTTAGTTATAGTGTAAAAATTACAAGCCAGTCCACTTACCCTTGCCCTGGCGTCAACCTGCGCACCGTTACGCAGGAGGATACGGATTATATCTGTCTGGTTGGCCCGGGCAGCCAGATGAAGCGGCGTTTCGCCCCTGACTGTTGGCACATCGGGGCTTGCATCATGCTGTAGCAAGTATATGACGATATTCATGCAGCCCATGAAGCTGGCAACATGTAGAGGCGTCAGGCCCGACTGGAACAAACACGGGATTGTTTTCAACAAGGAGCAACTGGGAAAGGAAGGTACCACAATCTTAGGAATCAGATGTTATGAATGTTGTAACGCGGGTATCATGTAACAACATAGTTCGACATTTCTAGTCTAACCAGTTATTAGTATGTTGTAACAGCATCCCTCCTCAACGCTATACGTTCCTCAAATTCGAGTGTCATTCGGTATGAATGTTGTTACAGGCACCACACTCTGCAATATAAGGCAAAAAAATCTCGGCTCAAGTATTTCCTAAAACCCGTCAGTACATAATGGTGACTTAGCATCCCCGCTTTAAAACATAACATAATAACACCGCTCAGCATGTAATGTTGAGATAACAGTCGCCACACTACAACATAACAACACCCCTACCCTTCTAGTCCATAATACCTGTCAGCATGTAATGTTCAGATAATAGTCGTCACTCTACAGTACAGCACTACTCCAATTAAATATATTGCCGAGGGTCCAATTATTGCTGACACCCACCTCTGTCGTGGCCTCGATGGAGGCACCGTGTTTGAGCAGCAGCTCCACCACCTTGATCCTGTTTTTCTTGCAGGCGATGTGGAGTGGAGTAAACCCATTAAGGGCTCTCGCGTTGGGATCCGCCTTGCGGTCCAGCAGCAATTTGGCCACACGGACGTGACCACAATGGGCCGCCACGTGCAGCGCTGTGAGGTAGTCCACCGTCACCTCGTCTACTGGGGCACGGTGGTAGAGCAGGATGCGTGCCGCGTCCACATGGTCGCCCTGGGAGGCCATGTGCAAGGGTGCCAGTCCGTTCTGTAAAAGTGTTACTCTTGAAGTCTGAGGTTTTATGATGACAGAGAAGCACAGCTAACACACGAGCACAAGACATCAGGATATTCGTGCAGTGGTACAAGGATCGCCAGCCTTCTGTGGGGACGGGCAAATGGAAGACATAATTCCTTTAAGGCTGGCATCGTATGAAATTTGAAGACGTGAAATGAAAATGAATTAATAACAGATTTCTACCTTGTATTCTCACATCGAAACATTTTCTAAAACATTGTTTTGGAACACCCTATCTCACAAAAAATCGCTTAAAAATAAGTAAGTTTCCTTGTTTAAAGATGTCACTTCGTATTATTATTATTCAAGTCCAAACGCCTCAATTATTACGGCACATAGAAGAAATCTTACTTGATGCTAGGCAGGGATTTGACTTATAAAGTGGAAATTACAGCGTGATTGTTTATAATTAGCAAATAATTAACTAAACATTATGAATATTTTAAAAATTTCTTGAGTACCCGAAAGCCCTTCCGAGGGCACCATGGTTGGCAGTTCCCCTTATAATGGTCATTATAGTGTTTCGAAAACAGCAAGCAGTGATTATAAAATATTTTCCAGGTCAGGGGTACACAAATGCAGGAAACTAGGTCTCCCGAGCGACAAAGTATGGTGCCAGGAGGCGCCTGATATTTGTCTGTCTTCAGTACGGAACTTGCTTCTTGTCAGCGTTGTGGTGTCTAGATTTTTAAATTTTGTGAAACCCTGAAAGAGATGCTTGGGCGTTAGTATATGCTTCTTGTTAAGAGAACAACGTAAAAGCTTAGGAACTATGACGTCAACAGGCACCATTTGCCTTCCGTATGGTAATCATTACTTGAAAGCTAATGCCATTAATTACAATGTATGGCACCTCCATACACATTAACATACTCTGTGGGCAACACTCATGAGCGTGGAATATTAAGAATGGCGGTATATATCCACTACAAGTATTAAATGTTTAACAAATAGTATGGGTAAGTTAAAAAATATGACCACACATGGTGGTGGCAATGTTCCTCATGCACTGACCTAGGCACTAGGGAATTGTGACTCGTTAACGTCATGCTCCAATCGGCTTAAATCATGTACTCAAATAGACTCCAAAGACATTTACGGGGATTTTTATTGAAAATGAAACACTATCGCCCTTCTGGAAATCAAACCATTGCAATTCAGTCACTTTACAACTGAGTTATGCCGAAGAGTATGTAAGGTTTCTTAGTTTGGGTAAAGTTGAAGGCCATTTGCATGAAAAGAAAATAATTCTTTCAACAATTTAAAATTCAGGATGCGAAGAAACATCTGCGTAACTGAAATTAGCAACGAATACAGAAAGACTGTCTCCTTTGTGATATATGCAAAATGGCAAAAAAATCCGGGGAAGACTCCTGATCTCACCTTCGTCTTCGAGCTGATCGGCGCACCTCTTTCGAGCATCATGTCCACCACCTGCTCGTGCCCAGATCTCGCAGCGCAGTGGAGCGCGGTGAGGCCATCCCGTGTCTTGGATTCAATGTTGGCTCCTTTTTCCAGGAGCAGAGACACCATGTTGGTTTTCCCCCACTTCGCAGCCACGTGTAATGGCGTGATATTGTGCTACGAAAATGTGAGTCATTAATTTATGAAATTTGAAGTTTTCACGACAGTTGTTATAAAAATTACCGTCTTACGGGATGTGACTCCTTGCAGTCTACCCTCACAATGGATGCATTAAGAATACGTCCCTCCGAAAGGCTGGAATGTATCTATCAAACTTACTGTCGTCGCGTCCCAGCGTACAGTGATTTTCATTACTTACTTTTTCTTTATAATCGCAAGATCAAACAGTACGTAGTCGTCCGCGGACTACTATCATAAAGGGGCATTAGCTGCCAAAATTCTAATCACAAATCAGGTTCGAAATCGGAGCAGTTTAGAAAGGTTTTCTTGTGGACAGGAATAGATTAGAAAAGGTTATTTACCGAAAGCTTTCATGTTAAAATTCGTACTTCATAAAGTCTGAAAGCTTCGAGGTTCCAACATCTATGGCGAAGAAGACAGGTCTTCTAGGATATAAAAGAGTTACAGGCATTTGAAAAGGCTGCAGTACCTCCACCTTCAGCGTTAAGCATGCCAAATGGACAGGTAAGTATAAGCAATGATGGGTCGAAAAGCGAAAAAAAGATGCTTAAGACCTTGTTAAAGGATTTAGCTTCACAATTTATTTTTACAGAAAAGTGGCTGAAAATTATTGAGAATACGAATACGTTGGTAAAAATGTACAATGGATTCCCTTTAAGGGTGGAAACCTGTTATGAGTCAGTCCGTAGCAGTTCGTAAATATTTAAGTAACACATATACATACGGTTGCACATAAAATGTCTTTTCGTCGATAATATTCAAATTATAAATAAATTACATTAAATTCAAGTAAGGCTAGGATAGAAAAAATTTGAAGTGAAATCGACTGTTGTTAATATATTTGGAAATCACATTAGAGGAAGAGTAAAACTTTCGATGGGATGGCATAATTTTCACAGTTGCAAGAATTACACTTGTGTATAAACGAATATAACACGCATTTCCACAGCGTCTTCTAATTTACAGAGGTAGCTGTTAACCAAATTAGTTTTGATATAATGTTAGACTTGATGTCACACCGGTGCCATGAACTTTCCGGTTTTTACGCTAAAGGTGGCAATACGTACCTTGGCTGAATAATTCACATCAGCACCTCGATTCAGTAGAAGGTTAGCAATACTTTCATTGCCATAATGAGCTGCTATATGCAGTGGTGTGAACCCACTCTTTGATGTCACGTCAGGGTTATGGTCATTCTGCAAGAGACAAGGCAATAGTGAGTCTCTGACACAAAAGTTCGAAATAAGTTACTTGTGCTTTCCTAAACTTTTCAGAAGAGTATTATTCTGTCATTCTTAGACAACTACACGCCGAAAATTATTCATATATTTCCATTCTGCTTATTGTTAAAAAATCTGGTTGGAGAATAAGAATTTGAAGATTTTAGCGACTAAGCCACTACAAGATTTGTTCAGTGCGCATCACGCTGTTACCTTTCAAACAACACTTTTTTCTTTGCTCTTGAAGAAAAGACATTTAGATGCAGCCACGAAAAAAACAATTCAATTTGATACATATTTTTATATTTATTATAGACATTGTTTAATGATTGCTGCAGACGGTTCCTCAGTTCAACAATTTGTCGATGTTTGAAAAATATTCTACATCATTTTATATGCAATGTTATGTGCAGAGCTGAGACATCCTGGTGTATAAAGTAATTTTGGCCTCCAGAATATATTTATACTGAAATAACATTTCTGACTTGAATCAAAAGAAAGACAAAGAGGATCGATCAGCATTCGGAAAATGTTAAAGAATATGCAATAAGAAAACAAAATAACTTATACCTGGTCTCCATCACTTTGGTGCCACAGAGGCACATAGACAGACATACTAATACACGAATTCCTGCATTTAGTAGAATTTGAACCCACAATCAAAGCATCCGAACAACAGCAACAATAAAGGCTTTGGACGGCGTGACGACTGTGCTGGTTTGTGTAGTAATTAAAATATAGGAGACATGGAGCTTGTCACTGTAGTTTTCGTGTATCACGTACAGGGAAAGCAAAACAAAGTTAACATTTCTGTTGGAAAAATCCATAAACATAGAGCAATTATCAGCCCAAAATATACTACTATTAGTGATATTAAAATGAGTATAGGAAAATTGATAAGAAAGTAAGTTCACCGTATTCATAAATAAAAGCAAGATTTTAATATACGAAAACAGACAACGCACAGTGAATGTGTCAATCTAACGTTATTTTCCTACATTGCCCACTTGACGGTTGAGGTACTTGTCACAACGTGTGAAAAGTTTGTCCATCCAGGACGTATACCAAGTTACGTCCTTCCTGCGTGAGCCACGTGACGGCAGCACGTTTGGCGTCTTCATCGCAAGTAGAACGATGTCCTGAAATTATCCTTCAACATGTGAAACAGACGAAAGTTTCTGGGTGCCACACTCGGAGTGTATGGGGATAGTCCAGCTTTTCCAAACCGAAATTTTGCAGCAATTTTCGAGACTTCGGTGCCATGTATAGTCAGTCATTTTAATGGAGGAGAATCACACCACAGCTAAGAAGACTGGGACAAATCCATGCCCACAAGGAAAAAAGGTATAGCTCTTCGGACTTCTAAGGGAGACAAGGTCTCCACCTGGGTCATCATGCTGACCGGCCGCGCCGGTGCTCCTTTTGTGCATACGCCTCGAATCTCAAGAAATTTAAGTGAGTTCGACCTTTCGAAGAATAGGACTTATATCCTTTTTTTTATCCACCCCGGTATTATAACACAAGCGCGAATATTAATAATGAAATAAGTATTTGAGATGCAAAACAGACACGAATTGGATTAACAGTTCACGGTCCAGCGTTTCTACGGTAAAAGAAGTAAATGCCTACGGACTGCACATAGAAGGATTATACATCGAATTGTCTACCTGTAGCAGGAGAGCTGCAGCTTTGCAATCGTCCTTCTTGGCGGCGATATGTAGCGCTGGCAGCCGCACTTTGCCGCGGGTGTCATTCTCAAGGAGCACAGCGACCACCTTGTCATGGCCCTGCTGCATCGCCACAGCCAGCGGCGTAAATCCGTCCTGCAACAAAATATATATAAAAAATACACTCTCAAACACTAAGGTGACATATTTTACCTCGTTCACCGTCCCGCCTTTTGTTCAAGACACAAAACATAAGGGAAGCCAGCCCTGCTTCCATCATAGGGTCAAACACAAACATTCCATAGCGACAGTAAAAATCAGTTTATCAGCAGTATCACGGTAAAGATTAAAGAGTGAAATTAATGCTAAACTGTTGGCTTTGCAGCATGAAATTTAATAACGTAGTGTCCTATACCAGTCAGTAAGGCGGAAAGGACCTTACCTCAGTGGCAAGGCTCTGATTGGCCCCGTTGGCAAGTAGAAACCTAACGACGTTGTCATGGTTCTCTTGCGCAGCCATGTACAGTGGTGTGAACCCATTTTGTGACTGGACATTTACTGCTGCCCCATTCGCCACTAGCAACTTGACCACCTCCTCTTGACCGGCTGTAACAAAGAGTAAATTTAGCTGATCTTAATTCCAAGCATAATTTTCATAAAAGTGACTAAATTTCTAAGACATTCTATATTGTTTTCACCGTGCATTTTTCAATAATGATTACAGTTGCTAACCAATGCACCTTTTATTATTATCACACCCGAAACATGTAGGGTGTGATAATAATAAAAGGTGCATTGGTTGGTAACTGTGCTCATTCTAAGACATACATTCTTTCTCTTATCGCATTCTTAGCCTTAATCTGAAAACAGTCGAAAAAAGGCATTCTGGTTTGTAAGAGGCTTACACACATTTCCCTAACGCTTTTTTATTATTTTTGATACCTCAAAGACTTTGACATTAAATTTTTGGTAATAAAATTCTTGTAGTTGGACGATTAACGTTTATTTGATCTTTGTATCGTTAATTGCATAATTATCCTGGTTAATTATGTAGCACTATAACCAAAAGAATACACAGGAGTTCTAAGCCACAACTATATTTTAATATCATGTAACATGTTTTGGCCTGCGTGTTACCCTCAAGAAAATCACTTAAGGTATTAATGGAAGCTTTTCATGTATGGAGGAATAGAGTTAAAATATATGTTGATATAATACATATTACGGCGTGTACACGGTTAGAAATGAAACGTTAAAAGAGTGTTCAGCTTCAAGTTTTGTACAGTACACCTCCGTGAAAAAAACCAACTTCTTTATTTCACCAGTAGTGTTTATTCGCCTCTTGTTCACTGTGTTCTATCACCATTACTACAGCATGATTTACGAATTCTTAATACACGTAGTACAGACTGACTGATTCACAGCAACTTGCATTGTTTCTTTTCAATGAAACTTACATTACTTCAAGGTTAATGTTGTCCAAGCACTAGCATTTTCTTTAAGAACAGAAAAAAATAAAATCAATTGGCTACGATACACGGTTCAATTACTCAGTAATAGGTAATAATTCTGTAACATGTATAATAATAATAATAATAATAATAATAATAATACACACTCTTTGTAACTTATAATTGGCGTGACTATGTTAATGAGTCATTAAGCAAAGACGACTTTTCTCTGAAAATGCAGACATCTCTACATCTGGCGCTAGTCGCCAATGCGCGCTTAGCAGGACAGCTGCGACGTTTAAAATCAGCATTATGCAGAGTAAACTCCCTGACGCTTCGAGAGGACGTGCAAAGGCCAACAGTTTCCAAACAGCAAGGGCAAAATTTTACACCATTTTAAATATTAAAGTAACTAAATAATAATAATAATAATAATAATAATATATCCGCCTTACGAAGGCGTTGTGCAGCATAATATGTGAGGTATTTACTCACACAGCTCAGTGACAGACACGCTGAGTAACTGACAGCAAGGAGAGTGTTCATTTCCCTGCAATGCAATGCTGCAACACTTTCGCGTCGTCATGTCTGCGACCCAAATTACGCGTACTATTTCCATCTCGAGCGCCACGCCCATCCAAGACGCACGTAACTGGCTACTAGTGTTATACTGCAGTTCCTTCTCCAGTTCAGCGCTTAATGTTATAATTTCCCGTTGAGTTCTGTGTACTCTGCTAACACTTGGCCTAAAAATGATCATTACCCTCTTCTGTCGTAGCACCTCACCGTTCCATTACAACAATTAGAGGTGCTGCCTTAAACTAGGCTGGAGTATTTCCCTGTTCCTCTATAACAAGTATGCATATGTCAACAGTTGGAATATGACTGCAACTGACGAAGCAGCCTTACAGTAAATTAAGTACTTTAGCCGTGAATAATACGATTAGGGTAGTACGGAAAGGTGGATAAGGGAAGTGAGACAAGTTTATGTTATTGTTAGGATGTATTCACTGCAGCTTTGAGAGACTGTGGGAAAATGCGACAACTTCCGGAAGGGTCGGTACGGGACAGGGTTCGAAATGCGAAGACCTATACCGTATTCCGTAGCTGATAGTCTGCACTGGAACCTAGAAGTAATAGCATGCGCACTGTGTAAATTTGTATGTCTGCTTTATTCAGGGCGCAAATCTGTCGCAAATACAAATCTACATGCCGTTACGTTTTGAGATATGAGGTTCTAAGGACGGTGAAAAGGGTCAGCACTATCCTTCGGAATTTTATACCGTGTAGTCTGGTAACATTTACAGAGTTTCACAGCAACCTAGTCTTTATCTCAAGTGTAGGATAACAAAGGTGGAGAGAGAGCAGGTGTTTCCGAAATGTCATAATGTTTCTATCAGACCATCTATCGTCACTACCCAGACGGAAATACAAGTATCTTCTATCGCTGCCGTTTCATCGCACTAGTATGTAGGCCTTAGGCCTTCCTATCACATTGCATCGTCCTGACTAGCAATACTAAATTTACCACAGTCGACGCGAATCTGCAATAAATAAAATCTAAGAAAGATTAACTGTATAATAGTAATAATTATTATTATTATTATTGCTTCCTCTTTGTATTCCATCGCATTGACAAACTAACTAACGAACTAACTAACGACGTGGATTAGAGTCCTTAAGAAAGTATGCATATATAAGTAGCAAAGAAATTCTCTGCATTTTAAAGAACAGGAAGATTTGTCACCGCGCTGCCAACAGCCTGCCACCTGTCCCTGTCCTGAGCCAGATCAATCCAGTCCAATCCTATTTCTTGAAGATACATTTTATGATTATCCTCCCACCCACGCCTAGGTTTCTTTTCCTCAGGTTTTCCCACCAAAACTCTAAGTGCACCACACGTGCAACAAGCCCCAACCATCTTATTCTTCTTAATTTTATCACTCGAATATTTGGTGTGGAGCAGAGAACATGAAGTTTCTCATTACGCAGTCTCCTCCAGTTCCCTGTTACCTCGTCATATTCACTATGCAGAAGGAAATTTCAAATGAAAATTTTATATTGCTCCAGACAATCATTTGCACCATAAGCCTAATTTTTATTATAAAATCTACATTTGGACTTAAACTTCTTATACAAGATCGATTAGATTCAACCAACGTAATGTAAGAAATTAAACTCATTCGACAACTCTCAAAACACATATGCATTGCCACATTTTATTAAAATCCGTTCAGTAATTTTTTAAGTTCTTGGTGATGGATTACGGTTAAGCACTAACTTCGTGTTCTTTCAGTAAGTAACCATAATAGAAATGAAGTTACGTATTTTCCGAGAATCTTTGACAAAAGTAAATAAACAGAAGCGAAATGTCGCAAATACTTTCGGTGTCTTAGCAGACAAAAGCGATGTAATGGCTAAGTCCAGTTTCCGAAAACTTAAGCAGTCCTTGTAGATTAGGGCCGTTTTCCCAATTTATTTTGACCACTTAAACCTTTTGTGCTTGAAACCTTTTTGACGTACCCCAAATAAAATTCTTACATGCAAAGCCAAAAAAATAAAGGACAAGGCTCATGTTTATTTGCCCAATGTATTTTGTACTAGAACTTCTCATACTAAAACTAATGAAAATTTCACGAAGCGGATTGAAATATTTATCTAAAGTCTTTAAAATGCTGAATACAATACTACTGCGAAGTGCTTCTAATGTGTGTTTATGAAATGTATTTATCGAGGATAATATGTAGCTCACTTTTCACTTGTTAAGTTGTGGTGCTTCCATTTCCTGAAGCCTCATTAAATGTTATTACCTGAACTATGCAAAGGAAGTTGAATTCTGTCCCTGTGTTACAGCACTTAGATTGTCAGAGCTGAACGTTGAAAATTAAGTTAATCGGAAACTTTAACGTGAACATTTAATGTGGCTTCAGAAGGTGGTCATTACACTGAAGTGCTGCTGGGAAATGTGGCGCATATCGCGCGAGGGACAATTCGACTATGAGCATAAGAAACCCTCTAATAGCTATTATATACACGTCTTATCGTTAGTGTAGAATATTAAACAAAGCAGCGTGGTAACAAAGGCAGGACTGGTGGGCTTGCACTTGATGTGAAATTAACATGTTTTTGGAGAAGTGATAGTAGTGTCTTTAACTACCTAAAGAAATATTAATCACTCATTTAATTTCCACATCTTAAAAAGGCACACTGCCCCCTTGTTAAGTAATTTATACACTTAGCATAAAAATCTCCGTTTTGTGATGTGTTTCCTCTAAATGTACCTACGAAATCAAGGCAGCTGCTGGCACTTACCTAGTGAGGCAATATGGAGAGCAGTGTTGCCCTTCTTTGTGGCCGCGTCAACGACAGCACCTCGTTTCAGCAGCTCAGTAACAACATTAACGTGTCCGTCTTTGGAAGCGAGATGCAGCGCGTTCAGTCCATTCTGAAATAGAGTTTCGAAGTCTCAATCAGACTCTGCAATATTTTTGGCTATAAGGCCGTCATCTCTGATCGACAGCACTGCATTCGAAGATTCCTGGCTACAAGGATTGAGAAATTTGAGGGGCAGGTTTTTGTAAGTTTGAAAGAAGGAAAATACCTTTATCGAAACTGCCTTGAGTTGCTTCCAGTTCTACGTTACAGTGGTTTGCCTGTTATCGTAATTACACCCACATTATTTCCTTATTTTAAAATTTTGAAGGTTGAAATTAGCCATATTTCGTACCAAAAAATAAAATGGTCTGTAAGCATTAGAAAGACAAGTCGGTGGATTCTGCAGAGGGACACAATTTATGTTCGTTTTAATAATCATGAGGTAGACCCAAATGCAATATGTGGACAACACACCGAATTTTGTGTGCTAAACCAGGAGGTACAGGAAGCCGGAAACGAAACGGAGTTACTAAGTAGGGAAGAAGTGCAGAAATTACTATTTAGGGTGTATGGACTATAAACACAATACTTTCTTTCAGCACGAAGGTAAGAAGCAGACAAAACGTAAGAACTGCAAAGAGGTCTTGCTTCGTCCTGTGAACCATTCCAGCCACAGAATGCATTGAAGTAGGCCTGCGGGAAAATAATATTATTTTACACACTGGCGTATGCACGTCATTTAAACACCGTGAAAGGCCTATAATATAATTCTTTATTAAAATATAAATTTTATTGCGTATATCGTGATGGTTCGGTATTTCCGACCTAAGCGTGTGAGTTTCTTGTAATAATCTTATATATAAAGATATTGTAGTGTAACTCAGTTGCTGCTCAAATTGAGTTCTATTAAATTACATAGGCATGCAGTAAAATGAATAAAATAAAAAAGCCTTTTAGATTTTAGCCCCATCCCGTGTATTCATGTTCCAAAGACTAAATCCCGTTTTGAAATCAGTTTAAAATATTTTAGGCAGCGTGACATCATATTTATCAATAGCTGGAGTCTTAGTAGAGCAGCTGGAGAGCGCATAAATAGACACAGTCCAAGTACTGTGATGTAACCAGCCGTAAATTGTTAGTGACAATACTGTTACGTGTACCGAGTTACCAGGGGCCTTTCGGAATGTGACGTGTTACCACTTTAATAATAGGATTTTAATTTATAAAGAATGAACAGAATTTGGCGTCTAATTTAAAAATGGAAGATTATATCAACATTATCACTTGGGTTGAACGTCAAAGTAACACTTATCACACTCACATTAAGTGCATACAAAATCTAGAATACTCTAAGGGAACTTGTAATTAGAGGTATTCTTTGAATCAATTTAATGTTACTGACGACAAAGCAGCTAATAAAAGAACTGGGCTCGAAGTATGTGTGTATGTGCGAGATTTAAGATTATCACAGGGATGACGCTGAAGATCAATTCTTCTCGAATGATAGGCAGTCTCTGCAGGCAATTGGTTGCTGATGTTTCGAATGAGCATTTTGTCTCCAGCTTCAGGGCTCAGCAGTCCTAAAGCTTCTCCCGACCCTGCAGATGAAAGCACTACGCTCCTGCAAGTCGCAGGTACATATTTACCAGTCGACACGGTGTAACATTCCAAGATGCTTGAATCTTAAATGCCTATTGAACGAAGCCCGGAAGAAGCTTTCGGATTTGTCTCTTCACTGTCACGTTCTTCCCAGATAATTACCGCGTGCCTGTCAGCGCGGTAAATTCTCCGACACAGAAGTGTCACGTTCAGCCGAAACAGTTCCTTGCAGGGGCAACAGTAGGCTTGCACCAACCTTAAAAATCACGGTTTTGTGTACTACAGTGGTAAAGTTGAAAATTTCCCCTGCATTTCATGAAGGCTTATGGGGTAGAGGCTGTATAAACCCCTAACTTTTGGCCTCGGCACTGTATGGACGTGAGTGGTTTAGCTTCACGCCACGACCGCTTTACTCTCGAGGAAACAGCCCGTGGTAATTATTAAATAGGCGGCTAGGTGAGCCCCAAAGGCGGTCAGGATTCTTTTAAAAGAAAAGACGAGTTTCCACACCTCCCGGAAAAAGAACCACAATTGCTTGGTTTCCCAGCCCGTAGTTAGTCACTATACTGACTAGGCTATCCGGTTCCTTATTAAAATGGTACATACGCTTTAACGCAAAATACAAGAGAGTAATGTCTGAAAAAATAATCAAGCGCTCTCAAAAAATTATCTTAAAGTTTTTTCGAAATTTAGAAGGCCCACAATATGGCCACACGGCATCAATGAGTCTGAATGTTGTTAGGAAGGTACGAAGTTCAGGCACCGTTGATGGAATGACTATATTTAACAAGTACTTCCTGATTATAACACTATTTAATCATAGAATCGTGGCTCCTTCTCCAAGAGTCCATATTCTCCTGGCTGTTCTGCGCCTTTCTTTCCTTGAGAATTTCCGACAAATATTATGTAACCAGTTCTCACTCTGCAATTCGTATTTTATGTTCTACCACCCCATATTTCTATTTCTTTCCCAGATGACTTCAATTTATCCTTTTAAGCCAGAAGGAGGGACTAGGTTTTACAACAACAAGCACAATTACAGTTTTATGGGGATTAGTGTTTGGATCCTTTTATAGAGAACGGAAAGATAAAAACCTTTAGGGCTCAAGTGTGCGCTACTAGACATTTCCGGAAACTAAACTGCCCTTAAGTGAACAACAAATATCCCTTTTTCTTAATGCCATTCATAGGTAGGTAGAATAAAGTGACATATTTCTACAGGATTTGCTGTACGCTTTATTGTGGTTCTGTCTTGTGTTTTGGTAGATACACAGCTTCTGCCTTTGCCTGTATACCAGCATACTTGATAATATCTGAATACTTCGGTGTCATTCCTTACCGAGTATTCACAATTATACTTACTGAATTGGACGTATTTATATCGATGTTGGACTTGAGGTGCTCCAGCACCTTGTCCAGATGCCCAGCCCTGGCAGCACGAAGGAACGCTGTGTTCCCGTCCGACTGCAACAAAGGAAAACAGCATGAAACTGCCGCTTCCGGCAAATAATTGCAACAAGCGAAACTGGATAGCACCAATTAACACCAGGACATAAAGAAATTATCGTCATTTTGTTACACAACACCACATATTTCCTTTATCACCTAACACTGCTACTGAAACTCAAAGGTCAAAATAATAGCCAGTTTGCTCCTGTATGTACAATTAAACCGACATTTTAGAGCATCAACCTTGACAAAGATCAAGACTTCACAGTCTAAAATTATACTAAACAGGGTTAGGACCACCATTGTAACCAAAGTTGTGTCATTTTGATAAAATTGACTCTAGTAAGGTCTGTTTCCACAAGATACAGTAGAATATGTTAATATTTACTAATGGGCAAAATAAATAAAATACAAAGAAAAAATTGGGCAGAATGTTTGAAGTAAAGCAATCACTTTGAAAACGTAGTTATAAATGGAAGGGTGATACTAAAATTTATCCGAAAGAAAGAGGTGGGAGAGTGTGGACTGGATACATCTGGCTCAGAATAGGAACCTGGTGGTGGCGGGGCGGCCTGCTATGAACACGATAATGAAAGTAGGGGTTAGGCAAGAGGGGGAGAATTGCTCTAGCGGCTGAACAGTAATTGGCTTCAGAAGAAGGCATATATTCCGCGTAACAATAAACAGGTAGCTTTTTAGCTGTAAAACAAAGGGCAGCTACTCACGAATGACCTTGTCTTTACGCGTCAGGTAGTTGGACAACACACGCGCTATAAGACCAGTTTCTGAAACGATTTTATTTAAACTCATGTACACTAAAGCAGGACGTCTCAAACCTCAGGCATAAAACTTCGGTACATTTAAACGCTTAGAAAAGAGAAAAGTATCTTCAGAAAATCCTTTGCCAAGCTGTTTGAGAACCTTGATTTTCTCTCAGCTTTGAAACCAACGGCAAAACGCAATGAATAGTAGAAAGTTAAGATTACAATATGCGAACTTACCGGTAGAGTGTTAAAAGCAAAGAAGCACACATTTCATCATTTCTTTCGCAGCATAAAATCAGTTTGAGTGGTTATTCACACTCTCCAGAATATAAAAGAAATCCATCAACTTACACGTGCACTTTGCATTTGCAACTGAACACACAAAAGACTCCTGTTTCTGTACACATCCTTAAATGCAATATGCGGGACACTGACCAAATAGCAATAATTAAGAAAATGCGCGATTATAAATTCCGAATTATGAAATTAAGAGTTCTGCAGGTTCCAGATAAGAATGTCTGACAAGAAGTCGACTATAGCTACATGTTGTCCGTCGTTTCCTCATTTCAGCCCGCTAAATTCTATGGTCAAAAATTAGAAAACTCCGAGACCGTATATTTTCATTTATTCCACAACTTTCCATAAAATTTGATGCTACATAAGGCACATGGATGGAAAATCATCCTTACATATATCAGGAATCAACCAATATAAACCAACCAATATCTCACCTTTCTGCAGCACAACCACATCCTAGAACAGCGCACGGCGAGTCTGCAAAATCACAGAACTTGAACTACCGTAAGAAAGCCTCACACTTAAAAGGCACAGATAAAAAGATGCTGGATATAACATCACAGAATTCGAATTTTTTGGTGAACAAAGCTCTGCTCATTCCTGTTATAAAATTCCCATGGGCACACAAGGATTCTTTTCACTACTTCCTTTCCTGCTCCCGCCATAGCGAAACAGAACACACATGTGAATGGTAAGCTGGTGAGTACGCAAAAAGTGGATTTCATTTGATCGAAGGCATGTTAAAGACTGGGCTTCATTTACAAAGCCACGTGTGGCAATAGCACGGCAGTATAGGCACTAGTCCGTCTCTCCTACGTTACACAGGTACAAAGTTTTTACGAGCTTCTTACTTCAGAGTTTCTGGTTCAAATGTCGTCCGGGACTACACGAACTTCCCTGCCCCCCCAGAAACGAATATTGTATGTTGTATAAGCGAGTCATGACTATGCATGTCAGTTATGATAATGGCCACTAACACGGAACTGCAACATCTGAATGAGTTTTGCTTCCGTTACCATACTACGCTTTGATCTGGTTATGAGGATGACATTCTTTATCTTCGAAAGAGAGAAAAAACCTGAAACACTCGTTGTTATGTACGAAAATATATCAGTCATTACTTGGAGTCTGCTGGCTGGTGTTAAGGTTTTAATGTGTTTATGACGAAAATACACGTAAGTGAATATTAGAATTATTGGTGCTTCCGTCGTTTATGTCGTCTGGCCAGTGTAAAGAGGACATAAAAAATTCAATCCTGTTCCTTAGAACACTTCATGCAAGCAGGTAAACACGAAACTATCAGCCACTCTGACTTGAAAGCAAGGACTCACTCTTCTAATAGTACCGGCGGTCTGCATGTTAAAATTGTGCCTAATTCGAGGAAAGCGTTTAAGCTACATAGGCTTCACGAACACATGAGTTCGCGTGTGCGACTGTAGGATTGCTCAGTTTCGGAGAAGAGCATGACGTTCAGAAAGCGAATACATATTTTTCCACAGAGACCAGGAAAGGTTTACAGAGCATCAGGGCGGGGTTCGTGTTGGGAAGGTAGTAACCAACAAAAACCAAGATACTTTGTCGAAGTCACCTTAAATGAACAGACTGAGCGCTCTAAAACGTAATTAAAATTCACTTCGCCATAATAATAAAAAATTTATTTTCACCACATTTTTGTGCGTAATAATGTAACTATTCTTGACGCTGTAAACACTGTAACACTTGGTAAGTTCAAAATGGCGGTCCATGCACACGCCACCATATATGATGTAGACTTCAAGACGACTTGTTTGCAGCATCAACCACGAACACGGACTACAAAGGCGCCGCCAATCGGGCGACTGGTATTGATTCCCAGGCGTCGCACGCAACCCGCACGCTCCGACTGTGCTGTCTACTTCAGGAATTTTCTGTTCACAGGCTCTTTAACGGCACTGTATCTACTGCAGGGTCTACAAAGAGCAACACGTGTTTGAATGATGCGTAAAAGTAGATTTGTCCGTGTGAACACTATAAATTCCCACGTGGAAGGGAGTTATACCATCACGCACGGTGATGGATGGATGTAGGTGAGTGGTTAATTTCACGCCACGGCCGCTTTGCTTCCGAGGAAAGGGCCCAAGGTACCCGTTTCATAGGGCCTGGTAAGGCTCAAGGTCTGGTGTAAATATGCTGAAGAGGAGAAAACTTCTCTCTGCTCGTAATCTAGACAAAATTCCTCTTTTATTCAGGCTCCATCTTAGTCAATACATAGACTAAGCTACCCCATTTCTCTCAGAATGATGGATCGGAAAGGCTCTAAGTTCCTCAACACATTCTTTCCAATCTACGAGTGGTGATTTCAGAGAATAAAAAGCCCTTAGCATTTTTGGTGAAGATGCACCCAATATAGAGTAAGGTTGAAAAAAGAAAAATCTGTTTCCATGCTTATAGATTGTTACGAGAACTTGTAGGGAGTGTAAAAAAATCTACGTTTTTCAACATCGGAAAAAGAAAAAGGTCGAAATTACGCTCCATGTTTGACCTTCTTTCACTTCCGCCCGTACTACCCGTTAAATATGAGATACGGAATCAAAGATACGGTTGAAACGCAGACTTTACGACATCTGTGCAAGATTTAAGGTTCTCACAGCCTTGTTTCTGAGGATTCAGATCTTCAGGGATAAGACATCATGTCGTTAGGTGAGTGATAGCCGACATTTCGAAGGAAATTACCGCCTTAATTTTTGTCCAGACGTCAAAGAAGAAGAAACTTGACCTCTTGACCATGGAATATGAAGACAATACATTCTTTCTAAAAGTTAGGAACCACTTAGCCTACGACACAGCTTCTAATACCAGAAGACATGAATTCTTTGTCAATTAATTTCGGAATTCCTCGTCACTTTAAACACTGGCAACTCTTGCGATCTCATGCTGGAGCGTCTGTACGCCAACAAGCACATTCCTGTTAGTTTCTGGAATCTATATCGGTACGACTTAAACATTAGGCTAGTAAACGAGACAATAAAAACTAACTCATCACAAGTAGAAAGGGATGTAACAAAAGGTGGGTCAATAATTATGACATCCTTTTAATGCACAGCCGCCATTGGTTTCAAAGTGCAAGCGGTAAAGTAACACTTGCTGAATATGAAAGGATGTGGTGCAATCAGCGAAAACTGTTCTAAGGTATATAAAAAATTTATTTCACTGATCAAGTGTGGATATTGTATAGCGTGTATTTGGGCTTAAGAACGAAGGTTGACAAGGATATAGATAGAGAGAATCGCAGGATATTGCGTGCAGCGACACCGTAAATTATGCAGATTATGCAACGCCAAGCTGTGTAATATGTTCAGAAGCGATGGGGCGAAAACATGAGGAAAAAGAGTAGTTGTATACTTTGAAACATATACTAATTTCAGCTACTTATTTGCGCTACACAAAATGTACAATTTTGCACAAGTTGAGTCTTCACAGCAGCGCTGATGGAGATTGAACTCTTGTTGGAAGTAAAGGACTGTCGATTGGTACATAACTCCCGTTGGTTAGAAAGGATGTGCCTTCCTCTTCAGTCCAAATCCATTCTTCTCACACGGCTTGACTCTGAAGGAGAACACGCTATGATTCTTCAAAATGTGGGTAAATATATATCATTCGACATGCATAACATCCCGGAAGACTTTTTTAATTGAGCTTACAGTATTTTATCGACAAGATTTGGAGCTGAAAACATATTAGAAACAAAACTGAGGAATTGTAGAATAATATTTCAGTCGCTAAAGAAAACCGTAAAGTACAGCCTTAATGTCGAAATTTAAAAAAAAAGTATTCGTCCGGCGCTAGTGCCGACATTCAGTACACAATATCCAGGCCTTCTTTCCAGATTTAAATGTGTTATTACGGCCAAAATATTACGAGCGATAAATCACTGCACTGTGATCTTACTTTAAAAAGATATATGCAAAGCTGGAGACAGACATAAAGGAGTCGTTGAGTGAAACGCTTCTTCCATACGTTATAAGAACGTAAAACGAAGGGAACATTTGGCACAGTCCGATATTAGATTCATATACATTCTACTAGAACCCATTGTTGGGTAACAGTTCACTCAGAAGAGTTTAACGCTAATGAACCCACACGATACAGACGGAGTATTTAGATACTTAAATACTCTAAAAAGTGCTCATATTTACTTATTTTTATGGTGTAGTTCATGAAATTTTCAGTGTCTTAGAATACATAGCCTTGATGGTAGGATGAATGGTGAATGATTTGGATCGAAATTGTTGTGACGTGAAGGACATAATGTCTTGCAATTAGCCTGCAGTACTGAAAAATACCACGAGAAACCTCATTCAGGCAATCCGCTCTCTCAGCCGAGACTATAACAGGGAGACTCCCGAAAGTAATTCTAAGGCTGTGCGGCTACATCAACCGGGTTGTGAAAATGTGTACCGAACAATGACCAGAGTTGATGACGGCTAAAATTAATTCAGTGTGTGCAGTTCCAGGGTTCCTGCGGATTTCTTCAATGTAACTGGTCCTTTCTTAATGATAATGTCTGTGTAACCTTAAACGTGGAAGGGGACTCAGGTCACGGAAAATGCCCTTCTATTAACGTCACTTTCATTTGCCCTGAAGTGGCAAAATTGCATAAAAATAAACATACGTACAACTAACACACATACCACAGGGTGCAACATTTCCATTATGTCTACCTTTTAACTCATTTGAGCCGTTTGGATGCATTACAAGTTTAATGCGACTACTTAATGATCAGTCAAAAAAAAAAAGAGAAAGCGGATTCTTGAAGAAGGCTTAACGACATAATGCGATGTTTCCGGTTAGATTTTAGGTTAAATGGAGCAGGAAGATGAAACAATTGTACACCCTTGTGGAGAAATGGCTTCATTATAGTCTTCATAAAAACATACCAACAGATTTTTTCTGGGTCAGGTGAATCTAGACTACACCATGAAGCACTTTTTAACATCTATCTTATCACGCCACCTATATCTGGGCCACATAAGTGGCCTTTCTTTCAAAGTAATCCGACTAAATTTTTCCTATTTTCTCACCCCTCTCTTGCTTATTGTAGGCTTGTGCACTGTTTACTTAATCGTCCTCCGCTTTATAGAAGCCAAAGCACTAGCAAAATTAAAAATCATTAATCACGTAATTACGCCCCTCCGTCACTTCCATGGAATATTCAGTGAAACTGCAGTAATATGATTTATGACTTCAGGCAGTATGAAACGCTATAAAACATGTATTTTGATTATGATTAACTACATCATTAGCATTTATTTATGTTGTCTATGTCTATATAGATTACATATTTAAACAGCAACTAATTTTGATAATTTATTTCTGATCTATTGAAATATTAACGAAGCCATGATTAAACTGATAGGATCTATGTATTCTACAGTTTTAATTCTGACAAAGACTAATGCCATAGAAGAACCCCTACAGCAGGATGATTGATCTAGATCAGGGATTTTCATAATTCTCCCTGGCGTAACAATAAGTGAAATTTAACAATTTCAAATTGCCACCAACTGTCTGTATTTAAATAACAGACAGAAACTGGAAAGACTGGCAGACAGCGGGGATTAGTTATATAATGTTGCCAGCAATTCTGAATATTATCAAATGTGCCTGGATTGCGTTTTATCTATTTTTTTACATTTTTATCCTTTTTAATAATTCGATGTTTTAGTAAGGCCGCGTAAAAATAGCTGGCATACCAGTAGCGGCACGCGTAACTCAGTTTGAGAAACCATGATCTAGCTCATTGTCACAAATGTGTTGTTTGTCTGTGTGTCTTCCTTACTTACAGTTTGTGTAAAAGCATTATTACTATGTCAAGTTAAATAGTCAAATGGTTGGATAATTACCAAAAACAGAGAAGAAACAAGGGATAGTGATCTGAGGTACGCCTTATTATTCATACACGTTCACGGAAAAAAGATTCTGTGGTTTGTTTAACGACTTTGTCAGGAATTCAGCCTGTATACCGCAAGACTGAGGAAAACAACAAAACCTCAGTATTTTCTGTATATGGAGCTTATTATTTTAGTTTATTCGTGCATCGACCTTACAGAAGCTTAACATGTACTGCAATACGAGGCCGCGTCGACCGGCAGTCTGTTACCGACCGTTTCAAGGCCTTCTTATTCGACTACTCTGACGATGCAGACAGCAAGACCCCTTGAACTGTCCCCAAAATGAAGGAAACCAGCTTCTCTTAACAGATCGATTAACTAATTTCTGTGTTATGTTTATCGACACCTTACAAACATCGACCACATAGTCTGTGCTTCTGGTTTACAGTTAAACTGTTCATGGCTGTTTGTCATATTATTACAGAATTATGTGACCTGCGAAGTGAAGGTAGTGTTTCCCTGTTCACTTCATGAAGACACATAAAGGGAGCACTGGTAACTAGATGGGGGGGGGGGGGGGGGGTTTAACATCAAACTCCGGACGCTCTACCCCCTGGGAAATAATGTCGTTACCCCCTGAACATGAGCTGAATCAGGCTCAGAACCAGCCTGCACGTTGTTCAGAAGAGAAAAACCTCTTGTTTCCAGTGGCAGTTCTGTTCGAAATAAAAATTCAGAAGTTTTTAAATATAGGAATGTCCTCCTAACTGACCTTTAGGAGATCCACAGCGTTCAAAATTCAATCCAACGTGTCATATTAACTTACAAATCTATGCAATTTTTAAGTGCGTTTTTGAACCCTCGTAAGAACGTCCGCTTTCGAAACCATATTTAATTACTGAAGTCATAACAAGATTTTTTTTGTGTGTATTGCCCCATTACATTGTGTATGGCCAAGGCTAACGCATAGAGACCTAAGTCCTTCTGTACAGGGAACACAAGTACACTCTGTTGCGGTATATAATGAATTCAAATCAATCATCATATCGTATCGTAACGTATCCTAGTCCTTACCTTTTCTACCTGCTCACAGCAGGTGTCGAGATTGTTTATTTGCACTTGGTCACACTCGTGCACACACTACAGTCGGTAGGACTCCTCTGGACGAGGGATCGGCCCGTCACAGAGCCCTCTACCTGACAACACAAACACTCACAAGAGACAAATATCCATGCCCCCGGTGGGATTCGAACCCACGATTCCAGCAAGCGCTCGGCCGCAGATCTACGCCTTAGAGCGCGTGGCCACTGGGATCGGCCAAACCAATCATGCACGCATAAATATAAAGCCGCAGACTATCCTTCCCTTTTGCCTCTTGTACGTACACGTAAAGGTAACAGGATACCATAGGTACGCAGTTTATGGACATGAATTTGAGGGATACTTGAGGGGTTATGGTAATTCGCAGAAGTTCTGTAGTAAAGTTTGCATCGGATCGCAGCACAACGAGGCGGAATATTTAAAAGACAGATGAAAAGTAAACACGGTTACAACATACATAAAAACATGACTACCAGGATTTGCATACCACTAATCAAGAGAAATAACGGTTGATGTTTCTGTAATACATTAGAAGCAGCCTTACTGAAATTAATAATCTGTGACACATCCGCCTATAACAAAATTAACACACGGTCTTTAATCTGACTACTTTATAGTACATGTTTATATCACGTTTGCAATGATAAGTTCGTCACACATTTGTTTTCTGTCTTTTACACAAATAAGTAAATGCCCTACACAACCCTATCTGAAGTTTTATCAAAATGCCACCATAAGACACAAACTTAAGACAGCTCAAAGCTACACAGACTACCACATTTTACTTCTTCATCCTAGCTAAATATCCAATTCTACCTCACACTTACAGATTTGAATGTAGGGTCTATTAACAAATGAACTTAGGCTAGTGGTCGCGTAGGTCGACCTGTCAGTTGTAGTAAATAGGCTTAAAATTGCTGCTAAAAATGTTATAATATTTTCAAGTCTATTAGTTCCTTATTAACAAACCCATTCTCTGCACTCTTGACAGACAAATAATTAAAAAGCAGACTGCACAAACAACAAATATTGACACCAAGTCTACGTTGGCCCCCTGATGTCCAAGGGACCAGACGTCTTCGAAGAGACGTAAAGTTTCATATCCTTCGTGAGAATTTCACGTACCTGGCCCGAGGTGGTCTCTGTGACCATGGTGTGACCTCAGGAGGGTGAAGAGAGAGAGAAGGGGAACCTGGAGACGACGTCCGAACTGTACGATACTGAAGACTACTCTGATATAATGGTGGCGCACCCAGTGGCACTGCGATCCGTTGCCAACGTTAAGGCCGTAAATATCCCTAAAGAACAGTCGCGAGAACTCGGCATGCTAAACCTGCACTTGCAGGAACTGAAGTTAACGTCCGGCATCACTATGTACATCTCTATTCTATATAGTTTCAATGTTCTTAAAACTTTGTCAACCTTGTGGAAAATATGTAGGTAGAATTATAAAAATACCCAGAATTCTGCTGTACATTATTTTAAAATTAGTCTACTTTTTATGTCCATAATAATCGATTTTCCTCCGAAATGTTACTGAAACATTCTAACGAACTCCATTGCACTTCCAGAACTTGTCTTCGCCTTGACAAGTATTCCTTATTCAATTCAGAGGTATCCAGTCTCAGTCGGTCCGAAGAGCTGCACCGATAAAAATAGCAATAAAAGAGAAAAGAAAACAGGAAAAAAACAGTATTATTCATATTTCACAAAACAATATCACATGAAGCCACGAATCGTATCTCATACTTTTCATTAAACTACTATTTACATAGGCCGAGCTCAGTGGCCGCGCGGTCTAAGGCGTGGGCGTTAGGCCGCGCGCTTGCTGGGATCGTGAGTTCGAATCCCACCGAAGGAATGAATGTTTGTCTCTTGTGAGTGTTTGTGTTGTCAGGTAGAGGTCTCTGCGACGGACTGATCACTCGTCCAGAGGAGTCCTACCGACTGTGGTGTGTCTAAGTGAGTGTGATCATGGGACCTCCAAAATGAGTAGGCCTAAGCCGACACGAGGGCTGTTGAGCCACAATCAACAACAATTATTTACATATGTATTCAAAAGAAATTCCCCACACTGAGGATTTTGTTAATAAATTAATGTTTACCTCCTTTGTTTAATTATATCTGATACAGACAAAAATCAGCCCATGAAATTTAAAAATTATATTCTATACATAACCTGAAAATGAGCTGTAAATTTGAATGTACATCTCCTTGTTTATAATATTCACTAAAGTGCTGAAATGACATCGTGCTTAAAGCATTAAAATAACACGAATTACTGTGCTGTCTCATGCTTAACGACAATATATATTCCATCCACAAAATGGTAACTTAGGTACATAATATGAAGTAAGTTCTTTACCAAGAAAGAAAATTCTCTGTGACATGAAAGTGGAAAGAGAAATATGACAGGATGCCTCAGTAAATTCACTGCTTTCGCTAGGTGACAGTACTAGTCAAATTTATTGTCTCCAACACAGCCAGTACCTCTCACCTAGACTTGTGTTATGCCAGATTAAATGAAAATTAATGTCACTGTTTAAAAAAAGACTTCATCATGGGAGCAAATTTGTAGTCTTTAATACAAAGTCGCATCCTTCGATCGGCAATATCACTTACTTGTTCAAGGCTCTGAATCCCTTACCATCATTATCGTAATAATCAGTTAAAGACCTTGACTATTCATGGCTACGTTCCGAGTAGGCTTACTCCTAATTTTCTAAGATTACAATTAGTCTTGGTCGATGAATTGAAGAACTCTGTGTATCCTCTACTTATTTATACATACTTTCTTTCTGTGATCTTGAACCTGATATGTGTGCTTTATCCTGTAAGTACTTTCAACCATCGTAACTTCAAGAATTTCTGTAAGTGAACCCTTGATATTTGTTAGGTTTTTATGTCTTTTTGTCTGAAATCTGATTTCTCTTCCACTTTCTCATACACAGGCCCCAGTTTTACAAAAACAGGCTGAAATGGAATTCTTTTTGTACTTCTTCAAAATGTTTCTTTCTTCTTTCCACTTGTCACTTACGACATTATTAGTTATTTTGAATTCTTCAGCATTCTGTGTAATACTCTCAACTTGTGGATAAATAACAAACGGTAACAAACGGTCAGTTACATAAGGCACGACCAGCAATATAAGAGGTGTATGTAGTAAAGTGATCAGCACGTAGTGTAACATAACGACCAGTAAGCAGTACGAAGAAAGATAAGTGCTATAGCGAAGGATAAGTAATATAAAAGAGAGACATTTTACACACTCGAAGGAAATGATAACGGCATCATCTTCAGTAAAATAAATCATAAAGTTACAAATAGCAACACCTGTGAAGAGCGGCATATCAAACAACAAGGATTTTTATTCGTGATAAAAACACTATATCCTATACACAAGAATATCGACAGCCTTTCTAAAATCTCTCTAAATATGCGTCCAGAAGACTCGTGCTCGTGTTCGTGCTACTTATACTCGCACTGGTTTTTGCAGCCCCTGTGCAGACCCTTCTTTCAGTGGTTTGAAACATCCGAAGTACAGTGCGCCTTGGCGGGCCTATTTTGAAGTATCGCCTTCGAACTAAATGGCACAAATCCCATCCCACGGGGGACCGCGGTGTTTGGGCTTGGGCTCGCGGATCGTCCACATTTACGGAAGCACACGTTAGGGAAGAGGAGTGTTCTGGATGCACCTTAAGAGAGGTGGGTTTACTGTAGGACAAAAATTACTCGTTCTTCTTAGGGAAGCGTCCAGTTCAAAATATTGCCTGGAAGTTAGCTACAAGTAGGGCAAATATCATGACAATAGGACTTATTTAAAATAAACAACTGACGGTTCTTGCCAGTTGCGTCTAGAATTACCCTTTACAATCATCCAATTATCTCTTCCGAATACATAAAGGCTATGCTGCATTCAGAGTTTTGAAATAGCTATGTATGAAAGAACATCCGACAGTGGTATGGCGGGTTTAAATAATTTACAACCCATAATAATATATAAAATATATTTCTGATTGAAAGTTCTTAATGTGTGAATGCGCTGTTAAATATAACTTCGACAGGTCATGCAACATCATTAAATGACCTACAAATAAATTATCAGCGCAGACCCTTTTAGAGCAGACGCACCAAAACGGAAGTCAACAAGAGCAGTAATTGTTTTCCTGCGCAGTTAGCAGCACTGCCTTGCACCAAAGGATCGGAAGGACTCGGCAGCGGTCGGGAGTGGTGGCCGCAGTATTGAACGGAGGCTTCCTCCACGGGTGATCAATACCGGCACCCGGGCGGTAAGGCAGGAACAGGTGAACATCATTATGGGTCAGGGATCGCCAGTGCGTCATTAAATATCAACACGCACAGGTATACCGCAGGCCCTGCCAGCCGCTGATCGAAATGTAAACATAATCCCCGTTCAGTGTTACCATGACATTTTATTTACCTCCAAATCGTAAAATAAAGTTTCCTACATGCCTAAAGTAACTACTGACATACCACTGTACAGATCTGTACTGAAGGTGGGTTTCAAAAGCCTTAATGTCTCTGGAAAAACATTAACTGCATTCAGTAACAAAATTTGGTCAGGAAAGATAGATTCTTGCAAAAGCGGATCATCACTGGCGCCTGGTGAGTGGTCGGATTGCGCTTCTTCAGCCCCAAAATGTTTCTGTCTGCAGTCAAAGGCTTTTGATGTGGTGCAAGTCATTCAGTTTATGTTCCAGTCCGTAGAATCTAGTGGTTTCATGTCGTCATAGCGATACAAACATTTGAAGCATTATGTAAAAGGAATCGATAAATGTTTCTAAAGTTTGAGTTTTTAATTTGAAGGTGTCTTAAAATATACTGTTCCAAGAGTTTCTGTCTTGGAGTTTATTTCCAGCCAGGAGAAACGTAGGCCTCACAGCGCAAGTAAAATGCCGGTATCCGCGTTTAAACGAAATCTGACTTCGTGTTCAAGAATCAGTTTATTTAACATGGCTGCTAATATTGGAATATCTTTCTTCTTTCTTTCTTACTCTGACAACTTCTACCTACTCATTGTAGGTGTAGAAGGTATTGTTATACCTAATCACACTCAATGACACACATATACACACGCACACGCACACTCGGTAAGACCCCCTCGACGAGAGATCAACCCGTCGCAGAGACCTCTACCTGCACAACACAGAACATTCACAAACGACAGAGAGCCATGCTCCCGGCAGGATTCGAACTCGCAATCCTAGCAAACGAGCGGCCGCAGACCTACGCCTTAGACCGCGCAGCCACTGGGATCGGCACATTGTAACATGTTATTTGCAAATGTCAAATGAATGGATACAGTACACCAGTAACATTCACAAACGTCCAGTGGAGTTACAAATAACTCTTTAGCTGTCTAAACCAACCCGTCGTTGACATTTAATGCTGCACGTATTAAAAGAATTCTAAGAAGAATAATAAATTTTTCTTAAAAAATTAACCAGCTTTCCACCATGTAGACTAGTCCATGAAACGCATAAACTCTGGAAAACCATTACTTTGAAAAGGCGCACAGTCTGAAAACCCCTGGTGTAGATGACACCATACTAATGTGGACTGACAAAATAATATCTTGAATTAGGAAGGAAGCAAGTGCAAATTTGCGAAAAAGTTACTTCGTAGAACGGAGTAGATGAGAATATCTAAATAATTCAACAAAATGTTTGATTGAATGGTCCAATGATTGATTTTTCCTAGTATATTTAAGAACACTTTCTCAACTGTGTAGGTTACAAAGCACCAAACATTAGCGCGATGGGTAAATGGTGCATTTGAAACAAGGTCGAAAGGAAAAAGTACTGACCTGCTTTAAGGCACAACCAAATAATTTGTTTGCATGCAATAAAGAAAAAGTCAGTCAGTTTGGCCGGTCTCCTGTCCTTTTGAATACGAAGTAAGGGTAATAGAAACTCGATTCCAGAAGCTGAGGAAACGCAGACATCACTCTGACCAGGTTCAATGAAGTTCGCACTCTGACAACTAATTCGTCTTAAGTCCCACAAATTTTCATTTCCTTCACTTCAGTAATCTATTTCCATCAGTTACGGCAATAACAATTTAAGCTTCCTTTCGTAATCTGCACATTTTTTCTACTAGACAAAATACAAGCTCCTTTTCCAACCACCGCAACATAAACCGGCTGAAGGAACAGCTAATACTTTCCAATCATATCTACGTTGATTGTGCTCTGTTATTTCTAAGTACGACAAAATTATTAACTACATATTTTTGTAAGATTCTACGAATTCAGCACAATCTAAAGTTTCTATACGTATTTTGAATAATACTGCTATATCAAGCAGTAATTTTTTTTCAAACGAAACACTAGTGCAATACAATCTATCAAGAGCCAATGTCCTGACCTATTTTTTTTTCCTAAAACCTGTGGGTTGAAAATACTTTATCAGCAGTTGATCTGTTACAATAATGTTTTCGCTGATGGTCATCAATAACATGCTTCACACAATATAAAGAGAAACAAGAGGAAAAATTCTACACTCGGATTCAGTGATGAATAGATCGTCTTAATTTAATTCTTCAGTAACTGGACTTTTCGTTTCAGTAACAAGGCTGTTGACGCATTCTGCCAGGTACAAATTTTTCTGTGTAATTAGCAGCCATCAAGGCAAACGACAGGTGCATAGCCATTACAACACACTGCAGCACACTTCAGCTAAACTGGAATTCAAGAGACATTCTGTTATCTTTGCATCTGCGAGAAACACAAAAGCAAGCCCGAAGCTTAGTCGAAGACTGAAATGCAGGAACTATGCTGTTAGTTCTGGAATTGAGGGCACAGAACACACTAACTTACCACACGATAAAAATTTAAGGGAAATTCTGTTAGTGCTGTTTCAGAGGGCACTATCCGTCCCCAGTAGCTTACCCCAGTATTAAAACTCGGGCCACATGCTGTTAGTTCTGAAGGGAGGATATAATCACAAAGCAGTAACTTACCCCAAGACTCGACAGTGAGGGAAATTTCTTCTTGAACATGACGAAATTTTCGTTCCTCCAGAAGATGTCAGCTGATCGTTCAATCGGTCGCTATATGAGACTGTGTGCCGTCTGGAACAGGCAGTGGATCCCCCTGTCATGTGACTACACACCTACCGGGATTCGAACCCAGGAAATGTGTTACATATTTACTGAAGCATTATAGTGTATTAAATAAACTGGGAATCAAACACGTTTTTACGAATATCAGCAACTTCCTACATGTCTGAGCATTGTCTGAACACACACGTCGTATCAGTACTTTCTTCTGAAGTGCGGCGCCTCTATGAAAATGTGCTACAATAAATGAAGCCGGATACCTTAGGGGAATGTGAAGCTAAGAACTGGAGGGACAAGGTTACTTGTCACTAGGAGCAAGAATTATTCCCTTTGCACCCTGCTCAAAGAAGCTCTGAGGATCACCTGTCTCCTACCCAACTGCAACTGTAAGCGGTTTCATTGAGAGTAAAGTGACCAAAATACAAAGGTAACTGCTAATCACCCTTTACTTCCAGGCCCGAGAATGCATGGAGGTTTACTTCCATGCCCTCTACACACCTTCGTAAATTGATGATTATATGCAGTGGTAAATTTACACTTGTTAGCACTACCTAATCCTAGTACTGGCCAGAGGCGATCAGCAGCAACTCATTTAACGTGCTATAATTTCCATTAGCAGCTACATTTTTTCCTGAGAGGGACTCATTCTTAAACGGGCGGTGACAATACCAGTTAGATTGTTTCATACCAGTTCACTTCAGTGAAGCAATACAGGCACTTCTAACGTGACATACACGTTAAAAATACGGGAGTTTCCCTCTCCTATTTTATTCAATGACATTACTAGCGTATGAGATTCGTGCAGTGCATTTGTAGGTCTACATCAGACAATAGAGTGACGGCTCTTGGGTAATAAACCATACGAGTGACGTCACCGTTGCATTATGCAGTAACTTCCAGCTCTGCTACTATTCCCCCTCTGACTGCGGTACTTCTGAGTCATAGCACCTCCATAACAGAGAAACGGGGGAGATCATCCAAGTGTAAAGGGTAGTAATAATATCTTGGAAACTTTAATAATTGGCAGAGCAGAAATTTAAACGAGCATATCTGACTGCATTTATAACACACATACATAAGTTCACAAGTCTAGTGTGAACTTATGTATGTGTGTACATATATTTATAAAAATACTCTGTACAATTAAAAGAAAGAAAAACCCCATCTGTGTTGTAATAAAAATTAAATTTAAAAAATTTCCGCAAAACAAAATATTATTATATGAATTCCAGTAAGGTACTTTAACTAAATCCACTGCCTATTAAAGTCCTCTCAGACCAGTCGATATTTACTTTGTTCTTATCACAACAAATTTCGTGCTGTTAAGTCTTGAAAGAACGCCACAATATATACAACATTACAGATTATTACCACGTCTGGATTGTGGCTTGGTGTGACTTTATAGGGGGTCGCCTTATTCTTCAGAATCCAAGTGAGAATATGAATTACATTGGCGGCATCACATGGATCTACAGAGGAAAACACGGATGATGTGGGAACAAGTGTAAATGAAGGGGAGATGGGGCACTCTTCGGAAGAGTAGCTGGTGGAAGTCGATGTACACTGTGGATATGCGAAAACTTCAATACTCTAAGGTGACCTTCTCTGAAATACATCAGTGAGTTTTCCATCTGCGCCACAATAAAATTTCGGATGTCAGTATTTTAGAAAGAATACCGATTTCCATGTAAACTGCTATGTGCAATACGGTTTTCTAGACACTGCTTACAGCCGTCTTATCGACAGTATTAACCCAGCGACAGCACTAAGATGGAAGAAACAGTAGCATTATTTGAAGACTTTTGCGATGTTGCGCTAAGTAACTGGGGTTGTAGTTCCCGGCGTTTCAAAGGATTGCACTGCTTCCTAAACACCAGAAACCACAGCTCTGGTAACACAGCCTAACATCGCATGAAACTTTAATCAACAGCAACGCCAGTGTAAGAACTTCAAACCTCGCAATATTAGCATAATACTTTCGATATTGTTAAAACTTTTATACTAAAAACTAAACTAAAAACGTTTTGTAAATTCAAAACTTCAGAAAAATGGAAAATAACAAGAATGAAACGGCGCAAGATAATTCCCTAGAATGATAATTAATGAAATATTTCAAATGGTGTAAATTTTGTTTGTGACGTTTTCAAATACGTATAGAAGTAGTAGTATTAATAGCACAAAACCCTCTGATCATCTAATCCTTCGGAGTCCTGAAATGCGCAATGCCCTAAGTGATTCGTTTCAACATGGGGCTCAATGGCATGAAAAAAAACAATTGAATCTGCTGCTGAACACGTAAGTCATTCTACTACACTGCAGGGTTTACATTTGTATAACGTTCCCGTGTGAGAAAGGAACTGAGTAGTGAATGAAACTAAAGGTGGGTAAACTGAACAAGATACGGTGCTACCCCTTGCCCAGTTCTTATTAATCATATATGTTTACGACTCTACTGGTGAGGTAAGGTCAGGGATAAAGACAGTGACGTGCTGAAGGTCTAATATCAAGTGACGCTGGAAGCAATCGCCAATCTTTGATCGATAAAGTTAATTGTATTTTGGCGCAAATAGTTAGGTAATCGCTACAAATAACTATGACCGTCAGCGCCACAAGACGACCAGTACCACAACCAAACATCTCCTTGATCCTTCTCTTGCAATAAAGTTACGTAAATATAGGACATTGCTATCCGAATTACGTCTGTGTTTGTAATTGTCCACTCGTTTTACTTAACATGGCGTAATCTACACATTCATCAGTGTGAGTTCCTGCCCTTTGTGATGCTATTTGGATTAGGTCTGGATTACAATACATAAGTCAATACGTCTGTTTTTGAGTGGACAGGCACATGATTTATCCCTGCTTCCCTTACAGCTGGATGAAATGTAGCCCATAACAACTAATGTCAAAACATAAGATAGAAATAGACGCCGTAACAAGTCACAAATCACACGGCCTTGTTAGCAATGTTCTTATGACTGTTTCATTTCGGATTTTGTATATTAGCACCAATTTTACACTTCTATGTCTCGCATGCTTAAGGTTTTGTTTCCAGATCAAGACGTCCCAAATTAGACAGACACAAATATGATTATGCGTATAAGAAAGAAACAGTGATGAACGTAACAGCTGAACCTGGTACCAGGTGCGCTTTAAAATAATAAAGGAAATTATTATGTTTTCAGAGTACATATATGCAACAAATGTATCACTAAAAAATTATTCTCTACACAGTACTGTAACACGCTCACTTGAAATACTGAATACATATTTCTGCCATCGGACATAAGGCGCCTTAAAAGACCCTCATTTCATAGATAAAGCCTTTCTACCCCTGGAAATGCTGAGGTATGATTTGTATTGAAATATTTCCTCTTACACAAAGGCAGTGATATTGAGAAATCCCCTGCTAGTTACACGAATATTTTCTTCGTACCGTATTCCATAATATTAAATTTCATTCTTAGGTGCATAAACATCGCAAAATTCAATACGGCAACTTTAAAAGTCAGAATTATTTATATAATAACATCATATTTACGTCAGATTTTATGCATTTACACAAAGACGAGAAGACTGCAATTGCTTCCAGCACTACAGAAGATCATCATAGGGCAGATGTGAGAATAGGACTATAGATCCTAATGGATTAGGATATATTCACCAGCACAAGATCAAAGCAGAACCAATAATGTGACATTTAGAGCGCCAACACAGAACATGAAAATATCACTAATATCACCAGCAATATCACCACAATGCACGCACATCACAACACGCCTTCCTCTCGGAGTTGTTCCACTAACTGAATTCAGTCCCGCATTTCACTATTAATAGCGTCTTATCCTGAATTCGGGCCAGCGGCCAATTTTAGCTGATCAGTGGCGGACGTGTACTTCGCGCTGAGGATCCAGACGAGAAACACAGTTCGTGCACCAGGTATTAAAGCATTCGTCGGGTGATGGTGAACTTACATATTTACAACGGTTTCAGTCTTACAAGATCACAGATGTTAAGACGGTGTGATTTACTCCGTAAATTAACAGATTCAGTACAAAAGTTTACTTGCCGCCAGGATCTTTCACACAGTGAAGAATGGCACATAACGTGAAAACTCTAACACATGACTATTTTCTATTGCTAATTTTTATTCTTACACTTACTCTGGGGGCACGCGGTGTCATTGGAATTTTTCATTGACATAATCCTTTCGGCCGCATTATGGCCCTGGGGTCGATTTAGCCTCTGATAGAAATGAGTATCAGGAATATTTCCTGGGGGATAAAGACGGCCGTAGTGCAGGGCTGACAACCTTAACACCTTCATGTGCCGATTGTCTTGAAATCTGGGAGCCTCAGCCTCCTGGAACCCTTACGGCCTGTACAGGCCTGTAGTGGGATTGCTTTACAATTACTTTAATCTAGAAGGGCACATATTGAAAATTACTCAGAATTTCTCGGGAGACTAGCAGCGTCAAAGTTGGGTCAAGAACCAGTGCTTCGGTGACACGCTTTTCACCCAGCATCAGGATCGATAGGAGGTAGGTGAAATGGGCACAGGACGGGTATCCGAAAAGCCTGTTTTGCACCAAAATGCTACGCGGATAATGGACCGAAAACTTTATGTCTTACAGGAAGTCTGCTTACGCGTTTTTAACAAGCACGACCCTCATTGCGTAAGTAGCAATACAATAATTTGTAAGTCACTGGCATTAGAGCAAAGTGCTTCAACCTACTACCGTATTGTTAGTATTCGTCATAGAAATATTCTACTATATGCAGCCTATTTTAACACAGCGCGCCGAGCACTCAATAGCGTTTAATTCGGGAAAGAATTGCAACAAACCCTAAAACTCTTATAGAAACTTCCCCAGGACATACTTCATTTCATAAAGTTATATTAACCAAGACCTGTTCAATATTCTTATTTTTCAAGCATTTGACACCTTTACATATACTGCAGATGACCGAAATCACACTAATTGCAAATAGCACAATATGTGTAGCTGACAGAGAACCTTACTGGGGAAAAGGAGAGGTATTTATTCGTAGACCTAAAATCATTATCTCGTTAAGACAATTTTGTGACAATGTCTGAAGACAGAAACTTATTTCCACAAAAGATACCAATTGTAATAATTATTTCTGCGCATTAGGGTTCAATTACCACATACAGTGTATCTGCGAACTGAAGTGCGTTTGGCCGCAAAAGGTCTAGACATAACATTATATTAACGGCTAAAAGCAGAGCGCGGCCCATCAATGTAGTCAAAGAAAACGTAACAATTTATTTACAAATATAAAAAGGCTGCTAAAACTGATGTATAGAATCTAAATACGGCCTCCATGCTTATACCAACAGAAATTATCTACGTACAAATAAATTTGTAACAACTTCCGAAAAATATCCTGAACAGATGTCACGCGCCTACATCATTAGATATAATATTTGCGTACGAAATAGTCTTTCGATACTAAGCCCATTCAACTGTATAGTCCTAACCACAAAATTGTATACTGTATACAATATTCCTATTCCGCACATGTCCAGACCGGGCCTCTTTAACATTATGGGCCCATTTTAGAGCTGCGCAGGAATATTCCACCCATTGTGTGCTACACAAAGAGAACTGTCTTGTATCTATGGGCATTCCTTGCAAGAGTGGTTGTACTATTCACATCTCAGGATTATTAATAGAAAAAAAATTCTTAGTAATACTTAAAATTGATTCACTTCGAAAGGTAAACCAAAATGAAGTAAACAGATAGTAAATGTAAGGTTGTGGAATAGTTCAAGCTAAGCAAAACGCTAGTGCAGTACGAGTACATAAAAATATCTGTCTGATGTTTAACTGCCAAGAGTCAGTGGCCATTGCTGACAGCGTGCATGGCGTTACGCATTCTTCACACTGTGTACGTAACATGAACACAAAACAGGGACAATGTCATGTCAGGCGGCTTGTAGTCGTCATTGTAATTGAGTGTACCTTGACCATCTCCAAACGCACTTGACATATTAGCACTGAATTTGGTAGCTTTTGGGAAGTTTGAATTATAATTTGTTGAACTAATTTGATGTCAATTCATACCACTTTATTAAAATTTATTATAATTTCCAATCGAATGTTCTTAATTTGTTTAGAAAGCGTATAAGGCAAAGTTTGTATGTGACATAAAACACGTGTTTTATTAAGATATGTAGCTTCCAAGGGAAAGGTTAATAGAAAAGAAGTACCGTAATATCTTTTTTTATCGTCTCTCGGAGCACACCAGTTTCGTTGCATAAAACACTAGCATCCGCCGGGATATCACGTGACAGCAGCGGTGCTGCGGGCAATAACAAAAGAGATCTGTATAAAGAAATATGAAGAAAAAACCTTATACGAAGTACTGCAACATAGCTCTTTTTGTAAGGAATATATCCGTAAAACCTGTTCGTTTTGGAGTAGTTACGAGAGTATAAGAACACGGAATTAATGCAGCCCTGAAAAATACTTTATTTCCAGTTTCATTTGTATAAAGGAGGAATTTAATAGACTATAGATAAAGAATGGGAAAATAATTATACTAAAACACATGGGAAGCAGAAATCCTGGTAAACAGAAAAGATGACGAAATAACCTGCCTCTAATATTTCGGCCTGAGTACTATTTTAGTAGACTAAGTAATTAAATTGATATTAATTTCTCGTATTGAACTTCTGGAAAGGTATGTATCACGGACTAAGGAAGCACGAAACGCGTAGGCCTATTGAATGTTCAGTTTAAGTTCTCAAGGAAAGGAGTTATGCGGGAGACCTGGACGTAGATGTGAACACATAGCTAATTTTAATGGTTTTCGTTGAATAGATTGCCAAGACTTGAAATGGATTAATTTGCTCAGAACAGAAACTAAAAAAGGTGCCTTGTGTACAGGACGGTAATAAACCTGAATATATTACAGCAGAGAATATGCTATCCCTATGAAAATTTGCCGGCTCTCAAACAATTACGTGGTTGGGATTAAATGGTAGTTTACTCGGTCAGGTGGTATGGACGGATGGATAGGTAGACAGACATGTGTTAATGCATGGCCGAAAGTGTAGTGTTAAATACATTCACAAACCCGCTTAAAAATTACACTCTTCTAGATTTGTGTGGATTTCTGGTGTGCTAAATACGCAGATAATCTTGTTGGATTTCAACACATCCCACAATCAGATTCCACTCAACTGCACGGAAGTCATGAGAAAGAAATCAAAATCACAAGGGAAGGCAGGCAACAGAATTTTATATGATTTAAATCATCTGATCTTCCAGGTGTATAATTTGACATTTATCCTTTTTGGAACTGCGGAGCTCCGAAATTAGGAAGCTGTTAAAGTAATATTTAGAGCAAGCAAGTCACAGTGTTCCCCTCTCTTCGTACATGACGTGAATGTGATGTAAGGGACATGAAGTAAATTTATGCCTTAAGTTATAAAAATTGAATCAAAACAATCAGTTTAAAAAATTTAAATAATCTACGCAATTTCAAAGCGTAACATACGGAATAAACAGGGCGGGTTTGAAAAATAAAAGATTTATATAGGTCTCATACAGAAACACACACACACACACACACACACACACACACACACACACACACACATACATGTGTACATAACTTTGAGTCAAAATATAAGCAATAACAAAGATCTGCCCCCATCGTGACATAGTCAGTCATGGTTTAATGGATGCCACAGCATTTGTCATTTGCTAAGGGTGTCAGTCACTGCAAACTGTAGTTTCCTACGGACCACCCGTAAAATTTACGTTTCTTTGGGACACATGTTTCTAGATTTACCCTTATTCAAGGTTGTGATGTATACTGTAAAGTGAACTTGAAACCACAAGCTCCCTCCTCGTGTTACACTTGCATTCACTTGGTTTGCAAGCGGTGCTGAATTACGATATAACTTTCCTAACGTCATTTGAACTGGGTCGTCATAAAATAAGTTTCCTTTCTGGAGGATTATACTGTAGCTCTCATTATTATTATTATTATTATTATTATTATTATTATTATTATTGTTGCATCATCTCAAGATATTTGTTAAAACGAAAATGCCGTGGACTGAATTGATCTGGCTCAGGAGAGGAACTAATTTCAAGGTCTTACGAAGACGGCAATGAAACTTCAGTTCCCATACCATGCGAGAAATTTCTTGACTAACTGAGGGATGTTTAGCTTCTCAAGAAGGAATCTGTTCCACGGAGTTAGATTACCTTATTTTTGCTGTGAAGCATTTTCGTGAATTAAATGAACTGAAACGAATTCTTATCATTGTGTATTTTAGAAGTGTCGCGAGTCCACGTTCTTGGGTATTAAGAACCAAGATTGGCTGGTTATAAACGCTTTTGACAATAGGTAACCACTGAGCATTGGTACAGTGATACTTGACAGAGAAAGCAAAGTAGTCGGAGAAAATTCTTCCCCAAGTCCTACCAACTACCGAATGAAATGTCGGCCGCCGGCATGAAAGCCAGCGAATAACATCTTGCAATGGGCACGGCATTCCCGTATAAAGCTAAGTGGCAGTGGAGTAACTTTACAACGTAGTTCACAGTCAAAGCTCTAATTAAATTTCAAACTTTAAAGAAAACCTCTCATTGTCAGACTCACTTTTTTCACAACTTCATTGCGTGAGGCAGTTTCAGAATATTCATACATATTCATGGACAGACTGAAGCAATTACGACGCGGTGAAACTCTTAGAAACGTGAACAGAATGACATCTCGAGGGACAATGTTTGCTGTAACATGAGCGGAAGGGGGTGATACAAGCCTACCGTGAGAGGGATTTCTAGGACAAGGGACACTGAATATTCATTATATTTTTTCTTCGTTCAAAATTACATGTTGGGCAAATACAGTCAGATTATTGTAACGCTCTATTTTAATTATGAATTTTATAATCTTAAATTAATGTTCATGCCATTTTACCTAACCTTATTTGTAAATTTTGGTTCTTGCACTTGTCATTTTATATCGAAAACCTTCATGATGCCCCAGCTGGACTAAAATATATTGGACATACAGTAAAATCTGCGTGTCAATAATCGGTTGGTTTTAATGAGAGATTAGTCTTAATATAATAAAAGTGTATGCAGAAATTCAACAATATTACGTAAGTATATATCTAGCAAAAAACAACAGTTTACATTGTGTCATCCAATGTAAAGCGTACAACGTAGTTGTAAGAAAGAATGTTATACGTAAGGCTTGAAAAAATGTGGTTATCACGTGTAAAGAAAAGTGAATGTCGATAATTTCCAAGAATCTGTCGACTTATTCATCAGTAAGTTGTCTTAGACGCTCTAATTCGTAAGCAAATATCGAGCAATAATCCTTTATTACACACTTCTTAGTTGACAGGGACACCGATCAGGCGCAAGGCCTCTATCCAAACACGACCTGGCACACGCATGACTTTGAGCGATAATCAAACCAGCCACCTTTGGGTACAGTAATCCAGGACCTTGTGCGGTTTTGGCGTAATCTGTGGTACCACCGCGACATTTGTTGGCAGGGACTGAAAAACAACACAGGAAACCTCACTCGGCCTATGTCTTGTGATTCGAACCAGGAAAGTCCTGAACACGAAGCAGGAATTCTGACTGCTCAAAAGTGATTTTGGTTCTTATGCTTTCTTGATGACAATGCAGCTACTGTTACCCGCCACTGATTTACCCAGCCTGTCAAAATCCGAAAGGCCTACTTTAACCCCGGTACGTGTACAGTACAGTGACGCTGTAGGATACCATTCCTCACAAAATTCTGGGCCCCAGAACACACTACCCTGTTTACTTTACATTGTATAATACCAGCCCCTCATCTCGGCGACAAATATGACAATATGTCAGACTGCCTGACTATGCCGAATTAGCTATGTCAGGCAGTGCCAGAACCAGATCGAATCTGTACACAGTTAGCGGTCAGGCAGTGCCAGAACCAGATCGAGTCTGTACACAGTTAGCGGTCAGGCAGTGCCAGAACCAGATCGAGTCTGTACACAGTTAGCGGTCGACAAGTCAAAAATGTGAGGGGTGATTCACTGCTCTTATGGTGGCAGCAATCGAAGTTGTAGGGTACTGATTCGAGAGACCACTTTCGCATAACACTAAACATTAGTGCTTTAAACTTACTGGGGCATGGCAAGAAGTGTCTCAGTGTGAATCATGAATGCCCTTCATATTTCCCTCCAACAGAACGTACCAAGAAGTCTGTGGTGACAAAAACTAATTTATTAGACGGGGACGCAAACATTTTACCCCACACCACAAGGCTTATCAAGTGTTTACTTTGCGACACACAAATTTCGTTTAATTTAAACCGGAACAGTGAAGAGATCAGTAACTATCTCAGGGGAATCTGCACATTCCAAAGTGTACACAGCCAAGTAAACGACATTAAGTCATTTCTACCATTACTTCTACTTAGAAGATATTAGTAGAAAAGTAGGGAATGAGCCTTTGAGGCTACCTCTGATACAGAATTTTACCAAACGTTTGGAAATGTATTCTTGTTAGAAGGAATGCAGAATAATAATATTTCTGCATAATGACCTTTTTGATCGACAGTTTTTCAAAGATATAGAATTTGCTTATAGGCTTACATGTCGGCTTTAAATTGTCAGCAGATTAAGTTATTTATTAAAGACATTGTATTTGGTAAGAATTTTCTTTATAGTTCTAACTTTAAATTTTGAAATCGTGAAAGAAAAGAACAAAATCAAATTCACGAATGTGCAAGACTGATACTCCCTTATCCGAAGTTCGTTATTGACAAACCTTTCCCACGATAAAATGAAATCCCTGTAACACGTCGAAGATTTCTTTTCGAAGCCGGAAATAGACCTCTAAACGTAACCAAGAGAAGTAACGCCTTATTAAGTACCTTACGTTCAGAAACCGACCTATAATTGCGTAGTTATTATTCTCAGTAAGGACATTTGCATTCACGTCTTTGCAGACCTGCTTTGGTTGTTAAATTCTGGCCTACACTTCAGAGATATCCGCAAGGCAGCCTAACTTCCTTCATTTAACTATTCAGAGCACTAATAAAACGCTGCGAAGGTACTAACACAGCCTTCATGATGTAAAATCTCCACCTGCATGTCTATGTGCAAATAGTTTTGTTAGAAAATTCTTTTCAGATCTGTACACTTTATATATATCGCTCATGGCGGGAGATCTTATTGTAAATTTTTTTGTAAAATTACGATATAAAATCACACAATAATAAATAACCGCTGATCCATATTGCTCTAGCCACAATATATCTTCTGGAGTTTACGAGAACAACAGGATTCTGACATCTGATTCAGCTGTAATTTTAGTTAGTCTACAGTCTGTCCTGCTGCTGTACGAGTGAGTGTGTTATGATTAAAAAATAATCTGTAAATACTTTTAGAATTATAAATAATGCCACAACAACGACAATCTGAAAGACTTAGCAGCTTGTATGTAATACGGCTCACCCAAATCAATGGCTTATTCATCGTCATATTGCCATATATCTGACGTCTATTTGTGAGATTCACATCCAACCGTTTTACTGTAATGCTTTTAGGTTGACAAATTCGCTATTATTAGGGTACCCTGCTGGAGTATTTTTATAGGGATTTACTTTGTTATGTGAATTTTATTTATATTGTTTGCAGATTCAGTGCCTTATAATTAGGTTACAATACTGATTCCAGATTCAGTGCCTTATAATTAGGTTACAATATTGATTCCATCAGTCTGCTCAGCGCAGCTCTGTAGTTCAATGAAGGCTTCCTAAGAAATACGCTGATACTTCTGTAATGGCGAATTTAAATGTTATCACATTCTTGAAGAAGGTATAAAATGCCAGGGAGAACAGTAGCTAACTCACTTTAATTATACGATACACTGCATTGGCACCACCACTAGCAAATTGTGTTTAAAAATCTCTCTCTAGGCAAGCGATTCGATAATCAGAACCTAAATACATACTTGAATTTATAGTTTTCGGAAAAAGTAACAAAACTTAATTTGAATCAGCTGGATATTTAATTACGACAAGCTTTGGAGTGCTCGATTACATCTTCCTCGCGTTTCGTATTGACGTGAATTGGTCTGGGTATATGCCAAGGTTTTTTTGAAAGAAAATGGGCCGGCAGCAAAAAGTATGTGATACACTGGCCTACGCTATTAAGTGTCGAATCTAAAAAAGTGGCACACGAAGGTATGAACGTAACGGCACATACATGTATCGACGTTCCGTGACATAACCCTTTCTGTAACAACGGCTTGCACGTAGTCCCTTCACGGACACATGGAAAATGGTGCAATGCAGGCAAAGTCATGTATCCTCAATCACGGTTATAAACAAGAAAGGATGTAAAGTCACATGTGTCTCTATTAATGACTTGTGATCACGTGATGTATTGGAGTGTTGGCACGCGATGAAATAACAGTGTGCCAATAACGCCCGTAAAATTGAGACTTCTGGGCAAAGACATAAACATTACCTCACAGAAGGAGGGGTGGAAAATGTAAGCAGAATTAGAGGCTTTTACTTTCGTATATACTGAAGCTCGTTTCAACTCATAGAAGCAGTATTATACTTGTGTATTTTACCAGCATAATACCGTACAAATTTTAAGCGGCTGAGAAAAGTCTCAATGTTTTTGATAGAAAGTAAACGTTCGACCGTCAAATTCCTGGGAAAAACTACCATAATAAAAATGTAATATTGAGGTATTTATACGTTTCACGAAAAAACTCAGAAATCCGGGACAGAGGAAACAAACTTTCCAGTTGTTCGATCGATACGAGACATGATTTCTTGCGTTGGAAGACGACATAAGCTAAAACTCTTTGTAAATGAAGCGATCAAGAGGATATCTGAAACCAAAATTCATGTTGAAAAAGCGTAATTTGGGTACCTTTATTATTACATAACGACGAAATTCACGATCCATAAAAATCACCTAATTTTGTAAGGAAAATAAAATAACGGAGAATATGAAGAGCTGCTAATGTCTTCAGAATGGAATATAGGTAATTCGTATAGAATTGTGGTGGGAAAATGAACTGGAAAACTTTCGCTTGCAAGACCTTGCAGCAAGCGGAAACTGACAAGAGCAATCTTAGAGAAATAGTTTGTAAGGATCTGAGAGGAAAAGTGGCTTAGGCTTTAGTATTGTCCTTGTTAAACCTTCTCGTTACGCCACCAGACCCTGGTACTTGGATACAGTTTAACGGATATAAATTGGAATTGCACTGAAAAAAATGCGAATAGACAAGAGTTTAATTATCATTAAGTTAAGGAAATGTTTATATTCCTTCAGATTTCAAACATTAACGACTAAGATATACATAAAACAATATATATTTTCGGTTAACTTATACATACGAAGAGAAACTCTCTTAACCTGAGAGTAGAAGGTTAGTGGTTAGTACTACGTATTAACGAAATTATGTTGGGGAGACTGAAGGGCGTAGTGTACGTAGATACATGAAATTATATTAATAAAGCTTTGTTATGTATACAGCCCACCTGGAATAATTAGGTTAGTGCAAAAATTAGGATAAGATATGCTGATCATGTAAGTACTTGGGATATGGGTGCATCAATACGTACATAATTCCATTTGTTAAAATTCTAAGATAGTGGCACTGGAACTTCCAAGAATGTAGCCTAACAGAAAAATAGCATTCATAAAACTTTTTCATAAACTTTGGATTCGTAACGCTCAGAGAACGAGTGGTTAATGATGCTTAGAGTAATAAGTGCTGTTTATTCTGAAAAGTTTACGGAACACATACTAGTAAATAAATTCGGTAAGTAAAAGGCAAAAATGCTACATGGGGGTAAAACTGGATGTACACAAATAACTTAGGGGATTAAGAACTGCTTGAATCGACGCAGGAAAATGTTAAATGACGGGATATTTTAGCAACAGCGCGGGACCCGGTGAGGGTTAGAACACGGAATTCATTAAACAGACGAGCAACTGTCGACATTTCAAGGAACTCCATTTACTTGCCACTTGGCTGCTTTATGAGTTCACTGACATCTAGACTTCTCGTTATTCTTTGACGTATAGCGGTAATAAAAAGAAAGGAGTCTCGCATTTCTCCGTTTGTGAAAGGCACAAAAATACACTCGGCAGCACAGCAAAGAGTCACAGCGTCACTCCGCGCTTAGATGGACCAAATTCTGCAGCATCCGAACGCAACACGAATGAAAAACAGTAGTTCTGTGCATCCGATTACTTGCGGTTATTTTTATCCTATTCAACGCGCATTTTTCCCGCTACTTTTTGTTTTTTTAGTGACATTATAATGACTCTTGCCCCCCCCCTCCTCTCCCTCCGCCCCGACCCTTCTTGTGTAGAGGAAAAGTTAGTGGAGCGGGTAGGTTCGTCATTATCTGCAGAAAACTACGGAGCGGCAAAATGTCAGAGTTCAAATCGACGTCAAATACTCACGCTTTTCACTCCTGTCAGGTTTCAAAGACTTAAATATTTCCTGACTTACATACAGTCTGTCATGAGTAAAGCTACGAATTCTTATCCAGAACACAGCCAAATGATAGCGAGGATTCAAATCCGTCACGGTCATACTTAGCATTATTCAAAGTCATGTAATTCTACAAAGTTTCAGGAAAACTGGACAAGGAAGCGGAGACAAAAGGGACACGCACTATAAGCCCTCTCTTCCTTACAAAATAAGGCTGGGAACAAACATGCATAAAGGAGTAAAAGTAAAGGTATTCTTTTTTAAATTATGTGATTCAGACTCGAACACTACAAGAGTAACAGTAGGACAAGAAAAACTAGATCATACGAAAGACGGAGGAACAATTGCGACGTAACAGTGGAAACTTTAATTGGAATGAGGTCAGTAAAGCTGTCCATTGCAGATAACGGTCATGGTAAAGAGGACGATGTGGATTCAACATTATATTTACAACAGTAAAGGGTAAAGCAATCCCTGTACAGGGCTGGACAGGCCCTGAGGATTCCAAGAGCCTGAGGCTCCCAGATTTCAAGACAGTTGGCTCATGAAGGTGGTAAAGTTGGCAGCCCTACGCATCGGACGCCTCCATCCCGCAGGAAATATCCCTGGTACTCATTTCTATTAGAGGCTGAGTCGACCCCACAGCCATAGTACGACCGGAAGGATCACGTCAATGAAAAATGACACCATAGAGAATCGAACCCGCTACCTTTCGGTTTGTAGCGCAGTGCCACTTACAACAGTGGAAGGTGGACTAAAGTTATGGGAACATTAGTTAATACTAATTAAATGCAGGTTGATGGCAATGCTACTAATTCCTTGGCCCCTACGCTGGGGAGACAAGAGGTTTCCATGGACAAAATCCTTAGAAGTTAGCTTGTAAGTTCTACACTTGTGACACGGAGAAGAAACAAGTATCGGAGTGGCATATTCAGTATGGTGAATATGTTGCAGGCTGGAAGACCGATGAATCGTCGTTCGATTCCTGGCAGGGGCTAAATAATCTGCTCTCCTCCAGAGCGTCCCGACCAGTGGGTCTCACCCAATATTTTAGCCAACGGGTAAAGAAAGGCGCTTTCTCCGGAAGTAAAATGGCCCGGGCTTAAAGCCGACCACTGATACCCAACTACGGCCGAGGTTAAGAAATGGTGGAGCTACACCACCAGTTTCTCATGCCCCTTCATGACACGCACGTCAGCTTAACCTAATCCTGATGGTGGTGAGTAGCGATGGCAAGAAACTAAGAATACAAAAATACAAAAACATGACACGACATACAACATGCAACTGTTTAAATATAGCACCCAGTAAGGACGACTGAAATGCTTATGAATGAATTCTGAAATCCAAAAAGGAGGTAGGTGACACCCCATCATATTACTATCGATTGAGCGCAGAGAGCAAAAGCTTGGTGCCACCTCTTGAACAGAACACGAACTACGTTGTCTGGGAAATAAAAAACCAGGAATGTTTTCACGTTTTCACTCCTTGTGTCGCTCAAATGACAGTTTTCTAAGGTGTTTTGGAACAAACGTACTATAGCACGCGGTGTAATGACCCAGAAGGCTATAATCTGAATAAAGTAGATAGTTGGGACAACATAATTTTAAGAGGGTAGGGTGAATTGTAGGTAGTTTTGTTCATTTCTAACAGCATGTTGTAAGTAATTTGAATATTACAGAGGACTAAAGTGGCCAGCAGTGGACTGAAAACCCGTCTTGCGATTGCAGGCTTAGTAGTGCAATGAGTGCAACTTCTGTATGGAACCCAGTTTTGAGAATTACGTCTGTCATCGTCAAGCCCGGAAAGTTTCTGGTGACATTCCTAAAGGCGTCAAATACCTGATTCAGATAACCTGCTTTGTCGGAGGAAATCCACTACCTCATTTATCTAACGAGTGACAGTAACCTCTCCCGGGAACGCAAAGTTGAGCCGTACGTTCTGGTAGTTAGATCTGCGCTCTTCTGGGATATTACGCGGCGTCGTCAAGTTTTCTGCTGGTTGCTGGGAAGGAAATGCTTAAGCCTTTATTTAATTCCCCTATAACAATAAGAGAAATAGCTTCTACATTTAGAACACTAAAATTCTTAATTGAGTGCCTGGTCAGAAATTAAGCTCCTATAGCACACCAAGGTTGTAAATCCATGCCGAATGCTCACACCTAAAGCACACTTTTGTCAAGGGGTCTTCAAGAAAGTACTGTCTGTCTGCCACATATTTTACATGGCAGTTATTTAAACAGTCACAAAACAAAATTAAGACCACAGTTAGTTACAAGAAGGTTAGAAGTTCTGGTGTAGATTTTGAATACATCCACTGCTGACCTTGGCCGTATATCAAAACATCCGCAACATATCCACCGTTCCCAGTTACATTTCTACAGAGTGATGGTTGAGAGAGCACGGCAAAATACAATCACAGAGGTCAACGTCAGAGAAGTATTGTCCCAACCTACACCAAGTCAAAGATTGTAGCGGTTCAGAGTTACTGGATGGTAGAAATGAGTGTTTAAGATGTCCAAAACGGTACTAGGATTGTGCGGCCCTGTTCCTACTTGTTGAAAAAAACTTCATTCACATCATCAGAGAATAAGGTTTTCTTCCGAAAGTGTTCCATGTTGTTTAGACTTTTTATTCCCCTCTGGCAATACTGGACCCACAGTATAAGCAGCACACAGGTACAAAAAATTTCACGTCTAGATAGACAAAGCAAACATCTCCCTGCAGATTAAATTACCTGTGCTGCATATTCCAGTGTTTTTTAACCACTTGGTTTAACATTTTTCCTTCACTTCAAATCGTTAGCACACATAATTTTTCTTGTGACAATGTGAACCATTTCACCTCTAATAAAATTTCTTATGCATGTCTCCCCTATGGATTGACCATAAATTATTCCCCAGGCGTAACAATTGACTAACCCTTCCCTTTCTCGAATTTGCATACCAATTTCTATTGATACATTAGAAGAATAGCATTACCAAAGTGCATTTCAATCTTCATTTATGTGTAAAATATTTTCAAATTTCTGACTGGACGAAACAACTAACTGTAACTCATCTTTACACGTTCGGAAGAACATTTCTCCCCAGCGGAGAAAACAACTGAATATTATCTCGTTCGCAAAGGAAACTAGAACGCACATCGAGTCGCTGATTTCAAGATTAGTTTGTTAACAACAACTAAATGTGACGCAGACGTGCTTTAAAAGTAATACGTTCCCTTCTGCGGAATATGTACTTAACACTCTCATGGTACCTATGCATTTTAATGGAGATATTTTAAAAATAATTACATCTGGTTTTCAAGTAACAACATATTTAACTGGGTAAACTGCTCTCGTGTATCTGGGTTACTGTCAAATAAGCCATAAGATTAGATTACACCGAGGGACAGAAAGGCTGAATGATGTAGAGACGCAAGCCAGCACGCTCATTGAATTGTAAATCACGGGTTTAAAACAAAAGATCAAAGAAAAAGAAAGCGGTTTCCTAACTAAGCAATCTGCGTGAAAACCGGGAAAAGGAATATAACAGAAACATCAAGTTGTAACGAATACAAAACGGCCCTAATTGAAGGAATATTTATAACATCGTGGTAATTGTAAATTTGTCGAGTTAATTCGAAAGTGCACTTGTTTATTGCATCGTGCTTTGTAAAGTGTTCCATGATTCTCCAACCAGCTACCCCTTGGGGCTCCTTCTTCACTGAGCCGCCGATATCTTTCCAGGTACTCGCTAAGCTACCTGTTGCCATGGAACTTGGTTGTACGACACATCACCAGAGCAGCCCATATAGGTTCTTCCCACATCACCAGATCAGCCCATATAGGCTCTTCCCACATCACCAGATCAGCCCATATAGGCTCTTCCCACATCACCAGAGCAGCCCATATAGGCTCTTCCCACATCACCAGAGCAGCCCACATAGGCTCTTCCCACAACTATATTCAGTCCAGCTGACAGTTCTAATTCCATGGAGCGAAGTCCTTCTAAGGAAGCTAACAGTCTTTCAGCTAGTCAAGGATTTCCCCAAGCTTTACAGAACCCGAAAGTTCATTACCGTGTACATAACAGCCTACAATTTCTCCCTATTCTGAGCCACATAGATCCATTCCACCTACTCCCATACCGTTTTCTGATCAATTTTAATATTATCCCAGTCCATTATGAAAGTTCAGTGTTAATACTCTGAAATTTATGAATATGGTGTATTATCGATATGAAAGGCCATTTCGACTTTATAACTTAAATATATGTTTTACAGACTGACTCTGCCTCATTCCTCAAATAAAACACAAATGAAGCAGAAGCATTATAAAACACCCGTATCTTAGTTTTTACAAAGAATAATGTTCACATACACATGCCTTTTGTGCTGGTGGCTATGTCACACCTCTTCCTATTTTATTTACTGTGGGAGTATATAACCTTATTAGAAATTTTATTAGACTTTCTTGAGGTGATTATTGCAAATAATTAATAAAGATTAATATAAAGGTGTTTTCAAAACTTTTATTATATTTACAGTTCAATGTCTTAGTTACTGCTATGCATAGTTTATAAAAATATCCACAATACATGAACAAAGGACATCAGGACACTTTACGTGACAACGTTTTGTCAATTTTTATGGAAACTTATTATAAATTAGAAGCAGCAATGAATAAAATATTGATATATGAATAAACAAAATAAGACGTGTTACTAGCAACTTTACACATATTCTTATTCTTTAAGTAATTTTAATAAGCAACTAAAACGACATTAATATAGTTTCTAATAAAGATTATACACTTCTACACCAAATAAAGTACGTACAGAAGTAGAACCAAACACACGTATATAAATATTACTGTTTTACCATGTGACCTGCACATATTTTATAATACCTTGTTAATGTTTCATACAGTGCAACGCCTTGGAAGTGACACATGCAGCCTATGAAACTGCCTCCTTGAAGAGTACCCATTTAAATCGAAGCATGTAAGCATGGGATTAAAAGATGTTCAAATCAGTGTGTGTGCCTTGATTTTGTTGTTATTTGTCAGATTTTTGTATTTACTGTGCTGCAAATCTGTTTTGAAATATGTTGATAAAAATTGTAAAATATTTTGAAGTTCTTTTATTTTGTGGTGTTGTACAATTATAATATGCATTACTAAATTCCTTCATTTGTGGTACTTCACTCTATAAACTTAGAATATGCCCCAAAATGTTCATGCATTCGTTAAAGACATGGTAGTTATTATTCAGATACTTACAATGTTGGGGCTGAGGGATTCACTCATTTTGACGACAGGAACAACAATATTAAAATAACAACAACAGATTATTCCCTGATGAGCGATATCACACAGTTTTGTTCAACCCTGTTCATTAATATCACATGATTATCACCACACTGCACCTGAAACATTTCGCACTTCACTTACATACGAAAGGGTAGAAGGGTGGTTCCTATACAGGTGTAACCAAATTTGAATAGTGTCTGTCTACAACACAAAAGAACAGCTATTAAATTTCTATAATAAAAGTTATTCTTGTGATGGTTACATAGCCTGCAAATGACAGACGCTGCAATCGTAGGAAAGCAAAGTACCTCGTGTACAAAAATAAAGAGAAATCTACATTACAATAGAGTGGCAAACGCAGATTTACATAGGTCTGATTTAACTATATTATGATCGGAAGACATCGAAGTAGGCATAAGAGTCAAAACTAATTTTTGAGATTGAATTTTTAAAGTTTATGAGTTGAATTTCTAGTGTCAAAGGGCATGATCTTGCAATCATGTGTTTTTTTAGATTTATATGTAAAAATGGTCGTCACTGTAAACTGACACGTTCATCAAAGAGAAGGCTCAGCACCACCCGATTAGCTGTAATATATCCAAAATGAACTGTGGACCAGTTTGGTGAAACCCTTTCTGAGACCATTTTAACCCACACAAATTTCTAAATTTCCAAGCATTTTAGCATTTTCGACACCTCATAACTTCCTTGACACCTTTCTCAAGACGATATTTTCTGATATGTCTGAAAAAAGATATTATAAATATTCCTGCAGCCAAAGTTTCGAAATTTTTGGAGACACTTGCTATTAGAGCGACGGGTCGGCGCCACCACCTGGCCGACCCCCCGCCATGTGCAGAAATTAGCAAAGTCGTCCTCGCAAAGATACAAGTGACCACGACGAAGCACTGAACTGCAATGCGACATTCAACATCCAGCGTTCAACCTTTATATCGCCGGGACAGACACGCGAGGCCACACCTCTTGCTGCTCCTATTGGCTAGACACGCCTGCCTCATTTCACAGTACTGCAGGATCAATTCACCTTGGTGCAAGGTCATCGTCAAAAAATGGGTGACAGGGGGTAATATATAAGCTTCAGTTGCATTTTTGTAACTTTTCAGATGTTACCAAATTATCTGGGCAATTTTATGCTCTACATGGGAATCCCCTTACTGCGGGATTAAAAAATTGGGTTAATCCCGACTTCCCAATTTGATTAAACTTGGCGGGCTTCAATATCAAAAATGCAGAAAAACAGAAGACCAAAGCAGGAAATTGGTTGTCTCATCTAACGTAATACATTGCGATAATAGACGGGAGATACACAGCAGTCGTACTGTGGGACAGCATTCTTAATCAAGGATATCTCCATAGTTCAAACTGAAGGACATATGCCTGGAATATGAAGACACGTTTACATGTCAATTTCTTTCGATAATAAGTTTGATCTATGAATTATAACTCGGGTTGGTTTATGCCTTTTAAGAGCTTCCACGATTGACAAGACAGAGAAGAAAACAGAGCTGAATTTAAGGATTTCTTTTGAGGGCTTCTCCTTCCGTATCTTAAAGATGTGGCAGCTTTCTAATTTGTTTCAACTTAACGTTTTCCTAGAACACGTTTGTTTCAAATGGAGCTACATGAAAGCTCCATTATTTGTGTATCCTAACAATACCATACATAGCTCATTTCTTAATAAAGACAGTTGTCGTTTATTTTGTGTCCTGCTCAGTACGTTGTCTAACTGTGGAATCAAATGTAGAGTCAGAGCCCGAAAGATACGGTAGAGTCTGAATACAGAGTATATACACACTATTTGATACATCGTTATTGCAAGAGATGAAGGAGCCGCAAGCTAACACGAAAACTCTGTTTTTTAAAATCTATATCTTTAAATCATACTAAATAAATGAAAGAATAAAGAAGGTATGCGACAATTAAGTGCTTCGAAAATACGAAACGTTTATGGGAAAGGTATTTCTGTCTAAATTCTTCAACAGTAACTTTATGATCCATTTTAATATTACCCTCTCTTCTACTAGCACATCTCCATCACTTAGATTTTCAGATCAGAATCATGTGTACATTTTTCATATTTCCCATGCCTTCTACATGTCCTGTCCATTTCAACTTTTTGATTTAATAATCTTCGTAATCTCTGATAAAGAATAACTATTACGAAAATCAGTTCAAAACTTGTTAACATACTGTCCACTTTGCAATCTCAAACACAAGCACGGACGCCTCTAAGCACATAGGAATAATCACACACACACCTACGTACATATATACTTATAACATTTGTGTTTATATTTGCCTTGCATACAAACATTATTATGTACTTGTGTAGTTTTAGATAAGTTGAATATTTTCAGGGAAGGGTCTACTCAAGTTAAATAGTTGCTGTAGGATTGGAATTTTATCTCCAACGTGTTAAAAAGAATATACATGTGTGTATATATATATGTACTTAGCGGGTAAGTCGCTTGTGAAACCGGAAAGGATGGCGACAAGAATGTTAAAATATATGTTAAGTGAAATAAATTGTTTATATGTCAACGAGATTGAAAGCGATCCGGTGTGGATTTAATGGCGGGCTTCAGTGTTTTCACTATTCAGGTTTCTAGCTCCATTATTGGTAGACAATTCAGTTAGTTTCCTCCATATCTATCTCGCAGACTGGATTCATGACAGCGCAAATAAATACAATGGCTTACAATTTCTGCCGGATTATTATGAGTTCTTCAGTAAAGTGACTGTTCAGTAGCGTTTCTGTGCATCTCGCAGATAATGGAAATAATATTCAATTTATACTTCAACTGACTGATACGGTTACCAATCCCCTTCGCTCCCATTCCCTATCACACGAAAATCCAAGCACTGGAGCGAACATTTACGCTAAAGTAAGACCTAAGGATGCAGGAGCATGCAGTAAAATTATGACTGAATAATGTGGCGAAGAGCGTGCAATCATGCATGTCTCAGGCCGTATTTTAAGCTGCAGCCTTCCCCTTTAGGACGCAAAACTTCAACTTAGCACTTAAAATATTTTTCATATACATAAAAAGACTGAAAGCCTTTCCGTTCTTAGAAAGGTTCATCACAGGGTGCAGCAAAAAGTTGTCCTCTGGACACTACGAAGGCATGTGACGAAGTATAGGTGTACCCCCAATAATTCTTAACCTAGGCACTAAACGGGTGTACGCAGTCCGCTCTGCGGCCCAGCCGCTTTGCCCCCGCAGCAAGCGCATCCTTTACCTTTTGAATAGGAGGCTGGGTGTGATTCAGAACCAGCCTGGACTCTCTGAAGACAAAATAAGCGCCTTGCCGCTGTCGGGAATCCAAACAAGACTCGTCGGACGTTTGGCCCATCGCGTAGTCATTATACCGACTAGGCTGCAACGCCCCGTTATAGCGTAGCTACCATAAATATGCCGGCTATAATACCCATTACACACAGAAATGAGCATCCTTATTAAAGGACTCCGTTGTGTATTTTTTTAAATACCATCCTTTCAGTTAACTAAATGGACGGCATATAACTACGAAAACAACAGTCACGATGGTTAATTTCCCAAGTAAAATCCTAACCTACGTCCTTCCGAAAACATAGCTACAACTCGTACCACTAGCTACATCCCATCATCTTCGTGACAACTGTCATACAATTTAAGACGAAAACTGACCTGCGACTTAAAATCATGCCATAAAAACCTACAGGCCCATGTAAGGCCCCACGCTTTCTAGATTTTCTAACTCGTTGGCAGGGGTTGGTTAGCTTCCTCTGCTACTCATAGGATAGAAAAGGTTTTGGGACCTACAGCCGTTCTTGACACGATGTCAAAATAACCCCTGGTATGCTAGAAATAGAAACTCAGTCACAAAAACTGGAGTTAAAATACATCAATGATTAGTATAATATTTATCATAAATAGAAACAGCACTAAGTTTGCCAAGTTTGGTAGTTAAGGCCTGTTATCTGCGAATTCCGAGATCAGTATCGTCTTTAGTTTCACTACAGTAATACTGCCCGCAAGTCACGATTAGGCGCAGGTTGCCCACAAAGCGTTGACCTCCTTTTAAAAAATTACGTTCACTGACGTGATATGCGGATCCTATAGAAGAACGGTCTGACATTATCACGTCGTAAATGAGTGGGCAGTAAATCGTTTATTACTTTGTTTCGCTCACAATGACTCTGATCCAGTTTATAATTAGGAAATCGACTTGTTTGCTTATGGTTATATTACATAGATTCAGCGTAATGACTCATTGGGGAAAAGGCAGACGGATTTCAAAACTGCGCATATGCTTCAGATAGGCTATAATGAAGAGCTGAAGGACGTAAGTTGACCTACATTTTTTTTAAAGATTCGGTTCGTACCGTAGAGTAAACACTTTCCGACTCCGTTATAAAAACGAATCAGCTAATGCAGTATATTTTGAAATCTACAAAAGACATAAAAGCACACTGTGTGCAGAAAGCAGAATTGTTTAATGTTAAGGCTTTGCAGCTGAGCTCTAAAGGGTTAAGCCCTTTTAGAAATCTAATTCACAATAAACAGGCAGGCATATCCCACTGAAATTGATGGTGTTTTATTTAAAAATGTTATATAATTCACCACGTATATAAGTGACAAATACTTCACCAATCCTCAAATATTCAGGATTTCAAATACTAAACAACCCTTATCTTTGTCCCATTAATTTCTTGGTTATTAAATGACTTTTTACTCGAAATGTGTTTGCAATGAAATTTGTTGAGATGATAATCGCGTACTGTAAAATTAAAAAGAAAAAACCAAGCCGTTTCAACACATGGAGCAGCGCATATATTTACTTGGAGATACTGAGGTTAGGGTCAATGAGAAACACTCAGGTCTTCAATGGCCTGGTAGGTAGTGCATTCCACCCTACACAAGCCATTCGTGCTGCCATTTTTGGTAACCTGTTCAGCTGCTTTAAACTCTGTCCTCTACAAACAGCCGCTGCTTTCTGTAATGACATTTTATTAGACGACAATATAGAAGTTTATAATAATCAGACTGGGTCCCACCTACGACACTTTAAATTTACATCCATATAATCCTTCAGAACATGAAGTTTAACTCAGATGTAAATACTGCTACTCATGTTCAAACAACAGGGGGGAAGCTAAACTAGCTCCAAGGAAAAAAGAACATAGCAGACAAATATTAAACTGGTCAAGAATTCACCTCCTTTCAGACACAAAGGCCCCATCATCGCCCTGTTGACATAAAGTGGCCACCGTCCATTATCCTAAACCAATTCGATGTATTTCACTTTTTATAACAGATCTGATTTACGTTGCTTTTCTAGTTAGGTTGTAGTTAGGCTGTAGCTAGGCTGTAGTTAGGCTGTAGTTAGGCTGTAGTTAGGCTGTAGCTAGGCTGTAGTTAGGCTGTAGTTAGGCTGTAGGTACCCCTAGGGTTCTCAAGTTATTATTCTATTGAACTGCAATACGTACAAGTTTCTACACAAATGTTCATTTTCTGTCTGGACAACACGTGCGGCCAACATCATTCTTCTTGATTTAATTACACTACTAACATTACTTGAGCAGTACAAACCGTAACGGTATGTATTTTGTAACTTTTACGGCTGCTAGCCACTTACACAAAGTTCAAACAATATGCTTATCACTTAGTTCTCAAGAACCCTCAATATATATACTTTCTTAGAACAGAAAGCAATTTTTTACCAATAGTAACAACCGGTTAATCATCGTTTATCCACCTATCAAATGGTTTCGATATTATTGTCCCTACCCGCAATTCAGGCTGTGTTCATTCCTTTAATACTATTAACCTAACTAATACTTGAAAGTAATCTTGCATATTAAACTCACAAAGTGCTCGTTTGCATGTATTGAGTCGCAAGCTTCAATTTTTTTCGGGAAATCATCAACCTGCTCTTAGCAATGAAAGTTTCGTAAATAACGGTGCGCCGTACTAGCGCGGCAACTTCTCCGACAGAGTAGTGAAACGGGATGGCGAAAGTAACAGGCGTTGTCACTTGACATTCGTATGTGAGGCAGATAATTTTGTCCAGCGGTTTTGCGTATAGAAATATCATTTTACTTAATACCTTCATGTGCACTTCCGATAACATAGATTTAATAAGCACTAACCGTTACATTACAAATGTATCCTATCCAAAACCTATTCTCACTTAGCCAACTTGTATACATCCAAAAGAATCTCTCCAGAACACAAAACTGTGAGACAATACAAAACACTATATAACAGGGAATGCATGCATCACTGAAAGTAGAGGCAAGATGCGTACTCAATGTGCACTAACCTGATTCTGACGTAAATTAATTACAATCCTAATATATTATTTTACTTCACGCTTGTACCATTTCAAAATTAAAATTTTAAGAATTTAGAAAGACTCACTCTAGACTCTTAAGAAAACTGCATGTTTCAAATGCAACAAGACCTACTCACGACTTTATCATACACCCATTATGATTATGACCCACATTTAACTAAAAGCCCATGTCACTCTAATGTTAATGCATCGTCTTCCTCTTAATGGTGTTGCTAAAGTGAATTTCAATATTAATCTTTTAAAGCCTAGCGGTAACTTTACATACCACCAGGTTTAACATTAAAAAATTCTACGTGGTGCCCACATTGCGTTTATGTGTTTTGTACGGGTCTCAGAACAAACAGCAACTTTTGCCGTATAAAGCATTAAGAGACTGGTTTTTACAACCGAGGAGGAGAGTGTTTACAGCGCGGTACGCCCAGAGTCCCTATATAAAACAGATACGCGTCGTCTTTAAAGGGTTAACAACTTACTATTCACTTTAACGTCTCGAAATACAGTGCGGTGACCCTGAAAATAATTCGATTTTATTGCAGCAATTCGGGCATACAAAATTCTATTCTTAAATGAAAACTGCTTTGCAATGTTTATGAAATATTAGTTGTATGTTATTTATGACTTAACTTGAAATTAAAAGCTATTGGTTCGGTTTATAATAACACTGTGTAAAAGTCATAGACTGCAGGACACTTGGATTGGTTCTTGAAACAAAGCAGCCTAAGATATACAATTATAAACCTTCTAAAGGAGAAAATACTGTGGCCTGTAAGTAGGCAGTAGCTTAGCGAAGCGACAGCCAAATGTCTTATTTCCATCTGCTGTGGGGTGGTTTCTTTTAAGGCTAGGTAGTTCGCGCATGTTACATGTTGTGCAATATCGAACGTGCCTCTTACAAAATAAGAATTCCAAAAGGGAGCGTTCATTAACATACTTCAATAGAAACAATAGTTGAAAATGTAGTAAAAATGGGAAGCAAAATGTGTTTTGTTGGAGAAACATTTTGCTAAATCAAGAATAGTACATGGTGAACAGCGATCAACCTTTCTTCATTAGAATCAAGACAGCAGAAAAAGTGATGTGATGTAGTTATTTATAAGGAGAGACACACTTATCGACGTACAGCTTCTTCATTATCTACCTGTGACGAGTACTAATAAAGTAAAAGTAGATTCCGAGCCACTATATTTTAATAAACAATAATTAGAGCGTTATATTTCGACTAAAAAGGTTTCCCAAGATTTCGCCTTATAGTATCTCTTTCTTACCGTTTCAAGCCGAACCTAACAAGAGATTTTCGCAAAAACTTTCAACGCTCTTCTTGCTTTCTCAATTTGTCGCTTATTTCAATATATCTTAGCCCACAACGTCTGCCGTCGTAGTTTTTAACCAACCTCAATTACAAACATTATATCACGACGCTTTAACAAATCGAATAGGAGGACTCTACCTCGTAGTTAATACTAAGATGACAGTCTACAGGAGATTGCTAATGTTGTAGACACATTAATCGTTACCATTTGCAGTAGCATCATTTTTACAAAATACATATTACTCTTGTAAACTCTTGGTAAACCTGGAATGTGTTACTAACGACAGTTCATCTAAAAATACAATCTACACTTTACCGAAGTGCTTAAAATATTAAGCATTAAGTACGTTATATAAATACTTGATTTTAGTTTGATTTTAGTTAATATAGAACCTGGTGTGCTGGGTTAGTTTTATAGAAGGCCCACCGTAAAAGGAATCTACGCGTTGCATTTTAATACAATTGTGACTGAAAACGACGTAATTGAGTCGAAATATATAGCACTAAAATTGTTAATCAATAGTAAGATATAGTTGCTCACACAAGTATGTATACGTATATACATACGTATACACATGTATTAGGTCTTATAGAGCAGCGGACTTCCATCGCATCTAGCTTTGTATTTTTCGCTACATTATTTAAATGAACTAGCATACAATGACAGCACAATCAGAATGGCAACAATTTAGCCAATCTGGACAACCGCAGAGCCTGTCAGATGCTGCAGCAACAATGCTAATCATGACAGCATGGAGACTGCGGAATTTTGCTATTGATTTATGTGGTGCCCGGCCCGCCATCATCTGCAGACTTGGTCAACTATTTCAGGTGCCGCAGTGTGTTTATTGCTACTCTAACCGCAACATTCATCACCGACGCCAGGTACCTGTATACTCCTGTCTCATTGCATGACACATTGTTTTGTTACAAAACAATGTTTAATTTAGCTTGAATGAATGAAAAAATAGTTGTAAAAATCATATTTTATTTGAGGAAGAATAATAGAAATCTTGGGCTGTATTGTTATGGTGGTGGAAGAGAGAGAACTAAGCACAGAAATATAGTGTTACAGTCCACTACGGAATAAAAGGGGAAATTGTCAGATTAATATCTCACTCCTGTAATTAGCATAACGTCAGAACATAACCGGTACAGCACCATCGGTGATAAATGCAAATTATACATCCGAACTACTTCCAAATTTCCTCAGCCCAAACCTGATAATAACCACAAAATGTCGAAAGCATGACACAATAATTAAAGAAAATATTGGCTGGAATAGGGAAGAGGAAGATATGTTACATCTAATTGTACGAAATATGTTGCAATAAATGTATTTAAATAAACGTAAACATTAAGGAGAAGAGAAAAGATAAAATCTTACAATGCTATTAACCTAGAGAATACAGGAGTCCAAAACAACAGATTTTAGAACCGCAGGTACGATACGTGCGTGGGTAAAACCTAAACCACTGCGGTTTGATGGAAGAACAGATATTGAAGGAGAGGGCTGGACTGATTTGCAGTAGATCTATGAAATCAAAGGACTCAGTAAGTTGACACCACAAGAAAAATAAAAAACGTATTTTGATTCAAACATTAATTACGGAACTTAATACTAATTACAATTATTGCTGATTTACTACAAATATTTAATTTCGTATTGAATGTGGTCCACTAGAGCACTAAATTCTGAGTAACAAAAATGTATTTTTGAATAACTAAAAATCAGGGATTGTCCGGCACAAAATTCACAGCGAAGTATTATTTCGCTTACTTTATTCCGCGTTTAACGGGGAAGCATTTTACCGTTAATTTCATGCTCTTGTTAAACGCAATCGTACGGGCACCTCCATTATGAAAAAAGGCTATGTATCTCTAGATTTCATTCCTGTCACTGCCAGAAATTAGCTTCGTCCAGCTCCATAAATCTAACTTCCACACAGCACGTATCATTGTCAGAAGATAAAGTAGTCTCTTCGGATGAATTCATCGAAACCCGGAAAAATTATCTGACTTTTCATAGGGTGAAGAATAAGTTTTAACTGGATCGTGTTAGAGTTGCAAGAAGTGACACAGCTTAAATTCATATCGATACAAAGAAAAGATTAGAATTTTAATATTGGAGATTTATAGTTTTAATTTAGAAAATACTTGGACCGAAAATCTCAACGCAGTGTACAGCAGTACAAATGGACATAGATATTTTTAAAAATAATTGAAATATAAAGCCACTTCGCAATATCTGCGCTACCGAATACAGCAACGTTCATAAAGTTATGAAAAGTGTTAGGGGATGGGGTAGCGACGCTGGTAACTTTCTCAATTAGTGAAATGGGAAAAATGAAGAATGGACTAACTTGCCTATATATTGGATCTGAATTTCCCCTTGGCAATTGCTCGCTCATGAATTACACAGTATTGTACTGGTCCAAGCAAGACGACCTCACCCCTTAGAATCTCCGGGAATATTCATTAGAACTCAAGAACAACTCTGTCCTGTTTCAAAATTGGTCTCCAGTGAGGTGGTATACCGTTACCACTCTTGCAGTTTTTGCAGCGGTGTAACATGCGCCCGTTCTGCTGGGATATGACGCCAAATCAATGGCTAACATATACCCGACGTTTTGAGAAACGTAATAGTCGCACTTGTAAGGGTCGAAAAGTCCAAGAAGAACACTTTTAACCTTGAAGATGAGGCTATAACATTGTCTCCACTCGAGTACCAGTTACCCTGTTACGCGGCGTCATACGCTATCCCAGCGGAAGGGATACCTCAGCTACACTTTTCTCAACTCAGTGAATCAACGGGCTCTTTTAAGTCTAGAGGGTTCGTAAAGAACTCTCTGTGCGGGGTTCCTCTCATCCTAGCAGCGATTCTACAATGGGTTTTCTCAGTGTGTGAGAAGAATTTAAAAACATAAAAATGAAGTAAATTAACTGGAACTCGAAACAGTGTTTGTAACAGAAAAATTAGCAACGTTTCTGACTCTTCCTTCCTATAATGAATATCATTTATGTTTACACTTTTACGTTCTTACTAATGTTACCGAAACTCAGAGCATGACGTACGGAACAAAGTGAATACCCTTTATCTCTAAAGCCTTAGTGTAAATGTATATTTTCATCTACTCGTAAGTCTGCCTCTCAGATGATCTCTTCCTCTACGAATTCGTAAGCGATATTTTGTAAATATATTTTGCTTCCTCCATGCATATCTTTTGCATCGATCATGGAAATAAAAATCAGCAACACAATTCTGTCTCAGTGCTCCGAGGAGCAACTGCAATAACCTTGTCATCTGCTGTATTTCCTTAGATATTTCCATTTTACAAACATTCACTTTTTGGTAAAGGAGAAGGTAAAGCTGTCCATGTGCAAGCCATGAAAACCTATGGGGGAGAAGAGGTACAGCTTCTCTTATTCTCATCTTGCGCACTAGATGGAGGCGAGTGGTCAGCCTCAGACCTCGGCCTCCTTACACCCAGGGAAAACCCTCCTCTGCTTATTCAGTAGCAGTGTGAGTTGGCGCCAGAGCCGGTCTGAACCTTTTGGAGAAATTCTGTAACTGGCATTGACTGGATAATTTTGGAGACATGTTCTCGCATTTGTTGTCAGAAAATAAACAGTTTTCGGATATATTAAACGTAAGTGACCCAATATTCCTTAAACAACGAGTCGCACCTTATTAACACACAAACATTTCCCACGTGCCCGAGAAAACACATAGTTTTTTCCGTGTTATCCATCAGCAACCCTATGAAATTATTATGGGAGTGCTACTACCGTTTTGTTTCGAGCAATGTAGCGGCAGGTGTCGAGGGGTGGGTTCGGGGGCAGCAGCATCATTATACAATGAAATGAAAATCCGCCGATAATGTATGTATGTAGCTTTGGCATATGCATAAACTTTCTCGCAGCAGTTGACACGAGTTACGACGGCGACATTCTGGAATAAGTCCATTATAATCTAAAGGGTGAAGTACAATTTTATGTCTAAAAAGTACGCATAAAAAGTTTTCGTTCAGGCATTAAATGTGAAGAGATCTATCTACAAAACTGATATATAATAACAGGATAATATTAATATGGGTACTGCGAAAATATGAATTGGACTGAAATACTTCAGATTGGAATTTTCTGATGAAACCGACAAACCGTCAATGTACATGAGGACATTGCATTTTTGGAGAAGAGAATAAGCATAATTTGGGTCGGACAACATAATAGTGTAAACTAATCAACTATTTTTTCATCAAGAAAAATGAAGACAGGATCAGGGGAAGCGTTAAAACCAGTGCTGTATGGGTTAGGAAAATTTCCTATGTCAGTCGTCATGACCCTTCCTCGACAAGAAGGAAAGAGCGTTGTGTCGATGGCTGGAAAGTGACACACAGCAAGGGTTCTTACAGGCGCTCTGGTGAGTCAGAAGTTCATGTGCTTATACACCCATTACGCAGTCTGGGAGTAAGAACGACAGCTTCAATGCCAACAAAGGGCGGTTTGTAAACTTCAAGTGGGGATGAGCTTGCACGACATGGAGAGAATGGGAGACTGAGCTTCTGCTGATCAAGCGGCTGGCAGTAAGTACGTAGAGCATTTCAAGGCGATAATCGATGGGGAAGACCAATTACCACAACAAGATTTCAACTCTGACGACACAAGCCAGTTTTGGAAGAAAATGTAACACGTACATTTATACCCAAGAATGACAAGCATTCTCCAGGGTTTTAAAGTCTTTTCTGTGGTAGCGTTTCTGGAGGTTTATGATACGACCTATCTAATAAATGCCACAACAGTCTTCGTATTTATTAATAATTAATTTAAGCATTATCATATTATTTGTATCTTCCGTTACCGTAACACTATTTTCCCCATAAAATCTTAACTTCACATACCATGATCTTAATTTTCGCGCGACTATTCAAGGGAGCAACCCCGGCCAATGCTGACACTTTGCTGTATTCTACGTGCAAGCAGATTTACCTCACTTATCCTACGTAAATTCATATCTCGTCTTACGTGACAGCTTTTGAATTGCGATTAGGCTGTTCACTTTTGTTTTGCATCGGTTATAACAAAAACAATTTCATACCTGTCAGTTGTCAAACACAGTTAAAGTACGTATTTCCCATAATGTCCGACCACGCACATTTCGACAGCTTGTGGTGGAGGTGGAACCGCATCACAGCCTGAATGGCTCCAGTGTTTCTGACAGCTCCTTCACTATCAGTCAGCCGCTTCAAGAGAATTAGCTACTGTACAGGCAGTTTGAGAAACCTCACCCGACAAAGTGCCTCTGTTGTAGATTTCAGCCTCTGCTCTCTTCCTGCTTTGTTATACACTGGTTAGTTCTATTTATGTACCTGACGGGCTTTATGGGCTGAACGATGTATTAAATTTCAAAAGTACGATATTCCAAATACGGCTAAAAAGTAAGCTAATATTTCCTAGATTATCTCTTCTTTAATATAAACTTTACGCTATGTGGGAAAAAAATAATTTCATCTAAAACCGAAGTTTAACGGCATTTGTTTAGAAACACAAAAGAACAAATTGTTTCTTTTAATTAATTCTTTTATTGTTATGATTTCACATTGTAAGCAAGCTTAAGGCAGAAAGATAACACAGCACAGGCACAAATTCTTATACTTTTTAAGATATACTACACAGAAACACTTTAAGTGAAAGCTGTAGAGCTTAATAAGGTATTGCACAAGTTATAAAATGTTCCATCGATAAACATTTATTTAGAACATGCACGAATTTGAAACATCAGCTTCGCGTTAGTCACCATTACATTAAACCATTATTGACCAGAATTATATTCGGCCAAGAACAACTATTTGTGTAGACTCATCGCTGGCATATGCCACGGGTAATGCTGAAGTATTAATGGAGATGAAAAATATAAGTAAACACACTGACAGAAACTGATGTCAGAAAAGACAGATATGACATCTCTAGTATGCGTTAATTTTGTGCACTTTTTACAAAGGAAACTTGGTGCCTTACTTTTTTGAAGGAAACGAATTTACATATATTATTGCGCAATGAGATATTATTAAAACATTACATATTTTACGTATCACTTCATATAGCAACTGAAATCTCCTTGATCTAAGTTTTCTGACAATAATATTTGTAGATTAGCCTACAATAGCATAACATTTGCAGGAATCAATATACAAGCACGTCTAGCCCTCTTTTTGAAGCGCTACGCCATGAAGACTTTCCGCAGTCCTTGAGATAAGAAATGATACGCTCGATTCAAGCCTTACGTAAAAGCGAGGGATCACATAGCGTGTTTCAAAACGAAGTTCATTTAACAGACATGAGAAACTTGTACGCTGTGCTTTACATTGTCACTGTTATAAATGGACTCTGAATAAGCAATAGTGGAGCGGGATACGTAGCTATACACTGTGCAAACAGAAAGAAAAGTGTGGAATTTTATGAATATTACATGACGTGAATGGTTCTCGTATCTATACGATTTTCATGGAGGTGGCTCGAAAGTTTTCTTTACAGATGTGATGATTGTAAATTTCATAATTCCTACTTCAAATACAAAGCATATTTTATAGATACGCGTGTACGCCTGTAGTTACTGATAGTAATATTATACCTGAATTTCAGTGTGTGTGTGTGTGTGTGTGTCTGTGTTGTGTGTGGCTGATTCTGAACTCTGTAGAAACGTTTTAGCACTGTCATGAGGGCTCAGCTGCGCAAAACTTCAGTGGGAATCAATATTGTGCCTAGACTGTACCACCCACAATCCGAGACCTTGGGGGTTCTCTAAGGAAGACAGTCACTGATTTGCCGCTATGGTGTGTTTGAAGTTGTTCGCATTATAAACCCAAGTATTAGTTTTGCCCATGTAAAGTACTGGGCTATAAACTTCGCCTTAAGAATGTCATCACATTCCTGTACATTAGACATTTCGCTGCAATGCAGGGACATTATATAGTAACAGTATTAAACATAATTGCCGTTGACGTGCTGAATTTATGGTTCGGAAAATATGCTTACACATACATTTATAACCACTAAGTAAATGAATTATTTAATTCTCACGGTTTCCCAGCATTACAAGGGCTTTTAATTTGTTTGCTACCAAACACAGAAAAGGCCTATATATTTCACGTTGTCAGATGTTTTATATCTTCTCTTATCAAATGTCCTTACTCGGAAAGAACAAGTACTTTTAGACCCTTGGAAAAATAAAATTTCGTATTTTATATTACTCTCCCTTCTCTCCAGGTGTCTCAAGGGACACGATTTCTTCACGATTTCCGACTAAAATTTCGGGTCTCCTATTTGTCCCAAGCGTTCTACATATCTAATTTACATTATCCTAAAAGATGTAATCTAACAATACTTGTTGGAGAGCATAAATTATTAAGTGCCTCATTGTGCAATATACGCGACCCTTATTTTACTTTCTCTGCCTAACTTCCAAGTATTCACTTGAAGAATTCAAGGATTCTGCATGTGCTTTCATTAAATAAAACTTTCATCGCTACTGCCGTAGACCTAGTGAAAGTCTCAGTTTGCTTTCAATAACATCTCTACAAACATGCATATTTTCATACACGTCGTAACCTTACACTCTCTGCTTCAAATTTTATCTCAGTCACTGCCATATTTAACTCAACGACCACGCTTTAGGCCTAATTTTAACAATACTCAATGGGACACTTGCATGCTGCCACAACAGACAACAAATTCTTCATACCAATAAAAGTAACTTACAGACCGTAAAAGCAAGTAAATTCAGCAGAAATTATTTGAAGTAGACGCGCAAGCAAAGAGAGTTTGGCATGTGTATGTACACGTCAGCATACCAGACATTCATTTCCCGTTTTATTAATCCTGTACACTCTCCTGTCCTCAAGAAGGGGGCAGTACTTGTCTTTGAGATATTAGTTCCCATGTACCAACGCACATTGCATACACCCCAGAAAACAATAGCTTTCATGGACATATCCGCAACGAAATCAAATCGCACGCAGTCCTATTTATTCTACTTTAAATCTATTTTGTGTTCAACTTTTATTTTTCAGTCATCTGATGCCCTTGGCTGTGCAGTATTCATTCTCGCATTCATAGATTCTGTATATAGCCACACAACCAGGTTTTTCTGTTGGCATGAACCACTTTAGCATTTCAGAGAATTAGAACTTGTAGGGTTAAATGCTTGTAGTGTTATAGATAACTATATCTTACACCACGTCACCAAATAGGCCTAAATTTTCACACACCAAGTTTCGTTTTAAGATGCCGTGTCAAAATTTAAAAGTAAGCAGAGTCGAGTGATAAATTGTAGGAGAGCAAGGAGTTGTGATTTGGGCTGGCTATTAGTTCAAGACATTCTTGCCTACTGTAGGAAACCATGTCGGAATTTTTGTATCTAAAGGCATCGCGCATTCTGACGCTACAGTGTAGGCTTCCGGCTGAAAAATATATATGAGTAACAGCACAAGATCGTGAAGTGGCGATACCTTCGAAGCTTGAACCAGTGGCTGATCAGGAAAGGCGACAATTTCCTCTGGCATCGGACAAGACACCCGAAAGCGTAAGCGGAGATGAAAATGACAGGCGCATGAAATTGTAGCGCCTGAAGTGAGGAACGGGGGGCTGATTAACGTTTCTGCCGTACAACAGAACACGTCTGCAAGGGACGGCCAGTCACAGCCCAAAATTAAATAAAAACATCACAAGCAAATTCGAACTCATCAGGATTTTAACATTTGCTGCCAATGATAACGCAGGTGTAGATGATTATATAGTATGAGAACCGTCCAAATAAATTAACATAAACCAGAAAGTTATGTCAATTCCTGTAGAGCCATTTAAAAGCAACAGACAGAAAGAATGTACAAAAAATCTTATCTAGTGGGAACAGGAAGTGTGAAGGAGAAGACGTGCAGGTCCCGTGTGACTATTTTGAGAAATGCCAGCAAGGTACATACTCAGGTTGGGAGATTGTCAGTTGGGGCTGCCATTAACAGTATCCACACTTGCCCCGGCACTCTAAACGTGAAGAAGTGCCGGAAATATCCCTACCTGCTAACCGATTTTATTGGAGGCTGAAGATAACAATTACTTTCTTCCACGTGTTTAATCTTGGTCTCTCTTCATGAAAGGCATTCCTCCACGATATTGCTATTCATGTGGAACCTGAAGACCCACTATGACAGCCACCCACTCGAATCTATCCAGTGTTATTTCAATTCCGTTTACATCATAGAGACGCTTATCTCTGATATTTTCCTGATTATTAATGTCTAACGAACTTCAGAAAATATCTAGAATCAAAGGATATGGAAGGACTGTAATGCACGGAAAAAATAGAACTACGTGATTGTTTTAAGAAAACGTTGCTAAATCGTCTGGACAACAAGATAAATTTCAACTGGTAGAGCCTGAATCAATAACGAAATCCAGATGCGATATTTCCCACAAAAAAATTCACATTTGGATATGTGAACCAACCTGACCGTCCACCAGGACGCTCCTACATGTTTCGACCACACCCAGTCATCATCAGGGAGACAACTGGTTATATATAAAGCATCTAAGAGACAGTTAAAATGAATGAGTGCAGTTGTGTCTCGTAGCTGTTTTATATATAACCAATCGTCTCCCTGATGATGACCCGGTGCAGTCGAAACATGTAGGAGCGTGTGGTCTCAACAGTGAATGTTAAAAAAGTTGTGCAGTTAGATGGAGATTTTATTGTTTTTATGTAAGTTAACGCACGGAAATGGAACTTATAAATCAAGCCGATTGTTTATTACACTGTACTAGACACCACGGCGTAACATCCCAGAAGGCTTGGAGTTTCAAATTTTTGTGCCCCGACCATTAGTGGCTTTAAGCCCAGCAAGTGATAACAGGCTACAATTTAATAATGAGAAGAAGTAAAAAATTTATTAATTCATTGATTCCATAGTAACGTTAAACCTAAAATGGTTATAATCCACAAACCGCATAACTGAAAAGGCAGTTGTTAAAAGAAGCCTGCTTTTTGTTTGAAACCTCACGGTGCGATTATAAAACTTCCAATAATAAACAATTCGTTGCAGGTCTGACATGTTACAACACTTCAAAGAAAAACTTTCATACTACTGCAAGTGGATCGATCTCACGACCAGTAAGGTCCACGTCCAGTTCTCAGCAGTCCTAACGTGCGCAGGACATTACTCATTCAGCGGGGCCCAATTGGGTGCGAGAAAGGTCGCGCGAATTGACAGGAATCGATTATAAACTCGCGTATGTGCCTTACATTGTTTGTTTTTGTAGACTATTTGACGGTGCTGTCAGTACCACACACCACCCTTGGCCTACACAGCGTCGAATCGTTCATACGTCCGCCATTTTAAAATGGTATCACGATTTTATAAAATGAAATAGAATTTTACTGTTGTTCACGAAAATCGAGATAATTACTGGCGTGTGTGGACATTACAGATTATTCTTTTTCCTTTGTTTAGTCTGTATTTATATTTTCTTTCCCAGAACAAACATTATTTCTGCGACGGAATCAGAAAATACTTCTACATAAGTGCTAAGACTTACGCTATCAGACACATCGGAATAGGATGTCAACACGGAATGTGAGATATGAGTTTCTCAGAGTCATATTGCTGCACATCTAAATTTTCCGACATGTTACGTCATGTCGACTGGTAAATAGCTCCTGACGTTTCGGAGGATCATAATTCCTACTTCTTTAAGGTGTTGTTGGACTGCTTGACCGTGACTTTCGTCTCTTGACAGTCTCCTTCCCGTTCCTCCCTAATCCTTCAGCTGCCGATAGCAGAGGGCAATTTAGTAAACTTCATGCTCTTTTACAAAATGAATATCAGCACAGTGACAAATTATCTTCCAGCATTTTTAGAAACTATGCTATTCAGTTCCCGTCACAGCCGCTAACCTCCATGTAGAGGAAAAGGAAATGTGAAAGTGTTCCGAGATAGGGATGCGTTGATTTTTACGTTACTTAATAATGCGATATATCAGGTTCTGTCAGCAGTGACGAACAATATTAAATGTATGTATTACGTATGTATGTATGTATGTATGTATGTATGTATGTATGTATGTATGTATGTATGTATGTATGTATGTGTGTGTGTATGTATGTATGTATGTATGTATGTATGTATGTATGTATGTATGTATGTATGTATGCATGTACGTGTGTGTGTGTGTGTGTGTGTGTGTGTGTGCCTGTTTCAGAGCAGCATATTGCCTCCATTTTTAGAGCAGACTAAGAACAGTCGTGACGATGGAAGCAGCGAGATCTTCCGACACGTCGATAACCATGCACCAATGCAAAGGCCGTCATATTTCAGAAGACTGGAGTCTTTATTTAATAGTGTTGTCCCGCTAAGCTTACGTAGTGTCATAGATGAGAGAGATGTTACGACTACGTAAGAAGTTCAAAGATTGGACGTAAACAATTGTGGCCCATTCCAAAGCTGTTTACCCCAACATTTGGTTTCTAGAAACTGAAGACATTAGGAAATATCTAAGTTCGCAGATCAAGATCTTTAACAAGTACCTCCGCAATGCTATTCATACGCTGAATCATTCTGTTTCCTTTCTCAACATCCAATCTCTGGTTGAGTGTGATTTCACTAGCACTCACTCACCACATTTTAATGCCGTAATGCCTATGCACTGGGTTCTTGCCTATAGGATGAAACGGCAGCACGAAGTCCGCGAATGTGGGGCTACTGGTGCCCGTGCCAGACACGCGTTTCATCCTAAGATAGTCCACGATGGGTTTTTAGTGGAAGAAGTGGCATAGAAAGTGATTTTCTTCCAAGTACTTCGGTTTTACCTCCACCGGTTTCATGGTCATTCGTAAGATATAAAACGGCCACTAGAGACCGCAATTACACAGGGACAACTTTTCGTCTCACCAAAAGAGAATAATAACAGACTAGGTCTACTGTTTGCAAAAAGTTTGGTCCTGAAGCTTCTTCTTGGACAGTTCGAACTTCGAAGGTATGTCACCACGTAGCTTGTAAACGTCGGGATCCGATTACCCAGTAACGCTGCATCACATTCCAGAAGAAGGGCATTCTCAGTTACACGGCTGCAAAAGACTCAAAAGTCGGATTTGGTTTTGTTTACAAAAAAAAAGTGCTCCCAGGACTTCTTGATCCAATTCGCCGGGCGGATCAATAGAGGGCGCAGTCCTACTGCGTCGTCATCTGCCGCCCGGCCGTCTGCGTAGCCCGTTCCCAAGACTTTAAGCAAGTTTGCAGCTACAGGCAGCCTATTTTTCATGCTACCTTTCAAACACTTCCGTTACCAAAATACCCCAGCAGCTCATGTGGGCCGGCATAGCGCAGTCTGTATGCAGACTTGGTTGGGGTTTGACGGTTCGAGCTTCGCATTCCGGTGCGGGTAAAACTTTCCACCCCCCCCACCCCGAACGGCCCTGGGGCCCATCCAGCCTCCTGTATAAATGCGTACCAGGTCTCTTTCCCGGGGGTAAAGTGGCTGGGGCATGGCTTTGACCACCCACCTCCCATCTAGCGATGAGGTTAAAGGAAGAATAGGGAAATACCTCTACTCTCCCTCGGGGCCTTCACGGCCTGTTCTATGGCTAGCTTTACCGTTCTCTTACCTTTATTCCAGGATCTGCTTTCGCAAAATGCCTCCTCTTCCTCTTGGCATTTTCACTGCAATCAACATCAGTATCTTGGTGTTTCTAAGTCGTACTTTACCTAAGCAAATTCAGACTACAGGGACTCTCCTTCCGTTTGTAAAATAAATAGACTAACTGTTACAATAGGCTACCACTATCACTGCAGCCAGCCATAGGGTCCTGTTCTGTGATACAGTAATTCAATATAGATCCCGTTCTCGAATTGTTTCCCGCCTTTCATTTTAGTAATTAAGTATTATACAGTAGCTCATTCGACGCTAATTAATGCAAGCAGTAGATCAGCTTTGTTCAGTCCGGACACCAGTAACAAGATGGATAAACTCGAATGTATTGTTATTGTCCTTTCTTGTACAAAACAGCGAAACAGAAGTGTTCACGCCCAGTTTTCTAATGAAGCAGCAGGCGGTTTTTTTTAGTAACTTGCCAGGTTAATGAGGTGTTACTGCACTGCATCATGCGTCCATTTAATAACATACGGAAGGCACACACTCTCCTGCTCCTATCTGGAATTTATCAATGAAATGTTGAGGCAGGGGAAAGTGGTAGCTGTAGTTAACGTCAGAAGCCCTTCCCCAATCCGTTCAACAGTACGTTGCGGCAGTTTTTACGTTCTGACGTCATTGCGTGACGTCGCGTTGGCAGCAGATTGCTTGTCAAGGTCACAGGTCAAGGTCACTACAACACCTGACCTACAAACTGTCGTTTATTACACACTGGTCCCGAAACAAAAATGTGAGTATGGTGAACAAATCAACGATGTTTGATATGTGCGGGAAATTTTTTCACGCATGGGAGCGATGAGCAATGCATTGAAAGTTTTAGAGGTGAAATCTGCATAAAATAAAATACTTCAAAAATAACGACAATACTAAATTAATCTTAAATAAATACAACATCAGAGTGCCGATTGGACTAGTCTGGCTCGAGATAGAGAGCAGTGTGGGATTCATATATACACAGCAAACAACCTTCGGTTTCCAAGCTGATAAAAGGCGAAACTTTTTTTGTCTGCAAAGTAAATGTCCGAAGTTATTTATAAACTTATCCAGAGTAATGGCGGAGGATTACCCACTGTGCATGGCCTTAACAGCAGAGCAACCCTGTCCGAAATGTTGTTGACTAGCCTACAATAAATTGTACATGACGTATCTAAAAATTTACGTGAACTCAAGATTTGAAAGTGTTATTCAATAAATAACTTTTAATTTTAATGAAATTCATCCCTTTGTGGTGTGACATTAATTTTGGCATATTTACCATCAAACACAACAATATTTTAATAATATCATCAATAAATGCTACATATTATATAAAGTATAAGACAACATAGACTTTAACAAACAATGTTTAAACATGAAAAGTTTGTAAAAATTTGTAAGATCTCACAAATTTCAAAACATCTACATCCATATTTAATTATGTTTTAAATAAAGTGTTTTGTGCCTGATGATGGTCCTTAAGGACCGAAACATGTAGCATTTATTGATAATATTATTAAATTTTTTGTGTTTGATGGTAATATATACGCCAATGTTAAATACCTTTTAAGCGTACGCTTAAAAATGTCTCAGGAAAGATAACGTAAGCCCTCCCCAGAAAAGGGGAGCTGGTTCGGATAAGTTACTTTATCAACATTTTATTATCGCTGTAAATCAACGTTCTGAAATTCTTCTCGTAAAATTGACATTTATATATTAAAATGGGTGGCTAAGAGCGGTAAGCCGCAGTGATTGAAATTTTCGTAATTATTCTGCCTTCTTGCCCTATAAAAAAGGGCTATTGCTGCGGGTCAGCTTGGCGACAGTCTCAGCCCGATAGCTCTGAAGCACGCCACACATTAACACAGTCATACAGTAGCAGGTCAATGTACACTCCGTGCCCAAACTTCGCCCATCGCTGAGATGTTGCTCACTAATCTTACTGATAATAATGCCAGTAAGACAAAGAGGCAAAGAGAATCGTCACATTACGACACTTCCTTGGCGTAGAATCATGTCCGTTTAGATACCGTTTATACAGGCAATGGATCTTCGTATCCCATTGTGCTGCTGTAGACCCCAAACGATATCTAGCTGCAGGTTTATACTCAATTTACTGCAACAACTAAATGCACACAATGTTCCTGTACATGACATTACGTGCTGTTGGTAAGATAAACTGACTACAATTCTTCATAATAATGCATCGAATATACAACCTTAAAAAATCTTGCTGCAGCTCATGAATTACGGATTATAACACAGTAGACAGAATACATTTACTGAGATTTATAAACAAAATTTTTTACCAAATAATTCAGTAATAGCACTGAGAAAGTGGCTTCTGCTCCCGGAGTGAAATAAATTACATCTTATGTGTACTCTGATTGCCCGCGCTTCCCTTCTGTCACTCTTAGCTTTTAGGAAAGGTTGTTTTGGTGTTTTTCGTTATAAGTGACTTTGGGAACGGGACATTTTCTTCGGAACGGTATTTTTCACACCTATGATTGAAATTTTGAATACTCTCCATCGTCTCAGGCTAAAATATCCACATATTTTCGAAGTCTTCATCTCCACCTTCTTGGAGTGGAAAAGGGGAAGAAGAACCGAACCTGGTGGACAATTTAGAAACAGCTAGTCTCAACCCCTGGTAGGAAACAAATTTTAGACGGAAGTACTTTCCAGGAATTTAGAAATATCTCCTTCTAACAAGCCCAACAGACTAGGTTCTCTCCCCAGGACTGAGGCAGATCCAGCCTTCAAAATGTGGACAGAATCAGTTCAACCGTAACAAGGTTTATATAGCTCAGTGTCAGGCGGTCCGTCTATGTATTCCTGTAAAGGCAACCTTATGTCTTCGCCTCGCGTAATGCACATTTAGCAATAAGAAGCATCATGTTTTTGTATGAATTACGGACATTAGGTCGGCAGCTTCGGATCACAGTAACCTTACAAGCGAAGGAACAGGATGATAAGTATGGTAATTAAGATCTCTACCGCCTCCCCTGCTGTAGAAGGAAATTGAAGTTATGACTAGTGAGAGACCCTGTACCTGGGCCAGTAACTGCTTCATTTCCTTGCCTTCAAGAAATGGAAATTAATTCATTCATCACGTCATTTCACTTTAGTTTCCTTCAGGTAATTTTGTTTCCTATAAAACGGGCCTATCGTGCAAAATTGGCACAAATGTGTATATCATTTAACGTCACTTTGCAGGTGCCTGTAACGCCGGTTGACTTCACAATGCAATCCTCTAATGTTTTTATGTCTTCCTGTCTATTAATATGTCTATCAGTGGCCATACCCACGGATAAAATTATTGTTATTATCAATATAACAGAGAACACAGTCCACGGCTACTATTTCTTTATAAAAATAATAACCCCTGTTTTTATGGAAGTGATATATGTTTCGACCCCGTGAGGTAATAATGAAGCTTGCAAAAAATATATAACTGAAGGTGAGTTGTACATCATCATAATGATGAGCTGATCGCGTTGAAACACGTAAAGTTTAATAAACAACAAAGTTTATTGTTTTTATAATAAAATATCAGCTTTGACCTGTACCCTCTATTGTACTGATAACAGGTAAATGCCACCCTATAAGAGGCCATGACGGCCCAGAAGGGGAACAGAAGTATATCTCTACTCTCTTTTGAACACGGCACCAGATTGGGGTGGATGGTCAACGCTTTGTCCCGGCCGCTTTACTCTCGGGAAAGGGACGCGGCACCCCCCGTACAGTAGGCTGGGTGGAACCCAGGGCCCTTGTGGACGGGGGCGGAATATCTCACCCACACCGAGAGTTGCTCCACGGACCATGCAGTCCGTAGCGAGTCGCTGTACCGACTACACTATCTAATGTATAACGAACAAAGGCCTATCTTTGATTAAAAGTATTAATGGCAGTTGCAGTAATCTATTTCAGTACTCCGAAGAATTAGGCCTGTCGATGTAGAGTTTAGCACATTTTCTACTCATAATGTATCTTCTTCCAACCTCGGCCGAAGGGGAAATAGTCTAATGTGGGTTTCATTTTATATTCTTTCCACGAAACTTCCAAGAGAGTAAAATAATCGAAAAAGTTTTCCAAAATTTAGATATAATACTTCATTTATTTTAAGGCATATAATTATGGGGTTTGTCGTGAAATGTTCAGAAACTCAGATTTCATTCCCTGCCGGCTGCGCAGTGCTGTCACATGCGCACCCATATCCGAATGGCAGTCAACTTTGCAATAATAAGTTCAAATTACACTCACAGTATTTACGAATTTAAATCTGCTAAGTGCACTAAAAGCAGGGAACAAAACCGGCAAAATTTAAAGCCTAGGAATGAGCTTATCCATGTACCCGCCCGCACTGCCGCAAATTACAAGTGGCGCTTTTTAGATATAGGTTATATCTGAAAAGCCATTTCTTACACAACCACTGATATAATATGGACATCGCTGTACTCATACATGTAAAGTAAACAGATAAGATGGATTTGGTGTAGGCCGTTAAAAGGGCCACGAACGCTTACAAGAAACTGTATATTGCTTCAGATGGAAATGAAGTCCTCGTTCTTGAGTATAAGGAAAAGAAGCGGTCTCTTTAAACGGCCAGAACGAAAGAAACGTAAAATATCCTTTCGTCAGGGAAAGCAAAATTTTATGCACTTCGTCCAGCGGTCGTTCTGGCACCATTTCGCTGGTCTGTCCAGAGATATGTGGGTGGATCTGTGCAACTATGAAGCAAGCGAAGTTCTCATATCTATCATCAAAGCTTCTGAAATGTCGGAAGTTAATAACTTGCGCATTCGAGAGGAAGGAAATTGATTTCTGTGGGATTTTTACACGCTACTAATGGCTGTATTCCTGTACGCAAGAGTGGACTAGAGCTAGGACCATTTGTCAGCAATGACCGCAAGAAATACATTATGGTACTTGCAAAATAAAACAAATGTAGGCATCTTACATACCATCTAAATATGTAGACCGAATTATGACTAAGTTCAAATACGGACTTAAACTACTATGCTATATACCTATACATGCACACAAAATAGGGAAGCTGTGGGCTTTGAAACACTTAAAGAGAGTAATGCATCAACTGAACAAGATATTGTGCACTTGGTAGAAGCTACTTGTAATGTTCTTGCAGTATCAAATGATAATCCAGAGTTACAGGGCTGAAACACGTAGGACTACTGCAGGATTTCTAAAGCTCACAAAAAAATAAGCTCTGGGAAAAGAAAGAAAATACTAGTAAAAATTAAGGGGATTACAAATTATTAGCATTTAGACGTAAACTTTATGTTACCAAAAGGATAATCATACACGCGAATAAGATGGCGGTTCTAGGGCTTCATTTGAAAGCATTTTTAAAGACCAAGATACACCACAGCCCTGTGGCAGACATCGCGAATAATAAGCTAATATGCAATAAAAACATCTAACATTATTTTAAAAAGTTAGTTTTTTCATAAGTTAATGCTAAATGGAAAAAACCAAAGAGCGTTGCCTGTGATAGCTGAAGAAGACTGAGTCAACAGCGTAACCCCTCCAATACCGGAATTAATCTACATTAGGTGTATGTAACACGGTAGGCTATGTACGTACAAGGTAACATCGCAGTGCTTTTGGGCAACTGTTATACTTCCTCTGCCAGACTTACAGCCTAACAGAATTCCACACGAAGAGAGTGAACTTATGGCGCCAGCAACAATAAAAATTATGTAGATCTTCAAGTAAAGTGCCCGACTTTTTTTTATTTTAAGTAAGTTTGGATTTTATCGACTGCAAGTCCCGAATATCAATTTTCACGGAAATGCGTCCAGTGGGTTACGAGATATTACACTCAGAGAGACGGACGAATGGACACACATGACGAAGACAGCAGGCGTTTTTTGCGACTTACGCGACCTCGCCCAAGAATTCCAGTCCTACCTTACAGCGCTTGTAGGTACATCATAACAACCAGTCGGTTATTGCTACACAGAGAAATAACCGATGTTGTTATGACAGTCATATGAAGCAAAAAGGTACACGGTGTGGGCAAAATGCAGCGATTCTTAATGTTACAGCAGTCGATGTCATGGCAAAAAGGAATTACCTGACATTTAAGCAAACTCGATTCCAGTAGCCCACCGATCTCTGTTGTTAAAATGCAATGACTCATTTTAACTAATAAATTGTGTGAAGTCATTTTCTGTATCCGAGATGAATATTTCCGCTTCTACACTCACTGAAGTATAAAATAATATATTTTTGCGTAAAAATCGAACTAATCTTCCCAAAATTTTCCAGACCTTTTCCTTGATATAAAATATATAGTTACGAGCCACGGAGCTTTAAACGGATATTCGTACCAATACCTTTAATTCTAAACGATTTTATCAGAAGAAACACTCCTGTTCCTCTTGAAGAACACGCTTGACAATTAGGGCTACAAGCACATGTGCCCTGCCCTGTAAAGACAGCAGGGTAAGAAAGTGTGAAAACAGGAGCTAAAGAAGGATGGAGCCTTAAGCTACAGAATGGTGCCAAAGTCTCCTCCCTTGCGGAAAGTAATCGGATTCCTCTGTACTTCAAAGTAGACACCACTTTACCTATACTACTCACTGTTCAGCTCTTATGCATGTCGAGGATTTAGAATTTCCCTATAACACAGGGCTTAAATAAAAAGCGGGATTATGGCAGCATTAATTTACAAATGCAAAAAAAAAATCCGTTAAGAAGGCAAAAAGGAAATTAAGTACTGCCTGGGAAGCGTTGCGGTTTTCACAGCGGTAAGTAGAGCCAGCGTCGTGCTGAGTGTGACGCCGCATGGAATGGTGAAAATGTGCCATTGTTTCGGAGGAACGTACTGCACACCTGAACACCAGGTCGAGGGAGCCCGGGAGACTAAATTCTTAAGGTGGAGCAAAATATTTGTGGGTCGTCAGTGTGAAATTTGCCTCATGTAACACTTCGTGCGCCTAGAGTCCTGAGGTGGCTCTTAGATTTTTGGAAAATTTGCGTAATACTGACTTTACTACTTCAGTCTTCAAGGGAGAAGATGCCGAGGGTAAATTACTTCCAGACAACACGGTGCCACACTCTACAAAGTAGTAATCGTCAAAGATTACAGAATTTCTAGATCAATTTCAGGCAAAATAATTACTGCTTGTTGTGAAACAAAATTTCTGTTCAAATCAAATACATTCCAACAGTAACGAGCCCCCAAATGTTACGACTGTGCTGAAAATTGATGCGAGTTTAATGGGCACTAAATTAGCTTTAAATTGAATGAACATAATGCCGCATTTATGCTGATCCGTAATTACTTTTCTCTCTTCAAAAGCAATACAGTTCAAAAATTAACCTTTTAAAACGTGAAAATATTACAAAAATTTTCAGGACTAAATGATAATCTGCATAATCTTACTCATTGTCAATATCTTTAAATAAAACACCCAGAAACAATTATAGTCATGCGGACTGGATTGAATTGACCCGACGACAGAAACAACGGTTCACTTTTGTGTCAACGGTGCTGAAACTTCGGGTCCCGTTACCAGAGGGTTTGCTGGTTAAAATTAGGAGTAACAGATGAACTGATTTTTAGTGACCTAGTGAATACCATTCCGAGTCCCCGCAGTTTCACGTAACCAACCAGTAAGTCCTTGTGACAGGAAACTTTTTTATAAGTTTGATATCGGGAAACTTAAGACCGACAGGTTCTCAGCTGCTGAAGTGGAAACTGTCGTCCTGCCTCCTTGCTTACAACTGCCACCATGACTGACAAGAAAAATTCCAGTCTAAGCCGGGAATATTGAACGCTTCAGATTAAAGTCACAGCCTGCAAGACAGCTACATGAATCGTCTCACTTGCTACGAGAAAAAAATCCTTAAAGTGAATGTTAGAGACAGCTATCTTGTATTTATAAGCGCATGTTCAAAAGCACCGTAATACATAAGTGTTTGCTACAGCTTACATTCTGAACAAGTCTCAAGTCGGTGTGCAAGCAACGAAGGCATATGTAGGAGCGGAGGTACAGCTCCATACATTATTAACACAGGCCTAGGTGGACGTGAATTCTCTGTGTCATCCGCCGGCCGCTTTACCCAAGGGAAAACAGCCGTCCCGATGCCAATTGAAAAGGAGAATCGGTGGGCTCCAGACGCGGTCTTGACGTTTTGGAGAAGAGAAGAATTTATCACCCCTGCGGGAAGTCGAGCAACGACTTCTCGATTGTCCAGCCTGTCGCTAGCCATTATAAATACAACATTATTTCGGCTCCTATAACAGGAGCTCTTCCCTTGTTATCTATATACCTGAACACGCTTCGCCTTCATCAAGCTATGGGGGGGGGGGGGGCGAAACAAATTTGTTGATCCTTGAAATCTCAGCCCCAGAGCTAGAGACTTAATATAACGCGTCTAAAGTGCAAGCAGATCTACCTGTTAAAAGTAATTATTTTTGTCGAAGAGAACTACTGGAAGTGGAGGTTGACATTTTAATTTTAATTAGTGTGAATTTTAGCAAGCAAAATGTGTAAGGTAACGCAATGCAATAACTGAACTTTGCGCACTCGGTGGGTGACGGTATGGCCGTGCCGTAATGCGTCTTTTTCTATGGTTGAAATATACAGTTAAACGGTATAATATATATAAGAACTCCAAAATGTGACGGCAGAAAAACATGGTTTAGTACCAAAGAGACAATCAGTCAAGTACGAAACGCATCATTACAAGTTTCTGTACACTGTTAGTCACTGAAATCAACAGCATTAAAAGGCGCCTCGCACTCCCTTGTCGCTACGCAACCACGCCTGACTTCACGTAGTGAGGGCAGCTAGCTGCAGATGTCAGTAAAACCCACATCACGATGCTTACAGCAATAATCGACACAACTCTGCGAAAACAATTTTAGCTGCAATATTCAATCAGGATTTAAAAGAGTAAAGCAGTCGGTTTGATTCGCTACCATCTAACTCCATGACCCAGACTCCCCAGTGAAAAGCTAATGGTTCCTCAGCTAGTAAAGAAACTGTCCGCATTCATGGAAGCCGAATTTTTATTATCATGTCTGCTGCAGTTCCCACTGATCCTTATCTTCAACAAGACGAATCCAGTCCGCAAACTACAAATATATTCTTTAACAACAATTTTAATATTGCCATTTCTTTAACGAATAGATCTAAGTGGTCTCTTTCCTTCAGGTTTTCCTATCAACATATTCATGAACTTCTCTTTTCATCCATGCATCCTATACATCCCTCTCATGATTTTTTCCCAATTTTATCATCCTAATTTTGGTGCGAAACACAAATTATGTAGCGTATCAGTGTGCACTTTTAAACTTCATGTCCTTTTGCATAGGTACAAAACACTCCTGGGGCACATTCCATCAAACGGGCAACATAGCCGCGGCATGGGACAGGCGGTTAGTCGCCGAAATCTCATCCCGGATTGCCGGGTTTAATTCCAGCTCAGTGTGTGTGGAATTTGTGATGGACAAGATGACAATGGAGTAGGCTTTTCTCCGAATACTTCGGCTTTCTCGTGTCACTATCATTCCACCAGCCTTCCATAATCATTCTTTCATTTATCACTGACACTCTATAATCCCAGCAACTGAGAGCGTTGTTAAATAACACACTTAGAAAACGATCACAGTATACAAACTCTGTGATATAATTTGTGTTATTTATCTTTCAAGGGGACCGCGGTGGCGCAGTTGGTTGAGGCACTGCGCTACAAACCGGCAGGTCGCGGGTTCGATTCCCGATGGTGTCAGTGGAATTTTTCATTGGCATAATCCTGTCGGTCGCACTATGGTCCTGGGGTCGACTCAGCCTCTAACGGAAATGAGTACCAGGAATATTTCCTGGGGGGTAAACGCGGCCGGTGCGTAGGGCTGACAACCCTACCACCTGCTGATTGTCTAGAAATCTGGAAGCCTCAACCTCCTGGAACCCTGTGGGCCTGTCCAGGCCTGTAATGGGACTGCTTTACCTTTTTTTTTTTATCTTTCACATGTTTCGGTCGCGACCGACCGTCCTCAGGGCGAAAACAAGACTATGGTAAATAGAAAAATACAAGGTTGTTACATACAGGTGTTTCGTGTGCGTGATTCACACTATATCCGGATACCCATATTAACGATAATTTTGCTATCAATTTTACATTAAAATAATAAAATGTTTTACGTCATAAACGCAGGGATACGTGTGGTGATTTAGTTGAGATTCATTAAAACCCATTAAAATATATCAGAATATTATACATTCACCTTAGTCCTTGCATGCATCACGGGGATAGATGTCCAGCAATAAACAGCTGTTAACCAAGTGGCATTTCAGTTGTCGAACTTATTACTACCGTATTATAAGAAGTCTACTTGTAGAGGACTAAAATGGCACTAGCAGCTTAAGTTTATGATGTCCTTGAAGTTGTGATGTATCTTAGTTGTTAAAGAAACGTTATCAAGGCAAATCTTTAGAAAAGGTTTCCATTATCACATGGAATGACTAGCGTAAAAATGCCTGGGACGTTTGCTTGCGTGTTTCGTTGCATTTCCAGCGGTATTCGTTTCATTTTAACCAAGTAGTCAAAGAATTTAACATATTTTAATTAAAGCGCCCTAGGCTTAGGATACATCTACATAAAGGCAGCCAAGGAAAGGAATTTCCAGCAATGTGGCACAAAATATGACGTGCAGGATTAAGTGCGCACTACAGCATTGTTGTGGTTGTGAAGAAGCACAGGGCAGAGAAACAGAGAGCCGGCTTTCCTAAACATCGGTGTTGACGACTAGAGATTGCCCAAAGTAAAACTTTCAACAGAGGCACTAGTTATAATCACCAATCCGTAGACAAATTATAAAGCATCTGGCAATATGACTGTAATGTAATTCTTCCCCTTTCTTTAAAAAAGAATCTTTTCATGAGTTATTCCAATTAAATATTTTAGAACTTTTTCTTTTCCTCCCACAAAATATACTCATCCAGCCCACAATCACAGCCTCAGTTGACCAACGTAACAGTAGCGGCTAACGTGTATAAACCACAACGTTATATTATCATGGCCAGCTGTGTCAGTTACGTGTATAAATGGCTAAGAGCCACAGACTGTCAGACAGTATGCATATAAAAATACCTGATTTCCTCATGAGACAAATTAGTAACTTGCGACAAAAATTAAGTACCCTTAATATCATCTAGCCCTTTATCAATTGTTATTGCTTGCATGCGTATTTAATTCGAAGATCTAGAATTTTTTTTCATGTGGGATTTGTGTACAAAAAATGGCAATGAGACGGGATTTGCTTCGGGTTCGTTGGTTTTTTCCTGTGAGTATAATTCCACTGAGATGGCTATTGGAAAACTAAAAAGCCACAAATCACCAGGTATTGATCAGATTCCAGCAGAATTGATTAAAGCAGGGGGTAGGATTATTCGGTCTGAAATCCATAAACTTATTATTTCTATTTGGAATAAGGAGGAATTGCCTGAGGAATGGAAGGAGTCGGTCATTGTGCCTATTTATAAGAAGGGTGATAAGACAGATTGCAATAACTATCGAGGCATATCACTTTTGTCGACTACGTACAAAATTCTATCCAACATCCTTTTGTCAAGGTTAACTCCATATGCAGAGGAAATTATTGGGGATCATCAGGTGTGGATTTCGACGTAACAGGTCAACCACTGATCATATATTCAGCATTCGTCAAATACTTGAGAAAAAATGGGAATACAATGAGGCAGTGCATCAGCTATTTATAGACTTCAAGAAAGCCTATGATTCAGTTAGGAGGGAGGTCTTGTATAATATTCTCACTGAGTTCGGTATCCCCATGAAACTAGTAAGGTTAATAAAAATGTGCCTAAGTGAAACATATAGCAGAGTTCGGGTACGCAAACATCTGTCTGACACGTTTCCTATTAAGAATGGCTTGAAACAAGGAGATGCTCTGTCGCCATTGCTTTTCAACTTTGCTTTAGAATATGCCATTAGGAGGGTTCAGGCAAACCAGGAGGGCTTGAAATTGAATGGTACACATCAGCTTCTGGTTTATGCTGATGATGTTAATATATTGGGCGGAAGCGTACATAGCATAAAGAAAAATGCAGAAGATTTAATTATTGCTAGTAAGGAGATTGGTCTAGAAGTAAATGCTGAGAAAACTAAGTACATGGTCATGTCTCGAAATCAGAATGCACGACACAATCACAATATAAATATAGATAATAAATCCTTTGAAAGGGTGGAAGAATTCGAATATTTGGGAGCAACCCTAACGAATCGAAACTCCATTCATGAAGAAATTAAGAGCAGATTGAAGTCGGGGAATGCTTGCTATCATTCGGTGCAGAATCTTTTGTCTTCCAGGTTGCTATCCAAAAACACAAAGATTAGTGTATACAGAACTATAATTTTACCTGTTGTTCTGTATGGATGCGAAACTTGGTCTCTCACACTGAGGGAGGAACAAAGACTGAGGGTGTTCGAGAATAGGGTGCTGAGGAGGATATTTGGGCCTAAGAGGGACGAGGCGACAGGGGAGTGGAGAAGACTACATAACGAGGAACTTAATGACCTGTACTCATCACCAAATATTATTCGGGTAATCAAATCGAGAAGACTGAGATGGGCGGGGCATGTGGCACGTATGGGGGAGGAGAGAGGTGCATACCGGATTTTGGTGGGGAGACCCGAGGGAAGGCGACCACTTGGGAGACCCAGGCGTAGATGGGAGGATAATATTAAGATGGATATTCGGGAAGTGGGATGGGAGACATGAACTGGATTGATCTGGCTCAGGATAGGGACAGGTGGCGGGCTCTTGTGAATGCGGTAATGAACCTTCGGGTTCCATAAAATGCAGGGAATTTCTTGACTAGCTGAGAAACTGTTAGCTTCTCAAGAAGGCCTCTGCTCCATGGAGTTAGTTAGTTAGTTAGTGTATAATTCCACTACTGTTCCAGATTTATTCACCCATCTGTTACCGACGCCCATAAGATCTTAGCAACTGCGAACGTCGGTAAGCAACGCATTTTAAAAGCTTTATTTCAAAATCGTTTGCCCTTAGAACCAAATACATCAACAGTAGAGTCAAAATGTTTTATTAGAACCGGTGAGTTTTGACATCACGTGAAACCTGCATAACGAGTCCAATTTCACGGGGTGTGTGTAAGCCAGTCTACTGGTTTCTGCGTACAAAAAGGTCAAGTGTTGACATTAACGTGCGTTAAAATATCGGTTTATACTTGTCACACACAAAGACAGCTACGTCCAGCGCTGGTTAGTAAAATATTGATCAACAATAAAAATCTTTAACAAATATCGCGCCAACGATTATGCTTTACAGTAGGTTCATGACAACAGTATTGCTGCTAAATTTCTGGTCTCGATGTTGGGTCCAATGTATTCTTTACCCCCAGCACCTTCATTTCGTCTTTCTTCTCTCGGAGGCCAAAATGCGGCCGAAACTACTGAAACTATTCCTCTATTTAGTTACAGCACGGATCATTTAGAGTGTACGGACACTTAAAGCTAACATTCCGTTTCTCCGGGATATGATGCTATCAGCGAATATTCGGATCCGGAGTTTGGAGGCAATATAAAGTCGTCTTCAAGAGTCAAAATAACAAAGACATAAAAAAGGTAAAGGCGCCCCTATACGGGCCATGATGGCCCGAGGGGGAGTAGAGGTGCAGCTCTACTTTATATTATTCATACCGTGCATTAGTTGGTACGAACTTGTACATCCATAAATCTACCCTTTCATTAGCCTCAGCGCTAGAAGGGGGTGCGGTGGCTAGCTCCACGCCCCGGCCGCTTTACCACCGGGAAAGACCCGGTACCCATTGTACAGGAGGCTGGGTGGTCCCCAGGGCTGGTCTGGACGGGTGCGGAAAGTCTGGCCCCTATCGGCATTTGATCCCCGGGCCGTCCAGCCTGTAGCGAGTCGCTATAGCTACAACGCTATCCCGGCTCCCGGGCAATACGTAGAGTGACGTAAAAGAATGTGTTTTTTATGAAGTCAGAGCGGCCTAATCCACGGAAAGGAGGAGGTGGAGGAAAGTAAGAAGAAGAAGGAACTAATGTCAGCATCCGAGAGGTTCAGTTTTCGGGTGTCGTTTCGTTGTTGTGCCAAACAGCGCTCCTTTAAAGCAACAAAAGTGGAATCACCACTGCAGCTACCACTATAATATGAATCCAACAGCATCCTGGCGACGTCGTCGCTATACACAGAGGCAGCACGGCGCCATAATGGCGCCTGTAAATTCGGCGCCAACAAGACGCTGAGTCGCCGTTCAGCATGACCGCTCAATGTCTTTTCATAAACAATGCCAGAAGCCCTCATTTTTATAGCCAAAAGCACAGTCTATCATCATATTACAATAGTCTGCTGAGGAGGGTCGCCAATTTTGTATTTCAGCTTAAAAGTCAAGAATTTTATGGCTTGTTTCAGAGAATGGGTTGCTATGCCACTTTGTGTACCTGCAAGTGCTGTATCTTAACTGTAATGTCTTCTTTAATTACCTTCTATTAAAACGGCAAAACATTAAGTAAAGCTCATACGCATTTCACAAATTGTAACCATGAAAATTTGAAAAGACCTCGGAATTTGAAGTGTTGCCAAGTCTTTAATATTCATAAAGAAAAATAATTAAAAAGCGAACACTTTTTATTTTATAACCTTTTCTCATACTATATAGTTCCAATACGAAAAACCTCAAGGTACTGGATTCGAATCCCAGGAGGGTAAAGAGATTTTTCTCTTATTAAAAACGTTCAGACTGATCCCGAGGCCCAATCCGCCTCCTATCCAATAGGTACCGCAGTTCTTTCCCGGCTAAAAAGCGGCCGAGGAGTGAACTAACCACCCGCCCCTATCTAGTTCAGAGGTTGAGGATGAAGCTATAATTCTATTCCCGTTCTACATGCCCTCACAGCCTGGACAGGGATAATTTTACCTTCTTTTACATTTACGGAACAACTCAGTCATACAGTGACTAAATTATGAGCTGGAACGCCAGAGTTCTGGGCATGGCAAAGGCAGAAATTTTCCTCTTTCCCATTGCGCCAAGATAGGTTCGTGAATCAACCCAAATTCCAACCCAATGGGGATCGGAATATTTTCTTACGGGATAAGGCGGCCACAGAGTCAGGATGACCAAATACCTCCATGTCGTGCCAAAAACAAGAAAGTGTGAAGCTGCAAATCCACTCCCAAACAGGGCTTTGTGGCGCTGGGCTTAATTAGAAACAGAACAACTTTACTAAACACTTCAGGACTGTAAATCGAATGCCTCGTGACAACAGATCGAAAGAGCTGTAGTTTCAGTCGTCGAAGAAAGGAAACACAAAAACATTTGGTCGCTGAGAAAAAATTCCATAGCCAAGTTTCAAACGGTGCAGCGATTTCAGTGTTTTAAGGACATCTCTGTTTGCCTACATATATTACACAACAAACAATATAAACAACAGCATCCACAATACTTGCTGAAAGTGCCATGCAAAATATTTCAAAGCAGACAGATCCTGTTTCATAATCTAAGAACAGGTTTCGGAGGGGATGGTTTGTATTCTTCCAGTTGGGGATGAGTTTCCGGAAAGTGCAGGGTGACGCTGTTAAAATATCTGCAAGACAAACAGAGCAGTAGGAATTATCCTGCTACCACCTCCTCATGAACTCGATTTTATCACAACCAAGTCAACGCGGTTTAACACGACATATACAACACCGGCTTTAGGAACTACGGTATGGACAGGAACAATATTGTTAGCACAAGAATAATATAGGCATCATGCTACGGCCTATTTAAATACGGCAAACACTGGGTAAAATAGTCTGTGGAAATTCAAAACGTGTCAGTGAAAAACTGATACAGCAGGCTCGTCGAGGATATTCATCCCACGGTAATGTATTTGAACATCATACTGTTCGAGTATCAGCCAGCTATTAATTATCCTCCTTAATAAAACTGAGTACGCGGTGCTGCGGTTACTTGAGGAATTTCGCTACAAGCCGGAAAGACGAGGGTTTAATTCCTGATCGCGCCATCGCGATTTTTCTTTGGCTTAATCCTTCCGACCGCAATATGACACTGGGGTCGACTGAGCCTCTAACAGGAATGAGTACCAGGCTTATCTCCTGGGGTAAAGGCGGCCGGTGCTATCCCATTACTGGCCTGGACAGGCCTGTAATGGGATAACTTTGCCTTAGTAAAATACTCCTGTTCTTCCTTTCTTCTGTCGTGTAAATTACATACGTCATCATATAATAGCAACGGTAAAACGTCGATAGAATGAGAAAAATTCTGCATATTTCGAAGGCGCAGAGAAACTAATAGTCACGCAAAGAAGCTAATTCCCACGCAGCTTGCCAAGAAATGGCCTGTCTTATACGAAATCTGAGTTCGTTACCGTGTTCAGAACACAGTACTCGTTCGCATCACAAAGCCGCAAAAATTCATCCCAAAACCACTTATTAGAATTTTTAAAATCCATTTAATTACTATCCTCAGCCTTCAATGTGTCAGCCAATCTTCCCTTCAGTCTTACAAAAGAACTTGCAAATATATCATTGATCCTAGACGTGCCACATACCCTGCCAATCTAATACTTCTTGCCTTGGCCGTCCTGGCGATATTTAAGACGTGTAATATGATCGGCCTAAGCACAGCTTTATTTGTTTGGACTGAGTGTATTACGTTTCTTTGTATATCGTAAACACAACGGGGATAAATCACCGTCTAAGATTGGTGATATTTGTTGAAACACATAAACTGGAAGTCAAATCTATGAAAAGTCTCTCATTAATTGACTTATCCAAGAGATTTGTCTTATAACGACAGAGCAGATGACAACAGAGTTCAGCTCAAAGTCACAGCAGGAATAAAACCGGTGTAAATTGCACTGCACCCGCACCGATAATTATTTGGTGGACTGTACACATCTCCCACGCCCCTCATCGATCTCATCTCCGGCGCGTGTCGCCATGGCAACCATCCCACTCCGCCGGTGACGAGACGCCCAGCACCAAAGGTTTGTTTTACGATGTATTTACTTTATTTGTTTGTTTCTTAGTTTTAAGCCTTTTCATCTTTCCTGTAAGTGACCAAGAAACTTTGATATTATTACGACGCCGTGTCAAGAAACTGGGCTCTGTTCCTCCATATGTTACAAATCTCGGCCAGGATCTGTGACGCTGGACTCCACAGTCAGCTAGCCACTTTTCACTGGCAAGAGTTATGTATGTACCAAGGGGTGTGTAAGGTACATACCTTATACACTGCCAAACACAGGCATACAATGGCCACAAATACTACTGACAACTTTGTTCTTACTATTTTTTTTACATAGAATGAATGTAGGCTACGAAGTTCTGAAACGTGACGCTCGTACGTATCGATAGAGGCGTACTAACGTTTCGCAGAAACCTGCTGCCCGTGTCTTCGGGGTAAAGGTTGGAAGTATGAGGGTCCTTCGGAATGTTTCTACCTATTTACCAGACTAAAAGGCGTCACATTCCATAATAGCATGAACTCACTAGTTACCACAGTTACAACGTAAATCTTATAGAATAAACCAAGTATGACCTCAAGAAGTCAAAAGACAAAATGAAAGATATGAGACAGAAATTTCACATTATGATAATAATTAATATCACGATGAAGTCTTCTCTTAGCCCTTAACTGCACGCGCCAGCAGTTTGCTACAAGTGGTTACTTATTTGAAAAGGCGAAAAATCAGAAGTAACCGATATACTGCATAAAAGTAATCAGTATGTAGGAGCAATGTGCTAAAATTCGTATTTTAATAGACCATTACGTTAAAAAACAGGCCTCTTCTCAAAACAGCCTAAACGCAATGAACACTTTATTTTCTTTTTCTCATGGAATGGTGGGTTAGTCTTATGATCGGAAACATTTCGATTGATTCATTGAAAATTTTCGAAGCCCTGACATCTGCGATCTTCTGGGATATTACGCAGCTTGGAGTGGTAATTCTGTGCCGACCTTACGGAATAGTCTATTGGTCCCATCTTCAAGGGTCAAGAATTCCAAGAAGGTTGTACCGGACGGCGGTTCACAATTACCAGTCTACGCTGCATAATTACCCAGGAGACTGCGGAACTCATCTACATCGTGGTGAACGCCAGTAATCACGTAATTTCAAAGTATATTTAATATTGCAAGGGCTCCTGTTTCACTTTTGTGACACAGAGGTTTCTATTACCGAAAATTCCTCATATATGAGATACAAATGTGTGCTTTACTGCTATCTACGTGTAACACCTGCTCGGAACTTTTATAGTTCTGATAAATGCTTATCGGGCTGCACTGGAAATACTCACAGAAATGCATTTAGTCACAGTGTAATGAGTTTGTTATTTTATACCGTTCTAACAAAAAATTAAATAACTTGGACTTTTTATTGGTCAGTATCAAATTTCTTTAAATCTGTTCACTGGTTTTCGAGTTGTAGAATGAGTTTTTGCCTTCTTAATGTCTTTAGATTCATTTGGCCGATCCTCACATAACCGCTGCTTAATTTATGACCTTCAAAGCTACAAATATGCGATATCTCAAATTTTGGCATTTAAATGATAATTAGTTTGGCATACTCTACAGACTAATATAGTTCATCCGCTGGATATTTTTCGGTGACACACGCAACTGTAATATGCAGCACTGTATTTGAAATTCGAAAAGTAAGCGAAAAATTCTGACATTCTATATATACTTTCTTGGATTTTAAATAAGACAAAGTTAAAATTAAATTCAATTGTAGCATACCCTTGCTCCCTTGGTCACCTATAAAAACCAGTCACTTCCGTCGACAAATCTTTCATTTCGCGTAAATTATTAGTAATAGGTTTCGCCACATTTTCGATGTAATTGGCTGAAGGAACAAATTGATTGCTACAGGCAACTTCGAAACTGTTGCATAACTCCCACTCACTCAACTCTCAGGTTCGCATATATATGAAATAAATTCAAGTCTTTTGGGACGTTATTCCTTATCGATAGTAAATAATTTCGTACTTGTCGAAGAATCGTAGTTCATTTTTTTCTAGGAATGCTAGAGCCTAAGGTGAAGGTACTGTGTTTCCCTAAACGTCGGCCAACTATTTACCATTAGTCACGACTCAGTTCTTCCGAAGTCTTGAATCTTCAACAAGGTCACTGTGATAAATTCAGTATTTCATACTGAGACAAGTTACGAGAATACCGTAACGTGGTAACCATCATGGAGCAGATCGTAATTCTCCTTCAAAATCCCGGCCTCTTAGGAAACCCGAAAGTTCATTACCGTGCTCACAAGAGCCCGCCACTCAGCACCACCCTGAACCACACAACACCACTCCACATCGTCAAAACAAATATCTTCATGATACTTCTAATTTCATTTTTTCATCCACGTCCAGCTATTCCAAAAATTTTTCATCCGTTCAGGTTTCACGCTAAACTTCTGTATGCATTTCAACGCGCTCGACATTCCCCGAACATGTCATTCTTCCACATGTGATACCCTGTCATATATTTGGTGCAAGTCGGGAACTATGACGTTCCTCGATTGGCAGTTTTCCGTGCTGTATGTTTATTTCCTCGCTCTCGGCACGATTTGTTGGAACGCGTTCCATTTATTTTCCTTTTTTCTTACCTTTGGGTAATAAAACAAGTCTCATACCCATACATAACAAGATATATGTACCGGAATGTCTGTTTGCATAAATACGATTATAAATTTTGAGTAATGTACGCTTTATAATTTCCGTTCTAAATTCCTATCACGCATATCCATCTAGTACGTGACTGAGACGTAGGTCTGCCCTGGTCTGATATGCCATATGTATGGTTGGTTCCATATGCAGTACAGAGCTGCATATGAGAAGGTTCAAGTCACCTACTGTCAATATTTTATGCTAGGTGCACATTTGCGTTACATTGCACCTGTTATCCAGTCAGCTGGGTTTCATACCTCGTCGACGCACGTTGCAGGCCGCGTTAAAAAATATATAGGAAATACGACTGTAAACAGAGCGCTACATGACATGGCACACAGACTTAACGAAGGATTCTGTTTTCAAAATGTTGTAGGGTTTTTTGATACACGCTTGAATAGAATTTTGTTCATGCCCACAAGAAAAAAAGCATGGACTTTCATACGTGGACATTTACGAAATTCACAAATACCCAACAGCTTTACGTACAGATCGGTTATACCACTAACTAACTAACTAACTAACTAACTAACTAACTAACTAACTAACTAACTAACTAACTAACTAACTAACTAACTAACTAACTAACTAACTAACTCCATGGAGCAGAGGCCTTCCTGAAAAGCTAACAGTTTCTCAACTAGTCAAGAAATTCGCCGCATTTTGTGGAACCCGGAAGTTCACTACCTCATTCAAACAGCCCGCCACCTGTCCCTATCCTGAGCCGGCTCAATCCAGTACATGCCCCCATCCCACTTCAAGATCCATTTTAATATTATCCTCCCATCTATGCCTGGGTCTCCCAAGTGGTCGCCTTCCCTCGGGTCTCCCCACCAAAATCCTGTATGCACCTCTCTTTTCCCCCATTCCTCCTACATGCCCCGCCCATCTCATTTTTCTCGATTTGTTTACCCGAATAATATTTGGTGATGAGTACAGGTCATTAAGTTCCTCGTTATGTAGTCTTCTCCACTCCCCTGTCGCCTCGTCCATCTTAGGCCCAAATATCCTCCTCAGCACCCTATTCTCGAACACCTTCAGTCTTTGTTCCTCCCTCAGTGTGAGAGACCAATTTTCACACCCATACAAAACAACAGGCAAAACTACGGTTCTGTATACCCTAATCTTTGTGTTTTTGGATAGCAACCTGGAAGACAAAAGATTCTGCACCGAATGATAGCAAGCATTCCCCGACTTCAATCTGCTCTTAATTTCTTCATGAATGGAGTTTCGATTCGTTATGGTTGCTCCCAAATATTTGAATTCTTCCACCCTTTCAAAGGACTTACTATCTACCTTTAGGTTGTGATTTTGTCCTGCATTCCGATTTCGAGATATGACCATGTACTTAGTTTTCTCAGCATTTACTTCTAGACCAATCTCCTTACTAGCAATTACTACTCTTCTGTGTATTTCTTTATACTATGTATGCTTCCACCCACTTTTCACCAAAGTCTGAGGGTAAATGTTAAAAGTAAAAAGCGAAATTCATTTACCCCTTTTAAGTAATGCATGACTTTCACTACGCGAAAGTTCACGAAAATCGCAATCACTGAACAGAATGTTTGGACACCTTCCGTGCTGAATGTTTTCAAACTCTGATGAAACATGTAGAAAAAGGGAATAAAATTTCGTTTACATTCTTAAGAAAAGTACGGCTTTCACGGCATACAATATCACGAAAGCTAGTGCTAGTCAATAAAATTACACGAAGACTTCTTTACCGATTTTCATCAGAACCGATCAATAAATACGAAAATTGCAGTTAGAAATTCAGCCACACCAGTAATTAAGGTACGACTGTCATTGCACCGACTTTAAAGAAACTGGCGCTTCCTTCACAACAGCTTATAAAGAAGTCCTACGCCGACTTTCACGAAGATCCGCCAAACGGTTTAGTCGATTATAATAGGTCACAGAAAAACGTGGTCTCCAAATGAGACCTTTTTAGTTCGTAAAAAATGCGTAATAATACAGCACTTTATAGGATGCTGAATGTTGAAGGAATAGGTGCAAAAATTCCTTTTACATTTGTTCAGTGTTTAAGTCGAATGTGTTTCCTCTTCTAAAGTAGATTACGTAATTTGTTCAACATTCTGCACCAAGTAATGTTATAATAAACACAGATCACACAATTTCAACTAAACAACAAATCTAATGAGAGAGTCGCTGGGCAGACAGCATTCCCATATTACTTTCTCCTTTCCTTACATGTGTACAAGCATAGATACATCTTGCTTTTGTGTTTAAATACTGAACTGCCCCGTAAGCCTGTTTGGTAAAAGACAGTAGTGTATTTAGTAAAGGTGTTATCAGCAGAACAACTATTGCACACAATAGGCCTATTAACCCTGCAAAGTACAGTTGTTACTTAAGAATTTTTCACTACTTGGACATCTTCCATCTTCTAGTGTTTAAAATAAACATTAGAACTCGCTGTTTCCAGGATAGAATCGGCCCCCTTCTTCAGGCAACAGAGTAAGTAAAATGTCCACATATTTTCAGCCTAATAACGGCACAGTCCTGTTTTACGTGGTATTTTGGTTCATGATATGAAGCATATACCCAAAATCGCGTATAACAACAACACCCAGTCCCCCTTAGACCCTCCTGTTTCTTCCCTTGGAGAACAACGCCAATCGCAAGCGTATTAATCCGTGCATGTATGAGGTTTAAAGTACCTTTATGAGGAAAGGTGTAGGAAGACAGTAATACAGCAAATACAGTACACGCAACAGGTCAAATAGAATTTAATAATAATAAACTGTAGGGTCCGGTGATCCACTGTCTCGAGAAGTCGATGTTGCAGGCTCTTTCCAGTTCCTTTAAAGAACCTGGTTGTTGGTAAAGGCTTTCTTTACGTTTTAAATCACTGTACATTTCTGCATACGGGCGTAAACCCTCTTCGAGGTCCCCACATATTCCCTTGACGGACCATACTCTGAAATAAGTTCAGTTAGGTCTATAATGTCCCGCAAACTGGTGAAAGTTTCAGCCTTTGGCTCCTGTTACTGTCGTCTTCTTCTTCAGTGTAAATCTTCACAACCTCCTCCAGCTGTTTGGTAGTTAGCTGTTCCCGAGGACCTTAAATTAATTCATCGTCGTCCTCCTCCTGCATCATACCGATCAAGCCTTACCACCAGCAACCCGTGCAAACAGGAAAACATGATGCGCTTCATCGCCAATGGCAGGGTAAGGTCCTGAAGTCGGCAACGCAGAAGTTTCATGTATGAAAAGTGTTCTCTGTTTTGGGTTTTAGCGCGTCCGTAGTCTCCTTCACTAGAGCAATATCCTACGCAAGAATGCAGTGCTTCCAAAATGTTATTACGCCAGCTGCAAAGTTGAGACGCAACTCGCCAATGATGCGGCGTACTCAGTAACTACTTTCCAAAGCGTAGCTCAGGTGCTTGCCACGACAAATTTTAATTTGTAAAATTTCCCGCAATAATTGTTTCATTTAATTTTCCATCGCCGCCAGCGTTAAGACAAGATGGCGTGAAAATATTTCACGTAAAACACGGCACAACTCTGGTTAAATTAGGCTGCGAATAAAACGTGAAAAGAGACGTATATGCACTAACAGGGCTTCGCAAATGAAACAATACATGAAATAAGACAATGTGTAGAAAATGCGTTAGCAAAGAGTAAAATCAGCGCGACTTCTACAGTCCTCGGTGCATTACCTGGGGAACAGCTCACGATGTTTAAGCCAGAGATAGACTTATTTTGGCTGTACTGAACCGTCTGAATTGAAAAAAACGGGCAAGCGATTAAGGATGCATGCAAATATTTACCTCTGCGCCATGTTTGTGAAGTTCAATGTGGTGCGGGGGACGGGGTTTTGTGGTGCTGCTGGGTGGTGTTGGCGGCGCTGGAGGATGGTGGCTCCCTCTGTCGTGATGGTGCTGATGGTGTTGGTGCATATCAGCCAGCGTGGGCTGTAGATGCGTTACGAACTGCGCCATTCCGTCACTGCAAAAAATTCGAAGAGAAATTTCAAACTTAACAGGCGATATAGTAAGTCCAGCCAATTCTTAAGACTGGCTGACAGACAACAAACGAAGCTCAGGAAAGGCTTCTACGTATAATGTCCGCACATTAGGATATACCCAGTGTCAAACTGTGTAATGACGCACAAATTTAAACTTGCATTTCGAACAGAAATTACAAAATTCAGTTTTCTTTATTTTATGGGTTAGATTTCCCGCTTTTGTTCTGTTTCTCGCCAGTAGTACTTTTTCATCAAATATGACGAGTCAACTCTAGCCAGATTCTGAATTAGGAACACTTTCAAAACAGCGAAGCACTAAATTTTATTTCTCTGACATCCACCTGAAATTTTAGTCCATTCTCCACTACATCGCTATACAGGTCCTAACAGAAGTTTCTAACGGCGTTCTGTCAAGTTCTCAACGGACACAGGAAAGTTTCACAAAAACTAAGACATAAGACTAGAATAAATTGTTTTTCTCTTTAACATGAAATTGTTTCAATTATATAATAAATCTTTTACGAAAATGTGTAAGAAGAAAGTCGCAAAAATTACCAAAATTTGTCAAACAAGAACTGGTATAAAATACGAAAAGACTAAACGCTATTTCATTCTTGATCACTCTCTCAGAGATGGAAGTGCCAGCATCCGTAAGTGGCTGTACCGATGCGTTTTTCGGGAGCTGTTTATCATGTAACTGCACTCACAATTGAAAAGACGCCCATTAAGTATAGCCAAAATGGCCGCATGTAATTCGTGTCAACTGTTTTCAACTTGAAGTGCGTTTCGGAAAATCCCAGCAATTTAACACTGAGGACTACTTCCCTGTTTTTAGGGTGTGTAAAATAGCCGCTTAAGTTGCAAGAGTTGACATGCAGTAGCATTAAATGGAATGCAAAAGAAGTATATTAAAGCTCTTTAGGAACGAAATGAGTGGAAGAACTGTGTCTTGTTCCAGGGCACAATAGGTTACTGGAACCAGTGACAAAAAATTAGACATATCACGAGAAATCTCTAAGCACAGCCGATGGCCCGGCACAGACTCAAAATTGGTAGCCTAGAATCCGCCTTTGCGAAACAACAGGAAAGGAGATTAGTATGGTAATCGTCACACTGTGGCAGTGAAGTTAGACTCCTTCTCTTCACCTGGCGGAGTTAGCCTGAGATTCAAGATTAGTGACTTTTGCTGTGAACAGAATGACACTGGATTACTGTATTCCTTTCAGTAAACACGAGCAGGCTACTATGGATCTGCCTGTGCTCTGAATATCCAGACACCTACCAGTTAAAATTTCATCTCTGTCTTGGAAAGGGGCGTTGATGGACATTGGCTTGGAGGTTAAAGGAGTGGGTGGATGGAAGGGTATAGACAGACCCAAGGACACTGTATGCTATATTCTGCGTATAACAACCAGAGAAATGGATTTAGACCAGAAAGTGATATAACATAGATAAGAAGCTGAGAAATAAATCGTGAAAACATCGAAAGACGAAGGGCAGCAGAGCGGAAACCAGTGGTATGACTTTAACACTGAACGTTATTAAAATCGCTAGGTCTGTCAAAAACTTGTCAAGGTGACGGATATACAAACTGGCCTGATCAGTACCTTAACTTTTAATTCCTTGAAGTCAAAGAAATGAAAATGAAAATCATGTACTTGATAGGTCTCGAATAAAAATATGAAAACATGCTTACTTAAAAATGTCCAAACCACATTTATTTAGAAGAAATCTATCAGAAAATAGCACCGTTATTGTCCTCAATGAGTATCAATTAATATACATACTCTCGTTACAGTTATTCCCTACGTGATAGGTAGAGGACACCATTGTAATAAGCATTTTAATTCTGAAAGTTACGTCATAACTTAAATGTAATCCATTCATTACAGGAACGAGTTCGTTCGTAAACTATGCGATGTTATTACCTACTAACATGACAGTAAGCCTCTAATAAATCTAAGAGCCTAACAAGCTATAAACAGGGGCATCATCAGTGTACATGAATTTATTGCTTTTACACATCCTCTCACCTCCAGCACAAACTCCCCACAAATTGGCAAGCGTTAATTACGCCAAATAATAGGGCCTTCAGCAGCAGACGTTACGCAATGCGACACAGGCCGTGCGCACACTATTTCAAAACTGGAAGATTACTTAATTTATGTGAATGTGGCCTAACAAGCCTTGAGCGAGCCCAGAAATGGGAATGCAAGCCAGCAGACACCATCTGCCTTGCTCTAGAGCTTCTTTATACAGATATTTCCAGCGGCTAAAGCCGTTTCCAACAACAATATGTGTAGATGTGTAGATATGTTGGTATTTAAGTATTGACGTTTCGGGAGAGCGTATCGGTGCCATGTTCAAAGATCAAGCACCTACACCGCGGCGCAAGAATGAACTCTCGAATAAGGCGCGTAGCTAACGACAGAAAACAAATGTTCTATGTAAGTATCAAAGCCTTGGGCAATCGACGCCTCCGTTGAAGATAGGCGTCACAATCACCGTTCTTTTAATATTTATATAACTACCGGAAGGTAAGTATAAACGAGCCCCGACTTACGAGCACCCAATATAGGACTCCCAAATTAAGGAACTTTTTCGCACAAGATCCTGTAGCAGGAGTCACTAGCAAAGAGACTGAAGCTCTGAATTTCACCTACAGCTTTCAGTTAAATGTTTTTCTCTGAGACTTCTTTAGAACGTTTGTGAGAAACATTTTTTTTTATGAATAATCAACAAGTTACGTTCAAGATACGCACATGAAGTCACGCACGTCTTTGTGGAAATACTTCTAGTTGCTGAAGACATAAATATCCATCAAATCCTTGTCCCAAGGTTTTTGTTATGAGGTCAGCTGACTCGGGGCATACAGTCAGCAACACTCAGAAACCTGCTCGACTATTACGCGATCATTCCAAGGATGGTTCCACAGGTCCGAAACATTTGTGAGGGTAAATAAACTAGTTTCGTCCATAGTTATTTCATGTACCGTGTTGTTTTTTTATTGCGCGAGGATATATTACGTACTAAGTAAAGGGTGCAACAATATAAATTTAAAAGTACTTTTGATCTCTAAGAAATCAATGGACGGAAGGATATTAACGTACGTTACTTCATAAGCAATAAAAAGTGAATAAAGTAAAAAAAAAAGAATTCAGAGCAAATATACCACATGAATAGAATCATTGCAATAGCTATTCGTTCCCCTGTTATACAGACAAATACGTCCGGTCCATATTATCGGTCCTTCTATATTGTGTGCCGCTGTTCTTTACATCGCTGTAATTTAAATAGGGCTTATAATTATTATTATTATTTTAATATTAATTGAAATGAAAATAATAATTCCCATTCAGCTGGTTCCCGCTTACATATACATGGCTTTATCAAGCTGTGGCTTAAAAATATTAAAAGCCTGAGTCGTCCAGTGTCAATATTAACTCATTAACAGTATTAATATTTTATTAATATGAGATAAATTGAGATGTATCATTGAAAATACGCAACTGATATATATTCTGAGAATTCTCTTAAATGACATCGCTAAGTTTAATTGGACTACAGTAATGCACGAGGTCATACAGGTCCTTCTCGCACTTCATCACTCAATAGCATTAGATAAAGTTGGGAAGCTGTCACAAGGTATAAACAAGTAAATTAATAACTGCGCACCAACGACGTTTTCCGGATCCCGTATTTCAATACAACTCTTTATTTTTTACGATTTAAAATACCCCACTGTGGAAGCAGCTACATGAAGGATCAGAAACAAGAAGCCTGATAAACTTAAATAGATGTCCAAAAAGCCTACCATCATTTTCACGTCATTGATGCTGCACCAGTTGATATTAAATGCTGAACGACAGTTGCACCATGCAGACGGATCGCGATACAGATGCGAACTGATCAGAGGTGGCTGGCGAGGGTAAGACAACCCCTACGCGCGTGCGTCACAGGGAAAACTACCAGCTCCCACACATAGAGGGAAGGACTCTCAATGAACAACCCTCAAGCTTAGGCTTTCGAATGGGCGGCCCACCGTCAGACAGCCACAGGTTCGAGTCCCGTCCTTATTTAAAAGTGTCGTTATCACATGACACCTTCCTACAATTCCAGATAAGATACTGAAGTTGCCTGTAGATTTGTAAATGTTCGCATAAATCATATAAAAGTTTTGACATCTCTTTCACGAAAGCTAAGTCATGACTGACTCAGTCTTTGACATTAGTAACTGGAATTTCAGCAACACTAGTGTAACATGTGTGCCTACAGCCAGGGCTTCCTTATCGGAATGCCCAGAACTTGTGCCTGCTTATTTTGCACTCTCTACTCACCTCTTCGTTCAAAAACTACACACAGAACTGTAATCCGACTTATAAAACGCTTCCCACCATTGACACAGCCCAGGATAGCAAGATGTACATATCGCTCATGAAAGGGAAAATTGTCGTAACCCATACAAATCGTCAAATTGAGATTCCCGCGTCACTATGCAATTGGGGTAAAACACACCTTATGTCAAAATGTTACGTCCACAAAAAAAAATTGCTTGTCCTCATATTTTCTCAAAAACGTAACATGCTTACCTGTTGGTCTACTGAACATCGCTCCAGTCTCCTATGTCTCCTGTAAAACTGAGTCTCGGTGCATTAACACATACTGCTGTTTCATGACCGATAAATAAATGGTGTAATTATGTGGAAACGGCAGGCTGTGTTACTCGTGCGAAGAACACTCCTCGTCAGAACCCTTGTAACACTGGGTAAAATGGGCCACATGGCAGGCTAACAACAACAACAACAACAATAATAATAATAATAATAATAATAATTCGTTATTAATGTGTTGGCATAACAGCCGTAAGGCCGATTACAAAGACAACAGAGAAACATAAGGAACAATACATCAAAAAACAACCCTCAAAAGAAAGCACAGGAAAAAAAGACATAATAAGAAGGGAGCACGTCAGGTAGAAAACAGCATGAATAATATAATGGGTAAATCAAAAAATTATTAAGTGATATTATTTGTTCGTGAATACACCGACAGTTAACGTCAGTTCAGTCTTTTGAATGCAGGGTTAGCAGCGTCAACGACAAAAACAACAACAATAATAACAATAATAATAATAAATTACAAACAGAAAAAGACAGCAAATGCAGATTATGTCATCAATTTGAGGAGACAGTAGACCACATTATGTCAGCGTGCCCAATATTGGCAAAAGAACAATACATCAAGCGACATGATAGAGTGTGTGCTCAACTGCACTTCAACATATGTAAGGAACTAGGGGTAAAATTAGACAGCGACATCTGGTATGAACACGTACCAAAGTCAGTAGGAACTAGTCAAGAGGGCAAGGCCACCATATTATGGAACCAACAAGTGTAAACCGACAGAACCATCCCCAACAATAAACTGGACATCATAATCCGGGATAATGAAGAAAGAACATGTATGCTAATTGATGTAGCAATCCCGGGAGACAGAAAGAAGCCGAGATGATTCTGAAATATAAAAACATTATAATAGAAATACAGCGCATGTGGAATGTAAAAACAAAGGTGACGCCAGTAATAACGGGCAACTGGAACCAATTCAAAATCCTTTAGAAAATACTTGAGCAGCATACCAGGAAAGCATGAAGTCAAGGAACTACAGAAAACAGCTATATTGGGCACAGCACACATATTTCGGAAAGTACTAATGTAGAAGCACAAAGAGTTTAATATTGAAGACAGCGCTATATGCACTATTAACAGTACGCACGGAATAGCTGCGACACTCTATACTCTAGAAACATGGTTTGTTTCAGGTATATAAGTGTGAATACCCTGCACAATGGAAATGATGATGATAATAATAATAATAAGGGGGTACTGGGGGAAGTTTACTCCAGGGAAAGAGGTCGAGGAATAAGCATGACAAGCCACCTCCATCTAATGATGACGTTAAAAAGTGCACAAACTGTACATCCACTCTGTCAGATTTGAAGTTCTCACGACGGAGGATATTATGTTTACTGACTTGTGAGAAACGACGCTACGTAGCGTGGTAGCTAGGTACCAGAGTTTCGGGTAAAAACAGTGCCTCGTCGTCCCTGAATATGATAGCAATGGGCTTCATCGCAGCTTTACTAACTACACAGTGTCGTATTCCAGGCGACAGCACTGTTTATTCCGCTCTCTCCTAATCATTATAGCGTAGTGTTTTATTTCCCATACGTACAGAGTTACGTTTGCCGTTATTACGAGTTACGATAGAGAGTGTACGCATGACAGCCTCTGTAATTCTAGTGCGATATACAAAAATGTATAACAAATAGCCACGTGCTCGTCATGTGACGGGATAACAGAATATTCACATTCTATTTCACAGCCTCTCCGATCGGCCTCTTTTTATTCTTGCAGAAGCGTAGCGCTAGAATCATCTATCTCAATGCAACCACCATATTGTGCTACGTTCTATTACATGCTCGACGCCAAACTCTTTCTTCAGCCCCAGCTCGTATTACATGTAACCACGGCAACTGGTGTGTGATATCACTGGTAACCACGGCAACGATTGTGTGACGCACTCAAACACAACAAGTACGGTATTCCTATATACGATTGGTAAAAAGGCATAAACCCTCCATTAACCTTTACTCCTTTAGAGTTAAAGTAAAAGTAAAATTGTCCCTGTGCACGCCATGAAAGCATATGGGGAACTGGAGATATAGCTCCATTTATTGTTCACCTTGGGCCTATCTGGAGGTATCACAGATTTATTTAATTCACAACCGATATGTCCACTTAAAATTTCGTCATTAAAACAAGTAAAATTGACGACAGCTTATGTGAAAATGATGCACGCGGCGCTATCGGTCTTGCTAATTCCTTACGATAAGACAGGTGGATATGGAATTATCAGTCACTGTGGCTGATAGAAAAGAACAGGTGTGCATTTGTTCAGCTATAAGAAATAGCACTTCAACTGTAATATAAGTGACACCGTCAAATGCGGTATAAATTCTGAGTCTATTAGTCACCTTAATGCAACACGTACATTTTTTAGGTTGTTAGGTATTATACCTATTGACATGGGCAATATAAAGTATATTTAATAATTCATATATATATACGTGAATATTTTCATGGCGCAACAGCCCCTAGTGGGTCACGGCCTCCTCATTATCGAGACTTCACGACACTTAGACACACCACACTCGGTAGGACCCCTCTAGACGAGTGATCAGGTCGACGCAGAAACCTCTACCTGGAAACACACAACATTCACAATAGATAATCATAACCCCGGCAGAATTCGAACCTGCAATCCCAGCAAGCGAGCGGCCGCATACCCACGCCTCCGTGTAGTGGCTCCATGTTCAGGGTCAAGCACTAAAATATGAAGGCGCACTGATCCTTCGGAACGACGGTATCTGTTTAACAACGGATGAGGGGTAACATCCCAGAAATCTTGACTCATCAACTCTGCTGTGAGAGTCCTAAAGTATAATTATACCTACTGTAGTTCCGCCTTAGAGCAAAAGGAATGAATACGCAGTATGCTACCTACTAGACCACAGGAGTGTTTCTGGGCCTAATGAAAAAAAAACACCTGAGGGCCTACGTACACCTAGTCCTATATTGACAGTGCAGATTTCAATACACTCAGCATTTTCAGGGTCCCTGAAATGTGGGAACTACGCAGCCACAAAGACTGCGAAAGATTTAAACCAGCCCTGCACTCATGTAAATTTCTCACGCCTCAAATGCGATTTTTGGCGTTGCGCTAGCAATTTTATTGTAAGCAATTTCGTTTCTTGTGACAAATAAAACGAGATTCCAAGATATTTTCCGTTAATCTACATCGGCTCTCGAAGCCAGTCAAGTTTTCACCAATTCTGTCCGTTACTAATCCACTTTTTTCACATACAAATGTGTGGGAGTCCTGAACATCGACAAAAACACAGCATCTATCAATGTTCCGTGGCGCTTCCGATACAACTGTAGTTACGGTTTTCCACGCAACAGGTAATCTGAAACAGATAAGATTATATATCATCACGCAAGCGACTAATAACCTTCCACAGTATTCAGTTGACGTCCACAATGTGCTTGGTGCAGATTTATAAACCGTTTTAAACCAGGTTGTTAAGACTTCACGAACATCATAGCCCTCCAAGAAATTCCGACGTGTAACAGCTAAATATCCTACTGCTTGCGACCCTACCTGCGAAATTGTCAAGGTAAGAATGAAGGTGCAGATGTTGGTTACTGTGCACTAGAACGTATCTCTAGTACGGCAATAGTGCTTTCCAGTGTCGACCGAGACTGGTATTTGTGTGAGTTGCTCTGTATCGTTTTGTGAGGTGTTGCGACGGCCTGAGCACATACTCATATTTCAAGACGTTTCAGATAAGTAAGGCCCCAAGAAACGCAGCAGATGCTTTAGAATATTAGAATCTGAAGCTCAAAGGCACTGATGATAGTAGGTAAGGTGTGATGTGAAAGTGCAGAAAACATTAGCTAAGCGATCCGGCTGGTAGCCACTGATCAGGTAGATAAGAACGTAATGAGAACATGCGAGAAATGTCACACGCTCGGGTAGATCTATCTCCAGCTACATGTACGTTTCAGTACATATGAGTATATTCATATATAAGCATGTCTGTAGAGCTATATGCATCTAGATTCCAGTGGGTACATAAAAATACACAGGGCCGATATGCACGTGCGTTCACATGTTTGTGTGCACGTACACACGCCATGTTTGAAAAATAGCGTACAAATATTATGTACAAGTAAGCCTAATGCAAAGAAATGCATGTGTGCAGGAATTTATTTCTTTATTCGTAGAATTATAACATTACATGAACAGCACAACCGAGGAGGGGTCCTTTGGAACAAAATAATGTATATGCAATGATATTTGCAAAGACCTTCAAATGTTTAAACATATGAAACAGCGTGGCTTACTTATTTCTTGGTACGACATCTAAATTCGCCACGCCTTTCACCGCGGAGGTAAGGGGATTCGATCGCAGGAAGGTCCACGTAAACTCTGCGCAGGACTAAGTGACGCCAGAAAAGGTTTTCTTCGAGTACTTCTACTTTCCCCTGTCACTACCGTCCCATCAATACTCTATACGCATTATGTATCTGCCACTGACGCTACATAATCTTAGAAACTGACACAGTCGTTAAATAACACACTAAATTCGTCATGATATTATCCAGTCGCTGATGTGTCTCGACGATTGGAGGGGCATCCTGTGGCGCCTACAGAATTTGTGAATGCAGCTGGCCCACGGACTGTACGTATATCAGCCAAGGAATGTGCCATAATTGCAGCTGCGAAATGAAAGATCCTTCGAAAAGTCGGAAACCACTCACGGAACGGCACTGTATCACATCCCACAAGACTTTTAATCCTTTGGCGGGCAATGAATGAATGTGACATCTCATGCTGCAACTGCGAGGCGCCCATTGTATAATCATTCGATATCTTGCGCTATTTTACACTGACGTGTAACTTGAAATCTAAACGTCTCATGACATACAACATAGGCCCGTAATATTTTACACGTATCTATTAAAAGTAATTACACTGCGGACAGCTTGTGCGCGAACTTTCTTTCAAATAGGCCTATATAATCTTAGCAATTTACAAAGAGGTTAAATATGACCCTTAACATTCCACCTCCTGTTATTTTGCTGATCAACTCAATAAGGATCAGAAGAGACGGGGGTGAGGGAGCATGTAACATGCCTGAAAGAGATGAGAAGCTTGTGCTACATTTTAAACCGAAAACGTGATGGGAAAGGACCGTTTTGATGAGCTAGACGTAGATGGAAAAATGATATTTTGTTCAAGTCTCCCTTAAGCAAATAGGTCCTGAAAGTGTGGCATGGGTCCATACGGCCCAGCATAGCGAAGAATGGTGGGCTCTGTCGCACTTTATGATGAATATTCGGCTTGCCTAAATTACAAGGCAGTTACTTATTAGGCCAGCAACTGTTACCTTCTCAAAAATAACTCTGCTCTTTGGCATTACTTTATTAGCTACGTTACACGTCAAACATCTGCCCCCGCTTTTCACTACTTTCAATTTTGGAACGTCATCAACCACAAGAGTTCAAAGTGAAAGATACTCACATAAATTTTTACAAAAATTGTGTGTTCTTACTCATCAACACACAAAATTTCACAGACTTTGCTGCAGTGGTAATCAGTTACTAGTGTCAGAGTAAAATCATGATGGGAAATTAGCACGTTCGAAAGTTGCTACGTACTTAACATTCTACTTAAATTTATCTTCGTAAATTTGTGCATCTGGTTAACCATGACACGGTTCTGGTCATGATAAATTGAACGGCAGAAGAGCCATCCCCACACCAACCTTCGCACAGCCACTATCTTGGTATTGGTGGTGGCAGCTAATTAAATCTTATTAAGGTAGGGGAACCCCCAAAGCTATAATTTCCACGTCAGGTTTCATCAGAGCTGCCTAAGTTGTTCAAAGTCATTACGAAAGACAGACAAACATAGACAATCACTAGGCCACAAAATTGTGTTATCAGTTATTTTCCTATTTATATCAACATCAAAAAACTGTTCAAAACCACACGACTAGTTTTGATAATGCCTCAAATCTAGTGTTATCGAGCTACTTAATTATATACAAATAGAAGAATGAAAGTCTTCATTATCTCAATTTTTACACTTATGGAACATCACTGCGAATGAATGGGTGGACTAATTTGGATTTCACGCGTGACTGCACGAGGCGTTCGGATTGTCTGGTATGCTGTTTCAGTAAAGGACTGTACGAAGCTTACAGTTGTAAATCTACAAGCGTATATCATAGCATAAGACATGGTGTGCAGCGGGCTGCATCATAATGAAGCACGAATTTATGACAAGACATGGACCGTATCACACGCTCAGGGCTACTGAATGCTCGGCGTGAATTATACCGTGATGGCTAGCCGAGGGTACGGTGGTTCGAGTCCGGTAATTAACTGGTAAAGGAGGCACAAAACATCATAGGCAGAACAGGCGGGGTAAGATAAAGCAGAAGGTAAATACGTATATTATATTATATTACATTATATTATATTATACTGCATTAATATGACTCAGCTTGTACAGTACACATGACGTTCTTGTGGCTTTATGGAGACAGAAATCGTAACATTGCTATAAATACGTGCCACACTGCAGACAGAGAACAGGCACTCCTCAGATAACGTATGGCTAGATGTAGGCCTAGGGGCAACAGGTTGTAATATTGTTGATAATGTATGGTAATATGCTAACCGAACACGTGCGATTGTTGCTGATAATATAGGGCACGGTGTACAGGCAACAGGTTGGTCATGTGCAGAGATAATAGGTGTGACTGTTTTAATATACGGCTCGGTGTAGATAGAACTCGTGAGATTGTTGCTGATAATATAGGGCAAGGTTTAGACGCAACAGATGAGATTGTTGTTGACAGTATACGGCACAATGTAGACAGAACATGTGAGACTGCTTTGCTCAAATTATGTAACATTAAATTAGATACGGCAAAAGGAATGAATGGGGAGAACTCGTGAAGCAAGGGGTTACGGCGTATTTTAAGATACTCTTAACATCTGCTGAGCGTGACTGAGAGAATCCGCATATGGGGGTAATTAGTGTGCGGTAAGTATTCTGATGGGCTAGACCCGTAAACCTTTCCAGGCGCCAGGGCGTTCGGTGAGGAGCGTAGTTTCAAATCAGAAACCGCATCAGTACTTATTACATGGAACAAAGCTCTTGAAAAACTCGTAGTTACACCAGTCAAAATATTCCCTACCTTTTGTGCAATTCAAAGTTTCATGGCCGTGTTCGCAAATTGATCCTGTCCTGAGAGATTAATTTAATTCGAATCCTTCAACCCTATTTATTTAAGATTCACTTTAATATTATTCTCCATCTCTGCATAGAACTATCATGTGGTCTCCTCTCCTAGGTATCGTGTCCAAAATTTTGTATGCATTTGTCGTCTCTCCTGTGAGCCGGGGTAGCATAATCTGAGGAGTGACTTGGCTATGGGCTAAACAACAGAGGTACTGCAATTTTACACCTTGCAGGGAAGCTTCTAGTCCGACCCTGGGGCCCACCCAGCCTCCTATCCAATGAGTATTAACAGTTCTTCCCCGGGGGTAACGCGGTGGGAACGTGAAGGCCACTCACCTCTATCTAGTTCCGAGTTCACGAATGGATGGAGCTGCACTTTCACCTTCACCTACCTACATGCCTTTGCGGCTTGCAAAGGAATTACTTTGTCTCACCCATGCATGCTATAGGCTCCGCAAATTTCCATACAACCTGTAAGTACGAACGTGTTACCACACCTACCGGTTAGAGTTTAGTATCCCAATTTGTAATCGAGAAGTCCGTGTTCGGATCAACATCCAGTGACCCACTAGTCCGGCTGAGATTTTCATGTCTTTCCTCAGCCCCAATCTTATATTAGGCTATAAACGCTACCTTTCACATCCCTTACGTTGCATCGCTCGTGATGGCCCTAACATTCCATATTCTGCGCACCTGACACGACATAGAAAACAAATAAGGAATGAATGTACCATTATAGCGACGTAAATTCCTCTTCTGTTACTTTTGCAGCCGGAATAATGGAAGGACAACGAAGAAACATAGTTACAATATACGGGTCTACTGCTGGGATGGCCGAGAGCCGCGAGGGTCTGGCTGACAGTGCTATGAAGGGCAGTACCAGCAGCTTACCGTAAGCGTGTTCGAGTAAATACTTGGTATTAGAAACCGAAGGTTCAGTGTTCCTTATAACCAAGACATTCTGAAAAAAATACAAAGCCTACTTTCATTCAGTTTATTCCGTATGAGGTGTCCAGCAGCTTATATGAGTAAGTAATAAAATTGGTAACACGTGCATTTGGGTAAATTCCATCGAATATAAAATCCACGCTTCATATAAGGGCACTCTACTATGGCCTATGGATTATCAGTTCGTTAAAGCTAAATTTGGATGCCCTCTTATGAATAGTGCAAAATGGCGACGTGGATGAACGGTTGCACATCAGGCCAGTTCTTAAGTGATAACACAGCATAAAAATCCTTTTTGTTTAATTATCACTAAGACCGTGTAACGTAACTTGGTTTTCTGCTGTTCAAAAATAGGAAAGTGCGTAAAGTGCGTTTAATTTGGCAGAAAATTGTGACTAGTAATTTTGCTACTTTGCATTGTGGAGTCATATTTCCAGTCCCTCAAATGTCGACACCGCAACGCATAATTAAAGGTTTGGACAAATTTACCCTACCCTACTTTCCTAATTAAGCTACATATTTTACTATTACACTGGAATTATGCTTGTGTGGTTTGTATATAATAGCTTATAATTGTTAGTAAACGTTGCAGTGGAAAAAGAAGTAGAGCACTTACTGAAGAATAAGAGTCCAACTTTCGCAGTCTCACAAAACAATTTTCTTCGAAATCGGGAAGTGTCGTCACGAATACATAAGCCTACATTTACTTCTTTAATAAGCGCCTAGCAACAATGTTGCGTTTCCTGCTAACAATGAGTGGCTGTGAAACCATCAGAGGCATTTATTATCATACGACCGCTCTACCGCCCCAGCAGAGTTCGAACCGTTAGTATCATGTTCTATTCTGTGTTGAGCAGGGTGGTGCGAGAGCAGTACTGTATGTGCGCCCCGACAACCCCACTTGAAAAGAGGCTCGTTATCACAGTGGTGACACTATTGGTGGTAATCATCTTGCTCCTTGTTACAATCATCATCCTGGCTACGAGGGACGAGGAGAGCCAAACCTTGCGAAAAGTTGTAGCGGCACTGACACCTAAATTTTGACACGAAGCAACTCTACTGGATCTGTTCTCAGTGACCCAAACAAAAACAAGGAACAGAACCTTGTGTCAAGTTATACCGGAAAAATAAAAGCCAACAAAACCTCATCCACAGTCAAGGTGTGCATTTTGACATGTGTCCGATTTGGACTTCCGTGAATTGATGCACTTGGAGGAGAAAATAATGTCCATTTGAGACGGAATTTGACTAATGAATGCCATGTGGGTTCTCGCCCATAAAGTTGGATGCAACCGATTAGTTGGTTTTGAAACTTTGTCTTCGAGAACCTGTGCATTCACACTATACTTGGTTTCATATGCACGCATTAATTCATTTTTAATCAAAATATAAAAATGATCTGACACTGCGCCATTACTTGACGCACACTTCGTATTTTTAGGACAGATTAATTGAACGTAATTTAAGACTAGGCCCTTCCACAAGGAACATAGCAGCTGTAAACCGAATATTCTTGTTACAAAGTTACATTGTTACATTCTGAAATATATTATTATTTTTATGTATGACAGTTATGATATCAAAGCTCAGGTATCAGTTTTATAGCTTTCTTGAATTAGTCTGCTCAGTGAATATTAAGTTACAAGGTGTCAGCCCTTGGTGTCTTATAAGCGAATGTGTAAATAAAATGCAAAACCTTAACAATGCTTAATGAAGCTTCTCGTCTATAAGATTCCCCACAGCAAATAGATTACGTTGTTCACGTGGATTTATCAACACACCAGTACATTTTGGGTCAGAACAGGGACATTTTACAGAAGAACTGCTGAAAAAATTGAAATACTTGCACACACACACACACACACACACATGTATTAGCAAACCCTTTAAGCAATATTACATCCACTACTGAGAAATATTTAGCTTCTTACAGTATTCATCAATTTTAAATTTAATGCCTACAGAGAGATCTATCAAGTGTCACACTTGTGTGCATGTGTGTTTAATACAGTTGTATTTTACGCATACATGGAACCACAGTAAAACTGTATGCTACACGACATGATATTTAACCTTTTAGAGCCTAGTGGTAACTTTACGTACTACCAGGTTTAACATTAAAAAATTCTATGTGGTGCCCACATTGCGTTTGTGTGTTTTGTACGGATCTCAGAACAAACAGCAACTTTTGCCTTATACATCTTCAAATGATTGGTTTTTTAAACTGAGGTGGAGAGTGTTTACTGCGCAGTACGCACCAACTCCTTATATGAACAAGACACGCTTCGTCTTTAAAGGGTTAAATAAATATATAAATCTCCATAATGAATTTCCATGTGCTAATAAATAAGTCTGTGCTTCACAGTAGCTAATGTAGTGGTTCTGTAACTCTTTTGCTCATGGCACAGTATTCCTTGCCACCAGAAATACTGGCACACTGAACGTTTAAATTGGTAACACTATGGGAAAGCCAGAGATGTGGAGGATGATTGTTCTGTAAATAATATACTTACTCCATGCTAAGTATGTGTGATTAAATTTATTTTAAACAAAATTACTTATAAATTTTCTTTTTATCTGCGACAATATAACATCCAAAATGTAATGGCACACCCTTTGAGAACCAATGAGTTAATGTAATCAAATTCATCACGTAGGAGTCTACTTATCAGAAAATCAAACAAACACAGTAACTGCTGTGTGAGAAACTAAACACCAAATTCTGGTTAAAACTCATAAAACCTACTTTTTTACTGTGTTGAATTCTAGTTCTACAAAACTTGTCAATGTCCTATTTAGATAATAAAAATGTTATAATCTGAAAACATAATTCAATTTATTTGACGTGTTAACTGCATTGTCATGAAACAAATATATTATCAGGAACATGTGGGAGCAAGTTCTGCTCTTTTCATTGCAGTATGGTTAAGGATCTGTTCTTCTGGGATATGATGTTGCATCACTGGATAATCAATTCCTGACATTTCAAAGAAAGTAGTACCTTCATATTCAGCACTCCATGGTGAGAACAGATTATTCAGTGACAGTGTCATATCCCAGCAGAACAGAATCCTCAGCATTTGACAGTTCAAAAGCAGATCCCCTGTATTAAGCTAACAAACCCATAGTACGAGTTTGAACAATAATGCATTAATCAAACTCTCCCATATGTAAATGAAAGGACTGTCGATAAATTTCTTTAATGGTGAAATGCAGCAATAGAAATACAGCCAGTTCAAACTAAGAGCTTGCATGGTTCATTTTGTCTATCATCAGTACAAAAAATCGTTGTGTATTTTATGCATATGTCGATTTCCTTTGACACAATATCACTGTGTTCAAGTACTAATACAAAACACTACACACCATCCGTGACTAAATGAATGAATTTTAAAGCATGAAGAAATTATTATTGTAATGGCAGGTTAGTAGTCATAGCTGTTGACTGCCACAAAACTGGGATGTGACCTGCACAAGGTCATGGAACCTCTGCTGAAATGCACAGAAACAGCAACCAGCCACAGGAGACACAAGTATGATAGGTTATTCATCTTTAAGTCTGTGAAATGCTACAGACAACGATGCTCCTGAATCACCATGTACAGTACACAGCAAAATATTATCAACAGGACTTTCGCACCTGCTAAACTGCAAAGGCATATATAAACAAATAACTAGAACATAAAGACAAATACATGGGTCTTCTTAGTGTCACCTTGACATACACACACAGTGCATATCAATGATAAGTCACTAAAACTGACAAGAATAATGCAACAAAGGCACACCACAGAGTAAGACAAACTGCAGCACTGAATACAGAAACATCGTAATTCCAATCACTTGTAATTTCTTCACATTTGTTTGTATGAAGCCTTCTTCTGCAAGTCATTAAGTGTGCTACTGATGTCAGAGATGGAGTAGGGTGGAAGGAAACGCCAGTACAAGTCAACCTGGCATATCTGTACTTCACGTTAATAACAGTGTCTTGCCCACTACATTACATTACATTATATACATTCACAGATCCATCATCCGCAAAATGGGATTGAATGTGGAACTCATCATATACTTGTCTGCCAGCACATACGAATGTCCAAGCAACAGATAAAGTCTTTGTTTTGCCACACAACAAAGTCACACATCTTGGAAATCATTAATATTCACCACTGTTTTCTCATCAAATTACACAGAAATACTGGTGTCTTCACTGAACAAATATGCAGCATAATTACAGTAAAACCCATACCTAAGATTTGCCTGGGGGACAAGATTATTATACCCTAAATTGAGGAGAATGGTACAATGGGTTTGTGTCAAAATCAAACAGACAATTACTACTGTAGTTACAAAACAATTATATTCACTTTACACTCACACAAATGATGTTTTCCATCAATCCCTTTTATATTTATATTCTTATATTTATTTTACAGGACACAAAAGAAAATAAGAACTTCGAAAATAAGCTAAAATTAGGATTTCCCTGTACTTGACATCCCATAAGCCCATTCTTCTGTCACCATATCTGGAAAGAAAATAAAATGTAGGCATTATAAAACATCACTCCATTTGGAACAAACTCTAAAGAGTAAAGTGTAAATAAAAAAGGAATGGCATGCCACTTTTTAAAAAAATTGGGGAATGATACCTGCTTTGTTGGTCAAGCGTGATGAGGAGGAGCTCTCTCTCCAGATGTTGAAGTCCACTCAAACAGGCCTCACTGATCTTGTATGAGCGAAAGTAAGGCATGAAAGCTTCAAAACTTCAGAGTGCATCACCAAACATACAGACTGAAGTTCCTCATCTTCAGCACTGCCACTGCTGTCTTCACTGTTTTCACTTTTCACTGACTGACAGGATTACTCTAAGATTATGGTAGCCACTGCCATAGTGGTTTCAACAGCATTCCCAAAATCCGATAATGTAATCACTGACCTTAAAATAAGCTTCCTCCATTCTTCCACTCCAACTTTCTCATTACCTTCCTCAGACTCTTTGCCACTGTTTGAGAATGGCAGTACACAGCTGTGATAGTTTACAATCCATTCAAACATAACTTCATTTCCATTGCACATAATACTGGCATTATTTATGTAACCCAAACCCTAAAGCTCTGAACATGAACCCTAAAAAAAGGCTCCAAGACAGCGAGGGGACCAAATTTTTGCAACTTAAATTCAAAAAAACTTCGAATTCAGAAACTCTATGTCAAGCAGAATTATACATTATTCACATGCAATTCTTGCGAGAACCACAAAAAATGAAACAATAATGCAGGAAAATCTTAAATCAAGAAACCTTAAATCAGCATATTACTACAGGTGTACTACTTGAAGGCAAAGAAAAGCCACAAATACAAGGAAATCATGAATGATTGGAATTATGATGCCAACTACATACCTACACTGCTTCTTGTTTTGGATTTAGAAAATATAAACGGTTCATGTTTTTCACACAGCATACAGACTCAGACATATTCTGCTTTGCCACCATTGAAAAAATACTTTTAATCCTTTCCAATCCATTTATATTTAAAAGTAGTTTATATCATGGCTTATGCACTGTCAGGTGGGGAACTGACCCACAAAAGGTGAATGCTCCCATTGGTATTTGGTACTTTAAAAGGTCAAAATAATTCCATGGGCAAATTACGTCGCGAAACACTGAGTAACAGAAATCCTTGTAACACACCTGAACAGGAGTGACATGAACATGGTAAATAAATACATAATCAGAGTTACTACTAACAAGTATATTATGAGAAAAATACATTTAGGAGACAGAATGGAATGAAAAGTGCACTAAACTTCTTCGTACACAAACTGACACAATTTTACATTTACTAATAAATCCATTAGGTCACTAAAAATAATGCACTTGTAACAAGTCCATTACACAAGTTCCATTCAATATGCATTGCTCCAAATAAGAAGTCTGAATAAACAGAATTGAAAACAAGGTAACTACAATGTAACACTTGTTTGTCTAACCTTTAAGAGATAAACACAACACAGTACCATTAAACTTACATCCTTTCATCTGGAAGGGAAAGCACTGTACGACAGATGGCATTTAAACTGAACCATGGTCTGGCCACAGTGGAAACATGGGATTCAAGATGCCAAGTACTGAAGGTTAATAGGCACATAAGATTACTACTTGGCAAAGGGAGAAAAAGGCTAAAAAGAACTTATATTTTAAGAGATCTGAAGCACAGATGGCATACACACTCTCTTGGCATACCAAACTGCACACCTTTAACTGCAGCCAGGGCCACATTTACGAGCTGGACCATAACTGTGATGACTAAAAAAATTAAATGTTACTAATGGAAGAAATGATGTGATTAATCAAAAAATAAAAGGCTAAGTTTTCCTTGTCCACACCATGAAGACATATAGGAGCAAAGGTATAGCCCCACTCATTGTTAACCTCAGCACTAGATAGAGTTAAGGGGCAAATATCTGTGCCAATAGCATTTTTGATATGGGAATTTATTAAATAAAATTTAATCAAACTTATATCATTTTTCAAAATACAGGTATGACACTGGCTGCTGAAATTCTGAAGACATAAATACCACAGAACCATTTCTTTCACATGACCACATCCTATTTTTCATGGCATAGATTTCTTTCTAATAAGACATGCGATTTTCTCAAGAGACTGAATCAAATCAACATCTCCCGAATTCTTTGTGAAATGGTGCTGGTTATGCTCCCAGGTTGAAAATTTTCTTCAGTTTTGTCATTGTACATGTCTGAATTGAGGAATTTAAACAACTGCTATTCAATTTAGTGCCAAGGTTAAGAATAAGTGCAGCTATACCTGCACTCCCCTATGTCTCCATGGCATGCAAAGGGACACCTGTACCTTTACCATTACTTTGAAATATTTATTATTTGCATAATACAATCTACTTTTTCTTTTAGTCCAGTCAGGATATAAAGAATGTGACAGCACACCTGCAACTAAACCCACTACAGTCTTAGAAAATATTACGAATTCTCTTTATATTACTAATAAAATTAACCATTTATGATTTAGTGGTATGTGACATCATGTTCGGGGGCAAACGTGCAATATTTTAATTGCCAACAAAAAATGTAAATGTAGAGTAAATTTTAAGTGTCTGAACTTCAAACTGCACATCTTGAGATTAAAATGGTCTCAAAAGCAATACACAGGTCGCAATCAGAAAACAAAAATAATTTTTTGTCCAACTAATAAACAATATGCAAACATTAAATAAAAATTTATGTTTTTGTTTAAACCCTCGAGTGGTAGAATCATCATACCCATCTTTTGGGGTTCTGTAATAACCTGTGATTATCCTGCTGCTTCAGGGGTTATGCACAATCATTAGTGTGTATTTCATACCCTGTCAGTGGCAATTCAGTTTGGCATTTCAATGGAGACTCTTAGTTTAGTTCCTGAAACATAACAAATTTTTCAAAGAAAGCCACAGCATTCCTAGATGATAATGAGGTAGAAATATAACATAATGTTCTTAATATAACTCCAGCTTAAAACAATTAGTAACATGCAAACACTGCAGCACCAGAACACACCTTCACTGGTATGAGGAAAACTGTTCCATGTTGCTATGCCAACATCATATAAATGCATTTACTGGACATCATGGGAACTACAATACAGAAACAACTTCACTTTGTGAAAGAGTATGCACACGATATGTAAAGTATAGAACCATGCAAATTTCTGGGTTAAGCAGCCAAAGTCAAAAGTGTGGGGGTCAGCGAAGGTCAAACTTGTATTTCTCAATACTGACACAAAAATAATTCACTCCACTGAGTTCACATTTGCCAATCCTGGGTTATATACTTTTCTTTAATAACTTTTTTGTTCAATAATTCTCTAAAAGTTTTGGAAATGATGGAATCATTATGGCACGGTCACACTGGAGATGCCTGAAATATAGGCCTATTTTACATTTCAGGAGTAGGCAGAAGTAGGCAGTATTCCCACCTTCAGATCAGTCAACATTATTGTCAAATATTCATATGTACCTAGATTATTGATGCAGGATACTCTGCATCTTCCAATCTTCCTCCCAGTCAAACATCTTGCCATGTAATGGGCCTGTAAATCAATGTCCACCAACCACTCACACTAATATATACATACATACATACGTACATACATACATACATACATACACACATACATACATACATACATACATACACACATACATACATACATACATACATACATACATACATACATACATAATGTACATACAATTTGAAATGATCCCCAAGCAAATACTTTGTTCAGATGTCCACCACTGGAGCTAAGCAACATGACGCTGTAAATAAGCTGGGATTTTCAAAATTTCAAGAGATATAAACTAAAATAATTACTCCAAAAACACTAGGTGCCATAACAAAAATTTCTAGCCACCATCACAATGTGACTCGTGGAATTTGTCAAGTCTTCAATACTGCATATACAAATCTGTTGTTAAAAAAGCAGATAAGCAATAAGATAACAAACACAGTCAGAAACTGCTCAAGGTATTATGCTGCACAGCATCATACCAGTGTTATCAGAACTATTGAACAACAGGTGTATTGCACAGATTCATAAAGTACCTTTCTCCTCAATCTGTTTAATAGAAACCTGATTAAAAGTGCTTCAAATCACAATCTTAGATCTTTTTGAATCTACATTTTATGTCATGAATCCATATTCTAAACAATAAATAATTTTGATAAATTTTATAAAACTGCTTGAACTTCATGTAAAAGTTGAGTTTCAGAGATTTTATATAGACCAAATAAATTCACACAACTTTTAGTGCAGACCTCCCATACCATTTTCCAGCAAAATCTTTGAAGTGCACTGGGAGATGAAATATGGAAACAGCTTGATACAATCTACACATTTTCAATAACTGTGCCAAATGCAAAGACAAACTACAGAGAGATCATACAAATCTGAAAACAGAGGGGAAAAAACCACATCAGCATTGGGAAGTTGATTCAGGTCATCCCTTTCATTGTGCAGTGCTGTTACTTAACACTCAACACTACATGATCTACGCAGTTAAAACTAAATAACCCAAGGATCACTTACTAAATCTTACTGAATGGCAGTCTTGCCTTCACACATGAAGGATGAAAAAGCCCAAGTGGAGATGGTAAAAGGTTAATGTAATGAGTTTATTTCATATTTGAAATATGATCATCTAAAGCAACTACAGTATTTGAATTTAAAATCCCATACACATGAATTCTTACTGTACCAATTCCCAAAAACTCTAATTTTAACCTGCATTCTGACGATGGGCCATGAATATTACTTAGTTTTCTCTGCATCTGCTATTAGGCCAACTTCCTCACTAGCATTCACAAAGTTTTTGATTTCAAATACTGACCACAAATGACTGAAGCAACATAAACTGGATTAAAGTAACATACCATAACACACTCACCACAGTCAGATCACCACTCACTGCAATGTATCTGAGATACAAAATGAGTCTTACTGATTTGTGATCAAACATTTTACAATATACACAGTTTATTATTTTGTATTCTATTACATTATACACAATATAATATGTTTTCTACAGATGCTGTCAATAACTGGAGAAGTATCACAAAGAAGGATATTCTACATTACATTTATGTTGATCCCCACCTCATATTGCACCAAAGTAAACAACACAACCTCAACAAATTGTGCTCTTATTCTAATGCCTGTTGCAATAATTAGATACTTCTGGTTTGTACGTAACTTATATTACATCAGCACAATGGACTACAGTTACAAAATTGTATGGTGTATTAAAAAGACAGCAGCAACTGTAAATTCCTTACAAACCCTTGATGTGTTACAGCAATGAAACACAACGGAATGTTGAACATCATCCTTTGTTCCTGTACTATGCCAGCATGCATAGCATAAACAAGTGCTGACTTAAATATTACAATTACTGTTTCAGTATGCAAATTAAGGATGTGAAGCCTTTACAATATGTAACAAACTAAATTTGATGGGGGCAGAAGGAGACTGCAAGGAGAAACAAGCATGCATCATCGTACTGGAGTAAGAAATTCTAGACATGCACTGTACTTATATCAGCACACACACATCTGCCATGGAATTTCAAGCATGGTAAGACTGGCTCTCCACAAAGCTTTAAACAGTTTAAAAACCGAAAAACCCAGAACCATTTTCTTGGAATGAAAAATTTCTAGCACCCTATTAGCTTACAGGTTCACAATGCCAAATCCTGCTCTTGTACACCATAATCTGGCCATGGGAAACTGCAGGGTACGCCTTTAAATTAACAGGTGACAATGCTGTCCAGGAATCTGTGATGACACAAACTGTGAAACAAAACTAGCGCAGCTGCAGCTCCCATGTATGACTAGAATTGTGCTTCTTCTTAAATGCTTGCTAGCGACCAAGGATGAAGTCACTCTGATCGTTGACTAGGAAGTGATATACAAAGTTAGCTTTCTTCCTGTCAAGTGCCTGTTGATTCACACGAGCTCGGGAAGATAGATCACCACGACTCCGAGGAGGATCTCGTAGAAAGATGGTTCCAAAAAGAGTGGCTACCAATGCAAACACAAGAAAACACTGAAAAACTGGTGAACAGAATGAGTGAAAACTGTCAAACATATCAGAAAATGGATGCAAAACTTCGTCTGCCCAAACATCCAACCATTTTAAGTGTTTCTCTGCCAGTAAACAAACCAAACCGAGTTGCTTAGCCTTCTGCATTGTTAAGTGCTTACAGGCTGTTGTACTGCGAGTAACTCAAATGCATGCTACTATTTTGTGCCCTGGCTGCTTTATATGTAGAATGACCTGATGCCTAGCCAATTTAGAGTGTGAATACTGTAAATTCCTCATATTAGCACCCATAAGCATTGCAGTTCTGAGAATCACAGATAAACATCTATTCTGTACAAATGTCACCTTATAAGCATGCACAAACATAACCTTACAAAAATGTTGAAATATCCCCACTTAAATCAAAAACGTTTTAGAAATAAATGATGATAACACTGGAAACATCAATGAAGCAAATGCAGCACTCAGAGATCTGGCCATTCAGTTCCCTTCAAACCACTGGTACAGCAAACAGAACAACATGCTGCTCTTCATTAAGCCCTGAGATCGACAGCACACATTGAACAACATATTTGATGAAGTACATTTCTGTCCTGGTCATGGCTTCTGCATTCAGAATATAGGTCACAAATCTTCTTTATCATAGGCACAATTGCTCTCTTTGAAGATGACAATGAATTGACCACAAATGTAACAATATTAAATTGGCATGACATATTAACATACTGGCATGATATATTAAAACACAGAACTCAAAATACATAACAGAATATATACATAACCTACCAGTAAATATAAAAAAAAAAAGAAGTAAAGTTCCTATCTATGCCACAAAGGCATAGGGGAGTAGAGGTAGAGGTATATCTCCCCTCATTCTTAATGGCAGAACTAGATGGACGTGAAAGGTCAACTTCAAGCCCCAACTGCTTTACCCCAGAAAAGAGCCCTGGTACCCACTTGATAGGAGACTGGGCATGCTCCAGAGCAGTTCTGGTTGAACTGGAGAAGAAAACATCTCATGCCCCTGCCAGCATTTGAACCCCAGACCATCCAACCCATAGGGAGTCACTATACAAAGTACTCATTTAACTAAAGACAGAAAATATACCTCTTTCAGGTGATATTAGAAACTACATTTAGCAGTATCAACATGTAACAGTAGGGTTAGAAACCTTGATTACATCATGAATGGCACTAACATGAGCGGGGTTATCAATAAAATGAAAAATGCCTCCTGCCACCTGGAAAACTATCTCATTTAATGACTGTCCCCATTCACAAAATTACTTCTAAAGAACACTACTAAAAGGGGTATTTCTCAAAAACTAAGGGACAGAAGAAAGGAAGGGGCATATCCAAGGATTAAGAGTAAAATTCTATAGGTGTAGATTACTTCACGCAGGAAGCAAAATCTTTATCTCTCACTGACTTGTTCTGGGGTTATTTTTAGGCACATTCACAAAACAGCCAAAAACAACTATTAGCTTCATCACATCTGTCTGCTCACATGGAACAATGTGGCTCCTACTGGATGATTTTCATTAAATTTGATATTTGAGGATTTTTCAGAACTGTCAAGAAAAAACAAATTTCCTTAAAAATCTGACATGAATAATGGGTACTTTACATAAAGGCCTATGTACAGTTATGATAATATCTTGCTGAATTCTTCACAGAATGAGAAATGTGTCACACAGAAATTTTAGAGGAACTCAAAATACACATTTTATGTTGAATACATTTTTCTGAAATTCTTGCCGTTTATGACATAACGTGGAAAAACCTGGTAAAGCCAGACAGGCCACATGTCAATATAATATGGTGCACAAACCTTGCATGTCAAATAACTACAGCAAGAACACACACACACAGAATACTTAAGACTTACTGCTTTTCCACAACAATGTTGGGCAAACGTGCCTTGACGTTATATGTACACTTCCTGCTGTTCTCTTTTTATGCAGGAAGTAAAACATGTGTGAATACCATGTACGATATTTCTTTCTTAAAAACTGCTCATGTCATTCTCATGTTCAAAGATCTCCAGCCACACCTATATAAAGTGATACACCATCTCCTGATGTCCTCACTTACATAAGGAGTTCCAACATTCATCCTTGCAGTTGTGCCTGCCATAATGATCAACACCAAGTTTCAAGGGAATTTTGAATTAAATGTCAAATGACGGTCACAGGTGCCTGGGACCAAAGCATGTGAACATCACATTATGTCTACAGTGCTGCCAGACAGCAGCACACAAGGTAAAAATGCTGTACTTTCAATACCCTCTGCTTATTTCAGAAATGGATTAAATTTTTAATTAAATTCATGTATAACAAGTAGCAATAAGCCTATCTATAACACAATTAAAAACATGAGATCTTGCTAAATCAGAAAACCAGGACCAGTTCCAAGGAAACACATGTTACACACTCCAAAATTTTAATTCATGAGAAGCATGCTTATTACTTTCACTGGGGATAACTTTTAACTCACCAATGGTCTTTGTGTCAAGGCCATTGTCACTCATGTGACACAGCACTTCTTGCAAGAATGCACACAGGTATAAGAAAACATTTTTGCGATGCTCTGGCAGTTGCATAACAATCTAAAACACAAAATGAATAAGTATCAAACACTACCAAGGAAACACAATTTTAATTTGTCGTTAACCATAAAAGGTGGGCTCTGGAACACAGCAGTGCACCTTCAGGTTCCACAATATGTGGGGAATTTCTTGACTAACTGCTGAAATATTAGATTTCATGGACTCTGTTCCATGCAGTTAGTTTGTTAGTTAACCAGAAAACTGTCCATTACAAAACCAACCACCATACAGTAGTGTTCTGCATTGTCAGCACAAATTTTTTGATTTCAGTGGTTAATTATTTCATGTGACAACTATTGCTTGCCACATCGGTCAGCTCATTTTTCAAACTAATGCAGTCCACTAACTTGACCACCCACACACATGGCATAGTACTAGCATGAAGTGACAAATTGTAATTGTCAGATAAATTAATGACCCTATATATGTCATTCCATTCTATTCCATTTCAAGCCTTCCTTTAAAAAATGATCAACACTTAAACTACTATTGTCGATTTTCATCTGCTCTCTGCTGTTAAGTTTTGTTCATACAGTTAAAAACACCTGAAAAACAGAGGCTGCACGACGAATGCAGAAATTGTGCCCCTACAGCACACAAAATATTTATTAGGGTATAAACCACACTGAAGAGTCAAAAGAAACTTTAAGCCATTTAATAATAAGACAGACATTTTAAGCCGTACCTGTACCATATACACTGCATAATATCGTTCCTGTTCATTTTGTATAACAATAATCACAATGAAATTTAAATACACTCCCACACTCAAGTTTTCCTCACTGTTGTATTTCAGAGAAACAGGCCGCTTTGCTAAATAGGCAACACACAGATGGACACATAAATATGCACAGGAATATGGTGAAAACATCAGGCAGCCAAAAATTTAAATTATTTTATTTTTCAGGAACAGTTTCTAAAATGTTAGATAATATGTACAAAATTAATTAATGTTAAGACAGCCACAGACAGTAGCACAGCCTTCATCAGGCATACACCCACTGGCTGGGGGGGGGGGGGGGGGGGGGCCGGCGGCACCCCCAAAAGAAAAATTAAAAAAAATATATATATTTTGCAGACATCATGACATCAAACATTCTACACAATTTACTCTTCAGCCAAAATCAGTCACTGCAATCAGCTGATGTCTAGTATGTACATTGGAATTTTAAATAATAAAATAAACTTAGGAAGTCTCAGATGAACTTGAAAAACAAGAAGTTTAGACCTTGTAATTTAAAATGAGTAAGTCATGGAACAGGCAGTTTATATTTATATGTGTATAAACTGCAGTTGTAAACAATCTTATGTTATAGTTATATTTCTGACTTGATTTTTGTAACATCCTTTTAAAAATCAAACACAAATACATAGTTTCAGGGTCCACCCCAACCAATGAAAAACTGTGGGTGCATGCCTGTCCTGCATATAAGCTCCTTGGTAACAATAAAGTGATATCACAACCACACAAATTCATATACAAGTCCATCAATCAGTTTGAATAAATTACATAATAATAGCAAATATAAGGTAAAAAAACAAGGCCACTATTTAATTTAAAAATGTTTATTTTTTCAGGAACAGTTTCTAAAATATTAGATAATATGCACAAAATTAATTAATGTTAACAACAGTTAGGTACAGTAATATGACCTACCTCTTTGGTAATAACAAAGTGAATCACAACCACATAAATTCACATAAATTGACTAAGCCTATCTGAAACAATCATATCATGATAACAAATATAATTACTTACTTACTTACTTACTTACTTACTTACTTACTTACTTACTTTACTTTACTTACTTACTTGCTTACTAACCCCACTGTAAGCAGTAATACACATGGTATCATAATTCGTGAATTGTGCTTGAAAGTTCAAAGTTCAAAAAGTCCTTAAAGTATGATAAAACAATCACATAACTGCCAATACATACACAGTATTCCATATTGCCTTACATGTGATTCATATTACATATTAATACAGTGCAGCTACCTCAATGCTCAATTTCAGTGATCCCAAGTCAACCATCTCAGTGTAAATTCCATCCCTTGCAGATTTTTCTCAGTTTATTGTTCAAATCTAGCACTCCCCCAAGAAACCTGAAAACAGAGTTTCACTGTATGTGAAGACTTCTCATATAAAAATTTACAAATTACAAGCAACTTCCACTGCTTGTTAGTACCACATATTGCAGTACATAATGTTGGCATTCCTTTTGCACTATAAATGCCATCTCAAGAAGTGCCTCCATCTCTGACCAAATATCAGCAGTGTTCTTAATGAAATGACACTGATAAAGTTCTATATTCATAATTGCCATTAAAACAGAATAAAATGGTACCCTTCACTCGGATCAATCACGGATGCCACTTCAAATAAGGACTACATAAAATTCTTTTTAATACATGCAAGCCACTTTAGATTAATGCCACAGACCTTAATTTAGTAAATATTCTGTTGCACATAATCTTTTGGTATGATCAGCCACTTCTGATAACTTCATAAATTTTTGAGACAATACTGAAGAACCCTACTGCACATGTCTGAAAGTGTCATCTCAACTTGATTACTACAGTTGGCAGTGAAAGACAAGAGATGGCTGATGTCCACATACAGAAATCAATCAATAAGATTCAGTAATTTGTGATAAGGTAACACACTATTAATGACTTCTCTGGCGGTAAGGCAGCCACAACATGAAGCCGACCACTAACCCCATCTGATGCCGGGTTAAGGACAAGAGGAGCTATACCTCTGCTTCACCATATATGCCTTCATGGCATGTACAGGGGCAACTCACTCCATTCTACTATTAGTGGTTACACAAGCTTTTTATTTTTTCTCATTAAAGTCAGTTCAGAAAAAATGCATGACTTCAGCCAACTTTTCCTCAAGAGATGAAACTGTCCTTATTACACAACAATCCTGGATGGCACACATAATGCTTTCCATTTACCACACAAATACTGATTCTATATCTGTTAACTGCAAAGGAAGCCATGATGTTCAACACTTACCTGGAACTGAAGGCTACATATACATACATATAAAACTCATTTTCTGTATCTGATGCACCCTTCTAAAAACAATCTGTACATGAAGAAATGACAGTTTCAAGAAGAGTCAAGTTCTATGGTTATCCCTTAAATAACCATTCTTCACACTCCAGCATATCTCCATCCCACTCAGTTCTGAGTTCATATCTACTCCTGCAGCATCCCTTAAAATATTCATTCTTCACACTCCAGCCTATCTTATTCCATTCACTTTTGGTGTTCACATCCATTCTTGTAGTTTTATGCTGTACCTGAAAATGAACAACATCACTTCACACATTGTGATGTACTGTCTCTGTAATAAATTCAAATTATATCAGGATTGAAATAAAATATGAACTTACATGAGAAACTGTGTTGCTATTTCTTGAAAAGCTTTTGTGTTGAGTTGTAACACAGTGGGCAGTGCATGTTGTTTAAACAAGAAAATCACATATTTTGATTAAAATTCATGTTGTGGCCTGTGAACACATAACCTGTATTTCACTTGGCCTGTTGACTCCACAAACACACTCATGTCTACAGTTTATACCTTCCCACCAGAGGCCAGAGCTGTGCTGTAAGCTGAATGTCCATGACACAGGCAGTTGGACAAAAACAAAGGCATTATACCCCACAAAAAGTCAATGAGGCAAGAAAATTAAGACACCATGTTACATTTATACTGGGAAATTTCTGCCAAATTAATTTCAACACACAACTGACTTAAAATATATATCACAGTGTAAACTCAGCTTAAAGTATGTAATTTTTATGCCACTTCAGTGCACAACCTTCTTCTTATCAGAAACTGCTCAGTTATACCTTGTAATGTCTCTATCTTAAAAGTAAATCTTTGATTTCCAGGATTATGTACCACGCTTGAAATACAATCAAACCTGGGAATGCAACGAATCATATACTCTGAGGCTCACCTGTTTGCACTGTAGGTAGTTGCTAGCGGCACCGAGACAGATACTGTGAAGATTATAGGGGATGACAGGCTCAGCAGTAGACTCCAACAATAACAGTAAGGCTTCTGCGACTGAATGGATGCTGCCAGCTAAAGTGTATTCAGGAAATGCAACGACATATCAAACAACCAGTACACAAAAGTACTCTGGAACCAAATAAAAGTTTTCCAAGATGTCAATCTAAACTATCTACTAAGAATATGAATGAAGCCATTTCTAGATTAAAAAACAGAGTTTTTAAAAATCAATCTGCATTTTATTCCACTGTAGTATTTTCTTTGAAATGAGGTACTCATAAAACAAATGGTTGCAGCATACCTCACATTGTAAGTTAGTACAGCTATAATATGCACTAAATCACACAGACTGATCTCAATCAAATGTGCAAAATGCAAGCACATTTTGGAATGACTAGACAAAGTGGGTGCATAATGATATCTGTCAAGAAAAACACAATACAAACAGAAAGCAAAATACTGTGACCATACTGTTATGAAGAGAACAGTCAATATCCAATTAATTAATTAATTAATTAATTAATTAATTAATTCACCAACACCAACCAGCAGGCAATGAAAGAAGGGAGACTTAAACCACAGTAGTTACAAGCGATGGATGAACAGAATGAGAAAGACTGAAATAAGATGACTGGAATGAATGACAAATATGCAAATATACAAGTCATGAAAACAGAAAAAAATCCAACGAGCACATGTAAAGTCTTAACAAACACACATCCAGTTTACTTGCATGTTTTTATTTCGTGGTATTTTCTCAACTGTGTGGTTTACATATTACTGTCTGGTTGTCTGTGTTCTTGTCTGACAACAAGGTGAGAAAGACAGTATGGCTATTACAAAGAACCATGACACAATCAGTTATACTCTTAATACCTACTGTCCTGTCTGGAACTAATTTTAACTATTCTTTAACACATGCCTGAGAAGGCAAAAAAATCATTCAAATCAAAGGATACGCAATGGGTCTGGGGAACCATTGTCCAGCCAGTTACGTATCTGCAGAAGCTCCGAGTTCAAGCCAGGCTGTTCAAAGAGGTGTGGCTGCTTGAGGCCATGTCGGTAAAGATGATCCACCAGGAACCAGATCTCCTTGGGTATGGGATATGGATCCTGCGTGCTGGTCACCTCCTTCGCGTTTTCCTGCAGTTTAAACCCAATCCATAACACAACTACCGATGAAGTCCCCCAAGGGTCCATTCTAGGGCCCTTATTGCTCATAATTTATATCAGTTACCTTCCACTGAGAATAAATTCCCTATCAGAACCAATATTATTTGCTGATGACACTAGTGTCATACTTTCTAACAGAAATTTTCGAAATTTCTCTACAATATCAAACTTAGTTCTCTCTCGTATGATTGAATGGTTTGCAGCTAACAAGTTACTCCTAGATCTTGAGAAAACAAATATAATGAAACTTGTAATGAATAATCCACCACACTGTGCACTGACTACTGGTTATAAAGATAAGTATATAGAAGAAATGGTACATAAAAAATTTCTTGGCTTACATCTTGATAACCACCTAAATTGGGAGGATCATATTGATCAAACGATTCCTAAATTAAGGGGAGCACGTTATGCAGTTAGGTCGATATTCCACATCAGCAACATTAATATTCTCAAGTCAATTTACTTCACATATTTTCACTCTTATTATAAGTTATGGAATACTTTTCTGGCGGTAATTCTTCCAACAGCAGGAAGATATTTACTCTACAAAGAAAATCTTCAGAATTAACCTTTTGGCGGCCATATTTAAATAGCCACAGACCGCCTTCACGTACCACATTTTTCTCCGCCAGCCATTTAAATTTTTCACACGGTTTACAAAAAACCTTTATATTATGTGAACCAAACAAGATTAAATAATGAGTTAAGTGGCATTTTGTGGGCAATAAGACAGAGATATTTCTGCATGTCTTCGAGAAAGCAGCAAGTATTCTTATTTCGCAAATACACAAAATAAATTTACAGAATACTAAAAAATTTCAGTTTCTGTCACATTTCGGTATGAGCCCCCAGTTTTGCTTAGGTGGCCTCACTTGTGGTTCTTACAGTTGTGCCTTGGTGTAGGATTCGATACATGTTCTTACAGTCCGACTTCACACTCTCGGCACTTTATGCAAACTTTTCGTGTTACACCCCTGGCCGTGCTTACACGACACCAGATACACTGGACAAAATTGAGCTGCTAGAGTCGTGACAGGTTAGTGTCTTGCTGTCCAGTTGTTGCTGTGACACCCCTGGTCCCCGTTCACCCCCCCAGCCCCTACCAATATCTGTAATGCCATTACTTGACATCCTAGCTTCTTTGCTCTCAGTGTCAAAAATTAGTTCATATATTTCTCCGGGCATCAGCGACCTTGGTTGAGTCCAGTCGTTATTTAGCCACCACTCACACCACTGCGAAATACTTTCTGAGAAGAAATAATAAACTCCCTCAGCAACACTGCTTGTGTAAACTCGACAACACGTCTGAGAAATGCAACGCAGTATCTCGAGCTCAGAATGGGGGGCCGTTCAAACGAAAAGGTTGCAGATAATGGTCTGCTTATTGCTGTTTGTCACCACATTATCGTTGCAACCTTAGAGCTGTGTAGCTGTGTATTGACACCCTCCAGACCAAACCATTCATCATGCACAAACACACCCAATGAACACAGCAGGAAAAATAAAGCAAGTTTCACCGCATTGCCACAAACTTCCTTACAGGCCGTAGGTACAAACAGCATCATATGCACAGGGATAACCGGGTTCTATCCTGGAGTAAATAGGCCGGAGCATCAAGCTGACCAAAGAAATGTCTACTGCGATGTTAAAAATGCGCGAAGCTATATTTGGCTCCTCTATATGTTTCCATGTCGTGGAGAAAAACCTATTTAAATGGCTGGCGTTCTCGCTGTCCCTTATAAAGGACGCTGGAGCCTAGAGGAGGCTTAAATGCCGTCCCGTATAGAGGACGGAGGTACCCTAAAGGTTAAAGTTGGTGCATGTCCCAGAACTCCATGTAGAAGTCTATTAAAAAAATTAGAGATTTTACCTGTTCCATGCCAATACAGTAAAACTTCTTTAAGAAGTCCCCAGTTAAGAAAATTTCCTGCCTAAGTCAGGATAAAAAGGCACCAAAATTCTCCCCTCTGATTAACATTACATGTTGCCCTTTTAATACATCCCCACTTAAGAAAATCTCCTGCCTACGAAGTAACAAATTTGATGACAAAACAATTTTTTTACCCACTTAATACATTTTCTGTTTCAAAATCTTAAAGAATTTCCCCAAGTTTCCATTCATTCCGTTTCCAAAATGAAGCATTCAAATGGCGCAGTCAGTTCATAGAGGTTAACCCCCAAGGTTATTTCCCCCACGTTTCACACAGTGGAATGGCGCAACCTCATGGCCAGCACAGAGGTGTCATATTTCTTCTGTGATACACAGACTGTAGTCAGTCCCCACTACTCGGTCTCTCACAACAACTGAAAAATTGTATCAGGCGGCCAGAAGCTGATCCTAGCTGTTCCGTGGCCTGCAGAAGCCTGCGTTTGGCAACAGCTGGCATGTAGCAGTTCACTTGCCATTTCAGCTGCCCGGGACTTGAAGGAAACAAAGGCAGCCAATAACATTTGCAGAAGTTTAGGGACACACTAGTCGAAGTGATACAATGTTCCACATTGTTGGGGGGACAGCGGTTTGAGGCGAGATAAGTGAGTGGTCGATTGCGACTTGTTTAAACGTAATTTATCAGCAGTAATAAAAAATGTGTCATGGTGTAGCGTGATTGTGAAACACTTGTGATGACTGTGTGCAGGTTAAGTTAAATCAGCAATTCCAGAAAATAAATTCAAGACACTATAGAGTTAGTGAAAGTGACTGGAACTACTGACCACCCCTTATGGTCTACCTCACAGTGAACCTATGGGATCTGGAGATTTATACTGCAACTGTGTTTTAAAAAAGAGCAAAACAAACCATGCTTGACAAATATTTCAAGCAAAAGTACACACCTGGAATGAAATGTGAACTTGTGAATGAAAAGTCAGTGACAGTATAGTTAAAGGTGTAAATAAAACTGCGAATGAAAGGTTACAGACAAAATTGTTAGATGGTCAGATAGAAGTGAGAATGTGTTAAGACAGCTGCAAATTATACAATTCAACATAAATATGTAAAAAGTTCACAAGAAAAATTAAAAAACAGAATTTTTGGTCCTACCCTTTTAAAACATTTCCTGCTTAAGAAGTCAAATTTTCTTGGATTTTCAAAAACATCTTAACAGGGTTTCACTGTATATATTTTCATTAATGAACTTCCTTGTTAATGATCAAGGAAACTTTCAAACAAATTCATTAGTACAAAGTATTAATGCAAGGAATAAGCACCATCTTCATAGACCAACTGCCAACATATCTTGTTTTCAGAAAAGTGCCTTCTATTCTGGCATCAGAATTTTCAACAGTTTACCATGTAGTCTCATAAATCTTAACAATGAAAAGGCAAAACTTAAAGTAGCGTGACATGTGGCTCCACGCACACTTACGTAATGGGCTTATAATATCACTCTGTACAATGACAAGGAGTCCCCACCTAAATTAAACATTTGACTTAAGCACTTTAACTGAATGATTAACAACAATAAGAAATAAAACTATGAGCTGAAGAATATCGTGTAAACCTGTTTATGACAGTAAGTTATCAGAATTAATAAACTGTCATAAAGTTTTAGTGAATGTCACTTGTGATCAGGCAACCCATAAGCTGATAAATAACAACAGACAGGGCTTCAAGTCTCAAGGGGATGAGGAACTCTAATTTAAAGTTTGTGAGCTACATCGTGAGATGATTTTCTGAACTTCTGGAGATACACAGAAATTTCGAGGGTTCAATGAAAAATTGTTTGCAAATATATGTGCTACAAAATATCCACTAAATTTGCAACAGCTAAGATTTTGTGTGCCAACATTATTTTCAAGCAAGTTTACAAGACAACTACATATAGGTGTCCCATTATGTAAGACTCAGACCTTGGGAGCACCTTCTATGGGTAATTTGAAGCACAAAATGTACTAGTTTGAGTCATCATTATTCCTGAGTAAAACATTCGTGTAGTGTAGCACAGCATACAAAACCAGGTTGCCTTTGACATGCTTTATATTCAAGCAGAAGACGTAAAACAAAATTATCATCAGTTTCACAGACTGAATTAAACCTGTTGTAGTGCATACAGACAAGCAAACTTTCGGAAATGCCAACAACTGACTAAAATATATGCAACAGTTGTGCTAGCATGCTACACTATACCTTACCTTGATGATGTTCATCAAACTAGTTATAGTTTATAGGACACTTTTTGCTTCAAATGACCTGTAGAATAGACACCCACGAACCTGCACGTAAAAATTTCACTGCATGAGTTTGCACAAAGTATGCCTCACCTACAATGTTGGTACCTACAATACAAAATGAACACGCACCAGCTCCATGAGTTTGCCAACAGGAATCTCTCTAACTGGCACACTGATGAACACAAGAGCTTCAATGGAAGAGCCAAAACAGCTGCGCTCATATGTTCCTGTGCACAAAAATTGTTACACATGTGTCAAAAGCACACAGTTTATACACATTTAACTCATTCTTGCAGAACATCATATTCTAGTTAATCTGTGGTGTGGTAAAATCTCACTGTAATGAATTTCTGTAGACTGACAAATTATATCTGTCATGAAGAAACTGTATCATAATAAAATAATGAAAAACTAAAAAAAAAAGAAAAAGCATTCGTAATTTGTTGTGTTTACAACGGTCAGTGCACTTATGTCACGTAAGTGACACACTACTAGTTTGTTGTGATATTTGCAAAGGTAACAACAATTGGTCTGCTACTACAACACAAGCTATAAAAACAGCAAACAGAAGGAGAATGGGATGGTTGTTACATTCAAGTCTGGCCTGCATGACACAGTGCATGTTGGTGATGCACCCCAAATTGCAAACATGCTTCAATACTTAGGAAAGAAGCCATTACCATCCTTCACACCATCATGTACGTGAAGTCAGAGACAATACAGTCATTGATGGAGCAGTTCCTGCCACCTGGTGAACCAACTACAAACAGTTTTGCTGCATTCTGCATGTGCGCAGACACACACAATGAAATGCTATTCCTAGTTTACAAAAAATATGCCATCTCCAAGAATTAAGGTGTAATTTTATTTCAGAAATAAGGGTTAATGCCAATTCATGAGAGTCTGCAATAGAATCCACAAAACACACCTAACTTTAATCATACATAATTGATAGACTTAACCCAATCGAAATCTTAAAACAGACTGCAGAAAACTAATCCCTGCAGGCAGGTATTGTTAATACATATAATGCAATGTACCTGTAACAGTTATGAAGATATCCTTCCCACCCTCCAAATGTAACACCAGTATGTCATACAGCTTGTCTTCACCTGAGTTCAGTTTGCATGCAGATTTCTTATCAACGAACACTTCAAGTTTGATGTCACATTTCTCTCCTGCCAAGAAAGAATCACAAATTACATTCCATTTGGTGTCTAACATTCTGAAACAACACAGTAGTGTCATTGTCTAGGGTGAAAAGGTCCAAGACCCATGAAGATAAGACCACTACCTTGTCTAAAACATCAGGAACAAAAAGCCTAGTCACGCAATGTTACATCCCAGAAGAACTGACACCTCATCTACATCACTGCAAAAACCTAAAAATTTATATCCCGTACGTCTCACGTGCAAAGTTAAGAAAAAGGAAACCTATCCCAACCAAACAAACAAAGAAATGAATACAGAATTCCATGGGACAGACTCCTTCCTGCAAACCTGACAACTATGCTGCTACTCAAGAAATTACTCATCTTTATGGCAACCAAAAATTTATTACCCTGGTCACAACAGCCCATCACGGTTTCCTAAATAGCCCAGACGTGCATAACTATTGTCCACTCATGCACTCTAGTCCTTTAAATCCATTTTAACATACTAGCCTCTCATTTCTGCTAAAGTCTTCAAAGATCTCATCCCTTCAAGTTTTCTAACCATAATTTTATACATATTCATTACCTTTTCCATGTGTGCAACATGACCCACTCAGCTCATGCTCCTTGACTACACCACCCTCATAATATTAAGGGGAAGAAAGAGAGAGCAAATTAAAAAGATCCTGACTGTGCATTTTCTCCAGCCTCCTGTCACTTCCTCTCATGTTAAAATACTACCCTCAGTAAACTGTTCTGAAACACCCAAACAGCCCAAAGTGAGATATCACAAACCTGTGCACTAAGATTCCTACGAACATCTTCACTTCCCACAATATTTCATTGTTCCCGACGTCTTCCGATATACCTTCAGACAATAAGATGCACACACACTTTAGGAAGAAAGGAACACCTTAAACCCCAGAAAATATGGTATAGAACCATGACCTTCAGAACTCCTAGGTTAAAACTAAGTTTTCTACATTATGTTTAGGGGTGAGGGCATGAAAAGGGAGGAATACCCTACTGATTTACTCCAGCTAGTAACGAAGTTATATTATCTACACAGCACTATTCATGTTAGATCCACAAAGTGTCCCAACTTCGGGAAAAAAATTTTGACAAATTTTGAATGCAATTAAAATCCCTGGGCATGGACACATACCATCAAAGACAAAAATATCTGTGACCACCACAACATAACTCTTTTAATTATACCATCTTCCCACACTGTCACACATTACCTGGCATGATAAATCCAGAGTATGGTTCAATGTTGAGCCAATCCTTGCAGTAGCTTGAATCATCCAGCTTCTTGATGAATTCGAATGTCACTGGAACCTGAGACGAAAATGAGAAGTGTCAAGCAACATTTCACATTCATATGTGCTACATTCATATAAGTATACTGATAGCTTATATTTACATACCAAAGAGAAACCGAAAAAAAAATAATAATTTCATAAAAATGTAACAATACAGTGAAATTCTACAAAAATATTCCTTGAAGAACACTTTTACCATTACAATTTTCATAAGGGAAGGAACACCGCAACTCTTCAGATTTTCCAAGAAATAAATCAATTTTACTGGCCTATGCCAGCCAAATGAAGGAAGCCAGGTATGTTTGAAATTAAAAAAAGTATGAAGTGTGTTGTGATTTACAGTTTATAGATACATTACCTTCTTTACTACAAATTCAGTTCATATAATCTCTTGTCACTGTTTTTCACCTCACAAATAAACACTTCTGCAACTGATATATTATTGTACCACTTGCACTAACCTGCCCTGTGTTTGCAATAATAAGATCTCGAGTTTGTGATTCTAAGTAGTGGATTGTATCAAATATCACTTCCGTGTTGTCCACCATCACCTGGGGCAAGAACTCATTCTCCAGTTTATCTAACTTTTTCATCACCTCTTCATGTATTTTGCGATACTTAGCAGCATCTATTACACGAATCTGAGAAGACAAGAAACTGACTCTGAAATACGATATGAGAGCTGGCTGTTAAAATAACAAGACTGTGTGCAACTCCAGACCTTGTCTGTGGATCACCAAAGCAAATACACATTAGTTACAACCAAACATGTAGCTTTTATAAAAACAAGTACTCTTTTTATAACAAACAACAGTTGTGTTAACTGTATTAATTTGGTATACTGAGTTAATATGACACAATGGAATGTCCTCTGTTAAAACAATCCCTTCGTCTCTTATGGAAACTCGACAGGTTCCACGTATTATACAAAAACTCATTACAATATGCCTGCTTAGTATCAATCCCAGCCACAATCTGAACAAATAACCTGATTTCGTCTCTTTGTGTTCCAGTCATAATGATTTCCCATCAACAGAATTAAATGCTTCTGATTCAACTACCAATTTTTCACCTTGTTATAGTGGATTCAATCCATCCAATTAATCACCATCCATGCATTAAATTTACAAATTAACCTAATTCTTACCTGAGAGTCAAAGAGAGAACTGACTGGTTTATGGTCACTGATACGAAGTTCTGGGTGGCTTCTGTATGCAACTTGTGTGATTCCATCCCCCTTCCAAAGGATGCGATCACACCAAGCCGGTGCCCGGTTCTTTTCACTATACACATACACAAACAGACACTCTCCTAACACCCCAGTAAATATGCACAGATCAATTAACAGAAACAAAGTTCATATATTGGACTAAGCTCCGCTAAAAGTTACCAACCCAATATTCTTGCCACCCTACTAACCTACTGCAGCTCACGGGTCCTGACAAACACTGTCATCTGTTCACGTCTTCTTCACTAAATCACATATCGTAATACACAGCTGCAACAGTGAAAAGGATTACTTAAAAGTTTCTTTCTAGTCTGTTGAACTCCTTCTAAACAGGCTGCCATGAGAAACACATGTTGCTCAAATAAATGGCTACATTTTCATCTTAAGAATGAAAAATGGCACACAGTTTAGTTGTTTTGGCTTTACATGTGATATAAACTGACACATCACATTTCAAGAAAGAGAGTTACTGAAATATCAACAGAACCACTTATGAAAAGGCATCTCGAGTGACAACACTTTCTGTATAAGCTACAGCAGGACTGCAGATGAAAAGCACATATATGCACCAGCCACCTATGAAAATGTTTACAACAGCCGCTGTTTCAGCAGTAAAGATACAATAAAGATAAAATTCTAACTCAAAATTATGATTTTCACATTGGTTAACTGCAACTATAAAACCGACAGTAACCCCAGAAAAGGTTTTCTCATTTCCATTTCAAACACTAGTATGTGGTGTGAAACAGCCATTTGAAATACAGTACCTGGAATCCCAACTGTCTGTTCCCGGGTCATATTTGTACGTAGGGCGGAACGTAATACTACCCTCCTGGTAGCCTGCAAATACATTTTTCAAGCCATGCTGCTGATGGAGTTGATCATAAGTCAACAGAGGCAGGTAGTTACCACTGTCAATACAGTCCTTCACTCGCCAAGGGTCCAGGTCTGTTATGCGATAATTCAGATCTCCCAGCCAGTACACCTGGCTGCAAAGGAAAAACATGACTTTTACATTAGTATAGTAATTCACATACAAAGCATATTTTCAGTTGCCTGCATTAATTGAGGAGAAGACTGGCAAAAATAATAAAAAAGACACAAATCAAAAATTACTTTATTTTTTAACTCAAAATATTAGACATAATGAAAACTCACTTACTTTAGTGCCACAAAAAAATTTTAATTACTTTAGTACACTTGCAGCAAATGCACAGTAAAGTCAGTACTCTGCACTCCCTAATAGGTCACAGAACATAAAAGACACCACACAACAAAAAGGTGATAACATATAATAATTAGAGCAGGAGATAAAACCATGGCTTACTTGACACTGATCATATTTCTTAACTTTCAATTACTCATCAAGTAATACTAATTAAAGAATAAAGTGTGTGAGAACCCACTGGCAGATAATCAGGAACATACTATACTTCAGATGCTTATAAATATCAATTTGGGAAGTTTTGTTCTGTGTTTGTCCTCCAGACAGAAAATTCCTGGAATATAAGCTTCAAATTCATCAACTTTGAGAAGTCTTAGTAACACACTGTTGCACTCACTCATGATCCTTGATGCCCTTGGGAGGTAAGAAGCGTGTGAAACTCATCCGTGAGCAAATGTCATGGTAGTCCTGGTTTCTGCGCTCATATTCCTCCACATGTGCAGCAAGATGTGAGTTAACAAAACACAGTGATGTACTGTGGAGGTCGAAGCGCACACCCACCCCACCCTTGTTGCCCTGGAACCAATACATCAACATAACCACAATCATGAACTCACTGACTTCCTGGTACTGGATATTTTCAAAGCAGCTGATGGGTTGTTACTGAAATTTTCTGTTGTTATAAAATCTAAAAGTTCATCATCACCACAAAAGCATGTCAGTAAATTCTATCCTGAACAACTTCAATTAATTTAAGAGCCTAAGAATCTTCTTCCCCAACATCATCCCCAACTTTATCATCCGTTTAGTCTGTTTTAATTTACAAAATTCTGTGTGCATTTGTTTCTCACATATGCCATCTCAACCACCAAAAATTAATCAGCCTAAAATTAAAATTAAGTTCTTGTACTTCTGTACACACATACACATACACATACCATTTTACCCATGATGCCAGTGCCAACAGTCTCTGTGGCTACAGCCCTGACATACGCTGCGTGCTGCTCTTGTACAAACACAAGCAGCATCATGCCAACCAGCCTCACCAAAGCCACCTTGTGGTATCGTGCCTTTTTGTGTAGTCCATTTAATACTGCCTCCCTAACATACACAGAGTCACAACACTGACTTTATGCACTATACAACAAATCACAATTTTTAAAAATCTATCACACTTCCATTTTTAAAAATATCTTAAAGAACAGAATGCCAATGTTTGCTCTCTGAAAGTGAAATTATATCAACTGTTGAGACTATAAAGCACTGCATAAGAAAAGTATAGGTGAGTATGAAGAAGAAAATAACTGTGGTCTATTTTAAGGAGCAACAGAACAAACAAAAAGAACCTTCACAGTTAAGTAATAAGTCAGTTATTTCAGTAACACACTGTTCAATTTCATGTAAACTTCACATATGTACTACTCAAAATATATGCAAACAAATAAAAACTATTTATGAAATCTGTTTGTGTGCACCTTAACACTGAAAATTCACTGTTTTTAAAGTACTTAATGAAAGAACATACAACACGTTACTTAGCTTAAAATGATTCTGACAAAGATGGAAGATAAAGTCAAAGATTAAAAACTAGAGAAATTTTAAGTTATACTTATACATAATTTCTGGTCACAAATGATAATGGAACTTCAGAGAAGGCACCATATTCACCAAAATATAAGATACCCCCAAAACTATGACAGCTCACAAAAATAGCCAGTAATAGTACAGAAAGAAAGAAAGAAAGAAAGAAAGAAAGAAAGAAAGAAAGAAAGAAAGAAAGAAAGAAAGAAAGAAAGAAAGAAAGAAAGAAAGAAAATAAGAAAGAAAGAAAGAAAGAAAGAAAGGAAGAAAGAAAGAAAGAAAGAAAGAAAGAAAGAAAGGGTGGAGGGGAATAAATAAAAAAGGGAACAAAGGGAAAGAGAGAGAAAGGGAAAAATGTATTATCCACCAAACAATTACTGGCACATTTGCTCCCGTAATATTTCTTCCACTGCTGTGAAAAAAAGTAAAAAAGAAAATGATGCAACACACGTAGCATAAAATTTAGACAGAGACAAAGCTGCAAAACACACTATCATAAATTTAGCACTAGACCACACAGTCACCATACTCATTCAATGGTTAATACTAGACAGATGACCATTCAAAATACTGTTCACATAATTCAAAACAAGGATATTCACTGGTATTAAAGTCCTGGAACTGATTTCATGTAATGAGGCCAAATTTGACAATATAATCCACCTGTACATCAAGCATTAAAAGCAATAATTAAATCCCCCAATAATCCCTATATTTTCACTCATTATAATGGTATAACAGTACATATTCATTGCTTTTTGGACCTAGCTATACACTTCCCAGTTTAAAAATGCCTACAGTAAGCGTCTGTCAGTATCAAATCTTATACTGTTACGAAACTTGTTACAACGGAGTTCTACTAACATGCAGACTAAGATACACAGACATCCTAGTTTGGGGCAAACGCATTCCTATGCTGTTTACCAATCTTAAAACACCAGATTACATTGCCTTGGTACACATACACCACATAGTAATACTGATAATGTAAAAGCACCCACTCTAATTGAGTAATTTCTTAAACTAATTTAAGACAACTTACTACTTGTCAGAGATTAATGTACAGGATGATGGACTCAAGTCTTTAGCCTCAGAGTACTCAAAATTCTTTCACTGTATCTAACCTTCAAATAAGCTCTAAATATCACAGTCAGAACTGGCAACAATATTTCACAAATGTACAAACTGGCTTAAACAGTAGTTTATGAAGAGGAATATGCAAAAAAGTACATTACTAACACTGCTCAAAAGTTGAGTCTCTAACTACATAACTAACTAACTCTATGGAACAGAGCCCTTCCTGAGAAGCTAAGAGGTCCTCAGCTAGTGATGAAATTCGCTGATTTTATGGAATCCGTAAGCTTGGAACCCCATTCACAAGCACCCACCACCTGTCCCTCTCCTGAGCCAGAGCAACGCAGTCCATGCCTCCCCACCAAAACCCTGCATGCACCTCTCCTGTTCCCCATATGTGCCACATGCCCTGCCTATCTCATTCTTCTTAATCTGATCACCCAAATAATATTTGGCGAAGAATACAGATCATGAAGCTTCTCGCTGTGTAGTCTTCTTCACCCCCCTCCCCATTACCTCATCCCTTTGAGGCCCAAATATCTTCCTCTGCACCCTATTCTCGAACACCCTCACCCTGTGTCCCTCCCTCAATGTCAGAGACCAAGTTTCACACCCACATGAAACAACAGGCAAAATTACAGTTCTGTGTACCTTTAGCCTTATGTTTTTGCATAGCAAATTAGAAGACAAAAGATTCTGCACAGAACGATGTTCAATCTCTGAAGGAATGCTAAATGCTACACAGAAAAATGATAAATTATGATTATACAAATTAAAAGCAGAATTCTTCAATGTACTAAAATGGTACAGAAAGCTAGGCAGTGCTCAATGTGTGCCAGTGCAAAATATGCAACACACTGCTTAGCATGTGACAGACTGAATCGGAAGCACAAAAAATTTAATTTAAGCCCAGCAGTCTATTTGCTGGAAAATACTTCAAGTACGAACTTAACAATGTACTCTCAGTGATGTCTGGAGGAAGTCATAGCAGATGTACATAAAAACGTATTTTCACACATAAATCCTTGTGACACTGAAACCATATATAATGCAATGTCAATTTTAGTACCACTGAGAGTTGGTAACTCACTGCCACTCCTCCTCACGGGGTGAGTCATTGAAAAGGAATGCCTCCTTGCTGAGATCCAGTTCCTGGAATCCAATAGCATAAATGTCGGGAGGTTCAGGATCTTGAGCAAGCCACTCTGATAGCCCAATTGTGGGAGGCTGACCATTCACATTCCATGTCCCAACATATACCCTGTAAAGCAAGTGGCACATACTCACTTTCTTTTACATTTCTTCTTCTTTGCCTTTTACCACATTCTTATGATAGCCATTTCTAAAGTTCACAACTGTCAAACACTTAAACTGCATTATTTTAAATTATTTTCTTTCCAAGTTTTACAAATTCCAGCTAACCAACAAGAGTTTGGTCTTGTCGACTACATGTCTCGTTAATTATATGTTCTGGTCACCTTTATTTATGTCATCTCACCACAAAATTCCAGTTTCAATCCCCTACATAATGTTTGTTTATGTGAAATAACCCTCTTTTTTATTTCATGTCACTGAAACATTATTTTTATTTCAGATACACAAATCGATTTTAGACAGTTTGTGACGTTCATCTGGGTTTCAAATTTAATCCTATATGACATAATTTTGCAGGAAAACTCACACAAATATGCATCAACAGTTGTTTGCATTCATACACGAAAATGCATGCACAACAAGATAAATATGTCAATATCCTACAAAGCGCAAGCCTCCCTGACCTGTTACTACTGCTAAAACTACAACCATTGCTGTTAGAATTATAGAAAAGCCTTCCTGAACTACAATTACAACAATTCTGAAACACAACACCATGTTCAATAACCTTTAGAGAGAAAAGACAAGTCTTTCTCTTCTGTCATTATTGTGTTCAAATGCATGTTCCATTACATATGTTACACAGCATTTATAAATACAAGCAGAAAATGGCAGCAGTAAGATATGCCTAAATCAGTACTGCAGTGCCCATATGATTAGTAAACACTTCTTGAGTAGCAATACTACTTTAATGGATACAGTTATTCCATCACATTTAGTCTCTTGGCTGTTTCTCTACGACCTTTCAAGTTACTGCAGTTAGGTATTTTTGACAATTTGTTTCTAACAATTTCAAGCTGGAATTCACATGGGTTTTATACCATGAACACTGCTGTCTTCTGGTACATGACATTGTGTAATCTGGTATAAATTGACCAGCGTTCCACAGGAACCTGCAGATTACATTTTGACAGTATAAAAGGCTTCAAAAATAGTCAACTGATAAAACTTCTTCACACTGATTCTACTGAACTGGCTATTCGCAAATAATAAACAAATTTTCACACTATCGCTTGTATGCAAAAACACAATGTCACACAGCTTACCTTAATACTTGTGTGTATGTGTAGTGCTGTTCTTTCATGGCCATCTGGTATTTTATAACACTCTCTCTTGCTGCAATGGGTGTAGCACCCTTTGCAATACTCTGGCGTGGGACAGAGATCTCTGGGCTTCCAAGCAACTGTAAATCCACAGAACAGCATTACATAGCTCTAAACATGGCACTTCTCATTACATTCATGTGATAATGCAAGCTTTTACTTTAGTAATACAAATAATCATCATTTAAATTTGTGCATTTGTTGCACTTACAGCATCTGTGAGAGACTCATCCTGTCCTGTCAGCCCTTCAACACCTGACTCCAGTGTATCACTGGTAGGGTTATCCATTCCAGACAAGCTATTACCACTATTACGTTGGCCTCCTACACCTGATGCATATTTATGTAGCCACTCAAACTCTGGTGGTGGACCTCGTCTTTTTGTGAACACTGAAACATGTAACATGGTTTCAAAGACCCAGCTACAGCCCCCATGCTTCAGGAGACATGCGACCAGCACCAAGGTGACCCACCTGATTACTGTAGCATGAAATAACTGCCTTTCATTAATCATTTTTTACATGACTTTACTGTCATGCAATGTGTACCAAACCATGTCCATCACAAATAACTTTGAACTGACCACAGTCAGTGCATAACACATACAACAACTTTTAAAGACTACACTCTATGTAATCACAATCAACATCAAGTATTAGGTCTACTTAACCAGGTACAGGTATTTCAAAGAAACTCAATCCTTTTATCTAACCCAGTGAGAGCTTTGAAGATTCAGGTCAGTGAATAAACTCACATTCTGATGCAGCAGTTTAACTGTAAACTGTTTGGTAATCAGTTTGAACTGGTTCACATAATATAGTAAACAAGTTAAAAGGAAGGTCGTATTCTCCCTGTGCTTACTTAGGCAGTACAAAATGAAGATGTATGTAGGAGCAAGGGTACAGCTCCCAACATTCTTAACATCAGTATGACTTGGTGCTCAGCTTCACACCTGAGGAAAACAGTTCCGATAAACCACTCAACTGGAGGCTGGTTGGGCCCCAGAGTTGGTCTGGACACTGCAGAAGGAAAAATCTCTGCTCTGACCCTGCCTAGAATTAAAGACTGATTTCCTAGCAATCCAACCCACGGCATGGCACTATTCTAACTCAGCTATCCGAACTCATAAATAATAGACATCTTAATCCTAATTGTCTTGATACAAAAGTACTAGTAAAAGAACCCCAACAGAAAGTGCACAGGTTATTACAATGCATAGGCCTACACAATGTGCAGCAAAATGACTGCACAAGGAATTATTCTGGTTTCCAATTTAATGGTTAGTTTACCGTACATTTATGTATGTACACCACCTTACTTCATGAATAAATACACCACAAATGTGTTTTTTGCCTAAAACATATTAGACACTTCTAAAAAAAATCAATAAACTTCCCCCACAGACTTGTTCCTACACTCAAACCAAGAAAAACCATCCTAAAACAGTTTCCAAGCAATATAACAATACTGCACCAAGCACATTTCATATAAACTACTTTTAATGCTAGCCACCTAATTACAACTCACAAGCAACTGACTTAACTTTCAAAAATTAACAACAAGGATCCAATATCTGTGATTCAACACTGCTCTAAAATGCTAATGCTGCACAGATAGGGCTATCACTTGGGAGCTCTGGTAAATATTGTGTTAAGACATTTCTCAGATAAGTTCTGAATGTGTTTTTCATCGGGGCTCCCTGCATTTGCTGATTAGAGCACCATCACATACCAATTCAATGCTAATTGGCAACAACCCTACAAATAAGAATCAGAAACAGTTTAAAATATCCCACAATGTGCAGAATATAACATAATTTTCATGTTATTACCTTCAATTGCACGGAAGATCTCTCCTACAAAGTTACTGGTTTTGATACCAGGAACCATTTCAAACAAAAGCTTGAGTTTCCGTGATGATATGTTGACAAACACATCAATTTCATCTTGATGCTTACTGTCTGTGTCTGCAATAATACACGTAAGTTTCAACACAGCATTCTGTGTTAAACAGAAAAACAAACATGCTATTCATTCACAGCTTGTAAGAATAAATTTAGTACATGATTCTGAAAACATGAGAACAGTCTGCTGTTTGATCATGGACTGCTTTCATCTATTCAACCAATCATACTCTGTACAATGAAAGATAGCAGAAAGATGCTACAATAATCTACGTAACCTTTTCATTGCCTCTACACGCACATAATGTTTCGTACACATATAGTCTTTTGGGCATTTGTCTGACACATGATATGCAATTGCTGCCAAATAAATCAGACTGACATTTCTGTGGAACAAGTGGGAACAGTGACAAGTTGGCACATGATCTATTACGTGACTCTACAATTCACCACCCTTCTATGAGTGTCAAATTGTTACAACAAAGAATCAAGGTTACAGTTTTAACTAAAAGACGATAAACATGCCAACTGAATTTACAACATGTTATAGTAAAGGGAATAACAAGTAGAACATGGGTACGAGGGGTTAGAGACCACAGGGAAGACATTAAACATGACAAGATCTGGCTATCCGGCAACTTCAGGAACTAGTCAAGATATAAAAGCGTAACTGAAATAATGAGAAACAATCACCAACAAAACATTTAGAGGTAGAAAATAAAGTCGACACTGATAGAGAAATTGTGAGAATCGTTTTGTCCAAAGAACTGAACAGAAAAAAAAGGTCTCAGCCAAAATGACACAAAAATGTCAGCAGGGAGCAAACAAATAAGACCAGACCTTCAGGCAGCACTAAGAAGTAACTCAAAATTTTGGAAAACAGTGACATCATTGACTTGTGTCTTCCACACTAAGAGACAAAAAAAGTGCTAACCTCCCCAATGCAAAATACAGCAGTTGAGACAAAAAAGTTACAGATATGAAAATCAAAGTTCCAGAAACCATGTTGATCCCCCATATGTAGTCATTTAGTTTTGACATGTATTTAAAGATTTCTTTGTTCTGTAGATGTGATGTCCAAGGAAATCCCAAATCAACAGCTCACTCAATTAATAAAACAGTTCATGTAACAAATGGTTACCATATTCAAGACAGAATAAAATTAGCCCCTGCATAAAATTGAACTCTACAGACTGATACAACATTTGACAGAAAACATTCATCATATACAATGACATAATAAGTTGTGTGTGTGTGTGTGTAAAGTAATAAAACAATACTGGAGTTCACTGTGCGCAGAACAAATTAAGTATATTTACAAGTCCATAACACAGCACAAAGCATTCCTTACCCACAAGCCTCAGTAATGGCAATTCTTTTACTCACCAATCTCACACCTAAAATCTGCATCAACAGGAAGCACTCTTTCTATTGACAGATCAGAGAACAGCTGAGGAGGCATACGTGAGCTCATGAAAACGAACAGCGCGTGGTTGTTGTCATGCTCAGCCAGTGCAAGGACACGCGATGTGCGTACCCAGCCTTGCATAAGACTCGCTTCATGCACATAGCCATTGTTAAGGAACAACAAACTGTGTACATACATACATTTACAAAACCTAATCTTTACCTTTCTCAAAGGTGAATCTATACAAGGTACAGAAACACACACACTTGTTCAGTGAGTAATAATACTGATGACAGATAACAAAAGTATTCATTTTAATGTAGCTCTACAAAGAAGCAACACATATAAACAGTCCCACAAAATTATTCATAATTTACTTCCACGTGAATTTTTCACACATGAAAGATTTTTACTTTTCACCACTGCTTGCAAAAACTACGCAATGAACTTGCTGCTGTATGTCCTTGTGTAATCTAACATTTTACAGTTGCCATCAACATGGCAAGTGAGCAACTAACTTTGCTGCACAATCAAATTTCAAGCTTCAGTCACACTGCAGGCAACCAGTGAATGTCACTAAATGTCCTTCCATGACCCAAAATTTCCCCATTGCCTTCACGTACGTAAGCAAGCAAGTCAGTATGCTGCAGAAGTGAAATTTGGTGGCTTAGTTGAAGTCAAGTTAAAAGCAGAAGTAGCAATGCCCATGTGTGATTCAGTACTTGCTTTATTTCCCAGCCCATTGATGCTGCAGAGAGTGTTAGAGAGGTCAGAACTATTATTTAAGTGTTAAATATCAAAATGACCAACAGTAACAATGAAAAATCACTAAATTTCTCAATATATATGAATAAATTGAGTTGTGGAATATGAGAATGGATGAGTACATGAACAAAAATAAAAGCGAATGCACCACCCAGAAATTATTATTTGTCATTTCAACATGTGGACTCAAACATTTCATGACCAATATGATGAGGAAAAGAATTAAATATGTTAAAAGTTTGTGATGAATTAACGAAGGTTAGTAAATCTGAGGAAAATTTAGCATCAGCAGAAGAGATTTACAAACCAAAGCTGGCTTGGTTTACAAAAGATTATGCATTTCTGATGTTACTGCAGCCAGAAACCCGACACATAACTTTGTAACTTGGTTAAAATTAAGAATACTTCATGTACAGATTTTCAGAACTGCCAACTCACCATGCATGTGTGATAAGTTTTCACTAGGAATAAAAATTAAACTTTATGGTATTAGGTGTGGTATCTACATGTTTTATTTATTTAATACACACATTCAGTTATTAACATCAATTGATATTTATAACTGTGAAATTAATTAAATAATTTAGTTCAAAGACTTGTAAAGACACTTTCAAAGTCAGCTTCTTTGATTGTTTAAAACAAAATATATTCCATACAGTTACATTGTAATATCCCGGGGCATAAGTGGCTACCAGGCACGTCCGGGGGTGGCGGATAGCCCGGGGGCCTGTCCTTGTGGCAGGTCTGTCTCTGAATTAAATAGGAGACTGTGGATCAACTCCCCAACCCCAAGATGTTATGTGTGGCTTGCCTTAATCCGTGCTGAAGGGGTGAATGGCACATGGGTAATGTGTTCTTAACGGAGCCTCTGGGAAACCAGGCGACATCCCAGAGTATGTAGCCTTGCACTGGTATAGGGAGCTCTGCCAGTGTTGACTGTTATTTCTCCCGTACTCGTGGGACAAAAATGGACATGAATATTCCTGAACCTAAACAAGGAGCAGCCGACACTGCAGACTTGTTACAGCAACAACCCTATGTGGAGGTTATAGACATAAAGTCTTCTGCTGCCTCTTCAGATGAGGAGAGTTTGGCTGCAGGCATCTCTACGATTGGACTGCAAACCAAGAGACTCCCTGGAGCACAATGGAAAAGACTTACTAGAGAAAGGAAGATGAGGGAAGGAACTTGGACGGAAAAGAAGCCTCCAAGAAAGACTCCTCTGTCTCAGGAGAAGGGTGCCAGGAAGAGCAGTGGGGGTGTTAAAAGACCCCGCTCTGACTCAAGCACACCATCTTCAGAAACACAGCAACCTAAAAAACCCAGGAGCACTCAACTGCAGACTGGGTCGTACAAGGAAGCTGTTGCTGGTATCAAGATGGTGGTTACTCATAGACGCCATCCAGATGTCACACTGGATCAGACCCAAGTTGACCTGATTCAGGTAAAACTCTTATCTGCGGTGGATGCGAACCCCTTAGGGGAGGCGCCTCCGCAGTTTTTATACTCTGAAATTGCACAGGGGGTATTTTGGATCACCTGTGCAAATGAACACTCTAAGGTCTGGTTAACGCGGATGATCAGTGGACTTGGGGAGTTGTGGGAGGGTGCAGAGCTGACTGTAGTCAACTCTAAAAGACCTCCCAAAAAGACCCAGGGTGCTTGTTCGTATTCCTGACACTTCAGAGGTTACCACTGTCATAAAATGTCTTGGGATTCAAAATCCTGAGCTAAAAATGGCAGATTGGTCAGTTATGAGTCGTAAGGTCACTGAGAAGGAGCAAACGCTGGCCTTCTCTTTTGACCCTGACTCTTTCACAGCCCTGACTCGCTCTAATTTCAAGGCCTTCTGTGGAATGGGGAGAGTTGTCTTCAGGACCCTGAAGGAGGAAAAGAAAAAGCCAGAGGCTGAGAGTACTGCAAGTAAACCTCCATCACAGTAGGGCGGCCTCGGCTGCCCTCTGTGTCACTATGAGGAATTGCGATGTTGCCCTCATACAAGAACCTTGGACCTATATGGCGGATATTAAAGGTCTAAAGGAGGTGGGGGGAGACCTAATTTATAGTAGATCCACTCAGAATCCTAGGACCTGTACCTTATTCAAGAAAGAATTTCAGATACTGCCGTTGATGCATCATTGTTCCAGGGACCTCACAGCAGGTAAAATCAAAACATTGTGTGGTGAAAGGCCCAGGGAGATTATGCTCAGATCGACCTATCTTCCATATGATGACGTTGGACCCCCACCCTCCTGGGAGTTGGAGAAGCTGGTGATGGGTTGCAGGGTGGAAGGAACTCACCTGATCATCGGCTATGATGCAAATGCGCATCACACTTCCTGGGGAAGCACAAACATCAATAACAGAGGTGAGTCCCTGTTTAATTACATTATGGCTAATGGATTGGACATAATGAATAAAGGTAAGAGACCTACATTTGTTACATCTAATAGGCAGGAAGTTATCGATATTACAATTGCCACTTTTTATGCTAGCAATTTTATTAAAGACCGGCATGTAACCGAGGAAGTAAGTTGTTCAGACCACAGATACATCCGGTTTACTGTTATAGGTATTGACTGTTTAGTTGAATTCTATCGCAATCCGTGCAGGACTGACTGGGAATCTTTTAGAACTCACCTGTTGGGGTGTTTGCGTGATATGACAGACAGTTACCAATTTTATAGATCTGAAAACTGCTGCAAAGCAGTTTCAGAATGCTATTATTTTTGCTTATAATGAAAACTGTCCTTCCACCGTGAGGCAGAACAACAGGAATATATCCTGGTGGAATAAAGACCTTGTGGAGAGAAGAAGGAAAGTTCGCAGGTTGTCCAATGCAGCAAAGAGGTCAGGGAATTGGACTGACTATAAAAGAACTTTAACAGATTATAACAAAGCACTCAGACGGGCCAAGAGAGAATCATGGAGGAGACACTGTGAGGAGATTGAGATGGTTCCAGAATGTGCCAGACTCCAGAGGATCCTTTCAAATGATTGGCATAGTGCAGTTAGCTCTCTCCAACTTTAAAATGGAGAATATACTACAACAGAGAAAGAGACTCTGGAGGAGCTACTCCAGGTCCACTTCCCAGGTTCAGAAATAATTTTGGAATCTCCTGGAGGCTGGGACGGTCTTGAACTGGAGCATCCGAAATGGAAAGGATCCAGGGAAGACTGGGAGGTTTCCAGGAGGGTCATAAATTATGACAAATTGAAATGGGCTGTTTTCTCATTTCAACCTTATAAATCCCCAGGCATTGACGGAATAATGCCCATCATGCTACAGCAGGGTTTTGAACTGCTTGCGGGGAAACTTATGATGTTACTAAGAGCCAGTCTGGCCTTAGGTTACATTCCTATGAGCTGGAGGCACATCAGGGTGGTATTTATACCAAAACCTGGGAAACAATTGTCCCAGGGGAAGTCCCTGAGACCCATCAGCCTCATGTCATTTATACTCAAGACTCTTCAGAAATTACTTGATAGATATCAGGGGAGGTGTCCTGGTTGAAAAACCACTTCACCAGAACCAGTTTGCCTATAGGGCAGGTATGTCTACAGAAACAGCTCTCTTCCAGGTTGTTCACAGACTGGAAAAGTCCTTGAATCACAAAGAGATTGCATTGGGTGCCTTCCTGGATATTGAGCGGGCATTCGACAACACCTCTTTTAATGCAATTACGACGGCTGCTAGAGAGCGTGGACTTGAGGAAACCTGTTGTAGGTGGATCGGATCCATGCTTGAAGGCAGACTCGTACACACTTCCCTTATGGGCAGCAGCTTGACTGCTAAAGTCATAGGAGGATGTCCACAGGGTGGAGTCTTGTCTCCCCTTTTGTGGAACCTAGTTGTTGATAGGCTTTTGACTACCACAGATGATCTAGGCTTTTGTACATTTGGCTATGCTGATGACATTGTCATCACAGTCCAAGGTAAATTTGCACACACAGTCAGGGAGCTTATGCAAGATGCCCTGAATGTGGTGGTTAAATGGGCTGTGAAAGAGGGTCTAAATATTAGCCCTCACAAAACAGCTATAGTCACATTTAGCAATAGAAGGAAAATAGAGGACTTAGGACCTCTCATACTTCATGGTAAGGAACTCAAAACGCTGGGAGAGGTCATGTATTTGGGAATAATTTTAGACTCCAGACTTACCTGGAACCAACATTTGCAGAAAACAATTAGAAAAGCACAAACCACCTTTGCGTTAGTTAGACGCATGTGTGGTAAAAAATGGGGTCCCAGACCTAGTATGGTGCACTGGCTCTATACCAGGGTAATTAGACCATCTCAATAGCAATGCATATCTGTTCCAGGTTAAGCTTCCATCAGTGGATTAACTCTTTTAAAACCCATCGTCAATTCAAGGGAAACAGACATATCTGCTTTGACTTTGACAGTCTGCCCTTGAAAAAGACATGCCATTCGCACATTTAAAACAGGTCAGTCAGCCACTGCTACCATTAAACGTTCCTCTAATATGAATATTATACACTCTCAGAGCCTTCTCTAACAAAGCATCTCCTGTTACACTGACTCCTCCTGAACACTGAGATTTCTTTGTACTATTGAACCAGACCTACATCCCGCTCTTTAAATGCTGATTTCATAACAGATTTCCTCTTGACAACACTACCAGATGTACCAGACAATACTGCATAGTCTCTCAGAACTTGTCGCTTGTTCTTGTGAATGTCTGACAGTTCGGATGCCATGCCGTACACCAAGGTGAGCTGCAAGGCACAGAAACCACTCTGCATCCTTTGTGTATCTCAAGCTTTCCCCCCACCACAAGTACAAGCCTCTTTCTTTCATCCTCATTTTGTCCATACTGCCAACAAAACAGTGTTTAAAAGGATTCTGCAATGGCATTTTCACCAGAGCTTAGCTTGGCCTGCACAATAGCCTGCTGGTCCATGATGCCACTTCACACTCTCTTCAGTCTGCAGAAAAAATTACAAAACATAAACACAGTCCCCATGCTTCCTGAACATGAACATGCAAATTATGGAGCATGTTGGCATGGTGAAATCGCATCTGACTCTCATTTGAAAGAATAAAACACCATGGAACATTGCAAATTCATTTCACTAAGCAAGTTGGATCATATGGTAATGCATCTGCCATTCAGGAGGTGCCCAGATAACACCTGATTAGGGCCATAACTCCTGAGGTTCCTCATTCTAACACTGAAGAAAGCCATGGCCACTTCATTCCCAGTCCTCCTAAGTTCATCAAATATGACAATACTGTCACATAACTTAAAACTAAACAACCTACGCAGTTGATGCATCCAACTTAATTTCTACACAAAAAATCACTGTATTCACAACTTTTTATACACAGCACCTTAATAGCGCTGGATAGGCCTATGCAGCCTTCCACTGTGAGAAATGTAACATTAACACTCTGAAAATTAACATTAATCTGAGCTGCATATAAAATATATACCTCTACCTCTCAGAGGACACTGTCCATTTCTAACAAAAAGGTCAATCAGTGAATGTTGTTTAGGGAAATAATCTTTGACTTTATCAAGATCATTTGAAACACACAGATACATGTGTACCAATCCACAGAGTTTCTTAATGTTACATAAACATGACACACACAGTTATCAATGGACTTTAAACTGTTAAAGAATAAAACCAAAGTTTAGTGGTCATATTTTGTAGAGTTGGTAGTTGGTCCTTCACTCTTCCCAGAAGACAGCCACAGTACGTACAAATACACAAACAATGGGTAGCATTTTATGTACATGTTTGGTGACCATGACCTTCAAATTACTATAGTGTTACGTGAAGTGCAGACAACATGTGCTGTACACCAGGATGAATTACCTGATACCACATTTGTCTCTCCTATAATACGGATAATGGTTTCTGGACTATGTACATGTAATAGCAAACTCAACTCACCTGTGGGAGAATGTTGTTATATTTAAGCACAAATTCTCCATGGTCTCTACTTCAGTTCAATAATTTTAATCTTCTTTACACTGTCAACACTTTACACACTATTGCACTTTACATGAGCACATGTTTCAGCATCATGTGCCATCATAACTACCCTGTGTACATTCCAGATGACGCAAACCCCAAAAAACATTATATCTTATAAAATGTGTGGCACAAATTATGCATTAAAATAAAATAAATTGTTAAATTCCTAAAACATTTCCAGACTGTGGAAACCTATAAAACACATAAAATGCAAATGGATAGCCTGCACTTTTGAACAGAGTACTCTTTAAAATATTGTCACTATTTCCATCTACAAAACCACATTTCCGTTTCATGCTATTTTTAGGTCTAAACACTTTGTTTCCTGTGTTACTCCAAAATCAAATTTTTTTGTAATATCACTTTTTTGGTTCTCTCACTATTTTATTACATTTGTTGTCCTTCTCCCCTCCCTTTTTTTTAACCAATGTTTTAAGATCACAAGGTCTCAACTCAACTTATTGGTTTTCACTTCTATCAAACACTGACACTCATAATTTAATTTATCTAATCTCGATCAGCTGTTGCATTCTATCTCCTTGCGGCCTGCACTGATTCTTCTCTACTGAAACCCTCACAAAATCTGAAGTTCATAAACACTGATTTCACTCATAGTAAGTCACTTTTAGACCACCTTCCTGTGGTGCCTGACAGCTGTCCTCAATTTAATCCCTGCTGCCTGCAGCACCAACAGCCTGCTACTTTGCTTGTCCTCTCTGTGCTTTATTCTTAGTTCTACTGATTCCTGCTATTGAATGTTAACATTTGTTTAGTCCTAATTAAAAATCATGTTACATTGGTTTATATCCTGCTCATATACAGCCAGATATTCCCAGATGTATGCAAACATATAAAGGTACTGCTTTCATACATCCACAAAGTGTTCTATGGGAAAAACTTCCGAGATCTCTACAGGTTGTTCTGTTTTTCCCTATTCACACTTTAATCCCAGATGGACTTAGTGCTAATGTTAGGTGTGCTCTTTGGGATTGGTCTCCCCTGAATGTACAAGACATTGACAATATAGCACATGATGCTGAAACACACATGAATGTAAAGTTGTCCCACTGCACACCACAAAGGCACATGAGGAAGCATTCCTTCTTAACCACAACACTAGAATGGAGGTGTGTAGTCAACTTCACATCCTGCCCACTTTACCCCCAGGGAAAAAGCCCCTAATATCCACTGAACAGGAGGTTGGTTGAGGCCCACAGCCTGTTTGAACACTGGAGAAAAGAAAAATCTCTTGTCCCTGCTGGGTACTGAACCAAAATTCCTCAGCCTTTATCCCACAGCATATTCATTATACTGATTATTCTATCTAGCTTTCTCTGAAATACACATGACCATGCTCAATAAAAATACAGAAGTGTAAGTACTTTGATAGTGCAAGTGTACGTGCCAACATCAGACTATGACAATGACAAGGTGAAAGACGTGTATGATATAAACAAAGAAATTTTTGAACAGGATGGAAAAGGTGACACAAACATCATCATACTGGGGGACTGGAACAGTGTGGTTGGAGACAAATCATATCGAAATTTTGCTGGACCACACGGTTAAATGAATGGCAGATACTTGTAGTCCCCCTATATGCTTCCATGGTAGGGACAGGAACAACTTTACTTTTACCACATACAGCAGCAGGTCATTTAAAGGTCCACATAAAGGCTTCATGAAGCCAAAATTTAGAACAGAAACTTGCTTATTTACATTCATTCAGCCCATCTACATTAACTTGAGCCACAAGAAAGACTGTCACAATTCATTACAATTACAAACACTCGTACATCAGTGAATATGTAATACAGGATAGTCAAGTGCTGTTTCATGTTTGGTGCATAATAATGTGTAGCATGTCATGCAGAAGAAATCTGGAAGCAGGTTTGTACACAGTCTGAGAAGAGACCATCAAAGTTTTGAAACAGTTCCCTAACCAGATTTTAAAATACAAGAAGCTTCCAGCCCTAATACAGTAATAAATATGTACATTAAAGAAAAACTTTAGCCATGTAATTCTTCAGCACTTCTACCTTGGGTCAGAATTCTATTTTGCAAATGGGTGTGAGCCATAATCATTATTTTTCCAATATCCACAAACAATTCTTTAAAAACACCAATCAATAAAGAAAACCATTTCCTGGGTTGTGACGCCATACAATCTAGAAGAAGTGTACCAGCATTTCAGAGGATCTTGCTACCTCCATCATCTGAGAACCTTCAACCTTACAGAACATTACAATACACCAGATTGTCTGTAATGTGCACTATGCACATAATACACATGAGGTTCTTTACAACAGCTGGGTTAATTCCCATATAAAAAATCAGCATATATATTTCCATATTTCAAAATTTCTGTACGTATATTTAACACATTCAGTACCAACTGGAAATGTAAAGGAGTAATCCTGCAGCCCACCCTTGTTTAACTACAGGGCAAGCTGTACCACCCCTTTCGAAACACACTTAAAATACAGTATGTATGTTTTAGTTATCAACAGGTCTACCAAACCATAAGAGTTGTTCATGATGTGTGACGTAAGGTACAATAATAAAAATGTTAAATCTTAATGCCAAATTTCCAACCAAGGCACATAAACAGACAAAAACTGTTCCTGGAATTTTCTGACTATGGGACTGGATGTGTTAAGTCCTATTACATATGACTGTGGAAATCACAAGAATAATTTCCTTTTGCATAAGTGAATATTACAGTACATAATAGAAATAGGAAGTCATACCATTTTTTAAACATATCCAACTATTTTACTCCTGAAATAAGGCAAATGTGGACAACAACTTGCATGTAACAAGTACTGTAGTATGGACAACTAAAGTAGTTATCAAAAGCATTTTCATCACAAACAGTCTGCCAAAAGACAAACCTTCAATTACGTAGCACTAATCCATCCAGGGGCTTGTATCTGCCCAAGACCAATATTTTTATACACATGCCCACACACAGTAAAACCTGTGACATCTGATATTTGATTATCCAGAAATCTCTATTAACTGGCAAATTGAGAATGAGTTTTAAGTTAAATAAAGAGCGACTTACTGTGTTATGTTGTGCGAATGCTGCTGTACCTTGTTATATAAATAGTGGTGAAAAGGACTAGAAAATGCAGCATGGAAAAGAGGACAGGATATCAAGTGACAAGTTAAATGGTTAGGTCTGTCCATGAGGTTGCTAGGTACACTAAGATGCATATTGAGTATACTATTCTGATATCTGCAAAACTGTGATATCCGGCAAACCTCTGCTCCCGGAGGTGCCAGATACAGCAGATTTTACTGTACATGTAAGCAATACCAAACTGTACAGAGACTTAAGTAAGTAAAGAAAGCACAAGTTAAAGTAAATAAACTGCACGGAACCTGAATACGTTCTTACTACTGCTTGCATGGGTTGTAAAGCTCATCCAGGTGTGACCTTCATCACTTCAGATAACATTAGAAGCAGATACAGCACATGCCATCTAAACATCCTCACTGTGCACAACTTTGAGCACAGGCTAATTCCCCTCCCCAAAAAAAGCTCCTAGAGTTCACTAAATTTTTGGCTACAAATTTTGGGTAAATACTGCTGGATAAGTTTTAGTTTAGCTCATAACAGTCCTCTGTTTTAGACCAAGCCAAACCAAAACATATCATAAACTTTGTCCCAAGAAACATGAAAACTACTCTGCCTTACATCAAGGTGACTTTTCCTCATGTCTTATGTCTGATAATGTCTGTAAGTCAGGTGACTGATAACAGTGCAGGCTTATGAAATGACATTCCTGATAAAGAGCAACCATATAAACTTCGCACTTCCCTTAACCAAAAATTAATACTGGGTAAAAGCAGTGGCATTGCTATGTTTTCGGCATCTGGGGCAAGTAATCACAATGGCCACCTCCAACAGAAATTATGAATCTAAAAAAACCATGATAATTTATTTGAGGTTTTTATGTGGCTCAATATTTTAAAAGTTGCTAGGCCCTGAAAATCAACTTTTGTTACTTTAAAACATTCACTTTGTCACCTGTTGGACCCTTCCACACCATTGGGGGGGCCCCCCCCCCCACCAAACTATGCCACTGGGAAGAAACAGAAGAAATTGTAGAGCCATTATAAGTGCCCACTATTCATCAGAGAAACAAGCACCACTTCACTGATCCTACAAAACCCAGCATAAATCTGCTATGGGCTGCAACCCTTGTCAGCCCATTATCACAAAATGTAACTGTTATATTAACATAAAAATGGGTTTTTAACTATCCACATTAAACAAAATTAATTAATATGGGAGCGAGGACAGCACAGTGCTATAGTGACCACACTACAGGCTGGATGACTGGGGAGTCATGGTTTGATTTCCAGCAGAAGTCAGAGCCTTCTTTCTCTAAAAATATCCAGACAAGTGCTGAAGCAGCATGACCACAAAGAAATTGCAGAATAAAAGGTCCAGGTTGTATGCAAGATGGTCTAATGCTTTCTAGCATGTCCTGCACAGTGTGCACCACAAAACACAGTAATATCCCTTGCCAGCATGGTGGAATGGTTGCCATCAAAAAAGATTTATGGGGATGCCCTAATGGTTATGTTAGGGTCCTTGAATGCTAAAGCACTAAAAATGCACAGGTTCAAGATCAAGGCTGTGGTGATGCAGTGGCTCCAGCACAGGCTGCCAAAGGAGTTCTTTGTGTAGAAGATCCATCAGCTGGAATAATCAACAGGACACTAACCTCTACACCCATGGCAAATACTTTAAACAGCCTCCATTCCTTTCACCAGCACAATTCTCGACCTGGTTATCAACAAACCTCACAGGCTGCAGACATGCAGACATGTCATCCATACAATGCATTCTTTTTCAATGTGTAAAGAATGCCCAGAAAGTAAAAAACGCTGAGTTCAGAAACAACAGCAAACTATCTGAACTCACTTCATTAAACCACTTTAACTCAAACACACTGTTTCAAACCAGGACATAGGTAATATTAGTTTTAACTTTGCATGCATTTTCTAGATTTTCCTACTTACTTGGATGAGTATTTAAACTCTACAATTTTATCAAAAGTAATTAAAGAACAGACACCTGTACAACCTGCAGCTTCAGAAGCACATTTTCTATAAACAATCCCTGAAAGCATGTCACTTCCACAATGAAGCCCATTGCAGCAAAAGGAAGCAGTTGAAGTAGTGAATCTCATTTTTGGCGTTTGTAAAATAAAAATCCATCCCTTGCCAACATAAAACTACAACTACATATCACACTAACATTAATGACAGTTTCAACACATTTTTAAATACTTTTTTAATGTTGTTCAGATCCTGTTTCCCTCTGCACTACATTCCTAGTATGATAAAAAATAATCATTGGATAACCACACATATAAGAATACCATGCAAATGTAAGAACCTATTATATATTCTTAGTAAACACAGTACAAGCTCCAAATTTAAAGCACATTATGCCCAATATTCCGATTCATTAAGGAAAACAATAAGAAACGCCAAAGAAATGTACTATACGAAACTGTTAGCATCATCTACTAACAAATAAAACAGCATGGAATATAATAAATAATGAAATAGCAACAAGAAATAAAAAGAACATTGCTCCATCAGAACTTAAATTAGGTGATAAAATTATTCCACTTACCCAAGCTGCTAAGGTTTTTAATGACACAGTTGATGGTTTAATTAACTTGCAACCTGACTTTTACCCTGCTATTGTCTTATTAAAGAAAGCTTACCCTGACATATTTCCCAAAATTATTAATATCCCAGTTACAGATGCAGAGGTTAAACATACAATTTCTTCCATGAAAAACAAAAAATCAAGTGGTTATGATGGTATAACCAACACAATTTTAAAATTAGGTGCTGATTACATCAGCAAACCTCTCACCATCATTTTTAACAACTCATTAACCACAGTTATTTATCGAGACTGACTGAAGTATGCTGAGGTCCAACCTCATCTCAAAAGGGCCAAAAGTGACAGATTTCAAATTACAGACGTATCTCATTACTAACAGGCTTCTCTAAAATTTTTGGACTGCTCATCTTTCGTAGACTAAAACGACATCTAACACAACATAACATTCTGGTCCCTGAACAACAGGCTTTCGAGACAATGTATCCACAGTAACCGCCATCTTTAAACTTGTACAAACTGTATTTAATGCTTGGAACAAGAAAGAATGCATAACTGGAATATCCTGTGATCTAACCAAGGCGTTTGACTGCATCAATCATTCTCTCTTGCTTTCAAAATTAGAATATTATGGGATTAGAAAAGTAATCTTGAATTGGTTTAAGTCTTACTTGAGTAATAGGAAACAAAGAGTTACTCTAAATTTTTATAATTCACCAAAGAGTCTATCAGACTGGGATGTAGTCAAGCATGGAGTACCACAGGGATCTATTTTGGGTCCTTTGCTGTTCAACTTATATATAAATTACTATCCATCCATAGTTAATGAACTTTCCAATGCCACACTTTAGGCAGGTGACACTAGTATTCTTGCCTCATCTGGTGGTTGTAATGAATTAAATCTTAAATTAAACTCAGTCTTAACCTGTATTTCCAATTGGTTTCAAAAAATCAGTTAATTCTAAACCTAAATAAGACAAATATATAGTGAAACTTGCTTAAGAAAAACCCGGTTAAGCAAGCTTCCCGCCTACGAAGTCAGGATAAAAAAGCACCAAAATTCTCCCATTTCATTAAAATTACCCTCTTAAGAAATTTCCCGCTTAAGAAGTAGGATTTTCTTGGAATTTTCAGAATTTTCTTAACAGGGTTTCACTGTAGTTAAAGTTACTCCCTCCCAACTGCCTACCTATCCATTAAACACAATATATAATGACCAACTCCTCACAGTTGCTGATTCTATTAGATTCTCAGCCCTTCAACTGGATAGTCACCTTACTTGGAAATCACACATAGACGAATTATCAAACAAATTGAGTACTGTCTGTTATAGGATGAGAAAATTATCCTACACACTTAATCTAAAGACATTAAGAATGGCCTATTTTGCACATTTTCATTCTGTAGTTAATTATGGCATTATTTTCTGGGGTTCTCCAGCCTCAGTGCGAAACACATTCTTGATTCAAAAGGTTGTAAGGATTATGTTGGGTCTAGGGCATACAACTTCCTGCAGAGAGGCCTTTAAGAAGTTACACATACTCACTGTACCTAGTTTGTATATTTATGCAATGATGATGTTTGTAATAAGAAACCCAGATTCAACGACCCACTTCATGGTGTAAACATCAGGCAGAAAAACAAACTTCACATACCATCAGTGAAACTTTCTTCTATTCAGAGAGATGTACTTTCTTCATCTATAAAAATATTCAATAAACTACCCTCCAAGGTAGTGGAAATCCAAAATAATACAAACAGGTTCCAGTCTGCTCTAAGGCAATACCGTATAATGAAAGTCTTTTCTTCTGTTGATGAGTTCTTGTCTACCTCATGCATAACTAACTAACTGACTGACTGACTCCATGGAGCAGAGGCCTTCTTGAGAAGCTAACAGTTTCTCAGCTAGTCAACAAACACCCCACATTTTATGACACCCGGAGGTTCATTACCACATTCACAACAGCCTGCCACCTGTCCCTCTCCTGAGCCAGCTCAATCCAGTCCATGCCCCCATCCCACTTCTTCCAGACCCATTTTAATATTATCCTCCCATCTATGCCTGGGTTCCCCAAGTGGTCGCCTTCCCTCTGGTCTCCCCACCAAAATCCTGTATGCACCTCTCTTTTCCCCCATCCCTGCTACATGCCCTGCCAATCTCATTCTTCTCGATTTGATCACCCGAATACTGTTTGGTGATGAGTACAGGTCATTAAGTTCCTCTCTATGTAGTCTTCTCCACTGCCCTGTCGCCTCATCCCTCTTAGGCCCAAATATCCTCCTCAGCAACCTATTCTCAAACACCTTCAGTCTTTGTTCCTCCCTCAGTGTGAGAGACCAAGTTTCACATCCATACAAAACAACAGGTAAAATTATAGTTCTGTGTACCCTAATCTTTGTGTTTTTGGATAGCAAACCGGAAGACAAAAGATTCTGCATCGAATGATAGCAAGCATTCCACGACTTCCATCTGCTCTTAATTTCCTCATGAATGGAGTTTGAATTCATTAGGGTTGTTCCCAAATATTCAAATTCTTCCACCCTTTCAAAGGATTTACTATCTACCTTTATGTCGTGATTTTGTCCTGCATTCTGATTTTGAGACATGACCATGTACTTAGTTTTCTCAGCATTTACTTCTAGACCAATCTCCTTACTAGCAATTACTAAATCTTCTGTGTTTTTCTTTATACTATGTATGCCTCTGCCCAATATATTAACATCATCAGCATAAACCAGAAGCTGATGTGTACCATTCAATTTCAAGTCCTCCTGGTTTGCCTGAACCCTCCTAATGGCATATTCTAAAGCAAAGTTGAAAAGCAATGGTGACAGAGCATCTCCTTGCTTCAAACCATTTTTAATAGGAAACGTCTCAGACAGATGTTTGCCTACCCACACTCTGCTATAGGTTTCACTTAGACACATTTCTATTAACCTTACTAGTTTCATGGGGATACCAAACTCAATGAGAACATTACACAAGACCTCCCTCCTAACTGAATCATTGGCTTTCTTGAAGTCTATAAATAGCTGAGGCACTGCCTCATTGTATTCCCATTTTTTCTCAAGTATTTGATAAATGCTGAATATATGATCAGTAGTTGACCTGTTATGTTGAAATCCACACTGATGATCCCCAGTAATTTCCTCTGCATATGGAGTTAACCTTGACAAAAGAATGTTGGATAGAATTTTGTATGTAGTTGACAAAAGTGATATGCTTCGATAATTACTACAATCTGTTTTATCAACCTTCTTATAAATAGGCATAATGATTGACTCCTTCCATTCCCCAGGCAATTCCTCCTTATTCTAAATAGAAATAATAGGTTTATGGATCTCAGACCGAATTATCCTATCCCCTTCTTTAATCAATTCTGCTGGAATCTGATGGGTGATTTGTGTCTTTTTATCTTTTCAAAAGCCATCTCAACTTCAAAGGCCCTGGGCTCAGGCACTAGTGGCTCTGTTGTATGCACTTCAGTCTGACCAACATTATTAACCCCGTGTATATTCAACAGCTGACAGAAATGATTCCTCCACCTACCCAAAATACTGTGGGAATCTGCAATCAGGTCACCCTTCTCATCCTTTACTACATTAGTTCTAGGCTGGTACCCCCTCTTAAAGTCACTAACTCACACATTCTTAACTAATAACATATTTTATTGTATTTTATTTTATTTTAAATTTTATGATACTTGAACCAATTTTAGACATATTGTTATTAGAACTAGTTGTGGATAGTAATTTGCTATTGCTTATATCACTGAATAACTTACTGTGTACTATATACCATAACTGTGTCACTTATATTTATTGTTACCTCAACTTTTTTCACTTTGTTATATTGATTGTATTGTGCTTGTTTGTGGCTTGGTTTGTCACTTGGACACAGACGCTATTTGCATCTACAAATCCACCACGACCAATTTCATATTCAATCCATTGTATGACAGAATATGGATCAAAGAAATATGAATGTAAATGTAATGTAATATAATATAATAACAAAATAAAATATAATACAGTCCGACCAGGTGTTGATGCCCCATCATATCAACAGCATCAACTAACAGTTATATGATGGCCACCATGCCATCAATTCTTAGCTTTACTCCAATTCTTTTCCATTACCCCACTGTTCTGGTTGTATTGACTGCTTCAGCTTACAAATATATTTACTTCTGTCAATCTGACAACAGTACCACATTCCTTCTCATGTGCTAAGGCTTGCTATGTCAAATGAAGGCAGCATACAGACTCATCCCTCCTGCTTGGACTGAGAAGCAAGCAAGTGCACCAGTAAACTTCACCCTCGGAGAGAAAGTCCCCAGCCCCCTTTTGGATAAATGGGTGGGCCCACGAACTACTACGATGATCTCATTACACCCGGATCACTGATTTATGCTAATCTCTTAACTGCAAAACGACTGGAGCTGCTGGTTTAAGAAAAAGACTCTCCTTCAACTTGCGATATATACAAGTGTAATGCGAAAGAAAAACTCCAACGAGCTCGCTGCTACTAAGTTCTACCAGAAGTGATAACCAAACCCTCAGAAATCTGCCATTCCTTGATTGCTTCTATGCAATACATTACAAATACAAATACAAATATAATACGTACCTGACGAACACCACGAATGAAGAATCTTTTTAAAAGGGCACAATAAATGAAATATTCCAAGCCAGTTCCACAGCCGATGTACACATTTCACACTCACCCTTTTCTGCTATACATCCTGGCGTCACTCTGCAACTTCGTCACGTAAATCAACAATACTATCTAGCACAAACACGAAATCCCTCACACACACTACACGCTAACCTACAATCGCCTACCGTCGTTTCTCCATCGATTGGGTTACCGTCACTAGATTATCTGTGGTCACCACTTCCAGCACAGATCATCCAGTATGACTTCGGGGCTCTCATTCGTATGGCACTTATGTACAATCACAGCTTCTCAGTTAGATGACAGACACGGATTACAGCATTGGTCTCTAACCCGCCGCCACATGTGTAATTTAAGTATATACTACAAAAAATTCGCAATAATTTAGGCGGTTAGGTATACCACGTCTTGTTTATTGCATGTGCGGTCCCATAACCAGCCCACAATAATGGGTTTGGCCTTTGCTGTAAAAAGTTTTGACGCCCATGACGTTGCAGTACGATCTCATTTACCGGTCGAAACGTATCACGTCCAAGCACTACACTGCCATCTATGTATGCATTGCTCAACGTGCGTTATGTAACCCTTTAAAGACGAAGCTTATCTGTTTTACGTAAGGACTCAGTGCGTACCGCGCTGTAAACACTCTCCACTACGGTTATAAAAACCAGTCTCTTAATGTTTTATAAGGCAAAAGTTGCTGTTTGTGCTGAGGTCCGTATAAAACACATAAACGCAATGTGGGCAGCACGTACAATTTTTTAATGTTAAACCTGGTCGTATGTAAAGTTACCGCTAGGCTTTAAAAGGTTACAGACATCTAATGAGTAACTTCTGCAGCATAGGACCATTGGCGCCTAAAGGTGAGGTGTCCCTAACGGCGTCGAACTGTTGGGTGACGACGCAATGACAGGGCAAAATAAGAAGAGCATTCTTTCCTTGGATTAGACTTCCACATTGCAATCGGCAATACAGCCTACTATTACTCCTACAGTTCTACAGAAAATAAGGTAATACCATTTCCATTGTGTGTATACTGCACATTTTAGGTCATGTTTCAGTCCCCATTGGGGTCACCAACTTGTTAATGACATGTAGCGGGATTAAAATTCTGTTACTTATAGATGTGGTACCATAGCAGTTAAACATACATGTGTTGCAACAGCTGGCTGTCTAATGCAAATCACCCAGCCTGTTGTCCAACTATCAGGTGTCAACCCACTTAATGACTGCCTACAATCAACGTTCTTCTGGGAAGCTCCCTTCCAATTAGTATAACACATTGTAATTAGTTTTCTTATGGCTGCTTATTCATCTGAGATCTGCTCTCTTGTGGGATGTTACGCAGCATAGATTGGTAGTTATTTACCAACGTTGTGGGACAATCTATTGGTCCCGTCTTCAAGTGTTGAAGAAGGGACCAATACGTTGTCCCAAAACATTGGTAATTAATTACCTATATATGCTGCATAACATCCCAGAAGAGTGCAGATCCCATTGACACAGCAGCGGAAGCCTGAAATTGTGCTTATTAGTCTACTTCAAACCATACAAATATTCAGTGACATTTTGACTAACTCTAGTAAAGCATCTTCCAATTAATGCACAAACCTGCTAGTTTAGTTGCCAATGAAATGAATAATAAAATATGGAAATTGCCATAAATATTATAAATTCTTTAATTTCCTTTATTCTTCAAACACACATGTTATGACATCTGTAGTAGTATGGATGCTAAGTGCTCAGCCTCAGGACACACTTCACTTTCACCTGCTATAGCAATGGTCAGTCCACAGTAACTCTGTATCCACAGCCTGGTAAGATAATAAGGTTGAGGATGATATTTGAATAGGTGAAACTATTGGAAATGCCATACTACTGTTATCCTTAATAAGAGATTTATATTAGAGCTGTCACCAGAGTAGCAGCATGCAGCCCACCAGTTGGTTTTGCATGTTCCAAAGTTTGTCACCATGTTCCTCCTGTTTATGAAAGGCAGTGGATTTAATTACAAATATCCCTGCTAAATTTTCACACAGTTCTACAGTTGCCTTCATGCAACACTTTATAAAAAACTTAGAGAAGTATGGGCTCTTCAAAATTTGTCCAAAAGTGTGTTACTAGAATTTATTAGGTTTTGACTTAGAGTTGTGTTGCATGTTTGGAACTGCTGCTTTATGTGACAGCGCTTTCTCAGCAGTACATAACATAAACTCTCAATATCAATGTTCACTAACAGGTGAAAGTTTTTCCCACTTTCACTTGCTGTTGCCAAGATATGACGGTATGACGGTCTGTCAGAAAATATGTTTACAAGGCAAACCTACATTGATTGTAATTATAGAAACAGAATTTGTTGCTGAGCAATTATAATCTATTTCAAAAGCTGTAGCAAAATCTCTGTAGTCACAAATTTAAACATGCAAAATTGAAACAGTTTTGACATAGTGGCTGATAACACAAGACACAGACTTCTGTCAAAAGGGAATAGAAAAGTGTGGCAAGGACTACGTTGAAAAGTTGTGAGACAGTAATACCATTAAATCTGAACTACTCTTATTAGAGACGAAAACAAAGACACCATACTATATAGACTGTAAACTTATTTTCTGACCAATTTTAGTACCTGCTGTTGTAAGGGGGAGTGCGTGTCTGCAGTGATCACATTGAAAAAAGTTCACAGTGCGTGTTTTTCTCAGTTTTGTCATCAACAAATTTCTTCTATTTTTGTACTGTTGGTATGTAATATTACAATACATCACATTTAAATAAATACTTCTTTTGAACCTCAAAAAAGTCCATTTCTTATTCACGTGCTTGTGTGTCACACATATGATCACTGCCAGACAGACATTTATAGCAGTACACTGGGAAAAATATATTTTTCATAACGCAGCTCACAGGTAGGTAAATAGGATGCAATATTCACACCCACCAACGCCCCTCACCCCCACCCACCATTGGTTTGAAGTTGGTCAACCTTGATTTATACAATGTTATACAAAAAAGGAGATTTTACATTCTCATGGTAGTGAAGATTACTCTGTTCTGGGACAAGACACCATGTTGTTAAGTTAGACAGGTATAAAGAGCTTGGAAGAACCTGTTGCCTACTGCTCCAAATTTCAACCCTGAAGATGCAGGCAGCAGGTGCAAATTGCCTGGATGAAAATAATATAAGAATGAAACTGAGAACAGTAAGTTGTGTAATAAATGAAAGCAAAGGAAACATGCTCTTAGAATGCCTGAAAATTAAGAATCCTGATTCAGTATCATGATCAACTTTATTTTAATGTACAAAGTTAAAATAATACTTTTGTTTGGAAGGGATATAAGAATAATACTTACTACAAAATATGAAATTGAAAAGAATCAGGCTTCTGACACTCTTTTTTTGTATTACAACCATCATTCCAAATACCATACACCAGCTGGTGCTTATGATATAAAGGTATAAAAATACTTTTTGTTGTCTACATACTAATAAGAATTTATTGCAATGTATAGTAACATTAATCAGTAGTGTGCAAGTTTTTGTTCTTGTTGTGAGTCAAAGACTCCATATTGCAATATTTCAGCTGAACTCATACATAAGGTATCGATGGAGGATGGTGGGCAACGGCAGTTGGTCTACCATATGTGGCAATTTCTTGCCGAGTTGTCTGTGTAGGAACAGCCTTACCTGATGACGAAGGGACAAAGGTTGTGTTGAAAACTCTACTAACAATTGTTTTTGTTCCTCATTCAGTAATGAAGAGCGTCTGATCATGCACAAGTCAAAGCTTTCGGCTGCTTCTACCAGTGTCAAAAATAGTGTGGGATAATTAGACAAATTCTGCAGTGAATTGAGTATCCCATGTGGATCCCGGAACTGTGTTTTCATCACAACCTACAAGATAAACACTGAGATAAGTTACATGTTGCACAACACATTTAAACTTTGAGTTTTGAGGTTACGATGGTGGGATGTGGCACTTTATATTCTGGTAGAAGTGTACAGATGTTTCAGGGGAACTTGCTATCCTTGTCATCTGTTTAGATCATAGGTGCACAAATCCCAGGTACCAGGTCACCATGGCAACTAATATTTGTACAATGGTACCTAATATCTGTGGGTCCTCAGTGTGGAACTTGCTTCCTGTCAAAATTCTAATGCCTATAATTGTGAGGTGCCTCCCAAATTTTTGGGAAATTTGTGCACCCCTGGTTTAAACCAAATGTCGGTACATTTCCACCAGACTACGTGGTGTCACAATGCTAAAGACAGCAATCATCTGGTTCATATTAATTTTTCAATAATGCTGTAACAAATGCTAACCTAATTTTGAATCAATGAAAGTAGTCAATCATGGACACAGCAGTTAAATACATGGAAAACAAAAGCTGATGGGATAACTCAGTGACTTGTTATGTAATGGATAGCCTTTGTTTGATTTCCAGCAGGGATGGGAATTATTCTCAAACCTAAAGGGTTCTGATAACAGTCCAGTGCATAAGAATAGCTTTTTCTATTCGACCCAACTGAATAGGTGCATTCCCCATCCTTTCACCTGAAGATGGAAACAGATCCAGTTTCCGAACCTGATGTGTTGTTGTCAGAATAACAGACAGTGGGCAAAGCCTGGAAACCAACAATCCTAAATGATCTATCTCCATGTCCAGACTAGGCTCAATTTCATCTGGGAACCTATCCAGTGGAAACTTGTTATAATTTATATTCTTCCACAAGTAACCATACCACAAAACATGCAGGAATACCATGTTCAAGATACATAATAGTTTAGCTCTGTGAAAATAAAAATAAATAAGAGTATCTTAGTTTGCAGGTGTACAAGTTTTGATAACTCAATAATATTTGCTCAAGGGGCAGAATGCCAACCTGACACACAAGTTCTTGCAAATTAAATCTCCAGTATGCATGACAAATTAATAATCAAGTACCACATACTTTTGCCCCAAAACGCAGAAGCAAGTGGACAATTGCAGGACATGGCTCTTCATTGGATGCTATATACTCTGCGAGCACAGGCCGAAGTGGTGGTCCCTCATCACTCTCAATGACCATGTTCGGATCAGCACCCGCACACAGCAGCAAGTGTAACAACTCAAGCCGATTGGGGATGTTATCAGCACATACCACATGCAATGGCGATCCGATTATTGGGGAGCTGGAATTGACATTTGCTCCTGCAAAATAAATGGTATTTAATTCACAGAACATTTGGAATTTTTCATACTAAGACTTTGTTATTTTCTTTATTTGGACAGTCTAGAAAAGTTCAGTCTCCTGTTTGCCATCAGGTAACAAAGAGCTCTTATTTTGTTTTCTTAACTTTTCCTGACTCAATTCCAGAAGGGAAAAGTTCACAAATCATCTTGTCCATAAGTGTGTGTTTGGTTGTTCTTCCATCTGCCCTACTCCCTTAGCAACATTTCAACCACAACACAAATGCAGCAAAACTTACAATCAAGACCATGATACTGGTGGAAATCAAATCCCCAAACTTTTCTGTTTCTATCAATTAATTGTGTGAACATCATGTGTTCAGTAGAGCAAAATTAAATTTTAATGTGATGTATTTTAGTATGGACTACATAAAATATGTTATATTTTGTCTTTATGGGAACTAATTAATGTTATTAGTTAGGGGTAAGCAAAATTTATATTAAAAATTATTCAGTACATGTGCATCACATTTTTATGTTGGAGGACACCAAAGTGAACTTTTGATGTTAGATTTGAAATCTTTCAGGGAAATTAAGTGTAGGCCAACTGAGAAAAGTTCAGGTTAAGAAAATGTGTAAAGAAGGAAGCTGGGAGCTTTAAGGACAATTCTGATAGTAACAAAAGTGTCTTAGATCATTCTCCATCAGGTAACATGGCATTAATATCCCTCCAAACTTCAAACTCAATATGTCTATTTCAGTATTATTGAGTGGATGAGATTACATAAGTACTGTGTATGTGAGGTGGCATGCTATATTCTGGTGAAGAGTTTAGTGTGTAATGGGAGTCTCTGGGTTTGAACCTTGGCCAGAAGGCTAGCTCTTCTTACTGCAGACTTCAATGGTTATCCTGACCCCCTCAATGCAAATGCTGGAATGTTCTCTTAAGACTGCTCATCGGTGTTTATTCCTTGCTGTCTTGAATTAATTGTCTCTATTCACTCCGTACTTATGCAGTTGATCGGGGTCAGGATAATGTAGTCAGTATAGTGACTAGCCTATAGGCTGGAAAACCAAGGAATCGTCCTTCAATTTTTGGTGGAGGTAAAAGATTTATACCGTCTTCAATTGTCTAGATCGGCCCTGGGACCCACTCAGCCTGCTATTCAATAGGTACCAGGGGCTTTTTCCTCCAGGGTAAAGCAGCCAGGGTGTGATGCTGACCATTCACCATTTAGTGCTGAGGTTAAAAATATGTGACACTATACCAACACTCCTCCTTCCTCATGAGCAAAGGGACACCTTTGCCTTTATCTGTGCAGTTCATGAAGTGTTGTTAATTATACAACAGGAGTTTTGAGCAGCACTCATAAAGCCTACTCTTCTACTGCATGGACATCTAGTTCTGCTGATCCATCAGTAATGGAAATACTACCTTACCAACAGTTCATATTTTTCCAATATCTGCAATCATACATCATTTCAGGATAATAAAGCTTCACTCTGCCTAACACACCTGTGTGTCCACCATGTTATTATTACTGGTTGTAAGAAACTAGAAAGTAGAGATATGAGGTGTCCTCCAGTGACATGATATTAGTACTGAGATCTGTCAAAATTAGTGAACTGGTTCAAAATGAGACTTGAGGTTCTCACACTGGGGTTGCCAAGGATTCTTTCTTCTAGGATACTATGCTATGCGGACTCATGAACAGTTACCGACATTTCGAAGAACAGTCAGTAACTGTTTACCAATTGACTGGGTGTAACATCCCAGAAGACAGGTTCAGAAGTGGGAAGTACACAAACACACACACACACATGCACAAACAGTAGGCTATTAAAGGTAAAACAGCTGGCAATAACATGACATTCACAATGAGTTCTATGAAAATCAGTAAACTGGTTCAACAGTTATTACAAAACACATGTAAAACAAAATGACAGCAATGACAACTCAGCTTTAGGTCCTTACCTGCTGCAAGCAGCAGTTTCACAAGGTCTGTGTCACCCTTGAGAATAGCAAGGTCAAGTGGTGTAGGCTTCTGGTAGTCAGGTGGGTAGTTCACCCTGGCACCTTGCTTTATTAATAGATTGACAGTTGCCAAATTGCCTGATAGAACAGCATAGTGCAGCACAGTGCGATAGTCATGACGGGCATCTGTCATTGCATTCACATCTGCTCCAAAAGAGAGGAGCAGTAGAACAGAATCCATCCCCTGAAAATAAAATTCTTTACAATTTCACAATCTCCCACCTGACTAGATTGGTTCCTGTATAATTAACTAATTACCTAAGTAACTGACTGACTGGCTGACTGACTAATCAATCTACTAATCTGCTAAACTAATTAACTACCCAACTAACTCACTCCATGGAGCACAGACCTTCTTGAAAAGCTACTAGTTCCTCAGCTACTCAAGAAATTCCCCATATATTATGAAACACAAAGGTCCATTCCTGTGTTCATATTAGACCACCACTTGTACCTATCCTGAGCCAGATAAAGCCAGTTCATGCCATTCCATCCTATTTCTTTACCATCTGTCCTAATACCCTCACATCTATTCCTAGGTCTTCCATGTGGTTTCTCACCTTCAGGTTTTCCTACCAAAACCCTCAATGCATTTCTGTAATCTCCGTGTACGGCACATGAACAAATCATCTCATCCTCCTTGGTATTGACTTCTTTGTGAGTCCAAATGGATTTGTTAGTGAGAAGTCAGAGGAAAGGATGATTATAGACCTTTATATTGAACTGGCAATGAGATATATAATGCACAGTTGTATTACATTTTTTTGTCTCACATAATGTGAACATAGTGAAAGCTGCTGAGTAATACTCTGGGTATGGTGCTCAAGCACCTTAATGAAGTACATTCTGATAACAGGGTATGGACTGAAGTGGATCAGTGCACATTATGCGAGTGGCAGACATTACATGAGCGGTGTTGAATCTTTTGTTTCCAACACAAGAGTTAAGCATCATAAAGGAACATTTACTTTCCACCTTGCTTTACAGAACTTTGATCCCTGAGGACTGACCTCAAGATTAAAAAGTTTCTTCTGCCCTAATGAATGGGACTACACTTACCACTCTGAAAATCCCAGACAGTTTTCATAAGAAAAATACATGCCACTTAAAACCATGGACAGACTAATTTTAGGTAAATATAATTTGGCCTCAGAAGTTTAATCAGGTAAGTTTTGTAGACTATTCTTCATAAATTCACCTGTGGAAGTCTGGCAGCCTTCATGAGTGGTGTAAGACCGGCCCTGTCTCGAGTATCTGGATGGGCACCAAATGTTAACAAAAGACGCATAAATTCAAGATCAAGTGGAGAGACAAGATTGATCTCAGAACCAAAGAAGTAGCGCTTGTTGGGATCTGCCCCGTGCTCCAGCAGCAAGCGTGCCACATCTGCATGACGGTTCCGAATAGCTAGCCGCAAGGGCTCATCACAGATGGTAGTGCGAGGGAATGGGTCATCAGTATCTTCAAGATAATCCACTCGTGCTCCCTGATGAAGCAGCAGTTTCACCAATTCTGTGTACCTGCAGTAAAGTTGTTCAAAAGTATAATGGAAAGCCAGGAATATTTTGGGAATAATTTTGTTTTATACCTGTCTGCAATGTACCATCTAAAACAGATCTGGGGTGTCTACGAACAACATACTCATAGCTGAGTTGGACCTAAAAGGAAAAAGGAGGATGGTTAAAAAATCGTGAGTAGATGTGAATTTGTAATCAACTCAAATGACCCAACAATTTACAGGAGGAAGGAAAAATAACTCTTTTTAACTTTACAAACCAAATCATAGGACTGCAGGAATCAGAAATAAACTTTCTGCAGATTGTAAAAACTTTCTTGATAAGACCCAGTGTGTAATACCACTGAGTCTAATTCCATTCCCTGGGGGGGCAGAATGTGCCTTTTAGAACCCAAAGTGCTAATTATTAAAGTCACAAAAATTTACCACTGTACCCTATCACAAGCCAGTTGAATCCAGTCTACACCTTCACATCCTATTTCTCTACCATTAATTTTAAAATTATCCTGGCAGTTTCTGACCAGAATTTGTTCCAGTTTCTCAGTTCTGCAGTGTGTGCCATGTGTCGTGCCCCCATTTCATTCTTGCTTTCATAATCCAAACAATATATGACAAAGACAACCAACTCCAAAACTACAGATTGTATATTCTGAAACCCCAAATTACATAAATTCTTCAGCATAACATTATCTACATTTTTACAGATTTGAATATTCTCCTCAGCACCCTATTCTCAAACACCTCCAATCAGTGTCCTATGATAACAGTGACAGAAGTTTCACATATACTGAAAATGAGGGGTGAACCTACAATTTTGTACTTTTACCTTAAACTTCTAAATAGGGCATAGGAAGATGAAAGAGTCTGAACTCAGCAGGAGCTCATAAATTTAGTCATCTCTTAATTCAATCAAGCATATCGTTTCTGCAGGAAACTGTTTTTCTCCCACCTACTTTACTACCTGGTGAGTTACAACATTTAATCAGCATACCCATAAGACTTTCACTGAAAGAAAAATGTATAAACAACATGGCATTACAGATAATGAGGGTTGCAAGATGCTCTAATTATAATGAACCTCAAATGCAATTTAATATCTTTTAGGATAGAAACTGAACCCAACACATATGTCAGAAGAATTTCATTTCTCTAAGTTGACATGTATTCTATACAGTCTTTCACGCCTCTCGTTATAATTATACCATGTTTCTTTCGTGTTAAAATGTTAAGTGTGTAAGTTTCTGTGTTTTCGTGGCAAGTGTTTTTTTCACGTCATGGTCCTCTGGGTTTTCACACTGTGTAGTATAATGCAGTTTGTGTCAGCTTTTTAAAGCTGACCATTTACTGCCATCTAGTGTTGGAGTTAAACGTGTGGATAATTTCGTAGCAACATTCCCTATACACCTTTATGGCAAAGTGCTTACCTTTATTTTTTACTTGAAACTATGTACTGTTTTATACAAGTTGAAAGCACTGAATGAAAACATTTACCTAAATATGTCCAAATAAGTGGTTCTGCAATATTGGTGGGGAAGAATATTAATAAATCACATTTATTTATGCTAATTACTGCTGAAAAATTAATTTTAATTAAGGTTGTCCAACATAACACTTAATTTTTTAAACCAAATTAGGTGGATTAAAAGAAGATTTTCTATATTCTTTCGGCAATGTGTTCCTCTGACATTCTTTATATCTGTTATTTTCACACAGTAAAAGATCATATTCTTTCTGTCTCTCTTTAACTCTGTGGAGCAGGAGACTACATTATTTCTTCATTTTGCCAAAAAACAATCTTATTTCAATATGGTTTTAACACTGATATATACACAAGTCCTTGTGTCCTACATGGACTCACCCATGTTCAGCTGAGAGGTGCAGTGCTGAGTAACCACATTCATCCCTGGCATTAATGTCACTCCCTCTCACCAGCAACAACTGAGCAGCTTCCAAATAACGCTGCCAGACAGCATAATGCAAGGGGCGCAACCCCTGGGTTACAGGCTCATTGACTTTGGCCCCACATGCTAGCAGAATGCGAATCTCATCAAGTGGGACCATGCGGATAATGCTGTCTGCCAGCTCCCGCTGCAGCGGATTGGTGATGCATTCAGTGGGCATTTCAGTTCTGTGCATACAAACCCACGCAGAAGTCAACTGAGGAACCAAACTAAAAAGAAATGTTACATCACCAAATAGTCCATTAAAACAGAAGGCAGATGCGAGACAGCATTACAATGACTACAAAACAGTGGTACAGTCAAGGACAAAACAGGCACAGCAACAACACATCTAACTAATCTCAGCAGTCTAAAGGATGTGTTATCATTAGGTCTGCTTGGCCCTTGATAGACACAGACACAGAGTTACTGCTGTAACTCTCTCTTAACTGCCTTCCAGTTTCACAAGCACTACCATTGACAGTGAAGGGTCAGTTTTTATAGTAAACATGTTATGTAAAAACATTACAATGCTACTACAGTAGAAGAACCCAGAATTTTACCTGTGTGTGTGACTACTGATAGATTAAATACCTAATATGAAGAAATCCACAGGAATATTTATGTATTACATACATACAAACACAAGTGGCATCTTTAAAGGTAGTTTTTAATCCTGGGGAAATATGAAACATACTCATCTCTCTACATCTGTCCACTGTTTTCTCATAATCAGACACCTTTCTGTGTACCATATAACACCAAAAGAGATGGTAATTTAGAAAATTTAAGCACATAATAAAATCTACAGTGTGTTAAGAACTTACATCATAATACTGTAATCTAGTTTTGTCTAGAGAATGTGTTGGAAACATTTCCTGTTAAAATATATTAAGTTTGAAAGAAATATAGTCATCTTTATTTTTGTTGGAACTAAAAGTGGACTCTTCCCCTTCCTCCTAGCAGCTTAGCGTGCTCTCTCTTTGTCACAGAGGGACAAAGACAGAAAACCAGTTGTTACCATTTTACTTTTCAAGAAGTGTGGATCATTCAACTCTACACCTGTCACTTCTGCCACTACATGTTTATGATTCTATTTCTATTCTAGCAGTGCGAAGTTGGAGTACGTCTATTTATAGCAACAAGGTCAACCAACAGCTGCAGGAGGGAAGGACTGAGATTTCCCATGGACCATGTCAGCAGTAGCAAGAAAAGTATTCAACAAAGCATAATGTTATGTTGTCAGCAACAAATACTTGTCAACCAGCAAAAGCTTGGTGTCAGTCACTGAAAAATCAGTGGGCCAGCTTCATAGACAGCTATGACCATTTGATATTACAAGTTCATGTTACATACCATCACAAGTGCTAAAAATTGGGTAGTCAGACTTGTACTCCAGGGATTATAATTTTACTGTAAAAGAATTACCTTCATCAGATTGTGTTAGAAACACAAACACAGCTGATAGAAAACTTCTAATCAGTACACTTTGCCCCCAAAATAAAGTTGCTGGTAATTAGACACGAAAAGTGCAGGTACATGTGGTAGCTTTTGGGTCTTATAATAAAAACAAATCTTTAGAATATCCAAAAACTTGCCCATTTGAGAAGTGTGAACACATATCAGTATAATAAAAAATATGTACAGTATTTGGATGAGTTCATAAAGTTTTAAATTTTATCCGTTTTGTGATTTATAGAAAAAGATAGTTGTAGAATTTATTGGAGTATGCCACAAAAGTGAAAATGATCCTAGTTATCAATTTGTTATGACATACTACATATTGAAAATTGTTGCATAGTGGTTTACATCCTCAGTTTTTATTTGGCCTGCAGACAGACTAAAGTGACTGAGGTTTCTTTGTTTTTGTCAACTCACGAGCACAGTAAAATAATCAAAAGATGAGACATGCCACATCTGCTTAAAATGCACATGACCCCTCCGAAGGATAAATGATTTGATCACTTACATAATGATGTATCAACTGCACAGATACTGTATGCAGAAGATGATGAATCGTGAACTGGAAATAATTTAGAATTAGAAGTCACCTGTTTCATGGTAGAACTGAGACATTTGCATATGCATAAATTTTGATCAGGAAGTCTAGTTCAGCAGCCAAGAGGCTTACCAAGTTCCTTTCAGGTGTAAGTAAAGATTTTATTGCCAAGATGGGCCTACTCATGGCCTCTAGAAAAAAAATTGTAAATACTGAATACTGAAATATATTTTGTTGTTCTAAATATGCTTCTTTGTGTAAGGTGAAAAGAGAGCTGTAGAGAAAACAGAATCAACATCTCAGGCCCATTCAGGTGTACTGTCTTGATTCTGTCCAAGTGAGTGACATCAGTCACAGTATCCAAGTAGAAGAATTGTTTAAGCAGTAACTACTTTTATTTGACATGTGATTTCCGGATAAGTCTAACCTTTCAAAGTTTAAGTAATAAAGAAACAGTAATGTCTCCTTTTTGGTAAACATGCACATCACAGACAACATAACCTTGTAAAAATATGTCACAGTGTGTCATTCAGCCCCCATTCTCTTTGTATGGCGCCCTGCAATTTGTGCTCTTTACCAAGTACTGTGGGAGGTGAAAGCATGAAGGATGAGATGACCATGTCATGTAGCACACATGGGGAAAAACCACGTATAAAAGTTTGGTTTGGGAATCTGACAGGAAGAGATAACTCATTACTGGCAGAACAAAGCATATAGAGGAGGACTATATTGAAATGGCTCATACACACACACACACACACAAATATGTGCGTGCACACACACACACACAATATGTATGGGGACTGAAATGAGCTTAGGACAGTGTAAAATTTTGGGTGTTTTTGAAGATGGAATGATGGAGCATTTTTGGGTTCCACAAGAAGAGAAAATTCTTTTTGACTGTTTAACTATCAACTGCTACAGGAAGAACCTGTACCATCTAGGTATTATGCATTATAACTATTTTTTGTATTTTTTTGTACCTCTCTCACACACACACACACACGCGCACGTGCGCATGTGTGTGTGTGTGTGTGTGTGTGTGTGTGTTTGTGTGTGTGTTTGTGTGTGTGGGAGGGAATCTTCTATTGCCCATGTTAAATTTTCAAAGTGACATGCCATTATAGTGGTAGTACTTATCCAACGTCACCACATGCTCATACATTTACTTGTATTTTCGGGGCATACTAACATACCTTGAAACTTTAAAAGCAATTTTGGCATATGGTAGAAGATATTAGGACTCTTGTTTAAGATCAAGCATTTCATAGGCTGTTTGCATGATCCTGTTTTATTGGAAACAGAATTTCTTATGATGTTCTTATGGTCCTGAAATTATGGTTATAAAAAGATTTTAATATTTTTATGGCAAGTAAAATTATAAAACAGCCACTGCATACAATCAATATTTAGTACTGCATATTTCAGTTAAGTACAGTCGTTTAATATACAAATACCGCTAAGCCTTTCTGTGGCCACACCATCATCCTGCAAGTGTGCAAATTTGGCTTAATGCATTGTTCTGTCACATACATACTTCTGCTCAAATTCACATTAAATAAATAAATATAAACACATAAAAAATTTTACCTTTATGGTAATAACTAATGAATTACAGGATCCAGGTTATGTTGATGTATCTAGTATCAGTATATATTTTTACAAAAATCCATCAGTCTCAACACAACTGTCTTTGTGGATAAATATAGTTGAGCTGAGACTGATACTGATTTTACCTATTTATATCACTGACACACAACAGGATGTCACATGCACAAATCATCTTTCTGACATTTTTCAATTGTCCTATCATTATTACATAACACTAATTCATCTTGTGTGTCTTCTCTTCTTTGCTAGCATACATCTCTCTTCCCTGATTTTCCTGTGTGTAATATCTTTGATATGTTCCTCCTTGTAGGTACTGATAACAATTCATATACACATTTTAACAAACTGATGGTTGGTTAGTTAGTATTGTTATTTACAGATATCAGAATACATGCAGCAACTATGGTTCAGATATTTGATGTCACTGAGGTGAACTGCATGGTTTCAGACGACATGCTGTGGCATCAATTTGGCTCCCACTAGTTCATTTCTTGGAGGAGGAGGAGGAGAAGCAGAAGAAGAAGGCACCAGCTGGTGACTGCGCAATTACTGTTGCTGTGTGGCCAAGTGACAACATATGTTAGGGTGCCAGCTGATGCTGGCACACTGCCAAGATTAGGCACTGGAAGGTTGTGTTGTGAAATGTCACTGCTTTTATGTATTCTTTCCATGAAGGGCATAAAATAAATGCAAAGTGAGGTCATGTTTGGCTGCATGCTTCATCTTCCAAACCATTAAACAGATATTAAATAAATTCTGAAGTGGGAATCTACACTGAACTTATCTAGTGAGTTTAATTTCACTTCACATTCACACAATTTACGTATAAAAACCTACTGAGTGAAATACAATATATCTGTATGAAGTGTAATAATTCAACTGCTCATTAGCATTTAAACAGCAAAATTTGTAACTGTACCCAGTGCAGTTGCCACACTATGAACACCACACAGCATTTCCTTCACGCCATTTGTTATTGTCTTTATTGGTTTGTTTCGTGGCCTGTTTGAGAACACTGTAGCCACTGTGTTGATAATACAGTGCTGAATGAAATGTGATGACTGACAGTTAAACTGAATTAGGCAAAAAGGAGATGTAACATTTAGTAATCTACTATCTCAGCATTTGGTAGGAGTAACAACACCATACAACACAAAACCTCAGTTAGGGTAGCTTGTCTCATATAATACAATATAATTTTCAATTAGGGTGTTGCATACGTGCTGTACTGATATTAAAGCTAAAGAGACACAGCTGCATTGCAAGTAAGTAAATTAAATGACTACAAATTATCCTTGTTGCACAAGTACATGGAAAAATATAAACTTTTGAAGATAAAAGTTAGTTTCAAACCATATGTAAACCCAAGGGGGATGTCTTAAAGAACAAGTAGCAACAGAGAACTGTAACATTAATTTTGTGGCAATTATGTATGGTTTCTGTGCTTACAATTTAAGTCTAACACCAGTCATTTTAGTCAGTAATATAAAAATATGATGATTCAAAATAAAGAATTAAATTAAGAACGTTGTTATTGAATCGGAGGCAGAATGTTTCAAAATAAACTTGGTAAAAGTAAGTGTCTATAGTTATGCAAAAGTATGTAATTCATAAAAAAGACATATGGGTCTGACAACAGCCATCCCCTTTGGGTGTCATATATCATAAAGCATCATGGACTTACAGTGTAGATAGCACACGGAAGATCACTTGGTCACTGCATCCACAACTGCCACACTTTACTGACTAACTGCTACGCACTAAGCGTTATATTTATAGCTGATGCAAGGGAACAACGCATGTTGCCTTCCTCCCCACCAGTGTGTCATACTGCCCTCCCCCTCTTAATGTTGCTTGGATTGTCTGTGAGGCATGCGTTTGGTTCAACAGTACTGTTAGCATTTCCTACCTACTATTAAAAAAAGAAACCTAGGTTCATGCCCTCATTAAAATATTTATACCATCGAAGTGACCAGACGTCAACCTGCACAACTCTAGACATTGCCCTTAGCACTTTTAGCCTTATGTACATATTGGTTGTTTGTGTCTGAACACCATGCCATGAAGGCGTAGAGTAGCACACATGTACATCTCTAACGTTCCCTGAATTATGACACCCTGTTGTATTGTCACTGCAAATACAGGAGATCAAATGCACATTCTGTACACATGCAACAGAATCTACACAGCCAGTAACCTAAACTTTGCAGTGACACATCCCATTGAATACACCTAAGTGACTAATATCAACTCTTCAAACAAAATGCAACAATCATACCTGTAACAGGTACCTTACACACACCCAAACATGAACACTAACTATGGCATGATTTCAGGTGAAAACACTCCCATTCATCCATGAAAGTACAGGAATACACGAAGAAAGTCTTCACTATGTTTATAACTTTTATCATTAGCCCAGTTTTACAAGAACCATTTGGAATAAGTATGATGTGAGGTACATTTGTATAAGTTTTATGCATGTCACGAAAAGGAAATAAGACAGCTCAGTTTCCTTCAACAATAATGATGTGTGAATATTTTATCTTGTCTATATGTTTTCTTATGTTTATAGACATAGAGATTACCAGCTATATAATCTTGAGGCATGTCACCTTAATTATTCTATGACACATAGTAAAAAAAATTTGTGCTGACTGCAGGAAAACGTATTTTCTGTCATTCACAGTTAAAAATCTAAGACAGAGGTCTCAAAGTCAAATAGTACAGGGGGCAAAGAGATAATTCTGAAATTTAAGGGGAGCTGCCCGTCATTTGAAGTATCCATCCCGATTCTGAGGTCCACCCATTCTCTTATCCAGTGGGTATTAGGGACCCCACCCTGGAGCTAAAGTGGTAGAAATATGAACTGACAGCTCACATCCATCTGGTGCTGGGATTAAGAATGCATGAAGCTATACCTCCATACATTTGCATGGAATGGTACTTAACTAACATGCAACCACCTTACTTTTATCCCGAAACAGTATTTAATATAACTTCTTAATGTTTCTAAGGTTATCATAAGTAGTTTTAGAATCTTACCTCCAAATGTGTCTTCAAATTTTAATTCCAATGGAAGGATGGTCGACTCCATATTTGAGATATACTAGTGATACTTTCCTTCTAGAAATGTCATTAAAAATGTGCTTAGTCCACAGAGATGCGTGGTGTATTGTTGGCACAGTTTACAAACACAAGCACGTGATGGCTGGTGGAGTTTTCCCAGAGGCCTCATGGCAAAAGTACTGCTCCCACACAGAATTTATATTTAGCACACCTCATGCTACTATCCAGCTGTGTAACATTGATTGCTCATGGTTTTCAGGGCACAAAAATATCACTGCAACACTGTAATGAAGAAACATTATTTACGTTAAATACCACCAATTCATTCACCCATTCCCCAAACATTTTTGAGTACTAAAAACTTAAGAAATTTTGGGAGTGCATCATAATAAAAAATTATCAACTTGTTTAATTATATTTGTTTCATCAGCCTTATTGCTCTACACTCCCTTGGAAAAATTATGGGACCACAATTTTCAGGATGTAATTTTATAGGTACACTTTACAGTACAACACAACTTTCTGCAAAAGTTTCTTTTAAGTTTATAGAGGATCATCTTTTAGCAACTCGTGGCTATTTGCCAGATAATGGAATTGCATGAAAGTTTACCATTGACAATGCTACTCAGAACAATATGGCTACCTAACTTTATCCTCATATGCCATTGCATTGCAATATATACAAGAAACAGGTTGATTTGTCATGGGTGGTGGTTTCAAAATGTGGAACTAACATACAAATTTTAATCTCTAATCTAATTTTCATTCACAATATGCTGCATTCTCATGGTCTTACTATGCACAAAAACATCTACAAAAAATAAAATGCCTGTTATTAAAGTAACATAATTTTCATCAACATACATCACATCACCACATTGAAAGACATAATATTGTATTAACATAAATTAAGTCAATATAGCCTAAAGTCAAAAGTACTCAACAGTTTTAAGTGTGGAACTTCTGATTCCCAAAATCACTGAAATCCATTGTGTAAGTGAAATATATACTGTAGGTGGAAAAATAAACATAACTTTATTTCATGTATTCATCTTTATTCACTTTGTACAAATCAGGTATGTAACTCTTACTCAGCTGATTGATCAAGGCCATGGGTGACTTCAGACAGCCCTTCTTCAGTGCAAGTGCCTTCCACTTTGCCCCACTAAGGTATTCCCCGCACCAACTAACTTTGAGCCAAATCTCAGATAATAGTGTAACGCTGTTTGCAAAACGCAATCCAGTCATGTAAGGCAAGAAACTTTATCTGGCCCACACAGAATCCAATTTGTTCTGGTACAGGAAAATCACCCTCAAAAATTGAAATATGGAATGAAATATGCAAGTGGTGTTCATAAGCTTCAAATATTCCTTAAAAATTTGTCTATGTCAGAAGAGGTTACATTAGAATAAAAAAACTCTGACAAAATGTGCTTTCATTTTCACTCCTTAAGAAATAGCAGGAAGGGAGGAAAAACTTCTCACCACAATCACGGGTGTCCTATGCTCCTCAGTAACGTTTGAGATTGCACCAGATAGAGCCATTCCAGAATTACCACTATCCTTGCTGGAAGCTGTAATAAAACCGTCCTCAGTACCCTTATCAGATGTACCACTAAAAAAATCAGACAGTGAACAGTAATGATTAAACGTTCAACATTCATGTTGTCATGTAACAACAACCACTGCCACCATCACTGCTGCCACTGTAACCACCACTACCACCAGTGGTAGGGGCAGAAGAAAGAATGATGATGATAACAACACTGTTTCGAGCACACAACACTGTATTCAGCATGAGTGAAGGTGGCATCAGAGGGAGGGATTGGTTTGGAAAATGAAACAAATACACAGATTAACCATACAGCTAACAAAAATGTTGGTCACTTTGCTACAAGACTTTTCTGCCATGAAACCACTTTTGTCATAGGACATGATGTATTTCTGGAATGATTTTAACTCCCACATAATAATCAATGATGTACGTGGTCAGGCATGTACCAGCAAGACACTAATACCAGGGTACACAATAGTACTAAGAACCATATTTCATGCTGCTATGTGAAAATATAAGCACTGTCTCAGAAGCACTGCTTTTAAAGAACTTCATAAAAATACAGCTCACTAAAAGTGTGCCTCTTCAATGCATGTACAACATGTAACATTCTACAACAATGTTGTTGGTAACGCTTCATATGACTGGAGTGTACACTGCTGTCTTAAAAGCCCAACATATTCTTCACAAGTAATAGTACAGCTGGCATCTGGCCTTGTGAGGCAAGAAACTGGTTTACTTTTGTCTCTTTCTTACATCGCAGGTGGGAGACAGGACAGAAAGAAGCCACAGAAGATTATGCGTCACATTGTTTGGAAGGAGCTACAGTTGATGCACGCGATGTTCTACGCACAATATGACACTTTGTGTACTCTGGTACATTGTTCAACAATGGGCAAACCTTTAATCCACTTCAATTGGGTGCAGTGCCATGGGTATTGATATAATGAGGTTCGATCTGAATTACTTACACATTTCATATTTAACATGGGCCTTAAAAAATTAGTACAAATTACATGTTTTCCACTTCATAAACTAATGTGCAAGGTTCAAAAATATCACTAAAAACATGTATACGAATTTGGAGCAACTGAAACATAACCCAATTAACTCCTTTGATAAGTACGGTTGTGTGTACTTTCATGGCCTTAAAATATCATGACAAACTTTGATTGCTGTGTGAAAGACAACTCATTTCAGCCACAGTGTAAAGCAGTTTTTGAACGCTTACTACCCAGATCAATGGACGGGATTAAACAAACCAGTTTTGTGGCCTCTGCAATTGTCCACTTCACTCCTGTCAAATTCTACCACTGAGGCAAGAGTAAAGGAAATGGTTTACTTGAAAAAAGTCAACATATGGGATCAGCTTCAGCATTTGATTGAAGTGGCTGCAGTAATACAACACATGCTAGAATCCACCCATGAACCAGGAATTCCTAGTGTCACAGGGCTCAGTTACACATTCAAACACAGAGCACTTTCAGCAACTTTTTAAAACATTCTGTGAACACCAAGATGCTGTCATGTTGAAATCTGATAAATATAACAAATAAATGCCCACTGTTCCCATCTTTATGGTAGGCCAGAATGTCTCGGTGCTCATAAAAGCCCCTTTACCTCTTATTTTGTATTCAAAATGGCACACTAAACAGATGAGCAAATAACGTAAGTGGCCAAATTAATAACCTCCATCTGAGAAAGGGATCACAAATCAGAGCAGCTCTTTGAAGTATCCATACAACAGGTGCAAAGTTTACACGTTTGTTAGGGTGACTGAACAAAGGATAAGATGGATGGGACACATAGTACACATGGGGGCACAGAAAAATGAAAACATTTTGGCTGGAAAACTTAAAAAAAAAAGCAACAGGTGGCAGACCTACTTGGGCATATATGCGGGAAGAAAGAAAGGAAAAATCAAGTGATTGAATACAGAATTCACAGTTAACTGCTGTGATCACTGCAATAAACCTTTACGTTCCATACCAAATGGAAATTTCTTAATAAACTGAACAACTATCAAGATTTGAGGTTTCCAAAGCGATGATATTGAGGATTTTCATCTTCTGGGACGTTATGCTGTGCAGCAGGTAATTTAACAAATCCTGCTGTTCTGAGAAAAACAGTACCTTTATCTTCACAGGTTAGTAAATCCTAAACTCTGAAGATGAGGGTGTTAAGTTCCTTCCAAACATCAGGAAATGTTAAATTATCCACAACATAGCATAACATTCCACAAGACCAGAAACCTGAATAATAATCACTGGCATAAGGCAGAGTCTGTTCCACAAAGTTAATTCTAAAATAAATGTGATGTTATATTTATTACTTATAAGGAGAAATCAAAATTTGCTGGGAATGAAGCGGAGGGTAAGCATAAAATTAGAACTATTTCACAACTGGCTTTATGCACCTCAAATGTTCAACTGGTACAAAACTACATTATGTATAACTGTAGGAAACTAATTCTCATATACCTGTCACATAACAAAAAATGTCAGTACTGATTTTACCTGATTTTTTCCATTTGAAATGGTTCTGAATAAATACATGTGATTGGTTACAATTGTGGAGTATACATATTTAATAAAATAAGCTACAATATTTTACTAGTTACACATTTCACAGTAACATTTACAACAAGCATAGCATTACATAACAGTGCTACCCTGCTTGTAATGAATACTGCTTATGCTTACACATGGTGTTCTTAGCACAAGTAACAAACAACTACTGACATGTGTTAATTCATTATTGTTGAGTATTTCTTTTAGGGACATACCTTACTTAATGTCAAAATATTCTCCATTGATCTTTCATGTGTGTTTCTAAACTACATACCAAATTTTACTGTTTTGTGATGGTTTATTACGAAGTTATTTTATCGGCTGCTCAGTTTATGCAGCATATGAGGTGATGAATTCACTGACGATGTGACAAGGATGTGAAAGGAAGTGGTCATGGTTTATTGTAAGGTAAGAATTGTTTTTTTCAAGTGCCCCCAGAATAACAATGAACAGCTAACATTAAGCCAGATCATGCAATATGGAGCAGCCAAGTCACACATCCCATGCCAGTGTTGCTTGACCCATGCAATACAAATTCAATCACTTCTGTCAAAATTCCACACCTGATATATGCAATTGGAGGAGTGTTCATACATGGTACCCATAAGAAAATTAAGGAAACAATTCTGATGTGAGTCTTAGGTTGTTACAATTGCATATGGAAGAAGTACTCATAAAAATTCAACAAACTACGACAGATATGGTCATTGGAGGGGTTGGAAGCCAAGTGCTCATGGAAGAGAAAATGGATAAAAATGGTGCTGGACTTGAACACTACCCTTGGGATGACTTACACAGGAAACCAGCTTTTTAAAAGTTTTCAGCATAAATCACAATGAACTCCTGAAACCGAAAACATTTAAGACAACAATAATGCATTATTTGATACCATGTAATCCTGCTAAAAAAGAAAGCTGTTGTAATCAGATCCATCAGTCTGTTCACAATCGTGAACTAAATCCTCACCTAATTTTCTTTTGTTGATAAGAACTGGTTTCACTTACATTGTGAGGTAAAATCTATAAGACCACGGATACTGCAGTTCACAAATACACTGCACGGTTTTAAAATTGGTGTATGGCATGATGTAAGTACAAACAGAATAACTGGACTGAATGAAAACTTCTTAAGGAGGTGCCAGAAATGTTTGCAAGACAATAAACAGTACTTGCAGCAGCTGCTTCAATTTGGGTACGTTTCATTTGTAATGTGTTTAGTTCAAACTTCTGTGGGCTTGAAGCAGCCTCTTATTCTTCCCTCTGAGCAGTTTTACAATTTAGAGAGCACTTGAAAAGTCTCCTTGTACTATTCATGCAGTTTCCTGGAGGACCTCAGTAAAACCGTGAAAAACCATCAGGGAGCCTCAAGACTGACATTTAAAGTTGGCACCACCAGAATACAAGCATAATCAGCAACTGACATAGTGCTGTAAAGTAAGTGATGAACACAAACACCTGCAATACCGAACATGTGAAATAAATATACCTGAATGCCCTTCATTTCATCTCTCAGTCTTAGTTTGTGCCACACAGACACTATAAGTCTGGTATAAAATAAAAAACACAAAGAAGTGTCCCATTTTGATTACAATAGAGAATACATTTCACAATTTTAAATATAAATTACTACAACCTTCTCCTAATACAGGATTATTTACTTTAGTTTAAATACTGGTATTCATTGTGTATTCACAAATCCCAGGCACCAGATTACCTATAAGTTACATTATGGCACTCACTGTTTTCTGTCACAAAGTGCACATATGTGGTTTGGGTATGCAATGTTCAATACCTCCCAACCTGCATAATATTTACAGATGACTCTTTTCTATGCACTACACTTTTGAAGCCTGGCCATTATGTATATTACTGCTTTTTCAAGTGATCTGATTTAATTAGTATCATACCCTAATGAATTCTAAAATTCAAATATACAGTAAAACAGTACTTTCACCATACTTTTGGAAGATACAGTGTCTCATGATTCTTTCTTCTTCAAAATAATTCCAGAAGGGTCACGGAATTTTTCTTTTTCTGGCAATGCGCATATTTTTACAAGTCACTGTTTGCATTACATGGTCTAACACAATAAGCTGAGGCATCAGTCAAGTATACAACCTCACAGAACACAGAAATTCTGAAGTTTAGACCCACACATTATCTCACTTGTGGCTTATTAAAACCAGCACTCAACTAAAAGTCAGTGAATACTTCTACAATAGAAAGATGGTAGATGAGGCTGGTGGTTGAGAGGTCCATATTCCTTGTCAAAGTACACTGGTGACCCAACACAACTTGGAAATTACTCTATCAAACTGACACTGTTCCTCTGTCATGGAGCAATAATTGTGTTCCTACACAACTTCACTTGCTGTTCTTTAGTGGCACACACCATAAATAATTTACTCATAGAGTGAAATGCTATTTGTAGTGAGTGCCACATTCCTTCAAATGCTACTGATTTATTATAAACACAGATATATAAATGACCAATACTTTATTACACAATTTCTGTCTGGAAGACAGATGTGTTGACACAGAACCATTAAAGGTGTAAGGCAGATGTTAACAAATATTTATCATTTACTCCAGGCACCATGCCCATCTACAAGTCTGAATTGTGCAGTTCAAGCTCTTTCTGTTCCTTAACTTACAAACCACTTCAAAAACATATAATCATATACATATATATTTCAGGTATGCAGAGTGATGAGAAACAGTTCTAGAACAGTAACAACCACGGAAATGCATGAAACATCTCAGTAAGTTTATTATTACCTTCTTACTAAACCTAGTATCTTTGAAAGCAGCCAAATCAAATCTTTATCACACCATAAAAATGCACTATATTCAGATACCATAAGACCATGAATTTATATTGCCTTTAGATGCTATGTGTTAGTACAGTTGAAGTGAACGAGGACATTTAACTTCAACTTACTACACTGTACTGCTTCAGTCACAACATAGAATTTGTGAGGTCATCCTATTTTCATGACTGTTCCAATTATTCCAAAAGTTAAGAACAAGATGTTCACTGTCCATTTTCTTTACTCAGAATTCTATATTGCCTTTCTCCATTATTTAAGAGGAACATTAATAACTGGTTTCATTGGTCATGTACACAATCACGTAAATAATTTGAATTTGCCTGGCTACAAAGTGTAACAACATAGTTCACACTGGCCTGTAACAAATATATACATATAAGCCACAGATTTTTTACAGTGGTATAGGTCACTTCCGCTATTTTAAATCAATAACGATTTCACTGACATTTTATTCCTGTTCCTTTAAAAATATGACAGTTTTTTCACACACCATACTCAAAGTTCTTTATTGCTCAAAATTTGAAACTTCATTCATATGTTTGCAAAATATTTATATTTTATGTTACTTTGTTTAAAAACTGTCACCACAGAATGAAGTATAATATGTGAAACAGAAAGGTCCTGATCTCATCAACCAGAAATATTCACTCTGTATCCGCTTGTCTGTGTTCCTTGTACCTTTGTTACTTTGATTGATAAGAATCAAAACCAGATTAATCTTGTCATATTCAAAGACCATAATCAACCTGATATCATAACATGCTCTGGCCACTCCTGTTTTACAGAAAGATAAAACAAAATTCATTGTTATCAATATTTACACTAATTTAGAATGTGTAAAAATAGGTAGCACTGCTTTGTATACATTTCTATAGCAAATACATTCATTTGCCTTACAAAGTGATGATACATTGAAGACCATATATTTCTAGAACTAGCTACTGCATTTAAATATGAAAACTATTTTTTATGTAAAGTATGTCTCCTGGTATGAAATGTTTGGATAAATCACTTATTACTTACAATAGACAATGTGTTATTCTTGTCAACAAGAATGCGTGCATTAAAAATTAATGTACTGAATAACAAAATGAGGCTATGTGAAGGCAGACTTCGTTTTTGTTGCAACAGTCCTAATTTTTAATAACAGCCCAGGCAGACTGTCATGTCACCCAAAAGTGCTGTCCCATCCAGTTTTGAACATTATTTAATGTCTTATTCCTGTCATCTATATACTTGCTTACTAACTTGGAATTTCTGAGTTCTAGTGCCAAGGTTAAGAATGAGAGAAGCTATACCTTCATTTTCCCCCATGCCTTCATGGTGTGTATAGGAACTTCACCTATATCTTTACCTTATAATGCCTACCAAGACTTTCATGGTACAATGTGATTATCATCTTGCCTGGATCCCAGTCCCATTGACTTGCCTGCTGTATTTTCAAGAGTATCTCTCCACTTCCCCTCCTGTATGTTGGTCTTGAATATTTGACCTCTGAACAGTCTATTGCTTCATTTAGTGGTTTAATATTTGAAATCATTTGCTCTTATGGACTAAAATAATAAGCACTTTCTGCGAGGTTTATGGCGATCACACCAGTTGCTACATAAAACTGGAATTTAAATTATGTTTAACAATATTTAAAATTTGTAATAGGAGTGTCACGAAAACTTTGTTAACACACCAGGAAATATTATAATCCCCCTCCCCCCCCCACAAAAGCCCAGCCTACATGGTTGATAATATTCTTTGTTTTGTGTATGGGTTGTTACAAGGGAGACTCAACACAACCTGCCCAAGATTAATTGCTGAAGACCTCTTTGGCTTAGTCATATACAGCCACCATAAGCACAGAGACATGTATCCCACTGAGTTACTAAGCACACGATGACAGTCTCATAAAATTATATGACTTGGTGACAAAAACCAAACATGCACAACTTGCTTCACTCCACTGTCTGACTGAAATCAACATCATTTCAGTGCCTTCTTCAAAAATCTGAGCAAGTGAATATCACAGAGAAAGAGATGACCTGGATCACATACAGTGTTCCAACAGATTCAATATAATCTTAAATTTACTCCCACTGCATAATTCCTGCATTTCACATTTATAAGGTAATAAACTACCTAACACACACAAACTGTTCATTAGAACTGCAGCCATGACAAGTTTTAGTTCTTAAATAATTGTCATCAAATAGATGTACAAACTGTTATAGCAGTAGATATAATAAAGAATAGTTCAGTATATAGTAAATAGTTGACTTCACTTTAAGTATTAAATAATGCAGCCTTGATAGTGTTGGCTACATGAAGGCACACAATAAATTGGATGGAGCAATACATTCATTGTGCCACTGATGTGTTTATACTCATCTCTAGAAATACTCTCAGACAGGATTGTACTGAATTTCAGTCTCCAGCAATGGCCATTAGGCAAGTTTCTTTTGAAGGACCCTCATACGTTTATAAAATAATTTTAGCGAAACAAGTCATAAAGTGGTCCGTTCACCCTTGGAAAAGCAAACTTGGTATAAATAACATACAAAAGTTTAGACCCAACATCAGCAAAAACACAAAACATGCCATGATGAAATTGGTTTGACTAATGGAAGTTCATGGCAACCATCATCACTTATTCTAAAAGCCAATCACAATTCCCTGGCTAAATACTGAGTTCTTCAAGTATAAAATAGGTGGCACATACAAATATTACTGCCCATTGAAAGGCCAACTTCATGTGCACATTTCCTTGGGTTATAATGGTGAGTGAAAAACTTTTTTGTAGCTGCCAGTGTAGATTCCCAATTATTTATATGCAAAATTATTAAATTCATAATCATGACGTTCACAAACAGTGCCGACTATGTACATATCAAGAGTACAGAAATTAATTTCAGTTAGTGATACTACAACATGACATTCTTTCCAGTCTCAAGATGTGGTTGTTTTACTGACTACAGCTGAAATTTGTGAACAAAATGTGTATTAGTTTGATGACTTGAATTGTCATGAACACTGACTCACAACAGATCACATTTTTTGCACATTATTCATAACACAAAGCTATCAACAGCAGCAATTCCAAAGCAATGGAACAGACTATAGAACACACTGGTCCAAGTTATGTCTTCTTGAATAATAACTGTAGTAAAATCATATTTTTGTTACTTTGTAATAACTAGTAACCTTTAATCTTCTGAACCCGCAAAGTTATGAGCACCTGCGATATAACACCCTTGCCACACCCACATCATTGCCAGTGTGTGACTCTAGGTACGCATATGCAGGGCCAGTTTAAGATATTTCTGGACTCCATGCACATATGAATCTGGGGGTCCTACCTATGTGTCATCCCAAACTGACAGTGCAGACACTGCAGTGTATGAATTTACATACAAAATATGTTTGACACAAAATCTGAAATATAAGCACCCTTTTTTGGGGCCCCCAAACAGCAGGGACCGTGCAGCTACATAAATTATGACAGCCTTATGCTGGACCTGCATGCACGCATGCACATGCGTGTGCATACACACACACTCAGCTGCACAACTAATTTCCTGAACACATTCAAACTTGCTTCTATCTATGGAATTTAACAACTGCTGCATCTAGCACAGGGAATATATTATCTGACTTTGGCCATCACAAACATAGCATAAATGGTATCCACAAGTACAATATTCTCAAACAATTCTGATAAAATGTGATACGACTATGCACTAATTGAATTTCTGTTTGTTTTGTTTGATTTCTATGTTCAAAGAAAACTGCAAAAATAAGTTAACACAAGGATATGGCTGATCAGTAATTACTTACCATTAGAAGGGCTAATCTAACGAAGCACTGTAAGGTAATAAATTAATTGCATATCAAGAATACTGATTTAACATTGACATACCTTTTAAGATCATATTTATAAGTTTAATCCTTTTCAGTCTGCTTGTGAGATACAATAATTTCATTAAACACACTCCCTGTCCCCCTCCCAATAGCAAAGAATCAATATTGATGCAGGTTAATTCTGAGCACACAAACCCATAAAAAAATTTTCTTTGTTTTATTTAATATACACAATATTGAAAAATGTTTAACATACATGTTGTAGACCTTAAGGAGATATATATTTCAAGTCATGTGCCAATCCTTAGGATGACAAGCTACTTTTTGAGGACAATTATAAAGCATGATTTGAACTTCATGTAAAGCAGAGATCCTCATACTGAGGAAAGACAAATTTACCTGCCAACATTTTGCAAAGGTCTCCAATACTGAACATAACTGAAAACTACTTAGTAGTTTTAGATAAGAAGATGCTGATGGACAGACAGAATCTTTGCATTTTGTGTTTATGTTCTTTGTGTAAAAGCAAAATGCCAAAATTAGTTTTGCATGTAATTATAGTTGTTTGAACTTTTACCATCAGAGGCAACCAACAGCACAGGCAACAGAATGTCAGATACACACACACAACATAATATGAGTGGAAACTGTTTTATGATTTATTCCTGCTTTTATATTCTTGGTATCCACAAGTTTCTATCAATCAGTCTTTTAATGAAGATACACTAGACAAACTGGCAGCACCAGTGCTGTCAATTTCTTTTATCCCAAACAATTCATGTATTAATTTTAAAAATTTGTTTCTTTGTACCTTCTCTAAAATTTTGAAGACATGCTAACTTTTACAAAAGTGTTCTGTAAGCTTCAGAATTTCATCTCAAGGTTGTAAGGGGAAGGATGCATCTCTTAAAGGCCTCTGTAACTACTGTGCATATCTCACCTTTGCAAAGTGCACCTGTTTTCATACACAGTGCTCTGGCTACCAAGTTATGATGGTACAACCATTATTACATGTGGTCTGGTTAAAGTCCCACTACCAAAAATTTGGTTGGGTTAAGTTAGGTCAGGTTACTTTTAAGTACAGTTTTAAAGTTTACCATTTGGCATGTTGGCAGTCATAAATAATGAATGCTGTATATCCAATCAGTCCATTAGTAAGTTGTATCTAGCACTCAACAAACACAGCCTAAACATTATAGGCTAAAAAAAGGTACTTCAATGTTTCTTAACCTTACCCACCAAGGCTACTGAAAACACAAACATGCAATATAATTACGCTACCTAATTCTATAACTGTATGACAGTATCAAAACTATAGGAATGGCTGCCTTAAAAAGTACTGAAAGAGCTGAAGTGGTGTCTCTTCAACTGAATGACTACTGGTAATTACCACACAGCAGGCAATAAAAAGCTTCACAACTTCATTACTGCTTAAGCTACGAATTATCACTACATTAATCATACAATTACTATCAATAATACAGATCACCATAATGATCAGTCACATCATAATACAACAATATGGCAATGAGATAATACAGAGTCTTTCACAAAAAATGTTACCACCTGGGACCTGAGACTGTCATTTGAAGTATGCAGCATAAAAAACTGTGTGCGGTGACATTATGTATTCAATGAACATTATGTAGGAAGTTATGTTTGTTTACATTGCACTACGTTGTTAACTGCAATGTCTTCCTCCATGCATGACACATCTGGAATACTAGTATTCAATTAACATTGCTGGAAGAGCGCAAAGTGGTGGCATGGGTGAAGTTCCATCAGTTACCCACACTTTTGAAGAAGAAATTTAGTAACTACATCCACAACATTCCAACATTATCACTGACAGTGTCACATTTATGGAAAGTTCTGTGAGACAGTGGGATTGAAAGATAATTACACCGACAATTCTGATGAAAATTAACAGTCAGATTGAACAAGAATATGTGCATAGTAAAAACCATGCAATGTAGCCTGAGGAAATGGAGAATGTTCTGAAAGGAACTTGAAATTAATTGGTTTCATATCCATATATGTCAAAAACTGTCAGCTGCAGACACAGAACCCCAAATGAATGCAGGCAACATTCTGTTGCTAAGATAGTTCAACCAAACTGCAAAACTAATCAGCTTCTAGATAAACTCGCATTTCCTGTGAGTAATGAAGGGAAAAAACACAACTGTGTTGCCTGAGGAATGAAAAATCTGCATCAACCAACAATACAAATAAGACTCAACCAAAGTGCAAATTTGGTGCAGTGGCACTTAAAATGGTGTCATGGGCCCCTACATCCTTCCAAACAGAATCATCAAAGCCAAAGACTTGCAGTTCACGTTCAATGAATTTGTTGTGGAAGAACTGTCACTGTGAATAAGGGGAGATACACGTTTCAGTTGCACTGTGCGCTACCATATTTTGCTTCGTTTGTGTGAGGAAACATCTGACCATGTTTTTCACTGTGTACGAGACTAGTTGGTCACTGTGCACCTTTTCCAGGCCCCCAGATCTCCAATGTGAATCCGGTTTGGGGCATGGTTCAGGACAAAATGCATGTAACCAAACCCATAAGACTCCACACCCTGAGGGGGAAAATCACTACTGTCATTCACACCATTCCATCAGCTAAGTGCCAGTCTCCAGTGACTGCAACTTTTCTGGCACGTGCAGATGTGTGTACACAGTGCTACACGATGGGGAACACACAGAAACATAATTCTTCACACAACAAGGTCTCATGTGCAACCTGTCAATGCTCTGTTCATTGTGAATTAACACTCAATTGTGACATCACTAAAAGATATCACTGGTATGTGAACTATCATTTAAATGGTAACAATTTTTTGAGAGACCATGTACATAATACAGAGGTATATATGCACCTTGTCACTAAAGGACAAGTAACATACTTGTTCTTTGGTTAAAAATAACTAAAAGGCTTGTTGTGTGATCAATGGAGTTCATTCTTTGGTTGACCTGACACATGATACAAAACAATATTAATGGCACTTAGTTTACTCCTACTAGTCTATTTGCTGAAGGTTGCTCATTACCCTGAGTTGCAGGACTGTGCGGAACTCTTCTCATTTTGAAATTGGATCATTTCACACAGAAATCTGCCTGCTGAAAAGAGGTTATGGAATAAAATTCACAAACTATACCCTGATTAATTGTGCAATCACAGTATAAAGATATGAATTTCCAGTTTCTGACAGGAATTAGGAGTAATATGTAACTCTTTCAAGCTTTACGTTAACTACTTCCCTTACTACCATAAATTAACATGAGTTACATATTTGTTTCAACCATGTTATCCCAAATTAATCAATAAAAGCTTTTTTTTTTCTTAATTTTATGTAGCTGATTTTTCTTACATGGTGGGTGCTGATTCATCGGTTTCTAGATGGCAGCATAAAATTCAAAGCTGGAAGTAATCTCTGCGGCAACTTATTGTGCCAGATTATTACAGTCACCATGCTTTCATATCTTTACAGACCCAGTGAGGCAATGACAGCACCATCATGACTGGCACACAGCTTATCCTTTTGGCCAGGTTCTTTTGTGACATCTTTATGCCTATCTGTGATCATAAAGAGATGAAGGCCTCAGTTATGAAGGTTCTTAACTTCAGCCCCAACGAACACACTGAATGGAAATGCTTCACTGTTGAAGTCATCACAGTTAGGACAAAATGAGATGGTGCATCATTTATACAAAATCACACCTATTCGATGATTCCTCTGTTCATCCTGTTAAATCATAACTCTGCAACATATCCTGACATAATGAAGCGCTGACTGGTCTATCAAAGAAATATGGGCCACTTAAATGACTCACAGTTGAACATACCTACAATATGTGTCGTGAATTTTTTTCAACTCCAGTGTGTAGTGGGAATTCTCAATAGGCCAAAAAGCATTTTGGGTGCGGTGGATTGGACCAACACTTTATATGAGAACAAGTAAGCTACAATGACCCTGATAAACAATAAAATCTTAAATTAAATAAAATGTGGCTGACTGTCAAAAGCAAGGGAATTAAAATTATGTATACGTATCAATCTGCATAAGACAGCACTATCAATAAAAGTCTGCAACTGTATAAGGGAATAGCGCACTTGTAGTAGTGTATTCCACTGCAACAAGTTAGAAATGGGACATACATATCTGTGAGTCAAAAAGTGGTATGGTTTAATGAGCACACTTTACGCAGAGAAAGGGACCATCCTGGACGAAGAATACAATCTTCCAGTATTACCAGAAGTCATCATAACACTCATGACACCACTGTAAGGCAAAGGGTACTGTCTGACTACCAACAGTGTTTATTTGCCAAAAATGAGTGATCTATGTACCTCACTCAAGAGACATATAAGCAACTGTTAACATAACTAGGAGAGAGATCTTCCAAGCTAATAAAACTAAAATACAAGAACTGAAGAATGTGGATGTGGTGCCTGTCAAGAGGAAAAGGTTTGCACTGCACAGGAAGGACAAAACAATGCAGAGCTGATCAGTGCTGCACAATTCTGAATTAATCGCTGTAAACAATGATATAATGAAACTGAATGCACAGCTATATAACATAACAGGAGAAATGAACACGACAGAAAAGCAATTTGCAAATTATGCACGCCCAACAAAAAGAAACACAAAATATTATATGACCTTTTGCCATCTCATGGAACAGGAACTAAGGAATTTTTTTTAATTTAGTATTGGGGGTGGGTCCATCCAAATTTTGTATCTGTAAAGACAGGCTGGCTGGGACACATTTCATATCTTCACAGGTTGGCCCGATACACTTTAGAAGTTGACACCTCCTGCCAAGAAGAAGAACCAGACTTGCCAGCAAGCTATGCACAGCGGAGTATCTGATGCAATGAGAAAGAGGATCTGAAGAGACAGCAGATGCTTTTGGCTAGATTGGCTAGATTGCATGCCCATTTGCATGTTACACCATACTATCCTGTTGCCACTGCCCTCCTGAACAAATGACTTACTCATCCATTGCAAAGATGAGCCCACCTCCATATATGGAACTGACTGATGACCTAGTTGCATGTTTACACAAATTATTACGGTATACGGCATGTTATTATTACTGTAGGCATCTCTGTCAAACTGCTACCTAGTTCTCACAACTGAATGGCTAAGGAGCAACCTGGAATTTTATTTATGCTGGCTTTCACTATGAGGAGTCATTTAACTGTGCTGACTGGTTCACTGAGTAGGCTGCTTCTTGTTAATGTCTTCTAGCTTGTAATGCATCATCATAAATTGATTGGAGCCTGAAGTTGATTGCTGTGTGCTTGCAGTACGACCTCGACGTCGCTGGGGAAGGATGCCTCGCCTGGCCATGTAGAACCGGATTGTTGAGATTGGTATGTTAAAAATGTCAGACACATTCTGGAAAGTCATGCCCTTCTGGACACATTCTGCTGCTTTTGTTAATTCTGCTTCTGACCTTCGGATTCTGGTGGGAGCAGCACTGCCATCCTTCCATGGTGGTATAGGTACCTTTCCCTTGTCAGAGGGTGACAGTACACACATGACATTCTGCAGAGCCATTGCAGCATTCATATCTGAAACACACATACACATTCTATAATCTCCATGTATCCAAAATGTAATCAAAGTGATAATACAATGTGGAATAAGTCATAAAAATGCAAAAGTTACAGCATAAAAACATTATAAGCATTTCATACACACATATAGAGTATCCAAATGTTACACCAAATTCAATATACACAGCAGATAATAAGATTATGAGTCACTTTTAACATTAGAAATTCATCAACAGAATAAAAGGAGTTTATATTTAAGTATTTTCTTAATGCTGCTATAAATTGAGCCTCTTCATTCATAGACTTGTAAGTCTACATGGTAAACTGCTGAAAAATTTGATGCCAGCATCCAACATCCTTTTCTGAAAACATGAAAGGTTGGCAACTCCAGCTTCATAAATGGAGTTTATCATATTCACCTGATCTACATTTAGGGCCAACTTATGGGCAGTAAACCATTCACTCATATGAGACAGGACTATGTTTAACACTGCAGAAAAATCATCAATATTTTGGTCACTGATTACCCTAGTGTCATCAATGAATATTACAGTTTCTGATATGATATTTATTTTTGGAGGAAGGTTGTTTACATATATTACAAAAGCAAGGTTCTAGGAATTGATCCTTGGGGAACTCCCTTTTTATTGTTCCCTAGTCTGATAAAGTAACTGTACCAACATCACATCCACAGCTCAAACTTCATGCAATATATTCCAATAAAACTGCAAATAAAAGCAAAAAGTAATAAAATTATCTGACACAGTCTAGTCTCATAAATAATGTGTTCATCTTAAAAAAGAAATATTTGCAATTTTGTGTGCAGCATTTTTCACTTTTTTATTTGGATGCTTGACCCTGCTCCTATGCCTGAATTGTTTGATCTCTGTAGTTTCAAAGTTTATATGAGCACTCTCCACAAATGAGGCATGAAGATTACCTACTTGAAGACTGAAAAATGTCACCAAGATGCACACTTTACAACGTATTATATGAAACTTTGTAAAAACCTGCAGACAATATTGGATGTGTTGTGTGAAGGCAATGTAATGCATTAATAAATTTATTATATTAAAAGTAAAGTAAATTTTCAGTTCTATGTCCATAATGGCTTGGGGCTCTGCAGGCACAAGAAGAATTTTATAACTAAAGTCTTGCAAACCTCACTTGCATTCTAGTTTTGTTTTATGATTGCCTCTGATTCAGTTACAAGGAAAGCAACATACAGGACAACAATGTTTTAAGTGAATTCAGAATACCAAATAAATCCATTGATTTAATGAAATGTACCTGCATGATATGGCCAGGAATTTGCATAAGGTAAACATTTATGATTAATTTCCTTTTCGTATTGGGTTAAAACAAGACGTTTCTTAATTTTTAATGTGATTCTACAATACACCACCCAGGAAATCCACGAGAACTGAAAAGGCTGGATTCAATGACACAAAAATCTGGTACTTGTTTAAACTGACAGTCCACTTGGAAAAGAATATACATATATATTGTGTGTATACACACATGCATGTGTGAACAAACACAGATCATTGATAAAAAGGCTGATGATGGGATATGGATGGACGTGGCTCCAATTTATGTTCAAGGGCAGAATTTGTTATTAAGTGTGCTGAATCTTTGGATTCTGCAACTGGAGAGTTCCTTAGTTTTCAAGTTTTTGAAAGCACTTGTACTTTTGCTTGTCTTCTAGTAAGGATAGGAGTGAACAGAAGTTCAAAAGAAAGTTATAAGATCAATTTACAAGAGAGGAAGGAGATACCCCATTATACTAAAACTACCTACACTAGTAGAAACTTCTATGTACCTACTTTGGTCCACTGTTCTTTTTATGACACATTTTGAATACATGAGACATGTAATGTCATATTATAAATGAGGTTGTATGGTGATGAATACTGAAGGGCATAGTATGAAGTGGTCATGGCCAATTTGCAAGGCACTGTCAATACTTCCTTTGTCAGGATAAGTGACCTCCCCACCAAGATGATAGCCACAAAGTGTACATAAGGGTGGAAGAGTGTGTGTGTGTGTGTGTGTGTGTGTGTGTGTGTTAGGAGAGACAGAAAAGTTACAGAAAAGAAAAGACAAGAAAGGAAAAAACACACACCAGGCAAAATTTTCTTTATTTCATACACTGATTATGCTACACAGAGGTTATATATGCACAGACATCATGAACAAAGAGCGTGGAGAATTTCTCTTTCCATTTACAAACTTTTCAAGAAACTCTTGTAGATGCTTCATCTTTGCAATCCAGCGAAACCACTCTTACAGCCCAAATGCCTTTAACAATTACAGTTAAATTACAGGTGTTGCCTTTCATGATAACATCACAGTACAGTTATATGCAAAGGTTAAGACCTGACTTCACTCATTAGACAAAACCATTATTTGTGCTTTTTATATGAAGGTCACCGCACCTCCAAAGTGCAATAAAACATAGCACATACTTATAATCCATCACATACCCTGAACCTGGCTGACTTAGCATTACTGAAAGACCTCATGATCATGTGGAACACACATACAGGACTACTGTATGGTATAAAGAGTACACTTTTTTATTATATGTATATCATACACATTTGTTGCACATCAGCTACACAGCACAACACATTTTCACTAGTTTAGATAACATGTATGAAATAAACTAGTTATGACTAAATCAGGTACCCTGATCACAGAAATGAGTCACAACATTGGAAAACAGTTTTCTCATTAGCCTCTATTTTTATATGACATCATGACATTATATAAATGAGAATAAACTTCTATTCATTAATAAAACTTCACATTCTCGTGTAACACAGCCTCTAACATTCTTTAAACGTCCATTAAGCAAAGCTACTTTTTTAAACATATGTATAAAAATGGCCACTACAACTTTCTTAAAAGCTGTAACAACATGCAAAACTTTGCATTCATGTTTGGAAATCAGAATTCAGCATATCAGGATTAAGCTAAAATTATATTCCATGTTATGTAACCTTACTGAGCTATGTTATCAACATTCATAAAACAATGAAGAGGAAAAATTAATACTTGTATAAGCAAAAAACTTTACCTTGAAGTGTTTTCACAATCCAGTTAAAGCCCTCACAATGTGGGTGTCCACATACATAAATTTTCTTCACTTAGGAAATACTGATATGTTAAAACCATAACACAAACATGAATAAGTAATTACCACACTAAGAAAGTCATAACAACAGTCCTACTTACGACAAACATTGTTCTAAGAGTCCAGTGACTGGTAACAGCAAACCAATTACAGAACCTGACAATAATATGATAAATACGTCAGGAAATGACGCATATTCATAAAGTTGTGGATTACAAACTTACAGAAAATATACATCCAGTCTTCCAATAGTGTTCAACTCCAGCCTACATTGGATAAACTATGCACTATTTCATTTCTATCCAGAACTTCCAATTTACCTTACCATGGTTTTTGTACAAATAACACATTCATACACACAAAATACCAAAGACTGAAAAATTAGTGGCAGGTAAAACGCATAAAGTGGAATATAAAATTCTGATATGACTTTGATGGAATTTAGGTAAATATTTAAGTTATATGGAAATGCATTATATATAAATTTATTATAAGATGTCCTTATAAAGAAGCAAAGAGGAAGACAATAGTAATAAGAATTCCAAGTGAGATTTGAAGTTCTCACAGTGGAGCTGATAAGGATCAAAGTCTTCCTTCATGTTATGCTATGTCAACTGGTCAATAGTTAGCAATGTTTTGCAGGCACCATATTATAGTAACTATTTACCAGTCAACAACTGTCATGTCCCAGAAGACTTGAATCTTTAGTAATTCCAAATACTGCTAAAACACACAAATAAATTTGTCAAAAGACAAGGTTCTTTCTATTGCCAGAAGACGCATCTGCATTCTCACATGTTTTAGACATCAAAAAGTGAGAAAACCCTGTTGTCATTTGTTTGCAGGGAACAAAATTGAACATAGTGTAGTGGTTCATAACAACATGCCAAATGGGGAAAAACACAAGATAATGGGGTGACTCTCACAATGTCACAGATTATAGAACTTTAATGTGTTATTAACAATATAAATTTCAAATAACTTCTCTAATTGACCAATTGATAACAAAATTACTTTCGTAGTTTTTAGAGACATCAGCCATACCTTTCTCATTCTAAGAAACAAAACGCATTCAGGTACATTACAGAACATGCCAATTCATTACCATGTGAGACAGAGATGTATTATATCAACTGCAGAACTGTATACTTTGTTTATCACAGGAGAATTTTTTCACCTTCTTCAGAATATTTCATATCCAGCGGCATCAATATTTTAACATTTTTAAATAAATGCCCATAATAAATAACTTATGTGGAACTCTGTACATATAATGGTATATGTTTACACTTGTACTGTTATAAGCTGAGAAGCTTTTTTTTCATCAAAAACAAACACAAGTATGCAAAGTTTCTTTGTTACTAGTTGAACACTAATAGGAGAGAATGCAGGTATATCTCCACATGTTCTTAACCTCGTCACCAGATGGAGAGAAACTGTGCATGAATGTACTGTATATTAATCTCCTGAATTCAAGTTTCTATTACTAATGCCATCTTAATCTTCTCCACTCTCCTTTTGCAGATTACATCTGGAAGCATGTTCTTATCTTGTGGAATTACTTCCCATTGTTGCTTTTACCTGCAGTGGAAATTTTACCACATTTGAACCTCTAGACTGGGAAGCCGTTTGAGAAGTCATCTCCCTTTCTAGTCTCAATATACGGCGCTTCAAAGCCCGCTGAGATGTTAGTCCCTTCCGCATCATGTAATCATGCAATGTAGTTCGAGGAATGTTGTAAGCATTTCCAACACGACGGAGTGAAGCACCAGCCACTACCTGCTCAGCTGCTAACTGCAACAATTCCTCTGTCCTGGGAGGTCTGTTAAGTGATCCCCGAAGTGGTCTACCTTTCTTGACCAATTTTGAGTAGGCTGGCTTTAATTCTTCATAATTCTCAGAAACTGAAGAGATGAAAACTTCCTCAAGTCCAGTGAAGCTATTTGGCTCACAGTATGCAGTAGCTGGAAGCAGTTCCATTGAGTTTGGGAGTTCCAGAACTGCAAGATATGATAAGCAAATGTTACTACAAAATGATGCCAAATGTGAATTGATAGAATGTGTATCAAATATTAATTCACTTATGAAATAACTTCACAACCTTTACACCAGTATCATTTTTATACTCTCTAATATGTAACTGTATTTGTAATAGTCAGGAAGACTAAATATATTTGTATTACAGATGTAATAAAGATCATTTGACAGTACCATATCAAGTGCAGAGATGACAGGAAGACCATAAACAGTGGAGATGAAAGCATATGGAAGAAAGCAGTCACAAACCACTTCAGGTTGAGACTTGAAAAGATATCACATCATGATGTGATGTCTCATGATGTTTTCTTTTGTACATTCTTAAATTTATAAGTCAAGCATATATTTATGTTAAAATATGATACACAGACTATAGTATGAAATTAGGTAATAATTTGAATAAAGCCTGCTTCCTTAAACAAAACTCAAGAATTTCTAACTTAAAACAAAACAAACCCTCCAATAATGTATTAAATTTCCTGTGCGATGCATTTTAACCTTTATGGCCATGTTCAGGCTACTCATATGCATACACACATAATGATAATAGGCCTACGATTAGCATCTTCATACAGATTACACTTGGACGTGTGTAAATATAAATATGAATTCTAACAGACTCTACTGGCTGCCCATGAAAGATCCCATATATGCAGTTACAGCCACAGCCACAGCCACAGCCACAGCAACTGGTGCCTGGGCTAATTTCCCGTTGTTGCCAGATCTACATTGCCAAAGGTATATCCCACAAACTAAGATAACAATGAACAGAACTGAAACAACAAGGAATAGAATAACAATCTACTTCTGCATGAGTAAAGTGACGCTTCTCACAACTACTTTCACATTTCCTGTTACTCCCAACTAAGAAAAATGCAGTGATCTCAGAAATTTGGGAAAAGGAATGTTACCATTTGTTCAGAGTGGGGACTAGGCCTTGCTCCCTACATCCTGTATCTGGGAACACTGCATTTTACCTCAATCTTCCAACTGCTGCAAATGTTGGTATAATTGTAAAATCACTAGAGACGTCTGTCACTACTAGCATTACAGTGATGTGTTACACAGGGAACAGTAGTGTGTACATAAGTGACCTTCCCTTCCCCTGATAATAAATTCCTTATCAGAACCCATAATATTTGCTTGTGACACTGCCGTCATAATTTCTAGTAAACATTTTGATGATGTCTGTGCAGCGTCAAAATTAGTTCTGTCTCATATAAGTAAATGGTTTGCTGCTAAGTTGGTCCTAAATCTACAAAACATATGTGATAAAATTTGAAAGCATAATTTGGCATACTGTGCCTAAGTACTGGTTATAAAGAAAAGTATATAGAAGGAATGCTAAATACAAAATTTCTTCGTTTACAATTAACAGCAAACCTAAACTGGAAGAATTATGTTGATTGAATGATTCCAGTTAAGCATAGCATGTCATGCAGTATGAATCTGATATGCCTATTTTCATTCTATAATAAAACACAGGGTAATTTTTTGGATAACTTGCCCAACAGTCAAAAGGTACTACAACAGAAAATGTTTAGAATTATGGTTGGTACAAAACCTAGAACTTCATGTAAAGTCTATTTAAGATATTTGATAGTTTACCAGTTCCTTGCCAATATATGTTTTCATAAACAAACTTCATTGTAAACAAACAGGAATATGTTCAAACAAATTCATCTGTACACAGTATTAATACAAGGTATAAGCCCCATCTTCACAAACCAAACACCAACCTTTCAGTGTTTTCAGAAAAGTGCTTTCTATGCTGACATCAAAATTTTCAACAGTTCGCCATAGTTTACAAGCCTTAGAAATTAAAAGGCACAATTTAAAGTAGCATTATGAAGATCCCTTAATACACACTCTTTTTACTCTACTGAATAATTTTTTAATATTTAAGGATAATCCATAATATTGGATATGAAATATCCATAGTGTTTGTATTTTAATAATTCAGTATATTTTGTATATACTGTACACTCATGACTTATTTTACATCCTGTCAGTTTTGCAAATTTTTGGGTCCATGGAATATATGTACATTCAACTAGAAAAACTGCTTTCACAGTACAGCATCAGCTGCACTAGCACATTCCATTCTTCACGGGAATCATAATATGATCAACTGGTCAACCAATAAATGCTTCAATGCCTGTACATGAAAATAAAGCTAAAACTAGGTCACAGATAAAAAAAAAGGAGAAATTTTGTCAAGAGCCCACCCAGAAGGAGCATTTGACGAAGTTGTGTCCATGTATATGTGTAATGCTGAATGCTTCAGCTCAAAGATGATTTACCCACCAACCCTCAATCCTGAACCCATTTCAGCATAAAGTCCACTACAGCTGTTTAATATCCTCTTCCTCACATTCAATTCCTATCTACTTTAAGATGAACTACCAGCTTTAACAAACAACTCTTTTTTTTTCAGTCACAACCTTTAAACATAGTTCATTAGTTACAAATTCTTGTTTCTCTGAACTGCCGTTTATGAAAAACAGTGCTTGTCACTTGGCTACCAAACACCTGGGTATCAGTCTGATGAACCAGTATGTCTGTACCAACAGCACATCCAGCTAACTTCAAGAATCACTAAAATGTTATTACTATCCAGTGAATGAAAGGACAGGTGAAACTGGGATAGGAATTCAGTCACCATCTGTTTGCAGCACTGCGTTACATATTAATCATACTACATGGCTTTTGTTTATTTTTATCACAGTAAAAGCCATGAAACAGGTATTTAAAAGTACGTATCATTATGAATATTCAAGAGGAAACTTGACACTAAATATATCTGCACTGACATAAAATGTGTGCTGTCAGTGTATCAGAAAGGGTATGTAACACAGTAAGTGCTCATTTCTTTATTTTTCTGCTAATAAGTCTCCACTGGTTGCATTATCTTGCTGTTATAAGTGACATGCTGATATTACATGCAATTAGACCTTGCTATGGCCCCCCCCCTCCTCTTTTAGAAAATAAATACACAAAAAATAGCTAAACAAAATACAAACATTTCTATTCAATCGGGATTCTGTGCCACTTAAAAAACGTTCTTCTTCTATGAAAACAAGTGTTTTCATGTCTCCTTCACATTTTCATTGTTGAAACCATTTTAACACTGCAATATGACAGCAGAACAAGAGTCACGTCTTCTGGGATGTCACGCAGCGTCGACAGGTAAATCGTTCTCGGTGTTTTGAAGAACCATGTGCCATCTTGAGAGTCACGCAGTCAAAGAACTGCTTGATCCTAAAGATAAAGGAAACACTGCTGTGAGAGCTTCAAATCTTGCAAACAGGTGAGGTGCTCTCCACCCTTGACTAGCTTCATATTTGTCACAGAGTAAAGTCTTCTACATACCTGCTGCAGTCTCTCCTTTATTAAATTTGTGTATGTCAAATAGTTCTTAATCCATAATCAAAGTTATGTCACAGTGCAAATGAAGTTCCAGACCATTTATTTTATTATTATGTTGACATTAAGTGCATCAAAGTTCTCCAAACATAAAAGTTTCTTGGCCACCGGTGTCAAATTTAAAAACGGCTCTTGCTGTGTCAAGTAACAATATTTTGTGAAAACGACACCATACTGAAAGATTAACATTTAACATATGAAGATAATTACTTAAAAATACCAGCAGTGAAAGCAACCTGTAGTTCTCTAATTGGCACTCTTGTCTCTCACTTTGACCAATCACGTAAAGGTGCCACACTCAGATACATGAGTAACCTACAACCATTTTACTAATGGGCGACACATAGCCATTATACTTAATGAACGCACAGACAGCAGAATGAAGACGGATGTAACCATTTGCTACATCTGCCACTCATGACAGTGAGAACCTGATCTTTTTTCTGCAAAAGCTTATGGTGTCAATGGACACAGATGTGTCAAACTAAACACAGACCTCACAGGTCAACTTTATTGTCACAATGTATAATGTTACTACACAATGTATCAAACAGAACAGTTCACACCATATGGACTGCAATGCAAGTGCTATCAGGGGAATGACCTCCAGAATAACAGCAACACAGAACCAAATTATGTGATGTACTAATGGGTTTACAGCAAACTGATCTGCACTGACTATTTTCAACTGCCAACACAAAACAAAGCACATAAACTGAACTCCAACATTATTCAATACTCTAGCAGTGAGTAGGACTTGTAAGATACTATAGTTGAACTCAGTTATAATGACCTCAGTTTGTACAACACCTCGGATACAGCGTCAAACATTCTCTGGTACCATCTAATTTCCCATAACACTCATGCTTTTCTACCTCACTTAGTATGCCATAAGTATGAGCATCTACCTCAGATATAATGACATTGCCAATCACTGATGCTAACATAATTTTCCAAGAAGCATGACTCACCACACAGCATTCTCCAACCCATGCAACTGCAACCTATCAACTGTTTATCAGGTGACTTCATGCCCCATCCCAGGACTGCCCACGCTCGTTTACTACGTGAAAGCAAATCATTTATAACCTGAAGAGTGGCGTTTCACTCGCTGAATGCAAGAACGACCTAATTGCTCTGCCCACCTTTGAGACTTATGCCACTTTTGCATTTATAGCCACTCAAGGGCCAGTATTTAGAGCTCACTGTGCTTTACACACAGATGTTTTGTGAGCGCTTCTATCAAGCCAGGCCAGCAAAAAGCAAAATTTTGTCACAAATTATACACATTTCAAACCATATGTGCAAATTTAGAATTATAATAGAGTTTTTTGTTCCTAAATTTTAAATGTAACAATGTACTTTTCTGCTCAAGCCTCTATAGAAATCAACAAGTGTAACAGATTAATTTTCATGCTGCCTAAATTATAATTGTAATTTAAATTTAAAATAGATCATAGCGTGAAAATTTAAGTAGTATACCTGCAAGCCTGTACTGTGTCTTGAAATATTTTTCCTTCACTTTTACCATACATCTCGCTTACAGTGACACTCCAGTTATAACAACACAAATGTTTCCATCCCTTCGATGTTGTTATAACTGAGGACGACTGTATTTATATCAACACGATTAGTCTCTTGGAGCTACACAGCAGCAATTCGTACACACTACACACAAAGTTTATACCATAACACCTAGGTTTTATGTGAAGATGAGGCTTTACATAATCATTCCTCAACAATAAGGAAGGTTAAATGTATACTGTAACATACACGTCACTCAAGATAACTCAAGAAAACTCAAAATATACGTATTTTATTTCAGTTAAACTGAAGCATATATTTTACAAACTTCATACAAAATGAGAGGTACAAAGAACATTACATACTACTATTCAAATTCTGTCTCAGAAAATTCCCACAACATTGAATCATAGACTTCATAGCAGTAGTTTTCCAGTAACATGTTGCAAAGTTAAAACAAATATTTGCAACATGCTGCAGGTGTTCGGAAAAACATTTTTATTTAAAACAAAAATAACTAATGTTTCAGCCGCATTTTTTCAAAACCCAAAAAACAAACCCATTTTAAAAAGTGCTGGCAAGAACAGACAATTGGTTGCTGTGTCTATCTGTGAGTTTCTGATTTTAGTCTTTTCAAAATAGTGAATTTCATGAAAAACCATGAAAACCCCTGCCCTACAGTAAAGTAACTTACATCCAATATTTACACATACTTCAAATGGTTATCACTACCTATTAATAAATCATGCAGCCAAGTTAGCATAGTCAGCATAGTGACTAGGCTACGGGCTGGATGACCGCAAGTTCAAATCCTTGCAGATTTTTCTCTTCTCCAAAATCCAGACTGGCTCTGGGCCCACCGAGAACACATTCTAGGGTCAGTGCACATATTGCATAAGGTCTGGTGATGGTGGCAGTGGCGGCAATGATGGTGGTGGTGGTGGTGGTGGTGGTGGTGGTGGTGGTGGTGGTGGTGGTGGTGGTGGTGGTGGTAGAATGCACTCACTTCTCCTCACCCAAAGAACAATATTTCATCCATATGAAACATGGTACTGCAAGTTTATTGCAGAAATTGTGATGATACAGAGATTATAAACTACGTACAACAACTGTACAATGAATATTCAGTCGATACTACCTGCTCAACTAATGTGGAAAACTGAAACTGAAGAAGATGGAGGCACTAAACCCTGCAGGCTCATAATTGCCTCAGGTTTTCAAAGTTCATCTCATCCAGTTCAATGCACACCACAGCTCTGATACAACTTCAGCAGCTTATTCTCCAGCTTCAGAATGATGTTCGTGAAGAGTGGATTAAATACTGGAAATGAAACACCATCTCAAGAGATACTAGCACGAAAAATGTACACAGTGGCTGTGTCTCATACAACATCCAGGTAGTACAAAACCGATAGAGAAGATAAAGGGTAGGAATGTGGAAAATGGAAGGACAAGATCCCCAGGGGAAGGATAAGTACTGAAAATCTTAATGCTTAAGAAAACTGTCCAAGGATGCCTCATGATGTTCAATGAAAATAAAGAAGGATACCGAACACCAATTTGTCAAATGAGTAGGATTAGTCTACTTATATGTTCACAATCATCCAATGCTTAAAACTAGACATAAGGCATGGTACAAAATAACGAAACAAAGAAACTTATTTGGAATTCGACCACCATTCACACCAACATATTTATTGCGTCTTTGCAGCCCTCAGACAACCCAAGGAAATTCTATAATCATTTCAATCATTTCTCACTTCCTTTGCAAATGCGAAGCTGTCACTGTTTGTACTCGAGACAGTTCAGCGTTCAGTCAGCAATCTGACATTAATCTGTCTTCCTGATGGGGGCCGCATACTTGCTCTTTATATTCCAACGCTTCATCCAGTTACGCAGAGTCTTGCGAGGGATGCCATGTTCTTTGGAGGCACGGTACACGCTGCCACCACACTTCACTGCCATCAGTGCTGCCCACAGGTTATCATTTGTGTACTGCCGATATGGTCGCACTTTTTGTGGCCAATTGGAGAACACTGCAAGAGCAAATAAACAAACTGTTCACAAGATCTGTTTAACTGATGCAGCCTAAACAGTCTAAGTCATGGCAATCTCTTTACATCAGTGTAGTTAGTACTGAGTACAAGAGAACATGGAGAGGAACTGGGCTACAACAAATAGTAACAAGTATAACAATACATCAGGAAGAACTTTGTGACACTGACCAACAGCGTTGAATCACATATAAGATATGTGCCACATTTGATGTCCTTATTGTGTACAGCATTCCATGGTGTTCACCTTGCATACACGGCAATTATTAAGACTACCTTAATGTTCCAATCAACATGCAGTTAATGTCACTGATCTATGACCCTGAAACAAGCAGAGGCATATATACAAAACTGAATTAACAATTTCAGCTACAGATAATGTTCATAACATTGGTCAACAGAGTGCTGTATGCATGTAAATGACAAACTCCACATATATATTACATACATCAGACCTGAGAATAAAAATAGTCTGTACTTCTCTTACCAAAAACATTGTTTGCAAATCACAGTACCATTCAAACCCTTATATGACGGTACTACTACTGTTCAGCAATATAAAAAACTTGCTATAAATATGTGATATAATACTACAATCAGTACACAAAACAGCAACATGTCACTTCTATTTATTAGTAGTAAACATAACATGAACTTACTAATACCATTCCACTCCTGTTTGTTTTCTGCACAAATTATGGAAACATTACTAGTGGGTGTACATACAAAACATCTGTGAAGCAGTAGAACAAACACTCATTTTAGCTGAACATAATTACTGATTCTTATGTAAACTCAGCATCGAATGGCCATTGCAATCATGGTAACAAAAAAAAATCAACTAGCAATGCAACAAGCAGCAGTAAGTCCCTCACCCATGTCCCCCTTTCTAATAACACATCAATATTACAACTTATTGCTGCATATTCATCCTCATTAACAGAAACTGTTTATGTAATATTGCAGTAAATCCCTCTTTATGCCTGAAGATTGAGGAAAATTACTCTAGAACCCAAGTAGAACATACAGCTATACACACAATTTGACTCAGGGTGTGAAATGCAAGCCAGAAATGGAGCCCTATAACATGACTAGAAGCTTTCCTCAATTACACAACCAAATTCTACAGGGCCTCGCACATAAAACAACATAACCAATTTGCTATGCATTTTATTGATCACAGCAGTACATCACATAGTCTCACAGATTTACTTCATATATGCAACACCATGACCTTTGCCTTCATAGCATCTTTCATACTGCAGGAACAGAACACTCACACATACACTAAAATATCTCACACATATGCATGTACAAACTTCAATACAGGGCAAAAATTTTGAGAATGATATCTAGTGCATAAAATACAGTTAAAAAAATCACTACTTGTGACTGCACTGAAATGTAAAAAGACAGTGCATTATGCAAGCAATGAGAAGTTAAAGGACACATTTCTCAGTTAATAAAGCAGGTTCAACCAGTCCTGCTGCATTTCGGTCTAGCAGGTGTAAAGAACCTGGCTTTCTATTGCATGTATTTCATACAAACAAGAGTCCCACAAAACACATTAAACTTTGAGTGGCTACTCAATAGCTTATTTTGAGCAAAATAAATGTTACGTTAATGAGGCTCAAAAACCAAACCATCACATAGTTATGACCCACTCCAGCAGAACAGCGAGATATTACTTTACATGAAGATATAAAATGTGGGCTAAATATGGGGATAATAAATAACATTGATATCACACAGATCATATACTTAGTGACAAAATATAACAATATGAGAACAGTTTAACTGTGCACGAGCAGACAGTGTGTATATGCCAGTAAAATATGGCAGCCACACATGCTGTTACACTTACTGTAATGTTCTTGTGCTCCATAGCAGTTCTGAGGCTACAGAAATGAGCCTTTGCAGGCACACAATTGGATAAAGTATGTCAGCTGTATATCTCAACAGTATTCGAGGCTCAAACACAAACCTAAAAATCTGTCATGCCACAAGAGATAGCAATATATTAATAGATATTCTAAGTCAATCTCCAGTTTACTTTTTTTATCCAATATGTATTTTGGTTATGAAAATACAACTTCTTCAGAATTCACAAACAATTTTGTGGATACAGTGGACTTAACTCTACGTAAACTACATGGTAGAAATACCATGTAGTTTACATACACTAAATAGCATGTCACTAAGCATAGGCATAAGGGTAACAGCTGTAACTTTCTCACCAATACCATACCATAAAAAGCCACACCCAGAGCACAAAAAGGAATGACTTACTCAAAACTAGACTGTTCTGAGCTTTTTATTCCATATGCTTTCTATAGAAAGAAATACACGTATATAAAGGTTACATGGCACATAAAAATGCCCATAGTCACATACACGAATATTTCTAAATACTACACTGGATGAGCAAAGGAACCTCTTGGAGAACATTACTTTCTGTTTAATTTGAATTCAAAGCAATACAGGCAACTTTGAAATCCACTGCATTTCTAAACACCTTATGGCGAGTGCAATGAAAGGAAATAATTAATTAACTAATTAATTAATTAATGGGAAGGAGATATTGTCAAAGCTGATCTTTAAAAGACCTGCACACAGAACACATATTTACTCAATTAAACACTCATGAGACTTTCATTTTCATGGGAAATACCTCCAGTTTCATATTTATACAAAAACATCAATCCTAGTGACAAAACATTTCCAAAAATCATAAAATTGGAGCTGCAGAAATCCACATGCTGAGCACAGAAACTGCACCTTGCACAGCACTTTCCCTCTCCCTCACCTTCTTGCATACACAGAGCACCTGAAAGTACTATATGAAAACATCAATCTTGAAATTTTGATATACATGTGCATTTTAAATACCACAGAGTAAGCAACAGATTTTAGGATCTTGACAGTTTGTCGGTTTGTTGTTGCATTTCATTTATTTCAACCAAAATTCTCCTTACTGTAACTTCTGGCCTCAAAACATGGCATAAGTGTTTACTGGGCTATGAACTCGGACTTGCTGATTCTTCACATATATGTTCAAAGAGAACTCAGTGTAAAGTTTGAGACAGTGAGCACACAACACAATCAACAGCAATGTAATCTTCACACAGACAGGATGAAAATAATGTTAAGGGATATAAGGTGAATTATTTATTAACTGATACTCATACAACAACAAAACCAAGTAATTGTTTAACCCACCTCTAAAAGTTATGGTCTCCCTCCTTACGCAGTCCACCTACTCACAGCTCCCCACTTGTACTCTGACCTGAGTCACATACATAGTTGGCCATTCTCATTACAGAAAGATGGTTAGGGTCCAACAGAGGGCGCACTGTGTTTTGTGAAGTCTGAATTGATCATTCAAGCGTAGTGAGTTCAGGCAAGTGTATTGGGACAATCTATCTGATTACAAATCCATTAATGATTGTTCAAAAATTGTGCAGGCACTGGTAGTGTTGATACAAGGAACCCAGGATGACCTGGGAAATTGGAACAATATGTTCAGCATAGAAGCCAGTGATTACCAAATGGTGCGTTATGGAATTTCAAGGAGTAATAAAACTTAAAAACAACAGTAGCCTACTGAATGGTCCCAACAGCTCACTGCTGCTCACAAGGACATATAGTTAACATTGTCTGCAACATTTAAAAATTCTCACCAACTGTGAACTGTCCCATACTGCAGTTCTGCCTCTCCATGTATCTCTACACCATCACAATATCAGACTGTACGTCAGGCAGCATCTGGCTCTCCCTTGGCAAACAACATGACAAGGAACCATAACTCTGGTGACTGATATTGTACTGCATACTGCAAATCATGTTTCTTCTTAAGTGGCTAGCTTTGTCAATTCATCATTCTGTTTTGGTCATTAGCTATTACATCCAAATGGATTGGTTTGTGAAAGAATGCAAAGTAAAAAGTGCAATTCATGTCAAGGGAATGCTACCCAGAAATACTGGCAATTATAAAACATATACAGAACATAAAACCAGCCACCATTAACTAATGATAAATCAGGTCAAAACAAGACAGTGTATTTGTACTTGGAAAGCTACACATCTTGCAATTTTACTTGAATTGGAGAATAGACCTGCATACAGATTTAAAATGTCCATTGACAGCATGGTTCCAAGTAAATTATCAAGCTACTTTACTGAAAATCATGGTCACCTATCCATCAGAATTCCAGCATATGTTAAAAGACTCTTGATTTCTAACATTCACCAGAGTTCTACTTTCACAAAAAACATTACAGTCCCTGACAAGGCAGACACAGTGAGTTACTTGGTGGCTGAACTTGTAGCCCAGGAGATGAAACCTCATGCCACTGGTGAATCCCTTATACTCCCAGCCTGCTCAGTGATTGTAAGGACAATGTTTGGAGCCGAAGGTCTAAGCAAGGATACAGAATCACTGGTAAAGGCCATAGTCTCCTGTGGAGATCTAACTGTGAGAGTTTATTTTAACTCCCCATGTGATGGAAGAACATTTAATACTGCACATTACTTCAGTCTGACTGTAAATAGTGTCACATGGTAACTGTGATCATATGAGTCTACAACTGGCACTAACCTGAGCAACACAGCTCAAGTCCATCCTCTCACACTTTATTTCTTTAAGATCAATTTTAACATTATCTTACCATCTATGCTTACGTCTCCCAAACGGTGTCTTACTTTCAGGCTTCCTGACTGAAATGTCTAAGCATTCGTCACTTACTGACTGCATGCTACATATCATGTCCACCTCATCCTCCTTGAGTTACCTTAATATCTGGTAAAGATAAACTATGATGCTCATTATGTAATTTTCCCAGTCCTCCTGTTATTTCTTCTCCTTTACACATACACATTCTCCTCAACACTTTCTTCTCAGGTATCCTCAATTTTGGCAACAGAGTCGCACACTCATACAAAACAGGTAAAAATATTAAGTGAGCGTATTTTGATCTTTACATCTTTAAGCAAGGTACAGAAAGTGTAATGACTCTGAACTGAATTGTAAGTCATTTCTATCACTTAATTTGCTGTTAATTACTAGTTAAAGTTACCATCACACCCAACTACTTCAACTATACCACATTTTCAAAGACATCTTCATGATTTTGTCCTGAATTTTTTTGACTAGATACAGACTTATACTTAGATCTCTGCACACTTATTTCTATAGCAAGTTGCTAAAACTGCCTCTGTCTTATTTACATATTCATACAATAAATAAATAAATATAATTTGCACACACCAAAAGCTTATGTGTCTATTCACTTCACATCCTTCCTTATTTCTTGGCCCTTCATAATGGCTGTACCACAATGTTAAGTTGAAATGCAACAATGGTAAAGCATTTCATTGTTTGAGGCCATTATGCATAGGAAATGTGACAGCCAAACGTTACGCAGTAACACTTCACTGCAGGTTTCACTTAAACACATTTTGACCAGCTTAAGTGTTTCATGGGTGTACCAAATTCAATGAGTATACTGTATGGTAGTATTCTTCTCCCCTAGCTGAATCATAACCTTTCAAGTCTATAAATAGCTGCTATTAATTCCCACTATCCTCATCTACTGTTCCTCCACTACTGATAAATGCAAAATATCTGTTCTGAACCTGATCTACTACTTTAGAATCCACCTTGGTCATCTCCAATAGTTTCATATATGTGTGTACCTAATTTTAGCAAAACAATTTTGGATAAAATTATGGACTTAGCATTTTTAAGAGTTATTTAAAAACACTGTCAGCTGTTAAGATTAAGGAGTGTCAGTGATTATGAAGCACTGATAGGATCTTATTGACAGGACAAAACTGAAGTGCTTTGAGAAAAATCTGTTCCTGTACCATTCTGTCCACTACAAATCCAACGTGGACTGCCCTGGGATTGGACTGAGGTATCTGCAGTGACAGGTCAGTGACTAACCATCTCAGTTTTGGCATGGCCAATTCTGCATACAGATATTTCTTACTGACCATGAGCTTGGTTTTTAATATTCTTCTTAAACACAGTATGACCCACAGTGAAGTATACTGAGACATGGTAAGGCTATTCGCAGGATATTTTGCCAAGATACAGGTGTGTGTTGGTGTCTTGCGTTACCGCAAATACATACTCTTGTTCCTCACAAAAGCTATGTTTCACACCATCACTCTCATCCGTAGTTCAGAACAATACCACACCAACTACCTTTCAATATTAAGAAGAATATTATCACTAACAAACTCTACCCTCTCAACTCTGACACAGTTCCTTTAAGTATGTATGATCTGGTCTCCTAATGATGATTAACACCCCTGGTTACATACTCCACTGTATCTGCTGGTTAAATGCAATCCTTGTCCCATGTGACCTCCTAATGTCCTATTAAATCAAAATTATATGCTGCAAATTCTGTCATTATTGATTTAAATAAACATACTCCTGATACTCAAGGTTACAAGTCTCATGTTCTTTTTATGTCAAGCCAAAGAATCTGTCCAAGTCCAAGGCCCTTCATAGCACAAATACCACTTACACAATTACACACAAACAGCACATCATATGACTCTTACACCAGGTACTTAAAATTAATCATTAAATACACATTACATACAGCACCATATCACACTCATACATATAAAACATACAGCAAACAACCATTTTCTGTTCTTCGTCAGTTTTGAATGGGACACAACAAAATGAAGGCACACAAAAAAATTAAGTTGCAGAACACACGTAGGAAGACCTGTCCCAGTGGTGAACTGTCACACACTTGCATCAAACAGTCAGTTACCTTCATCACAGCTTGTTCATAAAATTGCACTCTGTACCTTACAGCATTCCAGACCTTTATAGCATCACTGCCGGTTTTATTCTCTTGGCTCCTTTCTGATTAGTTGGACACACTTTCAGCTGTTGTGGCATTGGGTATGAGCTTTTTATATTCCACCGTGCCATCCAGTTTCGAAGAGTCTTACGAGGGATTCCATGCACCTTAGCAGAACTGTAGATACTCTCTCCCATTTTCACATCCATGAGAGCTTGCCAGAGGCTTGAGATTGAATAAGAACGTGGGGTTCGAATCCTGAACTGATCCGAGAGAAGATTTGTATGCACCGGTGCCAAGAGACCCATACCTGAAACAATATTCATTTGTCAGCAACGCACAAGTCAGATAGGCTGGTGAGGAGGCTAAACACTGCTGCTTACTGGAAAAAGAATACAGGCACTTTGTTACATTCAGCCCACTCACCTGTATGCTCCCACCTACATTACCAACAAGCAGTTTGCCAGAGGTAAAAACTATGGCTATAATGCAGTTTGTTCACTGGAACTCTTCATATCCTTGCTTGCTGAGCTGCATACGTACACCAAATATAAAAGCAGTGCAATGAAGCTGCATAAATTGTATAGCAACCAATATGGCCTTTTGAACATCTGAGTACCAACAAAAACATACTGTACCACATACATTAGCCAACAAAGGAATTCCTATTTTCATTTTGTAACCATTAGTCTTGGGAAATATAATAGTTTACATACTGGTCTGACAAATTTTTCAAACAAACCTTCCCTGCCTCTTACCCACGAAGAATTTCACACCACCACTGAATCAAAAATATCAAAATTACAATGCAACATATATGACTAAACCATTCAAGATAATTGGTTCTACAAGGCAGCATCTCAGTGACACTGTACAGAAGATATCAAACTCAGGACCATAAGCTTCATAGCTGTTTCCATATATAAATGGCATGCTTACAATTTCACTGTCTCATTGCAGGGATGGTGACTAAACATTGTACTCTTTAAGACACACCCCACTGCACACACTGCAGACACAAAATGTTCTGGCACAATGGAAAAATGGTCAGAAATCATGATTTTCTCTATGACACATCCCACTGGCTATATAAACCGTTCTAGCTCATAGCAGATAGTCACTGAACACAATGTTCTCTATCATACAACCCACTGCAGACAGAAAATGTTCTAGACCAATGCAACAATGATCACTGAACAAGGTGCTCTCTGCAGCATCCCACTGCACATACAGACTCTTCCAGCTGCACACTGCAGAGATGGTCACTGAACATGATGTTCTCTATGACACATCACACGAAACATACAAGGAGCTAACGCAATGAATGCACAGAGATAATGTTGCAAAACAAACACTTCCCTAACTCCAGGCACAATGCTAGGAATACAGACAAAGACAAAATCAAGACAACATTGAGCATATACACATTAAGACTTTGCCCCTTGTCAATCACAACAAATTATGTAATCACAAGTAAACACCTCAGAACTGCTTTTACAACTATTTCACTGCCAACCCTAATTGAACACAATGCCTACAAAAAGGTTTCTGCTATGAAAACACCCCACACATTTGTTTTTACTCTACTTTGTCTTGTTGTCCACACAAGTTTAAAAACTCCTACATGATGTATTTTGGCAACAACTCCATTCTAGCGCCAAATTGAAAGCAAGAAAGCATAAGCAAATAATGTGTAAAATATTGATGCTAAATTCACTAAACAGATTCAAGGACTTCTCATTGCATGAAAGCTGTGGAAGTAAGACTGAGTAGCCACATACAGAATACAACCACACATACAACAACAGAATTTCCACATTAAATTCTAGTAATCATGAATATGAAATAATAAACACAAAACACCACAATACATTCATTTTATTATTATATGTCTACATCTCATCAGCTGGCTACATCGGTTTCTACTTCATTGTACACAATTTACATCCCTTCAAACACACTAACACAGATCACTGGAAATCATGAGTAAAATTTTCATATTCTATTACATGTTGCCACCCGTGACGCTGTTGTTGACACATGAATATAAAAAATACAATTCAGATTCAAAACTTCAATATGGCATTATGTGAGCTAAGTATACACAGATATATCTAAAATGTCGACACCGAAGTCTGTTCTTACACTTTGTTCTGAGCCAGTTCAAACCAGTTAACATCCACACCTTTCCAAAAACTTATTTCAATACAGCGAGGCCTCAGAATATATCAACTTCCAAATCCATTTCTCCTTATAACTGTCATCCACTATGTATCACCATTATTTCTGCATTGGCTCTCATTTTTCAGCCACCATCTCAGAACCTGTCTCATGCATTATGTGTGTCACTTCCTATTGCTTGGCAGTGTCAGTCCACCAGGAACACTTCTAGTGAGACGTTCTCAAACCGCTTCTCTATCAGTTCTGTGGCTTGTACTAGTTTGTGGCGGAAACGTAAAAAAAAAACAAGAAACCAAGAACAGCCCCAGCTTTGTAAATCAAATTGAGGCATTATTGTTGATTCTGAAATTGGAATATGAGCAGCTGACACCAGACAAGAACATGAGTGCTACCTACAACTGTAAAAACTGTAGCTGGTAATTATTTATACTGAGGTTGCAAAATCACCTTTTCCTCCAGAGAATATTTTGCTGAAAATGAAGAATAACTACTGATCTGAATTTCTGATCAGCAAATTCAGGGAGATAATGAAAATTCCACTTTCATAAAGCAGAATGTTACCAGCATTTCTGACAAACTGGTGGAGGATGCAGAACATTTTGCAGGTGAATTTCCTGCAAATGAAGGCTGGTTCAATAAAATTAAATAAAGACCTAGAATGCAGCTAGTTCTGAAGCACAGCAAGTCAGCAAGTACTGATATTCAAGACAGCAAAAGTATCGGCCTGTGAGTTTGCACAAATTATTGAGAAGCTCATCTACAATCCTAAACATGTCTTTATTATCAGGATGAAACGTGGCTGATCTGGAAGATGCCCAACAAAACTTTCATCAGAGATGAGGAGAACAGCTTGCCAGTCATAAGAAATCTAAGGATCTTCTTCTGGCAGACAATGCTGCCCAGGATTTCAAGTTCAAACTGACAAACTGCCTCTGTAAAGACAATCTCCCTGTTACATCAGTCATTATTGGTGTTCATTTCCCAGCAAAATGAGTTTGGTGATCAGTTTGACACACAGTATATGTTTCAATCAAATACAGTGATATATATCACGAATATTTTTCACATTACAGATTCACTATATGTTTCAATATTAATACACCAACTTCATGTCAATATCTTTCACAAACAGCGTATGATACATTAATACTGAAACATGCACGCAATCTATAATGTGAAAAATATCACAAAAGGTACTGTTGTATAAGACTGATAGCAATATTTAGATAACATAAAAATTTGCCAAATTTATACAATTAGTTATCAAGTTTACAACTTCCCTGCAATGAGCTACCATGATAACATTAAGTATACTTGTCTGTATTCATGGCTCCTTTAACTGCCAGATTCCTAAGACACCAATCAGTGGCACATATCAAACATTCTTGCATCATCCTCACATCCCACATCTTAGCATGTCAAGTGACCACTTCATTAGGTATTAACTCTTGAAATAAACAAATCAATCTGCTCAGTGGTAAGTGAAGCACAAACACAGAGTTAGTAAACAACTATGCATCTGACTTACATCTGGGAGAGAGACAGTCTGGGAACCAGCTACCCTGGCCAAGTAATCATGTAGACAGCAACATAAAACAGGGCACATCTTCCTCATTCCTCATTCACAATCCTTCTACCATATTTCAATTGACACTTTGCTAGTCAACTGTTGATGCAGAATTATAAAATTATCAGTAAAGCGACCATGAACATGGAGCTCCAAGCAGAACTCAGCAAGCCTACTTTCTTAATTATTACACATCTAGTTGTGCCTATTTCTTAGTACAATTACTGTTGTTCTGGGAACCAGGAAAACATAGTTGGTACAGTGACTAGGCTATAGGCTTGATGTCCAAGGAGTCATGGTTCATTCCTGTAAGTGCAGACTCTGTATGCATTAAATACACCAGATAAAGCCTCAAAGTTTTGCAACAATGCCATATTGTAACTGCTGACTTACACACCAAAATTTCCTAACTTCTGTTAAGCCAATATTTTTGAAGAATGTAAAATAACAACATGGTCATGTAAAAATTTCATTTAGCTTACAGTCTGATGGCAATACATAATGAACCATTAGGATCGATAACGTGAAATTTGGTACACTGACAGTAAAATGATAAATTCAATTTGTGACAGCAAACCATCAAAAAAGACCAAGCCTCTGTCCAAAGAAATCGATTTTGTTTTTGGAAAAATGGTGTGACAAATATATAATAAATAAATAAATGCATACACAGACATGTACATACAAATGCCAAAACTCATTTACTCACTATATGCACCTGATTTGACTGTGTAATCCTTTTGAATTCCCAAAACTAAAAATCTCCTTAATTAATTACTTGAAGATATTCAGCACTTAAAGCAGCGTCTAAATAACTTCCAGTAATGGTTCCAGGCATGGCAGATTAAATGGAATGCACGTACAATATAAAAAGGTCATTGGAATGTGCTGTGACAATAACCAATCAACAAAGGAAGGTTAATGGATTTTTGCTGGTCAGTGATCTTACATTATACAAGCACTGAATCTTCTGGATATTGCCTTCAACACTCTCAGCTACATGCTTCAGTTGCCATACTCCTTAGTGACTACGGACAGAATCTGTACAGCTTCTGCAGAACTGATTTAAATTCTTCAATACATTTTAAGACTCTTAATTGAACTTAATATGCTTAAATTTAACTGACATACAAAATAATGAACACCAACTACATGGCTCATATTGTGCCTTACATTTTTGTATCATCTCAATTTCTGCACAAATCATACTGGTAGCACCAACAATAATGAGACTAGTCAACTGACTGGAAGATAGGCATAAAACTCTTTTTCAATGGTCTCATGTAGCCATCTACAGTTGCATTGTAAAAGGGTATGACTGACACAGACACTTCCACTGCACACATAAAATCAACACTTCAATACTGCTTTTGCAGTGGAACTACTAAACATCCATCTCACATACCTAGCATACTGTAGTTCAAAAATTGGTTGACTTTGTGTTCCTTCTGTAAGGTACGTGACACAGCTCCTGCACTCTTTTTAAATTTTTATACTCATCTCATAGTTAAATAAAAAATCCTTCAGTCAAATTTTAATAACCCTTTAAACCAAGAATATCAGTGGTTATTCAGTGTTATGAAAGAAGAAAAATTAGCAAACTATTCAAATTGTCAAGCATTTTTTGACAAAGTTTTTCACGCACAAATCTTTCTTGAATTTCCTCTGCACCATTTTAGGTGATATGTTGTAGATGACTTGGTGCCAGTTACAGTAATGTGTTTAATGTGTAGTGAAAATTGTTCACTTTTTCTTTCTAATCAATTAAAGAAATTCATCAGACACATTAGGTTTGAGTTTTTCTGTCCCCCTGTATCCATAACATACAATGCAATCAAACCATCACCATCACGAGCATCTCTTAAAGGACAGGGAAGGAGGCTGCCACAGCCAATTTATATTGATACTGCCCTCAGAAAACTATGAACAAAAAGGCACTGCAGACCTGCAGTTAGGATAGCTGGTTCCACGGCTAAAATTCAAACTAGTTACCTCCCCGATAAGTCCAATACATTACCACTATGTCGAACTACTCGGTGATTTTAAAGGCTTCCCAGATAGTGTCTACAACACTTGTGTGACATAAATACAGTTCAGGTGTTTGGTCTTCCAGACTGTTATTCATGGTAAAGTAAAATGGAAAAAATACCCACTCTTCCCAGAAACCAAACTGTATCATAATATCAGAATGTAACAAATCTTAAAGAGTTTCCCTTCTTCCTGTTCCTTCAACAATTCACCCATGAAAAAAATTCTATGGATTCTATACCAGAACTGAGAACTGAATACATACACCTGTATGAGTGAAGCATACATACACAGGCAGTCCTCATTTTATTTTGCCCTGAACAATGTTATTCTTTCACGTCTTTTAATAATCTAAAAAGTGCTCCATGTATTATTTTGCTCTCTGTTGTAATTCTGACATACGTAACACCAAAACTAAAGAATGACTTGCTGCGTCCAAAAGAAAACTGGCGAGAATAAAGCAACCAACATACAAAATGTTGTTTGTGATCATCTTATAAATACAAACACAAAACATACCTACCACTTTAGTTATATCAGTTTTATAAAATCATCGAACAATAAATGAATTTACAAAAATTGATCTGAGATGATGGGCTATGTCAAGCACACACTTCCGAATATGGCTGACTATCACAAAACCTACCCTAGGCGCCAAGAACAATAAACCTCGGATTTATGAAGTCCTTACACTTGAAAACACATGTTTAACACCATTTTTGAGAAGATCTCTTTCCTGAAATACATTCAACCTAAGTTATCGTAAAATAATTCCTGCACATGAAACGAATTGCCTGAGGAGCTGGTATTCTGGATGAATAGCTACAATTTTCTTACCCTGTAGCCACGCCCACTGGGCTCTGCAACAGACAGACATATGGACCATTACCTCATCTGTATGCCAGCTACAAAACCTGCAATGTGCAGGACCAAATACTGCTAGCAACACATGCACCAGATATCTGGATGAAACAATAAAAATTTAGCTGGCAAAAATGTGCATTGAACAAACACAGTGGACATGTTTCAGCCAAACAACTCTTGAAGTCCACAGCTATGACAGCATGTGTTATAGGAAGAACACATGTAAGAAAACTGGTATAAAGCAATGTTGTTTACCAGTCAAATAGCAGTATTTGAAGACATTTGTCATACTGCGTTAGCCCCTCTTACTGTGAGATTTGAATGACTTTCTGCAAGGAAAGTGGTAATAATGGCACACATATCATTCTAGAATCAAAAAAAGGACTGTCCCACTGATAGAAAACTCACTTGATAATGTGATGAACACTGCCTCAGAAATGTTATATGCAGAAGAGAAACTTACTACAAAGTATTCAGCTCAGGAGCAGAAACCATGTTACTCTGGAATACCTTTTAATAAACTTAATATTTATCAAATACATGTAAAAATGTACACTGTCTTTCAAAATGTGTGCACCACTTGGACATAAACAGTAAATTCAACAAAACGTAGCTGAATACATATGACAGCAGTACTGAAAAGTGGCTGCAATAATGCACTGCACAGTGGCAGCTGAGAGAAACTTTACAGCTGCTGCAATGTTTGCAATGTCAGAATTCTTACACGCCATTTATTTTACACACAACTTTCAATGCACAATAACTGTATTATGTCTTTCCCTAATACTTTGTTCACTGATGCAGTCCTCAAAAAAAAGCTTTAATGGTCTGGATATAGACTGCAGACCACCAAATGGCCCCCTTATTAAGACCCCTATGATAAGGCACGAAGGTTCCATAACATGTTCAGAAGGGTTTTCATTAAATAAATATTCAAAGAACATATTCCAGTGGAATAGTCCCAAATAACACATCTTACTGGTTGTAATAATGGGCACTTCTAAAATCAATTAACATGTGGTTACAAAAACTTCATATGTGAAGTTACAAGAATGTAATAATCAGCAAAATAAACCACAAACATCTTGCAATATTGCCATGTTCATATGTTCTGCTTTCCACAAAAAATAACATCACCTTGCAAGATGTGCAGACTAAGGCCCAACATCAGTCCCAACTCACATATCCGCATGATTTATACATTAGTAGTGTTGGTGATGGCTGAAAAGCACCACCGAATGGCATGCCGTCCATACCAACTTACTTGAAAATCTGTCAGTCAGCACAATCTGTAACTGAACCATGGGACAGGCAGACAGATGCAGCTCAATGACAGGGTTTCAAACACAAAACTCAAGAGTTCTAAATGGTTGCAAAACTTGCTGTAGAAAGGGTTAATGTAATGTAACTCAATGGCAATGCTGAAGGCACGGAATGTTATCTTACCTCACTATGTTTAAGTTTAACTCTGTAATGCAGTGTTGTCATTGGAACACCATGGTGGCGCGCACAAGCCCTTATTGAGTTGAATTTCCCAGTTCGGAAATCTTCCACAGCTTGGTTGAGAGCTTTGGGCGAGTACTGTTTGTGAGGTGGCCGCATCAACAAGTGGGTGTAGTTCAGTGCTGAATGCACATCAAGCTCCAGGCCACTCTTCACAGCTTCAGGGAGTGCACAACAAGGAATGCAGAAACACAGAAGAGTTAGGATCACCATAAAGTCCCTGCATATACCCAGTGACGACATAATATATATGAATCACTGTGATCCAAAACAAGGTCTGGAAAGTATCCATCTTTTGCTGGTTACACAGTTGTCATGTCTCTGTTCTGTATTTCTTACAGCCTATGACAGCCAGAAACTGAAGAATGCCTTGGCAAGGTGTGTGTACTGTATCACAGGGTACACAACCTGCAGTGTTGTTTGGTTTGTAACACTGCTGTTACTTATTGCAATATACAGGAATTACAATGTATTTGTACATTTGTACAAACAATAAAAATAAAATCAGAGTTTGTGGAATTGTGTGCTCTGATTTAATTGACTGAACAAACAATGTCTCTCTTTGTGGATGGCAGAGTTCATGCCCATTGAGCTGCTTACTTCGTCTTCATCACAGGCACGGCATCACACATCACGATCACAACAAAAATATCCAGCATGTTTCTCCAGTGCTTTAAAATGCACGTATAGAAAGAGTTTGTGGCTGGGTGGTGGAGTTCCTGGGCAGCTCCGTCACCAGTGCTAGAGGACTCAAATAGCAAAGGTAACGGAGAAGGGCTGAAATAAAACTGCAATGATGTAGAAACACAAATAACAAAATTGCATATAATGTGTTGCCTGCATACTTAATAACGCTGTATCAACTCATACGGTTAGATGACGATATTCACAATTTAATGACAAACATCAGATTAGGAGATAAGAGAATGGGACAGCCATAAACAGACTTCAGTTAGTACTTTATCCACCACACCTTTCTGCTACATAAAAAATAAAGTAAAAATGCCACAAGGTGAATTTGAATTAGAATTAGTAACATAAATCACAAGCACAGTGTCAGCATCAGAATAGCACATGTTAGTTCTTGCATCTGTAAACCAAGCCCAAATTCAAAGACATTTATATGTTCACCATGTCAGCATTTGAAGTTGTTTCAAAATTAATTAGCTCATACATTCTTCCTCCTTTGCTCTTCCAGTGACATTTCTCAGGAATGGACTGTTATTGAGGTTTTGTTCCTTTTTGATTTTCAGTACTCTGCACCAACATTTTGTTGGAGCTGGAAACACATTCCAGCCATCAATGTACCTGAGAGCAACACTGGCATAATGGTAGAGCACTTGTTTATATGGCTGCATTTAACACACAAAGCTGGGACAGTTATCTTCAGCAAAAATAAATTACCTTTGCATGACATGGATCGCATATCTCACAACAGTCAAGTTATTGAACTATTACCAATGGATATCACAACTGTCATATCACAGCATCACAGTCATCTAGAATATCCATTGCTAATGCACTTATGCTGCAGAAAATGTGGACATCCGTAAGCAATACTACTGCTGACATCTCCCTCTATATGTACACACCCACTCATTTAATTGTCACTTCCCTGCCAACAGGTTTTAGAAGACAGCACAGGTATAAATAAAGTGAACTACAGGCATTCATACTTCTGGCACAAGCCTTTGTGTCCATAAAAAGCAGAATGTGGCCAAAAAGATACCTTACGCAAATGGCTGTCTCTTACAATAGTGTTCAGGAAAAGATGTGACTTCAGAAACAGGAAATAACAGAAGGCTGGAAAAGTTACATAACAAGGAGACTGATAATATGTAGTTTTCATCTTCCACTGTAAGAGTTATCATATCAGGGGGTATGAGATGGGTTGGACATGTAGTACGCACATAAATGATGGAATATTGCACATTTATGTTAAAACCCTTGATGGAACAGATCATTTTTGAGACAATGAGATCATATTAAAATTGATCTTAGAGAAACAGGATGTGAAGATTTGACTAGAACTGGCCGAGGATAGAATCAGTGATTGCCTCTTGCAAACAAAGTAACAAACTTTGACATTTCCTAAATGGAGGAAAAAGTCTTCACTAGATAAACAATATTTGCTTCTCAAGATATGGCATTAGTCTGATCTCTTATCACACAGAATAGGAGACTAAAAATGAATTTATTCTATACTGGTACACCTACATAAACAAGTCACATCAGATGTTCGAATAGGGCTAATGAAACAAAAATTTAAGTCACAAACCAGCTCAGGTGGTCACCACTTGACATGTAAGGTAGATTTTCATGTAACTCTGCATGGACACTGTTACATAACAGTCAAATTTTAACAGTCACTTTTTATGAATGTATACCAACTCACTGATTCAATGTTATTCATAAACCTCATTGGACATGCAAGACTACGCATTGCAATACTTTCATGCACCAGACATTTGGAATTGACGAGTACAAACTCTGCAATAAATTTAAAAATAATTCTCTATAAAACACGGATCACATATAGAGATTTTATTTTGGCAATTTCAGACCATGCTACATCATATACAGATTTGTTTATGAAGAGGAAAATACAAAGCAGCTGACAGGGCAAAATATTGGAAGAACAGATCACCACATGTTGAATTACCAAATTTAGAGTCTAATTATTGCTTACATAAAATTGTTTATTCAGATGTATTAAACACAATTTCTAACTGCTACGATCCACTTTCCTTCTTGCCATGTCCTCCATAGGTCTGTGTTGTAACACTGCCTTCTCTTTGAGTTGTTTCCGAAATGTCTTCTTCCTGGCCTGTGCGAATTTCAGCTGCCTCTCTTTCTGTTCAGGTGTTATAAACTCTCTTGACATGAATATTAGGATAAATACTAAACAAGTCCAGTGGAGGCATTCCCATCAAACTGTGTGATATGGAAGTTCGAGGGTGGTCAAGATTCACAGAAGCAGCATGCAGAATACAGACCTGAAGGGACGTTGGAGACAAAGGAATGTATTCCTCAATTACAGTCATTTCAGGGGAAATCTGATGCAATAGCTGAGGTGGTTGAACCATCATAATATCCTTCTTCCTTGGTCGCCCATGATTCCTTTTTGGTTCAGTCATCACTGCCACCATTGTCTTGTGTTGCCTGACATCTTGCTCCTGTACTGAAATTAATTATATCGCATGTCACTGCATGAGCACAGTATTCTCCAGAGTGGCAACCAAAATTCCAGGGACCCACAAAACTACTCCACACAGGAAATGGATGCCATTTGTTCCTTTTGTTTACTTGACTACCACACTGCAATGCTAACAGTTTGGATACATTACTTGGTTTTTTGAGCATCATGTGATGTACAGATTATCACTGCTAGCACATAATCTGATCAAAGCAACTACACAAAGTCATAAAATCAAGCTTGGGATGTCACCTGAACATAATTTAAGAATAAAGGAAATAAGATGGCCTTCACCACTATGGTCGGAATTCTGCCATTACCAATTCAAAGATACTGAAGGCATTGACATGAGTACTAGAAAGGGATAATAATAAACATGTTGCAATATTTTATAACTGAAGAGGGACAACTGCTAGGACTTACACAGTCAAACCAAAATTCACAAGCACATTAACAAAGTCTCTTGTAAAAGAACACAAATTTCAAATCTAGCAGCACTTCTGGATATTATGTGGAGCCAGTGCAATCCAACCCACATCTATGTCCATAGATCCACTTTAATATTACCCTCCCAATTCCTTTGTCTTCCAATTATGTGCCTTCAGGGACTATTTCTTTCAAAGGCTTACACTTTCTCTCAGGGTGCACATTTAGCCCAGTACAACCTACATTACATAACTAATTAAACAAAATGTGACAGATATAGCTTGGTTTTTTTTTTATTTTTTGTTAACAAATTTCTTCCATTCCCACCTAATCCACAAATCTTAGCTCCAAACACGTATTTTTTCTCAAGCATGTAACTTTCCTTCCTCTGAATCATAAAAAATGAGAGGTAAAACATAACCATTCCGATTCTTTGTATATAATATAAAAGGAAGCAAGTATGGCTAACTGTTAGAAAACACACCTCTAATTCTGATCTGCTGCTTCAGTCTTGCAGCTGTTCACACCATGCAATGCTCTTCAGTGAAGAAAAAAGTAAGACGGGTAGAACAGATATCAGCAAGAAGAAAAGTTTCTTTCACAAGACTAACACAACACATATATGCTGTGAACTTCATTATCCAGGATCCTTCCTTTTCACAGGACTGGAAGCTGTACAGGGGCCAGCATCTCCCCACACAACACCACATTCCTTGGCACTCTCTTAAAGGCTCAGTCACTGACAAATTTATAGAGATAACATGTTAGGAAATGTCCACAGAATATAACACTTCTGTTATATTCATTGTTAAATGTCCCAAGATTTTAAATTCATGACTGTACTCAAGAAAAACACTGACGATGCAGGTAATGAAAATATGCCTTTCCACATACCACACAACACACACTATAAGTCTTCTCCATATCTTAGCAACATATTTACAACTGCTTATAATTACTAGCTCAGAAACAGCGAGATATTAATCATGCTCAACTGTTATGTTTCAACCATCAACTTCTTCTCTGGTCTCAGCTCGCACTTCACAGAATTATAAAGACCAATCACAGCATACGTCTTCACGTAAAGGGTCCATAATTTTGTTCAGTTTGAAACAGAACTGGGATGTGTCAAGATATTCTAGTAAATACCCCACATACAGAATTTCATAAATGACAAGTCCTCTTTTCCATGCAGACAACTGGACGGGCAGAGAACACAAGCCTGTTAGTCACTTGCAGCCACTACTTTGCAAATGTGCCTTAAAAAAGCACACTACATCTGAACACAAACTTCACGTTTTAGTCCATGAATGCTTGCGAAGTGCTGAATAATTGATACACATAATGTAGCTCATTCACTGAACTTACCAAAAACATAATCAGATACAATGCGTTAATGAACGTATATCAGCCCCTCACGATGAGCACAGGATCAGTTTCCAAAAGTTGTCTCCTTTCCGTGTTATACTGGCTGATATTACACCACAAATAACTAGAGAACGGCTTGTTAAAATCAACAAAAAATTATAAATATTGATGTAGGCTAACTCCAGTGAAAGTGACACCTTCCTTAAAATATATAACTCACAATTATTTTGGTAAAAAAATGAAGAGGTATGTACCATCTATAAAAACTGATGGTGTATGGCAGTATGTATGTTTGTCTTCAGCTGATATTTCATGTAGCATACATCAAAGACATTAATATGTTTTGATATTTTGGGTAGGTTGTTTCAAACAGTAGGCGATTCCTGAAGGTCCACACATTACAGGCATGCTTTTAAACTTCCTACCGGTGAACTGGAACTGACTCCATATACTTCAAAATGATCTAAGATTTTCTTCTTTACAGCAAAATCATAGACGTTAGTTTGACCTATTATGAGCTTCATTATGCTCCTGCCACAAAGAAACAAACAAAAACTTGCAGTGTTATTACTGTTAGGGAAAATATCTGGATTTCAGTTCAACTCTGACCACAGTCTCTTGACTAGTGGAGCCGGAATGATAGTTTCAAAATGCAGCCCATTTCAAAACCCTGAAAACTCACTCATAGAATTGGCTGTAATACAACAGCAAAAGATATTTATTGACTTCCTGTCACAAAATTTTAATAAACATCATACATATAATAATAATACAATTAATGAAATTAATACTGCACTGCAGGGACTTCTTTACAAAACGTATATGACTACCTGGAAACATCTGCTTGAGGTGACTTCAAACTTTTACCACTTCAACATGTTCCGCAATTCTTTTGCATGGAAAAATATATCAACAACCAATAAACGGTGACAAAACTCACACTGGTTTAAACAAATTTATATGAACAGTATTCCTAAACAGCTTATAAGCAGTGCCTCATCAGCAAAGGAAATGTCTGTAGACAACACATTTTAACCGATTCTATACACTGCACTAATAAAGCAGTTTTATGCTCACCACGTCAGTGAAGAAGTTCTGAACAGCTGTGACAGTTTAAAAATCACTCACACAAGCGTTTTTGGGTTACGACAATAAATATTTCCTCAGTGGGATTTAAAGTCATACATTCCTGTTCATTCCCTGGAACATTTGATTGTTGGGGAGCTACCACAAAGATCTGACCAACCAGGCAGGCAGGCAGGGCAGGTACTGCTCACATCGACTTGGGCCACACAAATTCAGACTGGTAGCAGCGTATACATATCACATTTTCTCTTCAATACCACTCCAATAAACTGAACAGCTACCACCAACTGAGCATACAAGTCCTGATCAAGCATACTACTGGCCTACTGAAGACCACACCGCCACTGTTGGCTATGAATACAATAACGGTTTTGAGGTCTGTCTGTGGAAGAGACTTCCTCTCAGGATAGAGACCACTGCAAGAAAATGGTGAGTCAACTCCACACAAGCCTGGATAGGAAGGTTCTCAAAGAGATCAGCTGTTCTGTCCAGAGGTGACAAGACTTGGAAGGGGGGAAAGTGATGAGTCAGGCACCTTGGGAAAACATAGTAAGAAATCCAAAAACAATCATTTAAATGATCTGCCACATTAAAAGCCTATGCAGTACTGCTTCCCCTTCAATTAATATTGTGCAATATGTTTCTCCCTATAGGACTGAATATTATTGTGCAATATTTCATTTTGCTCATGTGTCAGGATCAGCAAACATGTTGAGTGATACTGATGCTACTTGTGTGGCCATTGATTTCACCCTGTGCTTAAAAAAACTGCCGTTGGACCAAAAAATGGTACACATGAATATCACAAGACATGCATGAAAATTTCATGACAAACTTAAGGCTGAGTGAACCAAACAACTACAACAGTTTTTTGCAGCTGGATGGTCCAACATTTGGTAAGCTACTCAAGACTGATATTCCTACAGTCAGTAAAAGACATACTAATCTGCCAGAAGCAATTACTCCCAGTCAGCGTCTGTCCCTTACACTACACTAGTTGGTCGAAATTTCCGAAGACCTAAAACTCAGTTATAAACAGCCTCGCCTCCTCCTTTGCAGCTTGCACTTTTCTTTTTGGACACGTTTATTGTTCACTGTCCACAAACTATTCAATGTTTTTGAGACAGCATAATAAATGTTCATTTGAGCGACAAAATATACTGTGCCACCCTTCAATATTAATACTAGACAGTCAATAACACTATAAAGTATTAATTACTGCAAAATATTATTGACCATCTACAATCTACTTTACAGCACGCACACAAGATGTTGAACCCACCCTTAATACCCCAAAAGGGCTTTCCCAAGGGAACACACATCTACTCGCGCTGCTGGATGTTCGGGCAGACGAGACCCAACCAAATATCTGTGCTCGTGGGGGTACAGACACCAGCCAAAATCGTACCACTCAAAAAAAATACAGTAATAACATCTCTGTACATATATTAATAACAAAATATCCACCAATACATCTCTTCTCAAAGTAACAACATACAATATAACTTGTCGTAGAAAAGTATGTTAAACACAAAATATAACAATTCTTCATAAATGGGCCAACTCCCCCCAAACAACCCCTAAATACTCATCACACATAACCACAAAAAAAACAAAAAAAAAACAAAGAATTCAGCCACTATCATCTCCCTCCCTCTCTATATCTCTTCCTCTCCGCACTCCCAAACACCGCTGCAGTATATGCAGGACGGACGGTTTAAACCCCAAAAGAAAAGCACAAAAACAAACAATATCAAATACACAAGCCCATGAAACACAACCCCAAATACATACCCAGATACACTGTCCGTCCACAGCACCAAGCGACATAACGTAGTGAGAGGTAGAGAGAGAGAGTAGCCTCCTGTCCTAGCTCGAGCCTCAAGCAAAGCAGAGAGGGAGTGAGTACACAAATCAAGCCAAACACGCACCAAACCTCCCTTCCCCACCCCTTTCCCAGGTAGCAGAAGGAACCCGCACATGCTCCACTGGGTAATCGCACGATGCGTGATCAATATCGATAATGTCCGGAGCCAATGGAAATTCCAATTGGCTCAAAATCTTCATGAAACAGTACAAAGTCAACCCCCAGTGGAGCACCACCCTCATTTCACACTCACGAACATTCATAAACACAAATTCCCTACTATTTTAACACACATAGCACCACCCCCTTTAGCCACCGTCTGCCAGACTTCAGTAATACAAATGTGCCCATAAGCATTAAATAATATCTGATATAGTGCCATGTTAGAAGGTATTAAGGAATGTGAATGGTGTGAACTGGGATTTCTGCCAGGTGAGACACAATGGATCAGTGACAACAACCTGTGCAAAAACACTTATCATCTATGCACTACAGAAGTTCCTTTTCAGTCGTTCTAGTGGCCACTGAATTTGGGGCCGTTGTTGTTCACTGACTTGCTATGCAGTCAGCCCAGCTTCATTTTGCCCTCCTTTGCCCTGCCTTCTCACCCCTGCAAATTTCAAATTCAGTCCTACAGCACACAGATGAAGGTCCGGAGAATTTCAAAATCATGGAGAATATTACTGACAATAAGGCTGATGTATCACCATTAGATGAACACAGCATTACAGGACAGTGCTGGATTATCCTAACTCTTTAAATTACTAGTGAAATATGGGGAAACAGGAAGAATTAAATATTAGCGTAAAGAAAAAGGTTTCTGCTTGTAGAGACCAATTTCCTGTAGCTTCTGAGCAGAATACGCCCAACCATTGCTCCTTATTATGGGACAAACCCATCAGTCAAGGCTGTAATGGTGACATACTTAGAGAAAAGAATAAGTGGGAAGATCTAATAAGTGCTAACATAAAAAAAAGGTGAAAGATGCAAAACATGAGAACTGGGGTCAGCATCAGCAATATAGACAGAGAAGAAATGCAAAAAATAGTTCAACAAATGGCGTTATTAAGAGGAGGGCAATGTCAATCTTCAAGCACTGTACGCTAATACTGCATTACACATTCTTCTAACATATTCTTAGTCTGTATTTAACATCTATTTGTAATCTTAAGTATACCTTATGACTTTACAATAAGTTACAGTACTTCACCTTACCAGCACACTCCATACACTGCCCCCGTCACTGTAACGCCACATATTGTGGTGAACAAATGCTGGCACTATATTTGGAGTAGACTGTATTTTATACATCCTCCTTAAATAAACAATATGCATACAGAACTGGAACTATCAAATTCAGCCTGTCATCTCCTCAGTTGTGCCACATTTTGGAGCAACACACTGCCATAATGTTCAGAGTAAATTAAAGTGACAGACAGGTGAATCATGGAAGGTTGTCAATCAAAATCATGGCTGGGGAAAAGATAATACAGTCTGTCCCATCTAGGGAATTGGAAAAGTGAAAAGGAGATTAAATAAAGCTACTACTGCAAAAATCCCTTACTTGTATCACTTGTCAGGAATGAAAAATAATTAAAGCGAGGATATGGCAAACTAGCAACATCAATTATGTATCTGAATGTGACAGATGTACGCAAAGATCTTTATCTTATTTTCTGGTATTTACAATAATTAGTTCCTTTTAAACTCCATCACAGCTGCACTGTTACAAGGATAAGATACAATACTTTGTTAAAACAGGTGGCGCAGTTCCTTTGAAAAGACAGCTAGTGTTTTAAAAACTCTTTAGAAAGTTAACCTGCAGTAATCAGAAAACGCCAATACCATGTTCATTCTGACACTTGCCAGTGATTCAGGATGTTCTACCACTTTTAAAGCATAATAATTTTTAACATCATAAGAAGATACCGCAGTATAGTAACTCCACAGTTGAAAAGATTCTTCACAACACACACTTTTACTGTACAGTGAAATAAATTATGTTCACAACATTATTGCCATGAAAATACTTGAAAGGAAAAATGTTTATATGCTTTTATTGAAGATTAGACATACAATGAACATGTAAGAACTTCCAGTTTCCAACCCAACTGTTTGAGGCGGCAGCATCAGAATTGTTTAAGTATGTACATTTTGACAGGTGTTATCATTTAATTCTGCACTTAAAAGTGTTCAAGTTTAGTCGTTCTTAACCTCCCAAATATGCTTCGTGTTAGGGTCAGCAGCTTAACCACTTCATGTGAAAAACAGAAGGTATGTGCGAGTAGTTCATGGAAAGCATATTCAGTAAAATCAAAATCTTTCCAAAGTCCTTCAAAGGACTATACTGTATACATGAGCATCACGGATAAGCAAGAAAAGTGGTCACCACAAAAATTTCACACTGATATTTCAATAACCTTTATGCTAGTACCAGATAAAAAATGTGCACAATACATAGTAAATCTTCTACGAAAATTTCTCATATCTTCCACATTAAAGATAGTGTTTTCATGCTTTCAAAGTCAATAAAAACACATTCTAGGACCATGTGCATCGATGATATGCAATAATAAGAGCACGCGCTCACATGTCCTGGTAACATTTATATAATGCCTTTTCTAGTGGAAATATGTTCTATCACATACTGCTGTCATCAGTAAGGTACTGCTCTTTGCATTACTGCCTTTCTCTTGTCTCCTACCTCTTTGGAAAGAGGCAAGGTGAACAAAAGAACCAGTCTACAAGCAGCCACTTTATTTTCAACTTCATGTAGTACTGCTGGACTAATGACTATAATAATAGTTTCCAGCACCAGATTCTCAAAAACCATGAACTAGACCATATTAGCAATTGAAAATATTATTCTGCCACCTGTACTCAATACATAAAACACCGACCCATAACAATATTTGTACTAGTACTTACAAGACGACACAATCAACTGCTCACCGATAATGAACCAACAGCATAAGCTCCGTATGCTGTCATTTCATTATTCCTGCACATTTGGAAAACATGAAAAATGAATAAATTTTAAATTTACACGCAGATATTCCCTTCATTTGAAATAACTTTCACTAGCTTTTCTTTAAAAAACAGTAGGGGAAATTTCTATTTTTATGGATACAGCACACTTTTCTCTATTTCCCCCTAAATGCATTACTACAATTACAAACTGCGCCTGCACTACTTAAAAATAAACCATGAAAATACACAGTACGAAGTGTTGTGTATGTGCCCAACGTAACAAGTCAACAGGTTTTGTGAACACAGGCTAAGATGCTGTCAAACATGCAAATGGAAACTTACAAAAAAAATCCAATTTATTGGACATGAACCATGTGTAGAAGCACAGATTTGGTCTAAATGACATAATATACAACAACATTAAATATGCTGAAAACCACTTTCCAAATAGTACAAAAGAAATCACTGATCTTCAAACAATTCGTAAAAGTACATTATCACCCCATATCTCTATGAATAATAGTTCTTTCAATACTTTGAAAATAAGAGATTACAAGGACCTCTTAAACAATAAACTGACTCACAGCAATTACACACACTTAACCTAATTAAAATCACATAGAGAGAACATGCAAGAAACTTACATGATATGTCCATCAGGTGGAATCTCTTTTCTCTTCATTTTCTGGTAATGTATCTTCTTCAGCACCATCCAACCGAATGTCTTTATCGTAACACGCAATATTAATGACGACACATATATACAAAATTCAGTTTGGTATTAAAACACTGCAGACATTAAAATGCAGGAATTCTAAGTGGAGAAGCTATAAAATGAAAATGTATGACGCAGCTCCTTTTCAGTACTGCCACAAGGCACAACCACTTGATGTCTGAAAGGACAGCTCCTGTCTTTTCAATAACAATCATTAATTCTCTCTTCAATTTCATTACTTCATTATTTTTTGGCGCATCACAATTCAGTGTGACCAAAGTTCAATGAGACTCAGTACCTAAAATCCTCTCCCAGTGATATCAAATTTAATTACACATATTTCATAAAAACAAAAATAATAACAATAACAAGCATACAAAACCTGTTCCTGTGAAAATTGGATTACATGTTACATCATATTAAAGGTACTAGTGGAGTTTCCCCAGTTTGGTAGCCACCCTGGTAAGACACACCCCACTCAAGAACAAACACACGCTATACAAGAAAGGGTAATTTCCATGTTGCCAACGTGGGGAGTCTGCAAACCAGCCAGGACTACCAATTTAAAGTTCAAACCTTGTGCTGCGGGGGTACATTTGATAGGAGTAATCTCATTAGGTGTGAAAGAAGGTTTAAGCCCTATTACTAAGACCCTCCCTACATATGCTTTGAAAGGTGCAAGGAAGTAAGACAGATAATCCTGTTCGGAAAGACATACACCTGATGTGTTCAATATGAGGCAGGCGCATTAAAACTACCACCCTGGATGAGTATTTTGTAAACATCCTGGCCCTCAACTTTGCAGGCTAAAACAAAACTGGTTATTTCTATTACATGAAACTCAAAACTGCATAATGTTTGCGCAATTTGAGGTGCTCATGGAGGCAATCATAGTGATTATGGTGTTTTGGCATGTGACAGTGTTTAGTTCACTTGTTTAGTTACTCACAGTTTGTTTCATGATGAGTACATATATTTCAGATTGTATAGAATAAAAAAATAAGACGATTAGTAAATGATAAACTGGAAAGGACACAGAAAGAAGCAGTCACAGTTAAGCCAATACCCCAGAATTCACTTGGAAAAAATAAGGGCAATCAGAAGGAACCTCATTCAAGATAGTCACTGTTCCAGCCAAGATTCAAACCAGACAACTCCTTGCACACAAGACAGAAGGATTATGACTTCAGCGAACATGCTAGTGACACTGTCTAATCTGGTAATGACAGTGCTCCAACTGCTATCTTTTATGCTAAACACAAGGGCAGCAGGACCCTCCAAAACAGCATTATTCATCTACCAAACCACATCCTATGAAATCCAGAAGACTGTACTCTGAATACCTAGTACTTGTTGACAAATATCAGTACCGTACGTTATAAAAAAAGATGATGATCTGCCAAGCATCAGAAAGAATATGGTCACTGCCTTTATCTTTCTGTCACTTAGGATGACTCCTGGAATCTTCCTTCTGTTTGGGATGGAAATCCCGAGCATGAAGCAAATATAACAGTCTCAATCAAACATGCTGCTACTAGAAATACAAGGTTTTACTTATAAGTATGTGCAACAATTCTCCATCAATGCTACATGCCTCATATGGATGGAAAACTTCATATGACAAAACAATGACATAAAAAATTGGCTCATTGCATTACTCTCCCAATATATTTGACAAAGAGACTCAAGTCCTCAGGAACGTTATGCCATGTCACACAATAAACAGTGGATGACATTTTCAAGGACCGTAGTGCCTTTATTTTCAGGGGATATGTTGCATATACATTAAACACTGGTATGGCCTGAGACTGTCCTTGCCTGTGTTCACATGATCAAGGTAAAAGACAGAAATCACACTGCACATGTAAACACCAACTAGATAGTGTTAGGGTTTGCATTATTCACTTGATGATGGGGCAACAGAGAAAATCAAGACAGCCCACAGATAAAACGTAGAGCTCAAGGATTGAAAACAATGGTAATAGGCTGTTATACGCCAAACATTTACAGTTCGGACTTCATCAGAGGTAAGCAAACATATGCTATGTATCTGACTAGTCTCAAACACATTTACATTAAATGTAACTATATTTAAATTACAGTAAGGCAGGTACTGTCTCATGCCTTGCACACTTGCCCAGCATAGGTCAATAATGATCAAGGGAAATTACAATATTTTACTGAAGTCTGCAACTGCTAATATTGGGAATTAATGTGCATGATACTTGACTGTATGTTACTCATACTAGCTGCAAGATATAAAGAGACACGTGGAAAGGAAATGTCACTAACTGGGAGCCGACTCCTCACGCCAACAAATGTAGATGAACAAATTATACTATCTCAGCATAAAGAAAGGGGCAACCTACCTGCTTCACTGAAAACAAAACATGTGTGCATCTATCAAGCAAAATTGCATGCACATGTGTGAATAAAAAATATTCCACTCCAGTTATCCACATAAAATAAATTTCTGTATGAAAGCATTCTGTATGTGACAACATTCTCAACAGCCTTAATGTCAAACTGATCAACAAAAGTTGCCAAATACTAAGCATGAACTAAAAAAACATAGACTGACATTACTTGTATACAAGTAAACTTAAGTCCATTATGAGGCCTGATCTTAAAAATATCAGAACAGCTGTTTTATGGAATGTAAGCAGTCACAAAATGCAAAACCCTACATCTTGAAAAATGCCACTTGCCCTGATTATTGTTCCATACACACATTATACGCAGCGTTAAATTCAACATTTCTGTCTCAGTTCTGACATTACAGCTTTAAGGAAAGACTTCATATTTGAAACATCAAAATACTGTTTAATTGGAAAGACCAACACAGTGACTGATAAAGTATAATACATTTTATGCAGAGCATAATTTATTATACAGCAGTTCCCCAAATCCTAACACGTTATCCACAAAGTTTAATACACAATTCCCCCCATTTAGTTCACACACCTTCCCTTTGTTTCTGCCTAAAATTAAACTGCTCCTGCATAAGAAATAAGATGTTATTCACTATGAAGGCCTGATAATACTAGAAACTAACAAATCCTAAAATGAGGATATATATACATAGCGCCTCAAATGGGTGACTGAAAGCAATTACCTTTTTACCATTATGAAGTTCTGCACCCATTAACTTTCAGACTAGACATAATAATCATAACTGCCTAAATTCCAGTAAATTCCTGGATTAATTCAAATTGATTAATAGGCCTTAAATTCTCTCCTGATCTCTTCATTTTGCAACTTGTCACAGGTTAACTAAAACACTAATACTATCACTGACAGACCCCTTCCACCAACCTGAACAACCTCAAGAACAGAAAGCAAAGGCGATGTTGGGGTGGTACTAAGACATTCTAAATTACAGGTGTTGCAGGAAACAGGTTTTCTTGACAGTCTTTACACGCTAGACTCAAAAGAGGGTTGATTGTTGTTAGCTACTATTTCATATTAACTCCACACTTCACTTCCTCCTCCAACCCGTAGCATAGACTGTAATTTTACAGCAAACTTCAACAAATAAACATTTTGATATAACAGTGACTTGCAGCACTTAAATTTACTATGATCAATAACACAATATAACCTTGGCCTGTCAAACACACAGCCCGCAGAAATTTATAATCAGGCTCACTCACGTTTTGATACTTACAGTGGTTTACTGTCCTTCTTATAACAATAAATATAAATAATAAATAATAATAAGTAAATAGAAATAAATACAATAAGTAAACAAAATACCAAATATAAATATAATAATAATTATTATTATAATAATAAAACCACATATTTTCTCTTACATCTGTACAATTCACATCCCCTCTTCTCAGTTGTCTCACTTCTTATATATGTATGTTTTGGGAAGAAAAACTGTCTTGTGTTTCTGGCATAATAACAAATGTCCACCTACAGCAGGAGGAGGATGTAGTGTGAGATGTATAAATACACAAACTACATGCTGCCACTAGCAAGAGAGAGCTGAGCGAGAGAGAGATAATACAGTGAAACCACCAATGAATATAAATGCTCAGTAATTACTGGTATGGCCCTTTCTAAATTCTCCTTACAAAAAAGAACAAGCAGAAGGGTAATAACTATTCTTAGGCTTTGTTAGATAATAGGATGCTATATTTGGTGACAAAAAACTTCATTACACCCTTTCTGATGGCAGTAGTACTGCTGTTGTTTGACAAGTTTTATTTCATTCTTGTAGTTATCTCATGCAATCTTATTTATTGGTCTTCTTGCTCCACATACTCGTAAGTTCTAAGACTGGTTAACAATATACGATGAGTAAAAAAACTTTAAATAAAGATGAAACTTTCCTGATCTGATGCGTTTGTCAAGCTGTCATGCAACACACACATTACATATGAAAACTGCTTATAAATACAGTAGAATTCCTTTAATGCAGCTACTGATAATCCAGCACTCCTAATCACCTGGCACTTGAGAGAAGTAGTCCCAAGACCAGAAGTTCCACAGTCTGTAACTTCCAGAACACACACTGATTCCATGATTTTATCTTGGGTCATCTGGGCTGGACTGAGACCACTGAGCTATTATAATGGCACCAAAAGATCCCAAGATGAGTATACATGGTAGTGTTTGCAGCAGGAAGCACCTAACATATTAACTATTCCTCAGATACCCGATATAATTAGGAGGCTTGTAAGTGGTGAATGCCAAAGTGTGGTTATGGCTTCATACAACATTGGATCATCAACTATCTACAATATAAAGAAACACAACAACGAATTACAATTGTTTCTGGTGTCAAGTGAAAGCGTAAAGGTCCATTTCAAGTGACAGACATTGAAAGAAGAACCTAATTAGCACAATTTTCACTTCGTTTATTCCGCGCACTGGAGTGAAATCTGTCATTACATCACTGTATTTGACCAACCAAATGCACATTCACCACCGCAGTAGTGCACAGATTTCAGATATATGGCAAATGTGCATTTGGTTGGTCAAATACAGTGACATAATGACTAATTAGCACAATTCGACAAAGTGCTGTATAAGTTGTTTACAGCAATATGTTCTGAAGGAAACCCTGGGACTGGGCCTATAATAACTGAAAACGTTATGTATTTTTATGATGAAATGAAAATACTTGATAAGCACACATATTCTGAGGGATGGCTGTTAAATTTTAAAGAACCAGCAGCTGAAGGAGCTATCCACATGGAATACTCCTCTGATTAGTTGTGCAGCTCAAACACAGAAGCCGTAACAAAAAATTATCGGTAAGAGCTTCGGTTAGTATAGGTACTGTCTGATGATCTCGAATATTTGATAATTTGGTACCTGTCCAGTCCCTTGGATGCCAGAGTAAAGGAACCCTATTGTATTTATAAACAAGTTTTCCCATTCATATCTCATTTTAACATATGAAGCTCAAATCAGGTTTATATACAGCTGGCCAATAAATCTCCAAAAGTTTAGGCAAGACATACTATTAAAACACTTTAGAAAATCATCTTTCACCACAGAAATGTTCCAATTCTTGCTCCTCCCTGGGCAAGTGAAAAGGTAAAGCATACCCTTTCCTTCTACATAAGAAAAAGAGTTACTGTTATACTGCATGACCCTTGTGAACTACAGATGCAGAATTATATTCATACTTAGAAGTAATTATTGACAATCTCCACGCATCTTAACCTCAGCAATGCATGGCAGTGAAGGGTCTGCTTCATGATTCAGCCACTTTACTCCTTGTGACACGATTTGTGGGTAGGCCCCGGAGCCAGTCCACACACCACGGAAAAACAGAAAAATCTCTGCCCCAGCTGGGAATCAAACCCCACTCCCCAGTCTTATAGCCCATAGGCTAAGTCAATATCAAAAGTTATTTAAATAAAATTCATACTAAAATAAAGTTTCTGCAAACACTGTAATGTATGTTTATGGACATCATATATTTTGTAATGACTTCCACTGAAACTTGTCAAAGTCAGCAGCACTGCTGTTTCATATTTGGGAGTTTTGGTACAAATCTCTACCCAGAAACTATCCTATGGCTTTTCAAGGTTTTCTTCATTCCCAATGCAAATGCAGGGACAGTACCTAAAATGAGGTCACAAAAGCTTAATACCACATTACATCAAATTCATTATTCAGAAACCAAACAACACCTGCACTTTATATACTGTGAGGTACTGCAAGTCTCACCAAATAAACCAAGAATGAATGAATGAATGAATGAATGAATGAATGAATGAATGAATGAATGGATGGATGGATGGATGAATGAATGAATTAATTAATTAATTAATTAACAAACAAACAAATGGACTTAGTATGTAAATACATAAATCAATAAACATAATAGATTCTGTCACAGCAAAGTTCTTCATATCTAAATTACTGCTCAGTGGCAATATAACTACTACATGTGATGAGGAGGGAATGACACCAATTCCACTTCACTAAGTCATGACAGTATAACCATTAATCTTGACGTGTAGGAAATACCACAACCAAAAACTAGGTTAGCTTAATTTAGATTTGAAGTGCTTCTTAGTGTCTTCTGACAATTATGAATAACCAGTGCAGTTAAATTAACTGCAAACTGACTTATTAATCCAACAACCCACCAACCAACCAACCAACCAACCAACCAACCAACCAGCCAACCAACCAACCAATCAATCAATCAATCAATCAATCAGTTAGTCAGTCAGTCTGTTTAGTGGCAGTCATGCAGATAAAGTTACTGTTCCATGGACCAGTCTGAGCATTATAATCAAATATAAAATCCAGCTTCTACAGATGTCATAACAGTGCACAAATACAGAAACATGTTCCCCATGGTATTAACCATATCAACTATACTCTCTCTCAAGCTCTCCTCACAGTGTCTGCTGGAAATTACCCCTTCATAATACAGAAAGAAGTGTAGATCTGCACATTACCTGTAGTAGCTTTGTCCAAGGCTGCAATTCCTTGTCCAGACATCAATCCAGAGGGCCCAGGTTGACCCACCGGGGATGCAGGAAGAATATCTTCACGATTATTGCTGTCAGAATCATCCTGTAATGTTCAAGATTTCACACACTGCACCAGGCTAACTTAGTATTGCTGTTTTCAAATAACATGAGCCACATTAGCTCAGAGAGTAAAGCAAAAGACTGTAGACTGAATAACTGCAACATGATTCTTGGAACAGGCAATGGAATGCTTATCACCCACTACCTCTTCAAGAATTAAGCTGAAGCTCAACAAGAACCAGTGGCGCTTCTCACTAGCTGGAGTGTGATGCTGACTTGAGATTAATAAGAGTCGGATTTCATACCACCAACAGGCATTCATATCATTGCACTCAATACGAGGTAAGTCCCTTTGGATGGCACTAATTAAAAAACAAACAGGAAATAAATTTTTTGCATTGTATGTTTGTTGATATTTTTCTTTTTGACTCAATATATTTGTAAAAGTATCCAAGCAAGATGATACAACAGTAATATATCTCACCTGCATTTTTTATGTACCCAGTTTATATCTCAAATGTGGCAGTCTATCCTGAGGTTTATACAGTTCTCTTCAGACTGACCATGCAAATTTCTTCAAATCCACAACGCCCTCCTTACATGTAACTTCCTATTCTCAATTCACATTCACCTTCCAATCCCACTAAACACTATAAAAGTCTCAAGTTTAAACAGTATAATTATCTCACTTAAAAATGAATTACAGTGTTGCCAATGGACACAACACCAGAAAAGATGTTAAGTATGAGCGCAGATTTCACATCAACCTCTGCTTTTAAAAACAGTCTCCCCCACTTCTGTTAAGCTACCTAATACTCTCTCCCCTCCCCTGTTTGGAGAAGAGAAAACTCTCTTGTTACCAGCAATTGGACCATGATCCTTAGGTTACCTGGCTTATGGCCTAGACACTATACCAAAAATGCTATCCCAGTTTTTGATTACTACCCTGGCTGTTGCTCACCACAAGAAACACATGCCTTCAAAATTGGTCTGAATTACACTTTTCAGATGTTCACAATGAAAAGTCTGTCTACAACAACTTCAGAACCAATAAACAGATTTTTAGGAAAATTTGACACTGGATCTTTTCTAAAATACATCAAAACATTCTAACTTTGGTTAAACTTGGATAACAACAACACACTCTTTATGTAAAGACCAACATACATTTCTTTGTGTCACTTGAGTGTCACTCTTGCTCAACTCACCACGTACTGATCGAGAGCAAAAATGTTTCAAACAAAGCTGTAGAAAAAAAACACACACACTTCATGCCCAATTTTTTTTTCAGTCAGTCTTGTGGTTTTCTAGATTATAAAGTAAAAGATATTTTTAGATCTGTAGAAGTGATGACAGCCAACAGAAAAAATGTTATGCTACACATACATTTCATCATTTGTTTAATCATTCAAAATGACATAGCATACTGCATGCACCCCCCCCCCTTACCTGACAGTCTATCTGTATGCACTGATGTCAGGTTCCGACCATCTTATCCATAATGATCAGCTAGGCTTAAATGAATACTAACCTGATGTTCAAGGCTGTAGTCTTCATCTTGGCCATCTGCCTCTACCTCTCCTTCAAGATAACTGTGTTCAAAGTCTACTTCTTGTTTTATTGACTTCTGCAACAATATACAAAAATGTGGGCAATCAATTACAATAAAATTCTCTCACATATGTTTCCAGTGGGGAAGGTAAAAGAAAAAAACAACAAACACATACAGAAAAGGTCCCCTTGAAGGTGTAAATTACTGATTTCTCTAAGACAATGGCAAACCCGTCCACACAAAAATAACATCTCAAAAACACACTGCAAAACCCTTATAAGTCTTGAAAAATGTCAATAATTACACTGTTCAAAAAAGTTTTTTTTCACACAAATGTTTCCAGGTGATGTGTAAAGAGAGAGACACAGCGAGAGAGAACGAGAGAGACAGTGTGTGTGTGTGTGTGTGTGTGTGTGTGTGTGTGTGTGTGTGTGCGCGCGCGCGCGCGCGTGCCATTTCAGACCACAATGCCACGTGTGTCAACCATCGAAACAGTTCTGTTATGTGTGTAAAGAGTTAACTTTTACACATCAAAGGTCACCTTTCACGCCCACCATCAAAAAAGCATACACACTTTAGACAAAATTGTATAATAAAACACAGTCAGACAGAACAGTACATGTATTCTGTATTAGCACATTACAACATTGTTTTGTATATGTGTGCCTTACAACATGTTTCCGTTCAGCTGAACCATCATCAGGCAATGTACAAGGCAATACAACACAATACCTCATGTATCCAATGTAAAAACTTTTTAATGACATTTCACCAATATGCTATATAAAACTATAAACACCCAAAGGTAAAACAGATAAAAGACACAAACATTTTCTGATGTAATCAATTATGTTTCCCAAAGTACATTTTTACAACATGAGTTATTACAGATTAACCTGGAGAGACTACAGGGTAGTTCAATCTTGTTTTCATATTCTTCTGATGATTCCAGTTACATCATCACGAAGAATAATGTTGAAGTCCAAACAATGTGGGTAAGAATCAGGGATTGTAGAGTAACTCAACACTATATTTCTCGAGCTGTATTAAACAGTATAAGTTGGAGGGTTCTGTTAAGCTGCACGACCTTGGGAGGATGTTACGGGTAACGAAATATATTTCATGTAGGTGCTTGTACCACGCTGTAATATTTCCTGCTTAAAGATACTGGATCAGTTCAATATTATATATCATAAACTCCTGGACATACACTATACAGCTCAGTGGACAGCTGCCCACCAAGCTGTACATTAGTGTGATCTCACTAAAACGTTTTTACATTGGATACACCACAAATTGTGTTTTATTGGCTTGTTACACGGCCTGATGATGGTTCACCTGAGCTGAAACATGTGATGCACACATATACAAAGTAATGTTGTAATGTGCTAATACAGCACACATGTATGGTTGTGTCTGACCATGTTTTATTATACAATTTTGTTTAATAGTTGACACACTGGGATGACCCAACTCAAATTTGATACAGCCTTTATTTTGGTTGATATCATAAAAATACATGCAGTCTGCTGTTCTAATAATATGGAGACAGCCAAAAGACCAGTTAATGGATTGCTACTTCTGCTTTGCAAGTGCATTCGGTATTACTGCAAAGTCTAAACATACAATACAGTACAGTACAGTACAGTACAGTACAGTACCAAACTTTACTGTAAGCCATAATGCCTGTTACACAATGTGAAGACACATCAGTAACAAGTGCGTGACTTCAGGCTTCCGCCAAAGTGTAGATGAGATCTGCACTTTTCTGGCATATTACACAGCATTGCATGGTAATTCTCTACTGATGTTTCGGGACAACCTATTGACCCCATCTTCAAGGGTCAAGAAGTTGAATATGAAAGTGATGTATGAAGTTAAGTAGGGTACCTTTGTAATCATGTGACTGAAGTCCAATTGAGAATGATACTGCACATATACAAAATACAGGACTGTTGGAGGGCTAAAATCACAGCATGACACATAGAAGTTCGAAAACTGTTTGCAGCGTTAAGGCTGCTGACTGCAGGGCTCAATAAATCCTAGGCACCTACGTAATGTGGTGGCATCTAAATTTCAGAAGTGTGTATCCTAAATTAACTTTCTTTTTTGGGTGGAGGGGAATCACCCTTCAACAGGCACCTTGTTACTTAGCAGCATGATCACAGCTATCAACAAAGTTTAAACTAGCAAAAGCATTTTAACATAATACGAAAAAGTGTGCAGGGAACTCAAAGCATCTTTGCTGCAACTGTTACAAAAGTCAGAGCAATAGATAAGGAGGCAGGCCTGGAGGAGAAGGTGGTCTGAGGTACTTCACAGGTTAATTCTGTTTGCATTTTAATAATAAATAAGAAGTTTTAATGTGAGATTTTTATTTATGTGAATTTCTAAAGATTTTTACTTTTGCATATTGACTTTATACACTTTTTGAGGTGTTTTGCATTAAAAAATCTTCATAAATAAAATATGTGCAGTGCAATCATAAGAATTTTATTTATCATGCAATCAGCAACAGTTACAATGAATATGGCCCTCATGAGGCTGTTTTTATTCTTGTAAACAGCCTGATGATGGTCATATTGGCCAAAACATGCTGTCGACTGCATGACAAACAAATAAAATTCTTATGTATGGACTGGACATATTAAATTTCTTACTATTTGCAACACAAGTGGGATGAATTGTCTTACAATTGTAAAAAACTCTTCCTAAAGTGCTCAGTATTTCATAAAAAATTAGATACACACAAACACAAAATATGAGCAAGTGGTGGAAGGTTTCATTTTGTTAGGCATTATATAATATGAAACCACAGAAGAAACAAAAAATCTGGGCTCGTACATTTTTTTTTTTGTTTGTGCTTAGATTCAAAGAACATGTGTCATGCCCAGGTTTAACGCTCATCTATCTCAACCATCAAATTCCATAACATTTTGTTCAGAATTTCTTGAGTTTTTGAACACAGAGACATGGCTAGACAGACAGACAGAGACAGACAGGCAGGCAGGCGCGCGCGCGCGCGCACGCACGCACACGCGCGCGCACGCACGCACACGCGCACACGCGCGCGCGCACACACACACACACAGGTAAAGCTAGCAAGTGCCAGGCCATTTTGCAACTTTCTTTGTGAACACAACCCACAACCTTTTCAAATTTTAGAGTGTTCAAAGAAAATCCACAAATAGGACAGTTCAGATAGGTATGCATTCCTTCCTTCACACTTACAAAGGAAAACTCCTTCCTTCACACTTACAAAGGAAAACTGAAGTATCATTTGAAAAAGTAGGGCAAATAAGTCTATGGAAGAAGGGAGAACCAAACCTGGAAACCACACATTCAGGACAAAAATGTTATTCTTAATGTGGAACATCCCCGTTGGTGTATAAGTGTATACTTAACCTTTTAAAGCCTAGCGGTAACTTTACATACGACCAGGTTTAACATTAAAAAATTCTACGTGGTGCCCACATTGCGTTTATGTGTTTTGTACGGATCTCAGAACAAACAGCAACTTTTGCCCTAAAAAACATCAAGAGACTGGTTTTTATAACCGAAGTGGAGAGTGTTTACAACGCAGTACGCACTGAGTCCTTATATAAAACAGATACGCTTCGTCTTTCAAGGGTTAATTAGTTCATCAATCACACCCAACAAACTGTATCATTCACAGGCAAATTGTAAAGCGGAAAACCTCCTTCCTACAACATACAGGGTTTCCATTTTATAGTTTCTGTTAATGGCCGGATGATGGCTCTTTACTGGTGCCTAAACTAGATGCCACGTAATAAGGTGTATAATGCTTTTTGTCAGGTGTCACTGATTAACTAATACAATATACACTTAGGGCATAAACTGTTACGAAATCAAGCCAAAATCAAAGGCAGAGTGGAAGCAGAGATGAGTATTCTGTAACAAATTTACACCTTAAGGTACACAAAAAATTAAGTACTTACCTTATTCCCTACATGGCGAGAATGTGTGTCTGTCTCAGACAAAGTGTTATGACTGGAAGGTGTAGCAGTAACTGGCAAAGAGTTAACTTCTGAGGAAGAGGACGAGGAGGGATCCAAGGAAGTTCTGCCGTTCTGTGGTGGTGGAACTTTACATGCCTGCTCTTGATCCTCTGCCGTGTTTCTTCTTCGCTTAAAAGCTGGAGATTCTCTATCTGATAACACAGTATCATGAGGTAAGGTAACAGCTGGGAGCCTGTTCTCACCCACTTGCTGCCTTGGTGAGTGTTGCTGTCTTCCCATACTTGAATGATCCGAACCACATAATCCACGAATCTGCAATGCTTCTGCAGCCACGAGCAAAGAGTTCAACTCTTCCTGACTCACATTCACTTCTCCCTTGTACATGAAGTCCACAAGTGCCTGAACTTCCCAGTGTTTCATGTCTTTCATGAAGATAATTGGATGCTGACAAGGGTTATGAACTAGAAGATTTTCAAAATATGTGCTGCATGCTGATAACACTACTTTATGACATTTAATCATTTGTCCCTCACATGCCAATGTTATATCCACAAAATGTTCACTAGTTAAAAGGCGTGGGAACACATTTTGTAGGTTCGAACTGTAACTGTTCCACTTAACACAAAATTGCTGTGATGACGCCAGCATCTTTCTTCTGAGTTATACCTGAAAAATAGTGCACAATTACTTGACAATACATGCACAGCAACATTTCTTCCAAAGATAAAGCTACTCATTACATTCTATACGTTACTTGTTAATATCTGTGTTTTACATCCTGTACAATGAAGTCAGAGGCTCTAAGATTGAACCCCTGAAAGGAAGAAAGCCTATTTTCTGTGTGTAAAATGTATGTCTACAGTATAAGTTGGGTGGGTGCCTAACTTGTCATAGACAAATTCTTGACACAAGACAGTTACAGCATATCTTGTGACTCAACATGCCCCATTCACTCTAGCTTTGTGACTATAGGAACTCACCCTGAGGTAAACAATGATAAAAACAGTGACAGATAGATCGCAGCAGCAAAGAGCCAATTGCTGATGCTGAGGTTCAACTTCTGCAGGAGGATAACCAAAGTCAAACAATATTCTGGTGACTGCTGTAAACAGTTTAATTTGGCAGCTGACAATATAGTACAGATACTTCTCAACTTACTAAGAGGGTACATTCTGAACACCTGATTATAAGTCAAAGTGGTCATAGGTGACAACTACTAAATGAGGTGAAATATACACCCTCCAGCACGTCAAGGGGAATTCATACATTGTAAGTGGCCTTTCTGTTGTCCCAATAACGGGTGTTGTGATAATCAACACTTCACGCACACAATTCAAAACGTAGTTTGAAATGGAATCTTAATGACATTTTTATAGCAGTTTGAACCGAAATTTTTTAAGAAAATTTTGGTCGTAACTCCAGTTGGTTGTAAGTGCGATCGTCATAAGTCAGGGAGTGTCTGTACTTGATAATATTTATTTTGGGGTAGTTGCATGTACAGACTGTCAAAATAAGTGGCATGTAAGTTGCCAAAATTCACTGCTGCCACTTTTCACAAGCCCAACACAGGTAACAACAGTGACGTGACAGCTACCAACATTCAGAGCTCCTAACATACATGCACCAACCGAAGCCCAACCTTGGTTTATGCAAACACAAACAAACACACACACACACACACACACACAAAACCTGCCGTTGATGTATGCACACAAACCCAAACTAAACCTTCGTTCATACACCCACAAACCCAAACCTAGCCATCATTTACAAACATAACACAATGAGACAGCAACTCTAATAATTGTCTCAAGCCAACAAACTACAGAATGGGCACAATGCATTTACATAATACTATACCTATTATTACCACACCCATCTCAGTCTTCTTCTACACGTAATAAAACTGAATACAAGGGCACAGGCGCAAAATACACACAAAGTTCTTACCATGGATTTCTGTTTTAAGCTGAACTTGAAAATTTTCTGTTTTAAATTATGCAAATTTTTTGCTGAGGGTACAGTAACATTAAATTAAAGAAAACTGAAAATTACGAATGGAGTTCGAATGTTTCTTAAACGCCATGATAGACTTAAATAAACACCACTGAACACCTCGAACTGAATCTGCAACAAAAATTGGTTCGACCGCCTTAACTACAGGACAATTCCAAGTACCTTTTCTGTCACGATTTTCCTGTTACAGGAATAATTACATATCGATGCCACCAAGTCATAACATGAACGCCATTTTACCTAATAACGCTAAATTTGACTGCACGAAAGAGACTGCAGAAATTACGAAAAAACGGCATTCGGCACTATTATAACCACAATCATTCACACGCCATGCAATAACTATAGGTTCAATAAATATATGAGACTGAACATATTAAATCCTACGAATCATGTTAACAGATATCAAAGATCGATTGGGTTTAAACATAGAATTACAAATGTTGCTATAATTATTATTAATATATAACTGAACATACTCTCACATACCCTTCCTTTCCTAAATATATTCAGTGCTGTTCACCGTAACACGAAAATCGACATAGACTTATAAATCAATACATATGTACACAACCCCAAACTCCAACCCTTGCACAATTTTCTCTCTAACCACCGACAGGCACACCACGGATTAATAGCCTCAGTTAATGGCCTATACCTATACTAGATAATCTGTGGCCTAGACCGTCCCGTGATACGTGCGATGGAGATAAACACTGGCACTGATGTCAACATATCAGAGGCCTCTGTTACAAGCAAAGGAACTATTACATTCACGCAGGTACGCCGGTGTCTCCACCTGGACGGGTGAGGAAAATCTCACTCCCCACAGGGGTTCGATACCCGGACCGTTCACCCCGTGGCCAGTCGCTATACCGACTGCGTTATCCCGGCCCCGAACCAAAGCATTAGCATTAAGCAATTGCGTTCTTGTACTTGTTCACAGGCAACAGTGACAAACCATTTGTCACATTTTCATGAAATTCGGTATTGAAATTCTTTACATGAGGTTTGTTGAGCTTATAGAAGCGTTTTAAAAAAACTCTTCGAGCTGGAGTGAGCTTTGTGATATTTGGCTCAGTGACAGTCATACTTTACCTCAGGGCTAAACAAATTTTAACGTGTACTTTCCTAATTGCCTGACAGATGTGAATAAAATAAAATATGGAAGACCTCCACATAATATCATTGAGTAATTGCTAATTTCGTGAAAACCAGTGTAATGAAATTTTAGTGTGGAAGATCCTGCTGTATTGCGGCAAAAATATTTAGATATTAAAAGGCAGTCAGACACCACTATTTATTAAACAATTGCTTTGTTTCTATACTTACAGCCACATACTTCTGTTTGAGTACAGTCATCGTCATGCTGCAGTGTCAAATACAAGTAGAGGAATACCGTGTAACGGTCGACAGAGTAATGGGGATTAAGTTCGCAATCTTACAATGACATAACTATTCAGGTAGCCGTGTGAGCACATGTTCAGTTTTGTTTTCTGCGACGGACTCCTGTGTAACTGCTGCTCATATACATAAATATTTTTGGTATGAAAACCATCCTTGGACATAACCATTAAATTACGTGTATCGTTTAAAATAGGCTGTAATATCTATAATAATAACTTCCGGGAAAAAAGGGATTTGTCGAAATTATCGATCAACTCTCCCGCCACCAACTCCGCTGTGAAGTGTGGGTAATTCGTGGCTGTAGCTGCTGCTGCTGCAGTAGACGAGAATGGGAACACATAAACGGAGAATCTCAAGAACCCCGCGACTGTGCCCGCAACGTAACAGTGATTCAGTGTTCGTGGCGGCAGTGAGGTGCGAAGATGGAGTGATATGGCACTTCTCGAGACCTGCCTGTGCTGCAGCTTACTTGTTGCTTCAGCTGTTGCGGGGATTTACGCACTGGTAAACTGTGAGAAATTTGTGATACATTATCTAAAACATGGAGTGTTTTATTGCCTCTTTTACAAATATAAATTGTTAACGATTTGAATAGTAAAGAAATCCTCTGTACCACCAACACGCCTGTTAAAACAACCCACCTAAATTGAGCCCGGTCTACAGGGTCTGTGTTGTGCTCCTCGGCAATCGGAGAAAAAATTACGATAAATTTAAAATAAGTGCTGCCTTTATTTGTTTTTACAGACAAGATAGTAATCCCTTGTATTTCGAGTAGCAAGTAATTCTATAGCCAGTGAGCCTGTTGTTCACAGCAAGTAAAAGAACAGAATGTGTAGTGACTACTTTATATTACAACATAAGTGTGTGTGTGTGTGTGTGTGTGTGTGTGTGTGTGTGTGTGTGTGTGTTGTAGAAATTCTTCTTTACACAATTATCATATTCTGACAGCATATCAGGACTGTACTTTTCGAAAGTAGTTCTGAAAGCGTTTGGTGTTTTACTGCCTGACCACCATTGCCTCCGAACTTAAACAACAAGCATTTTAGTCTATGTTCATAAACGCTTTCTTCATAACAGTTGTTGACACTGACAGTTTACGTGAACGATGCAGATCTGAACGACCTTGGCGACATTTGCATACGGTACTGTGAATTCTGCCGTTACCTTTGCATGTGTCGAAATAATACAGAAACGTATAAATGAAGTCAACCTAATGAAGGGACCTGATGTCATGTGAGTAAAATGAGTTTCATCTGAATTTTTGTTTTCGGAGAAAGTGCACGTGTGAGAAACTCTCACGGCACTGCCAACACATTCTACTGCAGCGGCAGGAGAAAGTCGGGCTATGAACGGCGAACAAAAGTATGTCACGTTGATCGTTCTTTTAACATATTTCTTCGTCTGAGATGTGAGTTTTCGGACGTATTCACAGCTTGTAGCAACTTCCAGTCACTAACTGCTTAGGCCACATGAACGAACCTTTCGAATCGTTGAACTTGATTTTGACCATGAGATAGGATTGCCTGATTTTCCATCTAAAAAGTCTGCATACGCAGAACACAGTTTATGGGCGGGAGTTGAACTAGCCTCTGATAATATAGTACAAAAAATTCAAAGCCGCTATTATATGATCTTCGGTCACTTCAGTCTAGTTCGCGTCTTCAGAACATACGTCGTTCACGTCCATTATATTACCCTCCTTTATCGTCCATGTTCCGCACGCTGTTGCCCCAGAAGTTTTGCTGACATAATGCTGTATGAGCTTCCCGTCGAACTAACCAATCTATATGTCCAAACCACGGCCAACTCTTGTCCGATTTAACTACCATAACAATACGGTTATTTGAGCCTGCTGTAAAATTTCCTAAATTCCTGGTTGTGAAGTGTCTTCCATTCCTGTCCTATTTGATTTATTTATTTATTTATTCATTCATTCATTCATTTATTAAATTTTTGTAAATAAAGTTAGGCGTGAATTGGGTCTTGTACGTAAAGTTCGAAATAAGGTAGATGAAGCCGGAGGTCATCTGCATATTTCGGCTGTTTTTTCTCCCCGGGAAACTGGAAGCGCCTGTGGATATTTTCCAAACCACCGTAACTGAACTATTCACATGAGAGACAGTAATAGTCCACACCCCGAGAGACGTGGCCGCTACAACAGAACAAAGTTCCGACGTCCCTGCCTGTATCTCTGACATACAAGCCCAAAGGCTCTGCGCCAGTCACAAAAAAAAAACCTTAGAACTGGCCTATTTTATCTGATCCATATTTCTGAATTGAAGTTCTTTCACATAGGTTTTATTACTATCCTCTTATCCGGACTATGTCTCTGCCTATATGGTTGCTTTCCGTCGGAGTTTTCCTCCAGTTTTGTTTAACTCCCATTCAAGAGGCACGTTGATTTCAGTTTTACTTCCTCATTTAACACTCACAGGTCTAACAGAAAAGCGAAAGCCCCGAAACTCTTCACCTGCAGTGACCTCTATGTAAATATATATTTATTTTTTATGTAACGGTGATATTAGTATTTTGGACAAAATAACATCGGATAGTAGGGTGATAGCTGAGTAATGAATTGGAAAGAGTGAAGAAGGAAGTGGTCGTGGCCTAATTTGACATAACTTGTTATTCCGACATTTAATTTCAGCGACAGAGCAAAGGCGTAAAAAAGTGAATATCTTGCCTGATATATGAACCAGCGAACTCCGGAGTACGTAGGAGTGCTAACTACATGGCTGCTACACTTTTGACTACTTGTTATTGGTTCCTTCTTTTAGATATACCTTAGAACTGGGTGTAATTTTCTGTGAACGATTATGTTCCATTAAAAGCTAATAATCATTTTAGCATTTGAGCTCGTAAACCGTGTTTGTTTTATCCAACTTCGGCTGTTTGGGTTTTTACAAAATATAGTTTTTATTTCTAACTTCTGCTTTTCGACAAAAGGAGAGGGTAAATTTGTCCCTGTGCACGTCATAAAGACGTACGGGGTGAACAGGTGTGATGCCATTCATTCTTAACCTCTTCACTGTATTGAGGTGAGTGGTTAGCTTCATGCTTTGGCCGATTTATCCTACAGAAAGACCGTCCGGAACCCATTGAATAGGAGATGGTTTGCGCCCCAGCGCCTGTAGGGACACTTTGCCTCTCCAGTACCGAACCACGCTAGAAGAGACGTTAGGAAAGCGAACGCTATTGAAGCATGGGTTCATACCCGAAATTAAGGTTGAGATCTAGGCCACTGGCCATATATTTGAAAACAGCAGCAAACGTGCAACTCTAAATGATAGTATCGGCTAGCTGGAAATTGCAATGCTCACCTTTTCAGGCATTTGACATGTATTTTCCATCCAGCCAATCGTATTAGGGAATAGATCCACAAAATTTCATGCGTACCTCATTCCCCCCACCCCCAAAAAAAACTGTTATCGCACACGCCTTGTGTAACATATGCCGGCGTATTGTGCCGCCACTGCACTCGTTTGGCGATGTAACGTAGGTTGAACGGTACAGAGTGCCACTGAACCTAAATATGGACACCGTCCAACGAATGTGGTCGAAGAAATGCATGTTAGATAGACAACCGTTGGCCATGTGGCAACTGTAACGTGAGTCAACTTAATCAGGTAATTAAAATCCTTGCCATCACTTCTTTCAGTCTCCTTACGGCATGACCTCGTCTTTAAAAGCTTCTGCCTGAACGGTATGAGCCGTATTGGTCGACTGATAATTCTGAATGATCGTTTCGCTTTCAGGAAGTATGAGTTCAATCCCCACTGTCGTCAATTCTTTTCAGTCCACCTGCTAAGCGATCAGTATTTGTTGTAACATTATCGAGTATTGGTATTTTTTGACCGCCCATTAATTTGTCCGTTGTAGCTAGATCTCTAAGCCTGGAAGCTCTGGAGCGCCAGTTGTTAGTTCTGCAAACCATTCGGTGGGATTCCTTTTAGGCAATGATTCAGTAGCCTTCCAGCTGCGAGCCACATTTCGAATCGTGACTAAACTGGTTAGCGTTTTGAGAATAGCCAGGATTCGAAATGTGGTTCGCCAAGGGAAGGCTACCAAATCATTGCCGAAAAGAGAGTTAGACTCTAAGGGAGTTCCGGCATTGTTTATGTAACCTGGCCACGATCATTCTTGCTTCAGTACATAATCGTTTTTTCAGACTTAATTTCTTTACGTGATAAAGAGTGCTAACACTCGAATAAGCACTCAAAATTGTTGGATCATTTAAGTGCAACATAAAAGAGCCTTGCGTATTGAAGCGAGATTTAGGGTTGTCGCGACTCTGATAATGAAAGTTTTAATTAGCTGCCAAGTTACACAGCGGCACATACCAGAAAACAATAATTTCATAACGATGTTTGATAGATTTACTATTCACATTCTGTAACGTAGGAGATCTGGGGGTAAGGAAGGCAGCAGTGTTATCGCGATTATAGTTAGCATTCTGGAAGTACAATGGTAAACTTGCCTTCTTACACGCCATGCAGGCGTGTAGGGGGAATAGAAGTATTGCTCCATTCATTCGTAACCTCGGCGCTAGGTGGAGGTGAGTGGTCAACATCAGGCCCCGGCCGATTTACCCAGGAAAAGAACGCCTGTATCCACTGAACAGGCGGCTAGGTGGTGGCCAGAGCCGTTCTGGACATTTTGTAATAACTGGTTTCAATTATGACATGAGACCGACTACCTCCTTTTAAGTTTGTCTTGGTTTTCCTAGCAGCTTCGCAGCAGGCATATGACGATTGTTTTATTACGCCAGCAGAGGGACCGAAAAAGAGTTTTAATTAGTGACGCACTTGTTTACTAATATTAGGCTATATAGCATCGATGGTAGATGAATGAGCACGGAACTTGTGAGTTTTTAGCTTTTCGCTGCGGTGTCGCTGAGGTTTCCGTTCTTGTGGGAAACAACGGCGCGTCACTGGGCAGTCGGTTGATGACGTAGGGTATATCCCAAATAAAAGCTGAAGTTCTAACTAATATTTTGGTAATTTACTCATGCTTCATACTGCATGATCCTCCTACACCAGGTCAAGAAATCCCTGTTTATTTGGAAATAAATTTTCATCACCGTGTTTGTGAGAGCTCTTTATGTGTTTGGTGTTGAACATCCCAGTTGGCGTGCGTGTACAACCCCTCAGAGAGGAATCACTCACAACCAACACTTTTCTTTGCTTTATTAAAAAGTACTGAGCGACCAGGTTTCGGCTTATATAGCAGTCATCAGGCCCTATAAAAACATAAATTAAGAAACCCTAAGTCACATGAAGGTAAATGTGACGCAGGGTTTCTTAATTCATGTTTTTATAGAGCCTGACGATGGCTATATAAGCCGAAACCTGGTCGTTCAGTAATTTTTAATAAAGCAAAGAAACGTGTTGGTTGTGACTCATCTCTGAGAAATTGAAATGTATACCTTCTTTATGTTAGTTTGAGCCAGATAATGCACTTCACGTATTCAGACCCTGTTTTTCTAAGATCCATTACAATAGTTTCTATCCGCTTACTCCTCAGTTTTCCCATCTGGTAAATTTGTTTGGTGTTACAAAACGTTCGCATAAAAGTTGATTACCTTAGCCAGTATGGTAAGGGAAATATGAACACGGTAATAAATAGACTTGTAGAATGATGTTTTGAGTTAATATGTGGGCAGTGGAAAGAGAAATCAGGGTGTTACACCAATCGCCTAACCCCCATATCCCACATCTTTTCGTTTGAAGTCCCTGTACAAATGCTGGTCGCATTACAACGGAAGAGTTGTGATCGTGCTAAATACTACCGCCCACATTTATACGAAACATCCTACCGCACCTCGTATCCGAAAATCGCTACAGTTATAAGTGGCACGGATTTTAGTGCTGGTAAACCCTGTGTTTTGAGGGGCGTATACAGCATTGTTCCCACACCTCCGTGGTCGAGGAACTCCTTTCGCCTTAAGAAAAATACAAACGCAATTTAAGGACTTTTCTTTTCGTTACCGCATTCAGCTGGACTCTGCTGACGACCCAGTTTCCTCTCCAGTGGGATGCAGGCGTTCTTTTACAAGGTGTTAAACGGCCGGAGCATGAAGCAGAGCACTCACGTTTATTTAGTGCCGATTTATTTTAATTTATAGGTCATTAAAAACTTCATTTCCGCCGGGAATGTAGCAAATGATTAGGACTGCTGAAGAATTTACCTGTAAATTGAGGAAAACTGAAAATAATCAGTGGTGTTATTCTTAAATGTGGCTGATTTATACGTTTCATAAGCTGAAGTGTAATGGCTACTGAATGCAACAAAACTCTTTCAGGCTACCAGCTGTGTCAGTTGGATGAAAGGTGAATAAACCAACAGATTTATTTACGACCAACTACTGCATGCTTGTTTTACATCTCCAACATGTTTCACCTGAAACTATTCAATCATCATCAGGGAGACCTCTTTTACAGACAGAAGCAGCATGTAATAGGTCACTGAATGGAAAATATATATACTCATCTCTTATAGTCTAATGATATTTTTAATGCATTTTTAAATACTTTTTTAATACATTTTGAATCCTGTTTTCCAATTCAGTATGTTACTAAGAAAAGCAGAGATAATAGCTGGATCACACCAGGCATAAGAATATCTTGTAAAAGAAAACACAGTCTCTACATACTAAGCAAAGCAAGTAATAATCCAAATATTAAGTCTTATTATCTATTATACAGTAGAATTTTACATAAAGTTATTAGAAAGGCAAAGCAAATGTATTATAATAATATTATATTTCAATCTGACAACAAATCAGAAACCTCATGGAGAATTTTAAGAAATGAGATGGGAGTTATAAAAAACAACAAGAAACTTCAAACTACATACAAAATGAAAATCAATGTATAAGATCAAATAATGCAGCAAATGCCTTTAATGACTATTTCATAAATGTTATGGATACACTTCCAATAAGTAAGTTTGGTATTGATCATGCTGTTCAATTGCTGCAGAATTCTTTTCCTCAGGGTTTTCCTGATATGCCAAATATTCCTATGACAGAATCTGAAATTATTTGCACTACTGAATCTTGAAAAGTAAAGATTCTTCTGGTTATGATGGAATTTTGAACAGAATATTAAACGTACGCAGGCAGTATCTTGGTAAACCCCTAGCTTATATTTATAAGATCTCACTCAAGCAAGGGAAATTTCCTGATAGACTGAAATACTCTATGGTGGTTCCGGTATTTAAGAGTGGGGATAGATCACAGATAGTGAATTATAGACCTATTTTTTGTTGACAGGTTTCTCCAAAATTTTTGAAAATTTAATCTATCGTAGGATTATGCAGCACGTACAATGCCACAATACATTAGTCTCAAACCAGTATGGCTTCAGAAATGGTCTATCCACTGACAATGCCATTTTTAAATGAATAGAATCTGTTCTTCAAGGCATGGAATCAAAAGAATTGCATAGCAGGTGTTTTCTGTGACCTAAGCAGGGCCTTCGATTGTGTTGCACATGACTTATTGATAAAAAATTGGAATTTTATGGAGTTAGGGGTGTATATTTGGAATGGTTTATCTCTTATCTGTATGATAGGAAGCAGAGAGTTGAGTTAAAAAACTTAAATTCCAATAATATTTCAAGATGATGTGCGGTGAAACAAGGAGTTCCGCAGGGATCTGTCTTGGGTCCTCTGCTGTTTAGCATGTACAGGGTATACACAAAAGAATGGTGTGATTTCAAAAGTTAACAAGAAATTTATTTCTCATCTTAAACGGGCACAACTTACACCATCAGCAGCGGCAACTGTCCAAGTTTCTCATGCGTTAATCACAATCCTTCAATGTGTGCACCCTGGGTCACATGGCACACATCCACATGGTAATCAAATTCATCCGCGACTCGGTGTAGCATGTCCGCTGTAATGGTCTGCAGTGCTTGCGTTATCTGATCACGACATTCCTTGAGGGACATGGGCAATGGTGGTACGTAAACAGCGTTAAAGACAGTATTTACGTATCACCATTGCCCATGTCCCTCAAGGAACATGTAAAACAAGGAGATGTAAAACAAGTGTGCAGTAGCTAGTCACAAATAAATCTGTATATACAAAGCTACATGGAAAATGTACAGTATTAAATTAATAAACCAACATTTCAAGAACCACCTCTGTCCCTATCTGCACCCCTAAGTTTCCTAGCATGTTGCTCAGAAATATCTTGTTTTCATAGTTCATAACAAAACTGTAGAAAATGATCCAAAATTTGGTACATCCTGTTAATATTTAAATTGTAGGTAACCTTCGGGTTTGCTTGTTTAAGTACATACAGTTTGTGTATACCCTCAAGCAGAAAGTGGCAAGGTAATTACAAATAATGAATTGAGAAGGATATGGAGGAATACAGGCATTTTTTAGTCACCATCACGTACTTACCCGAAGATACCGATGAATACCACAGACTGCCTGAGCTAGGACAGCTTAACTGTAGGCTGAGATTAACACTTCTGACCTGCAAATGAAGTAAGAGTGCTAACCACATTTGCAATATTTGGTAAGTGACCTTGTGGGCCTTATATAAAGATTCAAGTCCTACAGTACTTGAAGCCGTGTCAACTTCTAAATAGTTGCCGACATTTCAGAGGCACTTGCTTCCTCCACATTCAGGGTCTTTGACTGCTAAAACCTGAACCCTGAAGATGGAGGCAGTATGTTGCGCCGAAACATCGACAGCTATTTACAAGTCAATACTGCACAGTATCCCAGAAGGCATATATATTCATAAACATCACTATGAGACTTTCAGACCCCTCCTCATGTGGCATTATTATGAATGTCAGCTGTAGCATAACAGTATGCTGTAGACTATGTCATGTTCATGGCAAAATGCCTGCTGGGTGTCAAAAACGTGAAAGTTATTTTCTAATACTATTAGCACATGCTCCATAAAAATTATTCATATCATTGTGTTGTTATATAATATGGTATGTTGCTTATAAATGACATGAGCCCACAGAGTGCGCTGTTTTGCACAAGTGTATACTTCACTTCTGGATCACTTCTAAATGTCAGACTACTGTTGTCACCTTGAACACAGAGAAATGCAATGGAGGATTAGAATAATGATTAAATGTTCTGGGTATATTACATACGACATTTTAAAACCACATTTCTTTCAAATACCATTTAGTAGTTTAGTAGATATTTCACTGTTGCTATCTTCTAACAAAGTTCATTAGACATCAAAATCACATACGACTGGTTTCTTGTTCTTCTTAACACATTTTTGTTCCAGTGAACAACGGGAATGAAATAACCTTTTTTTTTGTCAAGAACGTACTAACATTATTAAATTCTTAATAGGCAACACATGAGTATCACAAATGACATACTGGGGAATTAATAAAGTTAATATGTAATAACATTTCACAAAACATTGACATGTTCCCAGAACTTCATAGAAGGACATCTTGCAAGAGCCATTTAAATCAAACAATGGAATGAACAGGCCAGTGTTTAAAGAATGTGTGTGTATGAGGAAGAATTAAAGAAAATCCTAAGTCCTGCCTGGCAGCAGAGTAGCTTTCCTGGGCCCACTGATTCCATTAGCCCAATTTGGCCCTGTCCTTTTACCCCATTGCTGACTCTTTATAGCCACTCTTTTCTTCCAAGGCATATTTCCCTTACCATTCTTCTACAGTAACAAGATTTCCCCAGACACCTCACTTCTACCTCAAAGATGGAGACGGTATGGTTCTCCTAAAGATGATACCTGCCTACCAGACTTGGACAGTAGCATAACCCAGAATACTACAACACAAATCTATCCTACTGTGGAAACCTCAAATTGTATTTGTGTGTATTATGTTACAGGTTGCATATGTGGTGGCATTCACAATTGAACTTTGGTGGATACTTGAGGCTGAAGGTTTGTTTCTATGTTATACTTTTTGAAAGTATAAACTTATCGTCTAAATATACTACACAGACCATGTGCCCATGCATGTGTCAATTTGTAACTTAGAAAAAATGTGTAGTACAAACCCCTTGATAAATTGTTGGAAGACATTAAGTTTTAATGTCTTGGTAGATTTATCATTCCTGAAAATCGAATTTTTGATGACTCTGTTTCAAAATTAATCCACTTCTCTCTTTCACTTTTCTTCTCATTTATTTTTTTTTATTTTCTATGATTTAGGCTCTTTAGTCCAAATATTTGAATCGGATGAAGGATAAGGCGGCTGCTACAAGAGCATGTGTGAGAGAGATTTTACAAGCATAAGAAATTGTTATTATACAAGTAAGATGTCAAGGAAAGTGACCACCTGGGAGGCATACCTGTAAATGGAAAAATAATATTAAAATATATCTTATAGAACTAGGGTGTAGACTAGAGGCAATGTGGACAGGATGTGGTAAATGGTAGACTTTTGTGAAAACAGTAATGAACCTTTTGGTTTCATAAAATCAGGGAGGTTCTTGACTTGCTAAGACTTCACAAGAAAAACTATATTCCATGCAGTTGTGTATTAAGTTGTTTATTTGGTTAATTATGTAGTTAATATGAACACCCACTTATAAATATTGTTTTTCCACTGTCACAATTATAATTGTATTTCTCATTTTGCAGAAAAGTATCTTGCATATCTTAAACCACAGTAAGTCATATTTACATGAAATAAATTTTTTCCTTCAACACACTAATTTATTGAGCCTATCATGACAGCACACTAACAAATCCCAACTGATGATACAAATATCAGTTCGCCATATTCATATAAATCATGGGTCATCTCAGGATTCAAGTCTTTAAGGTTGTGACACTGTGCGCTAGGGAAACCACTCACCAAACAACACAGAATTCCTTTGCAGAAGATTTACATCCTCAACAACATTGCTGTGTGAGCCTCAAAACTCACGCTTTAGTCACCTGTTATACTTATTCGGTGGTGTTGACCTCAAAAGAATGTAATGGATTTTTTTTGTTTGTTTCTACCACCATGTGATGTGCCATGTGCTCTGTAACTACTTATTATATTTCATTATGTTTGTTATGGTACAGTTACACTGCCTGCACCTGCCTATGTTCTGTGCGCAGGCTACTTCTTTGTATTCATCCTCTCAGCCCTTCTGCTTCATGGGTTAACAGTGGTGAGTCATCACTTTATTCTTTCACTGAACTCCAATATATTAACCCTTATACAACCAAACATAACACTTTTAGGATTGTGTGTCATAAGAGCAACCTGTGTTTAAATACTAGAAGCAGAAAGTATTGAAAATTAAATATACTGCATACTTGAACTATATGAATTACACACAATAGAGATTAGTTTCAAAGTTTCACTTAGATTGGTGCAGCAGACCTACATGCTTCATTTCCTCACCTGGTTTACTGGGTGGATGGTTTTGAGAAGTAAAAACATTATGTGTGATTTGAGCTTTCTTCTTTGCCTACCATGAAAATAAGGAGGAAGCAAGCTCCTCTGAAATGTAAGTAATAAATTACCTATCAATACAGTGTCACGTCAAAGGAGTCTGTAATCTACAAATGTGCCATTACATTTCATTATGATCATAAATGAGCATATTATCTTTTCAGAAACGGACCTTGTACCTGTTAGGATGGCTTTTCATGGTTGGAATGTTTACATTTCCGGAGGCTGGACTTGTTCTTTTCATGACTTTCCATTTCTGGGTATGTAATAAGAATACAGAGACCTTTGTGTATAATATCATTGTATTCTGTACTTATCTCCTATAGGTTTGTATATTTACTTCTGTGCCCTGATTTTAAGCATATTCTTCCCTTTATTACTAAATAGAGTATTATACCTTCAGTTTGTTCCTCCCTTACTTTAAGACACCATGTTAAAAACAGTGGGCCAAATTATTTTAGTTTCCTTTTTTTCGATGCATTATAGTGTTCATATTTTTACATTGTCAGCTGTTTGATTATATATGGGTCTGATTACTAATTCTCCATCCTCATTTCCAAGGAAGGTTTAGGCCTTCTTCAGCTGGAGATGGTAAAAATTTTCACAGCCACTGTGTAACTTATTATTCAGAAAATGGACCTTCTCCAAATGAAATACATCCATGACAGCAGGAAACTCATGTCACAAAACTGTAGAACCAAGTGTGGGTTTTGAAAAGTATTATACAGTATGATGTACTATAATTTAGTTTCTAAATTTTATTGGTCTCATAAGTTAAACACAAATCCTATTTAATTATTTATGCTGTTAACACACGTTTAATTTCTAAAAGCTTTTGAAAGTAAAGCTGACCTTCTTATTACTGATGCGAAATGAACTTTAATGTCTGAACTGAAAGTGTTTTTTACTTACCATATTTAAGAAAAATGTGCACAAAATGTTAAGAAGTCATTCTTTGTTTCATTACAGCAAGTGAAATCACTGAATGGACTAACAGAACTCCTATGTTGGGCATGTCGCCTTGTGTGTAATGTAAGTGACATTTCTCAAGTTTGTCTAGTATATTCTATTGAGGTTTACTTATTATTTGCCCCTCTCCCTACAGAAAATACTCTTTACTTACATTAGACATCTTGATTGTTATTATTATCATCGATTGTAAGTACTGAAAATGTTTATCTGCAGCCCTGCTGTATGTAGAGTAATTGTCTTTACTTGTTTATACTGAAGAGTGGACTATCTCTTCACCACTCTTGTATACAACTGTGTGTTAAAGATTTTTTTTATGTAATGCCACATATTTTGGTAGAAAAATACCAACACTTTAGAAAACCTGCTGCCTCCATCAGGATACGGAGGCAGCATGTTCCCTTAACACGTTATTCAAATGTAACAAGCTATGTGATATTACATACTAGAAGACAGTAATATTCATAAGAACTGTCATAAGAACATGAAACTGAACAATGTAGGATTAGTTGACTCTTCAGGCCTACAATCTAGACAGCAGTGTAAGACAAAAAGATTTTTTCACGTTATTAGTTTCTTTCCTTATTTAGCCCTTTGTGTGCTTCCCAGTTCATTTAATTACGTTTTATATATGTAAATATTTTTAACATGTTTATGTATTTTTATTGACTATTTCTCCTTTTCATATGTATAAATAAATATATATATTCATAAAATTACTTGTATTTATTCATTTATACATTTACTAACTTGTGACTGGGAGGGACAGTCCCCAGATGTGGGGTGCAGCTGCAAATGTATTGAATGAAAAGCTGTGGAGAGGCAACAAGGGTGGTCCTCAGGCTTGGGTGTTGAGTAGGGTTATGCTGGAGCTGATGCACGCTGGTTCTGTCAAACCAGTACCTAAAAACTTAGAATACAGTTAAAAGATAACCTAAAAGCCTACTCAGGCCAGGCATATGCTATAAGGCAAGTTTACTGCTCAGATGCCACTCAGTCCTTGACTCCCTCCCCATTCTGAAGAGTACATTAGTAAAAAAAAGAAAAAGAAAAGAAAAGAAAATTTACAATTGAATACATAAATCATTAGTTAATTTCGGCAGCACACCCCTGGGGATAAAAACTTCTCACTGTAAAATTCCAGTAGGTTGTGATGTTTCAATCAGAGCCTTGGCCACTGACAGGCAATGTGAATATGACAGAACATTCAGGTTCCACGAAGGTGTGGAATTTCTTAACTTAACAGAGTGACTATTCACATTTTGATGAGGACTCCGTTCTTTACAGTTAGTAAGTGTAGTATCTGTTCAGTTGTTAATTAATTACAAAATAGTTATTTATGCCACTGACACAACTAGTTGTATTATAACATATTACATAAATATTTGGCTATGTCTTTGCACTAGTTGTGTGGTTAGCCTTAGGCCATATGAACACATAAAAACAAAACTACAATTGCAAATTTCATTTTGGTTCAGAATGTGATTTCACTATTACTGTTTCACAGCACTGATTAATAAAATTTAAAAACTGTTTAAAAAACAATTTAAGAGTTTTTCAATATTAGGCAATATATGTAACATTTGCTGTTGTTATTTCTTTGCTGTCTTTGTACATAGCAGCATCTATATGGTGTGAGGATGTATGAAGACATGCAGGATGTACCCGATGGTATGTTGACATGTGGTGTATATGCATATTTAGTTCTGATAGTTCGGAGCTGGTTTTTGTAACCTGTGTGTGTGACCATATAATAGGTCCCAACATGTAGCCAAATATATTATATTATATTATATTATATTATATTATATTATATTATATAGTGAGTTGTGTTGATGGCATAAATAACTATTTTGTGCTCATACAACACAATGGTATGTCTCAGATAAAAAAGTTAATGAATTAATTGATTCATTCTTGATGCACTGGCTGACTTGTTAAACCTTTCATGTTTTCCCTGATTGGAATGCACATTACGTGACTCATTGGTTGAATTATTTATTGAAACATCACTTCATTTAACTACTAATTTCGTGGTTCATTCATTTATTTATATATTGAATTGTCTCAATTATACTACCATAAGTAACATAAATAGAAGAACATGTGAGAACAGAAACACACACACACAGACATACAGAATAAGGTATAATGGGACCTCACAACTTTGGGATTGGTAGGTAAATATTTTAGTGGCAAAATAACTCAAGTTTAAACCACAGTTCTGCATTACTTATTGTGCAGATTGCTGGTCTCGTGTGTGTGCAGTCCTTATACGCAACATGGAAAGAGGAAAAGGTGGTGCTAAGGAGACTGCAAGCCTTAAATATGGTTTGTGTGAACACTGCAGTTAATATGTGTATACAGCTTAAAAACATCTACAGTATAGTCTAAATTTCTTGACCATTCCCTTTCTGTTTCACAGTTTGTTTAATGGGTCTGTTACAGCCATTACTAAACTAACCAAAGTCTTTAATTTTTTAATTTTCAAATCTTTTCACTTTTTCATTATTTATTTTTTCTCTTCCCCATTCTTGGCCTTATTTTATGAAGCTCAAATCAGACAGTTTGCAGTGAAGCATTCTCCATTTCACTCATCTCTCATATATGCTCAACACAACTTTGATCCAACAAATAACAAAGTTACTTTTTATTTACTTTATGAGCTCCTTTCTTTGCTTTTTCAGCATCATCAGGAGCCAGATATTTAATACATAGGCATCAACAGCATGACATGTTGTTTATGTAATGTTTAGTCTATACCAATTTTAACTAGCTATTGAAATTTAGAGTTATTATGACATAAATGTATTTGATGGATTCTGCAGTTTTTGATTGCAGGATCATATCCATACTGCTAGGATGTTCAGTTACATTGACCATTGAATAATTATAATTAGCCAAAAGCATAATTTGCATGAAACTAGTAACTGCAGATTTTCTTAATATCAGTCTTGTCTATACTCAATATACAGTACAATTTTAGAGAACAGTGGCTTAAAACAGCCACACAGACTTTTAGAAATTACTAAAGATAAATGTCTTTCAATCAACCTTAACCTGTCTAAAGAACATAGAAACTGCATGTGTTTGCATGTACAGGCTAGCTAATATTTTTAGCATCTTGTAGGATGTAGGTACTGGTAATTTGCTCATGAAGGACAGAAATGTGTAATATAGAAGGAAGACACACTGGAAGATGCTGACTGATGGATAGAATTTTGGTATTCCCAGTTTCGGACACTTAATTTAGAAAAACCTTTAGGACGATAGTTTATGGAAATATAAAGTGGACTGGGTTGATCATGATCCTGTTGCTTGTATTGGTGCACATGGTGAGGAGTCTTTAGGCAATAAAAATGTGAGAAAATCTGACCATTTAAGTAACCACCACATGTTCAAGGAATTTCCTGCAGCATGGGTGTACTAGTTCACATAGAATATGAAAAGATTAGATGCATTTTTGTGTATCTGCTTGTTGGAGTACAGATCCTATTGAAATTAAAGAAAGTAAGAACTTCTGTAAGCTATATATCTACATACGTGTCCTTTACAGTTGAAAGTCACTGAGTAACATTAATACTCAAAAGTTCTTTTTACTGCAGGCTTCAATCCTTGTAGAGAGTGGAAGCAGTGCAACCGATATTACAAGTAATGGGCATCGAAAGAATGGAATATTTCCAGAAGCTGGTTACACAAATGCTGCATTTGTGGGATCAGACAGTAGTCTCGGTGTCATAGCATCAGCTGCCACTAGACCTAAACCTACCAGGTAAATTCACATTTGTGTCCTTTATATGATGTGTATTCTTTTCAAATTTCAATCATATCATGCTCTAAGATGAGGTTTCATTTACTATTTTATAATTGAGATACACTTTTATGCAGCAAAATGGGAACTATATTTGGAGTTTTTGTGGCTGCATGTAAGGTTCTTTGTCTGAATTTTAGTTGCCCTACTGTGATGCTACTCATGTCAGTAGGTGTTTCATAATTTTATAAGACTTGCCTTACTTAGCCTTACCATTATTTCATTCTTTTCACTTCCAGATCACCCTCTGTGGTTCACCGCCACCTGAGTCGTGGTAGTAATTATTCAGCAAACCAGCATAACTTCAGGGCACTTAATATCCCATGCATGGTGAGTGAATTCAATGCTGCAACTTTTAATGGGATGCTTGCTGCTGGCATGTTCAGAGATATGGAGCAACCCCAGTATAGGTTCAGCAGGTCACAGTCCCTTGGAGACCTCAGCAACAGCAATCTCTGGAGAATGAACTCATATACCTCAGCAGACTATGTCCCTGTAAATGCAACCCAAAGTTTAGATAGAAGAGTGCTAAGATGCAACACACAGTTAAGACATGCAGGTTCATTAGATGAGCTGAACAATTTACGGTACTGTCAAAATGGTGGGGGTAGTTTGTGCTGTGAAGGAAGGGTTTACAATGTTCTGCAGCCACTTGATTTTTGCCTTTATGGCCAACCTAAGTTTGTTAACAAAAGCAAATCCTCCCTGTCTGAATCTGACGATCTTCAGAAGTATCGTGATGTTGCACTCTAAATGTTGATGTTTCAGTACAAGGTGTTACCGAAGAAAGATAGCTACAAGGTAATCTTCCATTGCAGAATTACAATTATTTATTGAAGTTGCACAGCTTGGAACAAAATACAGTAATCCCATGGCCAGTGTACTTTAGATTGAAATTTTTGTGACTTTTTTCTGAATGGAATTTGAAACTTTTGCTCATATGTAAGTTAACGCAGAATGAAACAGAAGATGTAAAATTAGGGTTACCACAAATCCATCACAGAAAAAGAGGGCAGTTCCCACTTATCGACCATAAAAACGAGGACATCAATGGCAAAGGGGGTTTCCAAATTTTGGTCGAAAAAGAGGATGTATGGTGTCATCTTAATAGTGTATAACACACACATTGGAATGTAAACAAGTATCAAAATTCTGGTCCCCGATTTATTACAACTACTATCAGTACAGTAGTACTAATAATATTACAGAATAATTTTAGTGATGAGCACAAAATGGCATAAAAATCAATGGAAAGATAAGACATACAAGGAGAGAAAGTTTTCAAAACAGGCAACTGGTTGTATGTGGCAGCAGAACAGAACAAACGTGTAGTCCGTTGTCTTGTACCTACTATGATATTTCATGGTATGAAATGTAAACACACCTTCTGCCACTAATAGGACATCATCTGATTTGCTACCTGATTTAGTAAGAAGTGTCTTACTGTTGCCGAACTCCTTTCACCTCTAACAGCCTTCTTGTGCTTCTCGCACACCACATGAGCTTGAAGATCAGGAGCACCGTTGCTGCCACAGACATGTAAATTCCTGATTTACATACCACACATTCGGCTTCCCACCTTGCAACCATTTCAGTGACACGAATACTTGATTTTTAGTTCCTCTGTGAATTTACATTTTCTTTTCCCCATTGTAACAACATTATAAGAAAGGCACACAAACTAAACAGCGCAAAACACGTAATCCACCACACCATACACAAAGTCAACAATTCGCACCAGGCTCTGTGACCGTACATTTGGATCCACCAGAAGTTGCTGTGAAGAAAGTTCTGAAGTTGAAACATTGCCAGCTGGAACTACACACTATGACATACGTAACAGCAACAGAAATTGAATGTCTCTCGACCAAAGCAAAAAACCCGGACATTTTTGTAAAATCAAAAAATCATCCCGAACACAATTCCCAAGCCTGAAAAAGAGGATATATCTGGGAAAACCAGGATGCATGGTAACCCTATCTAAAATACTAAGTTTATACTGTTACCTGCTCCCATGTAGCACTGAGACTCCTACTCCCTGTGTGTGCCTTCATGGCAGATTATAGCACAGATCATCTAGTATAGGGTTATAGGGTGAACTTTACCTTTACTGTTACCTACCTAGCCCATCTACTCATTTTCCAGCATCCCACAGACCTCATCTTTGCACGCATACAACATTTTTTATCATACCCCCAACCATTGTACCTGTTTGGCGTATTGTATCCAGACAACACTGACCATATTCCCCTACCTATATATTCAGTAAGGGATTACTCTGAACTGTCATGTCCAGTGCCATGAAATTTCTTGTCACAGTCCAAGAAAGTGCAAATTTTGTTCAGGTTAGGAACATTCCACTTTGCTGTTGACTAGAAGTAAAGTATATGTACCACAAGTTGTGAATTACTACAGCTTGCACAAGATATATTGTACCGTTTATTGAGAGTTCTTCCAGGTTAGATATGCGCTCTTCTGGGATATGACACAGTGCTAAGTGGTAATTCTGTACCAGCATTTCAGGACAACTTATTGGTCCCATCTTCGACAGTCAAGAAGTCCAAGAAGAAAGCCCATGTTTTCTACATGTTTTCAACTACATTGAGCCATCATCAGGCTACTAACGAATGCAATACAAATAAGTAAATAATAAACAAACTTCAGATCCAAAGTTTTAACATAATTGTCTCTGATACACAGAGGGCTTAACTATAAATATTTTGCATATTAGAAAAAATTATGTAAAAGCTTAGGATTCCAAATTTACGTTTTAATATTAAGGGGCCTTCTGCTATTAGCCTGATGGTGGGTGTACAATCTGAAACATGTAGCAAAATCTGAAGTAACTCTTAAAAGAAACATACTATTGTATTGGTCGTAGTAATTCATAATTTGTGGTGTATATCCTTTAAATCTCATTTGTTGTTACAGTATGTTATTATTTTTTTAATATAGTTTATACATTTCTTTATTTATGTATAATTTGGAGTTCATATTTATTATACAGCAGTGGGGCAGATGTCATTGGCCAGTATCTGCTGCTGCCCATAATTTTGTATAACTTCTGGCAGGAATGGTTCAGGTTAGAAACAACGTATTAGTCAATTAATGAGAACAAAAAATAAGAAGCATATTTTCCAGAATTATGCTATGGTACATAGTTCATGAGATACAAACATTCCTCTGACTATGGCACTGTCACATGTGGTACCAAAATGGCAATACTGTAACCTTACATGTGTAGTGCAGTATGTGTTACAAATCAGTTTTCTGTCATTTTATGTGGTTTTTAAGTTCTCATACTTCTTAAGTGACTGTATTATTTCATAATGCCTGAGCAGTGTGTTTGAATGTAAATATATATGGAAAGCAAGTACAAGTCACAAGATTACATTTACTGTGGGAATTGAAATAAACAAGCCATGAAACATTTCCAGTCTCTGAAATACAGAGCTGTGAGAAGCATTTCAAAGAGAGTGCACCTGAAGACACCACTCTAATAGAGAAGGTCATAAATTGCACAGAGTGCTTAGAGATATTGCCCACCCATCCCCATTCTCAAGAGGTGAGACAAGACATAATCTTTAAATGGTCTTCCATTCAGGTGTGCACCCAGAATTTTTCACTGGGGGAGGGGGTCAGCTGACCCTGAGGCTATATCTAATTTGTCCGATTTTAAAAATTATATTACAAAAATCATGCCATAAGCATAACTGTAACATAACACTGTCTGCAACTGAATTTATATACGTATAAATACAACCATTATTCGATGACTCACTGTGTTCTATCATCTTGTTTTTTTAATTTTATTAATTTATTATACAAAATTCTAATGTAGTAAATTATCAGCTGATTTCAGCGGCTCATTTTGGCTGAAGGGTAAATCACGTATAAGTTTGATGTCATCTTATCTACAAAATCTTGTTTTTTTAAATTTCGGTTTCAGGGGTTTCAGGGAAAGGAGCTGCAGCCCAGCAGCACACCCCTCCCCCCGTCAATGCGCCCCTGCTTCCATTTAGGAGCACAAACAAATATTGAAGTTGAACCTTGTGTGTGTCTGGTATGAGTCCAAATGCCCAAACTGGAATGTGATAAACGTGAAACACAACATATTCAGGATTTACTGTTTCACACATTAAACTTGATAGTGTTTTAAATCACCTGATCAAAACTACAGCATCAAAAGCATATAAAAATTACACAGAACCAACTGTTGGATTGCATACATCATAAACACCAGGCTGAAATTATGGCTGAAATTGAAAAGGCAAGTTTTGTATCTCTGCAAGTAGATGAGGCAAACAGATCTTATTGATTTCAGCTTGATAATATTATGGCATATTATAAATACAAACCCACAGAAAAATTTATAAAATGTTTTGACAGTGAAAACAGGACAGCAGAGGGTGTTAGTTCTGTGGTATAAAAGAGCTCCAACACTTCAGGACAGACTTGTTGGCCAAGGAGAGGATGCTGCTGTAGTGACAAGTGGATCTCAAGGCAAGGTACAGGTTCTCATAGATGGAAACTTTCTGCATGCGAAGTATGTATACTGGTATACATATCAGTTGAATTTCGTTCTGACAAAAATTTTTTTCTACCATAAAAACAGAATGCTTTTTGCAGATGCATTATGAGTAGAATACATGGTTTTGCAAGTAGTTGCTGGGACAGATTTGCAATTAACAAGTTCCAACATCATGTAAAATTACATGGAATTTGCAATCCAGGGTTTCAAAGTCTGGTTCAGAAAACGAATGTGAACTTGGGGATGCTCCCACTGAACTGAAAATGAAGAACATTGGGATTACAGCAGTACAAGAAAGGCCACAGGTTTTCAGAATATGTTACAGGATGCAAATCCTGTACCTTCCAATCATTCTTCAACAGTATGTCTATCATGTTGAAATTCTGTACACTGTTTTACAGGCAAGAAATTGAACCAGAAGCACTGAAGAACTCTAATTCATCAATAAAGAATGTATGTGGCAATACAGGCAGGCATCTGATAGCACTGATCCGTCTGTCCACCTGTATGTGTTACCCTTAGGCTGTGAGGGAAGTCCCAAGCCTCTCCCAGACCAAAGGGTGCATTGTATTTGCAACAAGATGGGGAGGTGTTTGGCTGAAGGTCATGGTAGGTTGCAAGCCCCTTGTTTGAAATGTCCTTGTCAACACAAAATGAGCCCACAGTTGCTTCAAACTGTAATATAATGTAAGAAATATAATACAAAAATGAATCTGTCTCCTGAACTGTAGGTACTGGGGCAATTTTGTTTGATTGTACCTCCACTTGTTCAGTCACAAGTTGTGAGTGGTAGTCTGTCTGTACCACCATATACCATTCACTTATACTGTCACTGAAGGTTTATTAGTCTCACAAACCGAAAATCAGCAGAACTGGTTAACTATTGCCAGTATGAAGGTAATATCAGTGCATGGAAAATTTGAACAGATGTGCCAAATAGCAGAGGTCCTGTCATTCTGTTTGACTTACAGCCAAGAAAAAAATTAATAGTTCCTCACAGCCTTATCACTAAATGTCTCCCACTTGTCTCAATCCCAGTAACACCAATCTCAGTTGGTTAACCTTTTAAAGCCTAGCGGTAACTTTACGTACCACCAGCTTTAACATTCAACAATTCTACATGGTGCTGACATTGCATTTATGCATTTTGTACGGATGTCAGAACAAACAACAACTTTTGTGTTATACAGCATTAAATGATTGGTTTTTATAACCGAGGTGGAGAGTGTTTACAGCGCGGTACACACAGAGTCCTTATATAAAACAGACGCGCTTCGTCTTTAAAGGGTTAATCAGGCTGTCGTTCAATGACTAAGATTAGTGGGCAAGTATGAAAAGTTAAAATAAAGACCGACACAGGGGAAGGAAAGTTGAAGCAAATGAAATAAATGTTCATACACACTACAAAATTCAAAACTTTTATTTTTTATTGTAAATCATATATATTTTACAGAAATTGTGTTTACTATTTTTAAACAAATTACTCACCACATAAAACATTCCTGAGTTTAAAAGCAGTACATATTAAAAGTTACAATAAAAAAACTATACAGTCATTCTAATCCAATAAATTGTACAATTATGGATTCTTGGAACTAGTTAAGTGTTGGCAATTTGAGAACAGTTGTCACTGATTTAAGATACAATGTAGCAATATTTGAATTATCATTTCTAGATTACGGCCTACAATGCAAGACAAACTGAAAGAATCATGCCCATAGTAACTTCTCTGGTTCCATGATATAACTGGGAAAACCCTTCAGTCTCTATATGTTATACTTCTTATGGATACTGTGTAGATGGGAAGCTTAAAACAGAAAATAGAGAAGTTCAGCCAAAAAACCCAAAAAGAAGAAACTGCTTTGATTACCTGGATGTCACTTGGTTCGTAATATTGAAAAGGATGATATGAAACGGTGCAAGAGTCTGTGCTCATTTCAATTAGCCTGTGACAGGATCTAGCAGCAGGCTTTTAATAAACACAGGAACAAACCTTCAGATTCCATAAAACAGCTTAGCTCTTGGCCAGATGAGCAACTATCATTTTCTTAAAAAGCAGTGTACATCATGGAGTCAAGTCAAAGATGCTAAATACTGTATGTATCAAACTAAAGGCAACCTCAAACTGTGGAAGACAAGACAAAATAGAACTCCGTGGGAGAATATGAGGCTGATGTTCAACTTTGATCCTGATTGAAAGGTAAGGATGCACAGATATGAGAACTTTATTAAACTGTCTTATGGGTGGATAAATACAGTACATTCACACAATAGCATAATGTATTCAGATTGGAATTTTTGTAGTATGGGCCACAGGCAGATGCGCACTGAAGATGAAATGTGCACTCTCTCATGCAGTGAGATGAGATGGCGATAACACAGAAGCCATGCGACGGGGTTCTAACTATATCAGTGAGACCAACGGGCAGAAAATTCACACCCAGAAATATCAAAGAATGCATGTACAGTATCACACTTCAGCTTCCACCAGATTTGACAGGAAGAGAAATGATTTCTCTTCCTATCAGATCTGAGATTCTAATAGCCTAATTAAGACCAACGTTAACAACCCTCACTCCTAGGAATGTCTTAAAGCAAAGCGCTAACTATCTAAAATATAACATTATCAAACAAATGCCAAAATCTCAACAACCAGTCACATTACAAATTTTCCACACATCACAGTGTTATATCATGTAATGAACATACACGCATGAATTAATCAAGCTCACCAAGTTTCCATGACATTAGTTCCAACAAACTACTTAAGTTCATACCCCCAAAGTTGTGTTAGAAAACTGAATATCAATTTAGGCCATGTGTTCCAAATGGAAAATTAGGGTACTAATTTTGAAATACATATACTACTATAATTGACATCTAAATAGCTCAGCATTTAAAATGTGTAATAAAAAGCAAACTGTCAGACTTCATGTTTAAGCTTCAAGTAATAAATTTTTGTTGACTAATTGTGAACTGAATACTGTCAAACAGCGTTATGAAATTTAGTTGTGTAACTGTGAACTGAACACTGTCAGGCTGCAGCATTATGAAATTTCACCTCGTACACCTACAAGGAATATGCTTCACACCACACACAACAAATTTATTTATGCTGCAAGTGAAAAGCTTAATTCTGTCACTGCTTGCATGACATGTTATATCATTACTCTTCCATATATAACATTTATATTAGCAACAAGAGGGTTAAACCAGCAAAGATACATTTCATGATATATTTAATGCACTGGCCACTACAGTTAGATAATTGTCAGACATAAGACAGCATCTAATTGCAGCAGCACAGTCTGCCTTTTATCACCAAATGGAACATCACATAATGTATGAAAGATAATGTAGTCTACACCCAATGTACAGTAACTTTAAATTAGACATCTGTCTCAGGCCCCCTCAGGCTAATTGATGCATGAACAACTGCAACAAATAACACAGAACTACTGGAATGTCATGCAAAGACTATGATTTCTCAGTGGTGCTCATTAACAGATGATTGGTGTGACCAATCAGACATTTCAGGTTTCAGTCAAAATACATCTGAAAAAGTGAAATCAAATGGACAGAAGTGAAATCCATTTCAAGTAAAAATGAAATCCACTTGCATACATTTGTAACTTCTTAAATCAACTGAAGGAATAAATACTGGAGGACGTTGCTGTCTTAGTTAACTTGTTGGGAACAAATGCTGCCTCCTACAAATGACATCCATGACCCCTCGGCATGCCCTCAGACTATCAGAAATAGTCCCTACACTATAATTAAGTGGGGTAATAAATTACTCTGATTCAACAAAAAAACCTATCTTGACTAAAATTGTGAAAGAAAACAGAAAATTGTGAGATAATAATTACAATGTGATCAAACCGAAATGTTATGTGTTAGCCTTACATAATATGGGATGTCTCACATATACTGACTGGGAAGGCAAATAAAATACTAAAATGGCTGTATGAAAGCAGAGAACAGGCACTACAGCTCTTTTTTAGACTTGTACTTTTGAGGACAAATGAACAGGTGCCAGTACAATACAGGATCCACCAATGCCACAGTGACCAATGGAATTCAAATTTCCACCCAAAAAAGCATCATTCATCCAGACAATGGACATCAGTAGTTACAAACCTATGCCACTGTAGTGGAACACACAGATCACATCTTGTTTTACTTTTCATGCTACAAAGACACCTGCGGGCAAATGTTTTGTGGAAGAATTCATTTTTAACCTTCACATTTTAACAGAAGGTATGGGTCTATGCACTAAATAATATCAACATTTTACATTCCAATTTTTCTTTCTGAAAATACAGAAATATCCGTGAATATCTGCAACGTGAACTGAATGAAATTTCCAAATTTTTTCTTTCCATTGCAGGCTTTTTTGTGTTACAGTGGTCATATAGCCAGCACTACTGCACATTACACGTAACTGATTTATTACTCAATTAAGACAAACAGACCCATTACCAATAAGCTTAATGCACCAAACAAAAATAACTATTGCTTTCTTGCACAGCTGTAACAAAAGTATCCTGCCAGGAAAAGAAACAACATTCATAAATTCAAAGTCATCAATTAACCATACACAAAATCAAATAAAAGCACAAGTTTCTTTATTCAGACTCCACGTGTGTTTTAAATTGGATAGCTATCATGCAACTGTCATAAGATACTACTTTATATGGAAAAACCAGTCTAAAATGAAACATGAGTTAAATGATAACCTACCATCAAATTGTCTGGGGTCAAAAATACTGACTAAAACCTAATGCAAAATAGTCTTCCATCAGTATTTATTACTTTATATTCACAAAATGTTATTCAGAACTGCATTTCCCAAAATTATCCAAAAGGGAATATTCCTGTCACAATGGACAGAACAACCAAATGTATGCAGAATACTTTCATGTCAGACAAGTGTGGAAGAGGAAGAAAAAGTAATGTAATGTGCATGTGTATAGGTATATACTTGTATGGTGAATTTATTATCGGTAAATACATAGGCATAGGAAGAATTCATTATGTACCCAATATGACTCCTATCACAGTATAATATTTATCTATAAATGGAAAAGATGTTCAGAACCCCTGGGATTCCACTGTTAATATATTCAACTTGCACCTCCTTAACTGTACTGTCTCATATTCAGTATGTTACACTACAAGATAGGAAATGGCAGGGCACTAAGCTATGGAGAAGCACTAATGAGAGATGAAAGAACGAAGAAAGAAATTAACATGCCAATTTGAAGACCACAAAGGAAGTCTTGTTACAGGTTCACTTCGATGTCACAGAACCTGCAAAAGACAGCAAAAAGACAGTTCTGTGATGTTACAAGTAAACCACACTTCCCCCCCCAGAAAAGTAAAAAAGAACAGAAACCTACAAGTGCCAGTGTGATGTCTTATTGATAAGAAATATAAGCACAAACAGTATATAAAGAAATGTTGCTAAAAAGTTAGTCACTTGTAACAAAACACATGTATGGTGCAATTTTAACCATTCCCATTCCAATAATGCCATTTTTAACATGTTTTACTCAAAACTTGACTATGAGCAAGTTGAGTGTCCCTTATGTACAGCAAACCTGCTTAAGGAAATCAAGAACAATTTAGTACCAAACTTGCCATATAATTTACATATATTTTGCCCTTTCAGTACAATTCCTGCTTAAGAGAATTTCCCACCTGAGTTCGAAACTTTCATGATGCAATGAGGTGTTCATGCACTTAATAATTTTCACACCAAAATCTTAACAATTTTCCATTCATTCAATTTGTTACCAACTTACGGAAATGACATAACACTCTCAGTTTGTAAAGATTAATCTCCAAAGTTGTTTCCTCCACAAATCAGAGGTAGAGATAAGCAAGTCAATGTTAATCCGTGGAAACTGGCAGTAGGAAATGACATTACAGTCCAAATGCACTGTCATCTATTTCCACATGTGAATTTCACATTGTAATGCAATGGCATGGATTGTGTGCAATTGACATCAATAATCAGCATGGATTTAATGAACCATGTTGTGACTGTAGATGTCTTACATTAATTTCAATAATACAAAGTATTCTGTGTGCAGAATTTAGTTACTATTTGTGTTCACTTCAAACTGCTCATGTATGTACAGTTTTCATCCTGTACTGACATTAATTACTGAACATGTGATTAGCATGGCCACATTAAAACTAGCATAAAATGTATGTTACTCTCAATTCAGTGAAAGCTGGATATTATGAGTCCTCTAGATGCTATTTTTCCTCACAAAAAAAAAACTGCTTCAGAACTTTACACACCTGCATCAACTTAAAATGCAAAGCCCAGTATATCACTGTTAAGGGAGCAGTTCAAATAAAAAAACAGGTGAAAACAGCAAAATGTAGTATGGCAGAATCAGTACTTATGGAACAGTTCCAGCAAGACCAGGCTCTTCATTTACCAGCCATGCCTCTAACAGAAAACTACTGTCTTGTGTTCAAGAATGTGTCAAAGTCATTAAGACATTAACGCTTGATGTGTGGTTTGATTGTGACAGAGAATCGTTGAATATTGAACATACAAAGAACAATATTCTAGAAATGGGAATGTCAATTTCAATACAGAATTAAAAAATAATATCATTTTCAGGTTTAACCTTCAAGATTTATTCCCTCTTCATAACCTAAATTTGTTGAATTTTTTCAGAAATATCATAAGAGGGTTTCACTGCATGTGTTTGTGAATTTATACTATAGGAGTCTACAGCAGGTCAAAAAACTACAAATTCTCAGTAACAGATGAAAAAACAGGTAACTAAAATTATGCACATGCAGCAACATAAGCATGGAATGGATTAAAGTGAATACCATGATGTTTTTATTTATGTCACCAATCAATGCTAAGAATTTGTTAACAGGATAATATTTCAATCTCATCTTTTATCTCACATGCCATGTAAATCACAATGCCATCTCTTCTTTTTATGTTTTGAACAAAACACAGTCATACCATCTGATCACACCATAGCATAATTTATACATGCATCCTACAACAGCAATGACTATAGCACCATGAGGAAGTGCATCCATTGTCTACAATACTGCTCACAGCTGAACAGCTGAGCTAATTACACATATGAATTATTTGAATAATAATAATAATAGATATAAAATCTTGGTAAATGTTATTAACTGACAAAAGCCTAAAATGTATCGCTTTTAAAAATGAAATGTTACAGGGGTATTACTTACACACATGCACACAGAAAATTAAGAGGGTGGGTGAGGGTTAAATGAAGTCTTTGTACAGCAGTGAGGGTACTTAAGTTTCTTAAATAGATGTTTATATCAAAACTTCACCTTTCAGCTTTAAATTAATTTTATGTTTTAAAAAATAAATGGCAGTATTTAAAAAATGCAAACTCTTTTAATAAATGTTACTTCCGTATTCTAATTCTGATGTATGGAGGGGAATGAACATCCCAATTGTATGGCAAACACCAAAAAATTGAGAATTTGGGATTTTCACAAACACAACACAAACTGTTTCTACTTTCTGGAATCTTTTAGATAAAACTACAGAAATGAAACAGCACTCTCATTATTAAATTATAGTGCTGCCTTCATCTGAGGTTCATGGTAAAAATACATGAAAGACGGTGCTGTTCTGTTTACTTTTATATTTCTCACATAGCCCAAAAAGTAAAGCCACTTCATTAAACTGAAAACTTAAATTTAAAAACACACAAAAATATGGACTGCACAAAAAAGTATGTGTCTATGCTGAGATTATAAAAATTTGTTTAGAAAAGTCCAAAACTACGCACTATGTAATGATTAAAAATTGTGAGAACTTTGAAGTCTTAGGGTAAATTCTTGAAGGTATGAACTGTTCCAATTATACAAGGAACAGCATGGCAGTAGGATACAGTACTGATGTACAGGTCCTAGAAATTATAATTTTCAGCTCCCAAATAAGCTCCTTTGCATCATCATAAATACATTCCCAAATTTATATTACTCTACCACATGCCATACAACAAAGAGTTTTAGTGTTTCACGTCAATTTTCTCAACGCATAAAGACCAAATACTATGCTGTAAACATTATTATATATCACTTCTGTTCATATATGGAAAACATAAAGAGAAAATATTGGCATTAATTCTGATTCTGCAAGTAATATCTTCAGATGCTGACAGAACACTGACCCAGCACACAATGCACACCTAGACAGATGCGACCACAATAAATTAAAAATCCGTCAACAAGAAAATTTTCATGCAGGAAAAATTTATGAAATGGAAACCTTTATGTGTGTTGCCAGTGTTATACTATTCAATTAGTACAGAAAAATTCATAAGTGAAATATGAACTCTAAAATGAAACGTGAGTTTTTCACAGCACTGCTGCTCAAGATTCATGTCATCCTGGATGTGACACTGTGTTGTTGTGTGAGTGGCTCCTGATGACACAGTGTCACATCGCAGAAGACACGAATCCTCAAGAATTCTAAATCTTACTGAATGGAAATTTTTCATGTCCTCAGGCCCATACCACCTTCCAAAAACTTCTGCAGCAGGGTAAAACAAAAAAGGAAATAAAATAGTAAATATGCATCCACTTATTAGAATGCACCCAGGACATTTTTAAAAATACATGAAAATTATTTGGTCATTAGTCTCACAAAGTTGAATAATGCCCAATGAATTGACACAAAACACAAAAACTATGATCCACTGAATTTCACTCCAAACCACAAAATTGTAGGAAGCCTCATATCACAGGGTAGTCCTTAAAAGACACAAGACCAAGATTATGATAAACATTAAATAGTAAAATTTACACTACATTCCCCATTCATTCCTATGCTGCAAATTAAAATAGTCAAAATGTAATTAATTCTGTGTATTGCATATTTCAAGAACCACTCATTAATAGTAATCAGTGGCACAGGAAGACCACTGAGAACTGGAATATACTGTAAATTCTGAAAATTCTTTACAAATAATTTGTAAAGTTACCCAAAAGTTTAGAAATTGGTCGTGCTGTGACTCCGATTCACTTTCTTCCCAATCAACCTTGACGCCCGTGTGGAGACTGGGCGTTGGCCTTCAATGGAGTCCAAGGGGTTCCCACTGAATTGCTGGATAACATTAGTAGGTAAGGCCTTGAAGCACTTCTCAGCATTTTCAAGCTGCTTGGCCAGAATCTCATTTTTCAGCTTCTCAGCATTTAGTTCTCTGCGTAACTGTGCCTTGGATTTGTTCCCAAGTGGACAAAGCACTCGATGCTGAATGAGGCTGATGGCTGAAGGGCGCATTTCAGGATTCGGATGAATCATTTGCTGTTACAAAGGAACCATATTACTTCACCCATGACATGAGTAAGACTGTGAAACTAAAGATTAAAATATTTGGAAAGCAGTATTACTAATTTTGTTTTGAATTTTGCTCTCCATGAAGGAAGAACAAAGACTGGAAGTAACTAAAAACTAAATTCTTAGAATAGGTTTACCTAAAAAACAACAAACTACTAGATAGATAATAAAATTTCAAACAAAAGGTTTCGTGCCTCATCTCTTTCACACACCTCACCTTTATCAGATCGTTGAAGTCTCGGCTATGGTGCTGCAACTCTTTCAGCTTGCCTTCTCGTATGTTATGCCATTCTTCACCATTCTTTGGTAATGGTCCTCCTCCACCAGCCTCATACATGGTCAGACCTACAGCACAGAACACAGCTGTTACACACTGGGAAAGTAACTCCCTAACATACACAAAATTGCTCAAACTTTATGCACCAAGTTAAAATGTCCACGGTACTCCACCATGACCTGAGATTTTCTGCCAGGCATTACCATTTCAATATCTGCTACACAGCAATTCATGCAATAAATTATACAAATTACAGTTTTAAACTTGCAAGCTCCAAATACCAGATTTTTAAGAACGAGTGGGATATAGCTTTGAATTCCAAGATACAAGACATGACAAAGATCATATTTCGAAGCTCATATTTGGGTGAAACATATATCAGCATTCATCAACTTAGTAGTGGAATCAGAACATATCTCACCAAATAGCTATGTAACAAAAAAGATTTATTGTGCAACATTTCTTGCAGAACATTACAGTTGATAAAAAGAAGACCCAACATATGACTCATTACGCCCATAAGCACTACAGTTTAAAGACCAGCTTCGTGTCACTTATGACAATAAAGGTTAATCCTTTTGCACTGGAATTAAATGCCTGGTGTGATGTGCAGCAGACAGAATTTAAATAGCAGCCACATAATAAAGACCATGACAGGCCTTTGGCTATACCCATCATTCAGCATTTTGAGCATTGCATTGTGACAGGTATAAATGATGTTAGGCACCAAAGACTACAGTGGGGTAGCTCTGAAGCAAGTCTACTTATTTCCAGCCTATGTACATTACTGAAAATCCTATCCTGTACAATGTTTCCTGTGAATGACGTTTAGCAACTGATTTTATTTATTATTTCTAATACCAAAACTCAGTGTATTCTCCAACATATGGGATTCACCCACATTTCAGACGGACAATTTTAGGGATGGAAGAAGCAGGACATATCTTCTGTTGATGTCATGCATGCACAGTTTAGTGTATCTTACAGTCTGGCCAGTACAGTATGTTACAAACCCTCCACAGCGTGGCTGTGTGAATATTCTATGATGTTGTATTACTAGCTACAATGATTATGAATGATGAACTGGGAGCAATATATAAGGGGTTATACTCGTAAAGAAACATAAACACAGTAAATAATAGATACACATAACCTATTTACAAGACACAGTACTGACCCAAAGCAAAAATGTCTGCTTTTGTGAGATGACTGAAGTCTTCCTGTAGAATTTCACAGGGCAAGTACCGGCAGTCTCCCTCTTCCACTTGTGGGTTGCTCACAGATGTCACATGGCCCAAATCACCTACACAACATGGCAGGCATATCAGGCATGTCTGTGCAAATGTCAGCTTGTTTCCTAACACCAGTCCCACATTTCTTCAACACTCATCATCCAAAAGAGAACATGTCTTGCCATATGTATTTGAAAATGGAAACATTGGAATATAACAGTCCACCAAATAATGATTTAAAAAAAAAAAAGATACATATTTGCAGGAACGGAATTTTGATCACTTTCTGGCTAAAATGCGTTTAGAGATTTCTAAACCTGTCAAGGATTTTTTGAGATTTAGCACTCCACTTCTGTTTATCATTCAGTCATGCCAACACTTGCCAGCTTTACATCTCCTGTAATTTTTATCACTGCAGCCTTCACTATCTTCATACACACCACACACACACTATTATCACCAATTTCAATATGAAAAGCGCTGTCTATTAAAATCCAAATAAATATACTTTTTGGCTATATACACCTTATCACTTCATATCACAGTATCTCTGACATGTTTTGGCTCATACCGAGCCATCATCTGGCAGACAAATACAAGGGAACATACACATAATTTTACAATTACACTGGAGAGCATCACATATGTTGAGCCCACCCATTCCAGGTTCAATGTCAGGAACTGGCTCCCTTGAGATGTAAGGGTTTTCTTTAAAGCCCGTATAGAACCTTTTCATAAACGTTTGCCTGCAAGTCGACAGGCCTTCTGCTCACTCCACAGTCTGCCCTCAGGCCACAAAGTTAGCAACTCATCGCTGTAGGTGTGCGACAAGAGAGAGAGACGGGGATATTGTGAGACAGAGATGTATGTCGGATGGCCAGTGGTATTATTACAGTGTAATATAAGGCATATTTAACCAAATGGATGGAAGGTACATCTGATGAGATCAGTCTGAACAGAAATTTTGAAAGCACAGGTTTAAACAAAGGATATATTATCCACGCGAATTAGTTGGAAGTATCTGGGCAGCAGTAACACATGTATTTTCTGAGACATCAAGTCAACAGTTGTGAGTGTGTATTTCTATGTGTGGTGTGTCTCAGTGTATTTGGATTAAACAGTAAAACAAGTGGAATCACCAGAATACAGTTTATACCACCTGCCTCCTGCAGGTATTCCTTGAGAATAAGAGAAGCGTGCTCTGCTGAGCTTTTTAGTGCACTAGGGGAGATCTGATACCCAGCCAGACAAAGAAGCAGATCGGGTACAATGTGTCTCTTTGTACACAAGATATAGTGACATCAGATAAAGTTCACGTTTACACTTTCTTGTTAATTCAACATTAATATAAATATATAGGCATATAATATATTAATAATTAAAATTTATTAACCACTCTATAATGTATTCAACTATCACAGAATTGTCATAGATATTTATATATACATATATATATGTAGCAGTAAAAGTAAGGATCTGATTTTGCAACCAAACATCTAAGAGACGGTGTCCATCATTTTTGCTCAACATTCCCATTACAAAATGACAGGGTATCAACTATAGTGTGTTCATTCCAGCAGCACAACTGAATACATTATACAAGCTTTTCATAAATGTTAATATCCAATGTTCACCATTCATATATCATGTCCATATACACTGAGATTAAAATTGAATTAACAAAAAACCATAAACATAAACCATACCTGATACCACTACATCTTGTATACAAAGAGACACACATGTAGTTCTCTCCAATGCAACTGTAATATCATACATATGTTCACCTGTATTTGTCTTCCTAATGGTGGCTTGGTATGAGCCAAACCATGTCAGACACTGTAATGCAAAATAAAAAGGTCTATATAGCCTACTAAGTGTATTTAGTTGGATTTTAGTAAAGTGACAAACTACAGCAAAACTCTGTTAAGAAATTTTTAAAAATTCCAAGAAAATCTGACTTCTTAAGTGGGAACTTTCTTAAAAGGGTAGGAATGAAAAGTTCAATTTTTTTTAAATTTTTGTGAACTTATTACATATGTATGCTGAATTTGTACAATTTGCAGCTGTCTTAACACATTCTCACTCTGACCATTTAACCATTTTGTCTGTAACCTTTCATTCACAGTTTTATTTACACCTTTACCTACACTGTTACTGACTTTTCATTCACACGTTCACATTTCATTCCAGACGTGTACTTTTCCTCGAAATACTTTTCAAGCATGGGTTGTTGCTCTTTTTTTTTTTTTAAAACAGTAGCAGTATATATATTTATATTCAGATTCCATAGGTTCGCTTTTAGGTAAACCATAAGGGGTGGTCAGTAGTTCCAGTTACTTTCACTAATTCTGCAGTGTCTTGAATTTATTTTCTGGAATTGCTGATGTAACTTATCTGCACACGGTTACCACAAATGTTTCACAATCACGCTACACCATGACACATTTATGTTACCACCCATATATTACACTTAAACAAGTTGTCGCAGTCAATGCTTTCGTTTCCTCCAAGTCCCTGGCAGATGAAGCAGCAAGTGAGCTGCCACATGCCAGCCGTTGCCAAACACAAGCTTATGCAGGTCACAGAATAGATAGGATCAGCTTCTGGCCACCCTATACAATTTTTCAGTTGTCATGAGAGACCGAGTAGTGGGAACTGAATGACTGACTGACTGAAATATCTGCATCGCGTAAGAAATACGACATGCCCACAGCGGCCATGAGGTTGCGTCATACTGCTGTGTGAAACGTGGCTGACATGACCTTGGAGATTAACCTATATCAACTGACCGCACCATTTGAACACTGCATTTTGGAAATGGAATGAATGGAAACGTGGGGAAATTCTTTAAGATTTTGAAACAGAAAATGTAATAAATGGGTAAAAAAATTGTTTCATCGTCAAATTTGTTACTTCTTAGGCAGGAAATTTTCTTACACAGGGATGTATTAAAAGGGCAATGTGCAATGTTAATCAAATGGGAGAATTTTGATGCCCTTTTATCCTGACTTCTTAGGCGGGAAATTTTCTTAGCCAGAGACGTCTGAAACGAGTTTTACTGTACACAGACCTTTCAAAAAATTAAGATGTCTTATTGTCTTCATCAATTTCTGACTCTTAATGGCCATTACTGATGTCAAGAGCATCACAAACAAGGAGGAAATACAATATCCATGCTTTTTACACACCATCTTCGATATTTACAAGGTAAACGTCACACTGCTCACAGAACCAATGCAGTACTAGAAGTTTCATAGTAGCAGACCACATGAACTATCAAACTGATCCCCCCTCCCCCAGCTACTACATGGCAGAATATTTTAATTTTAAATGTAACAGCACTACTGCATTTTAGGCAGACCACAATGTATCCTGCGTGCTGTGATGAAGAAACCAAGTGCTGTGGGTGTGGCCACACCTACCAACTCCCTCTTCAATTGAACCAGCCAGTCAAGACAGATTTAGGTCTCTGTTATAGTCTGCGGAGCCTAGCCTTGAAACACCCACACACTGCCTTAGGTACTGTTCCAGAAGCACTTGTTGGCTGTCTCTCTATTAAGGGACGTGGAGCACAGCCTGCATGCCTGCATACTCCTCAAAGCTGTCAGTCGAGATGGACTTAGGTTACCATTTAGGCTATCTCTCTGTTATGGTCAGTGCTCTCCTTTTTAACTCAGCCAGCCAATCGAGGCAAATTTAGTGTACCGTTTAGGCTACGCCTCCCTTACAATTGGCACTCTTCTTATTCCCCTCCCTTATGTGTACACCCTCTTCATAATAATATCTGTAACAGTTATCCATCCCACGATTACAATGCGCATGGCAAATACAACACAGGTGACATGGAAACACATTAAGGTTTCCCCCTGTGTGGACAACCGTAGGGTTCACTACCTCTACTACCTGGCAGAATACATGTTCAGGGCTCTTTGCCATGCACGTCGCCTTGAGCCCTTTACAGTGATCACGCATGTCGTTGGACGTGTGGACTGGATGCAGTGCCACGTAGCACCATCTCACACACACACTCCTCCACCCCAGTAAGCACCACCTATGAGTGCTTGCTCCACCCACCACTGTCACCTGGACAATGCACTGCCTTCATGTGCACTGAAAATTCTTCCGCCATGGCCTGCCAGTAATACGGTGCCGCTGAAGTACCAATATGAACAATAAAAATCATGTTGGTTTTTCTCACATGCATGCATGAGTACCTGCATGTGAGCGCGCGCGCGCGCGCACACACACACACACACACACACACAAATTACCTATTTTATAAGTTATTTCTTCTTCTGTGGAGATTGGGTCATCCTCCTCAAAGCCATCATCTGCTGAATCATAATTCAAGGCATGCAGTCTCTTATCTCGTGAAATGAATATGTTACCAGGCTTGATGTCCATATGGACCAGCTGCATTGAATGGATATACCTGAAAATACACAGAATATTTTGATATGCTGAAAGTGCATTACCAATTTTGGTTCTCAAAAATTTAAATATACTTTCATTACATCTCCAACATACAACATTCACACATTTATGGTGCTACTGTTCAGTACAGAATTATGTTGCACAGCTGGAGTAGGTGCCAACAGCAGAACATTCATACTTATAAACAGCATTCATCCTTTCCTTTGTTGGATGTAGGTAAGCCTACAGTTGAACCTAGAGTATCTTATATAATAATTATGTGAAGTATATGTCTTCTGTCACCATCAGCAGGGTCGACCCTGATTATGAAGGCAGAGAAAGTCTCCAAAATGACGGTTTTCTGCCATCATTGATGCAGCTGATTGGCCAAGAACAATTTAGTGCATTCATCCTACTGTGTTACTGTATAATAAAATCTTGGGCTGACAGCTGTGTAAGATGGTTCAAACAACACACCAACATTTCAGAGACAAAGTCTGTCTCCAACAGGACTCTGATGTCAGAGCTCCACATACCTTAGTCCTTCCGAAACATGAAGCAATATTCGCCTTAGCTCTGGTTCTGTAAAAGGCCTTTTTTCACGCTGACGTTCTTCAATGGCATCTGCTAGGCTTCCACCATTGCAAAACTCATTCTGTATGATCATGTGGTTGTCTTCTGCCCATGCAGAGTAGTAGCGCACCACATGATGGTGTTGACCCAATACTGCATGTGCGTACACTTCATTCAGCGCTGTCTTCCTACAACATGCCCATTTCAGTACAATGAAAAAATTACTACTATGGTGACCAACTCTTCCCAGTCACACAACATTGCCCACAGCAAAACTTACTGCAAAATTTGCAGTCTACCTACACTTACTATACATACTAAACACATTCTGACATAAACTATAGCAACATACGTGAGACTTGAGGTTCCCACATCAGTCTTAATGAAAATTCAAGCATACATACCGAATTTAATTAAATCTGTTATTAAAATTAAGCTTTAACAGAGACGTAGAAACATGTTCAAATGTGGGGAAAGAAAGTACTGTTTCAGCTTCACTAATATAGCAATAGGTATGAACACTGTAACTGCATCACTATACTGTGCAAGTGAGAAGTGCTAAATGATCACTGTATTATGAAGTTTTACAGCATTATTATGGCAAATGTCTGAAAAATTATTTGTATATGATAGGTACACTTGAAATCTGCCACATTTTCAAATGATTTATTGGTACCTTCACATTACAATTACAACGTGTATTTTTGCTACAATAGATGTACATGCACTCAATTTTCTGTGTTTATTTCTAAACCACCTTCCTTAATAACATATAAGTTAATGTACTATTATGTGTGGCATCTGTGTTTTTATCCAGTAAACTAAAAATGTTAGCAGAGAGCAGAAGCTGATGCACAGTTCAGTTCAAATCACTCCTGATTTTACCGGACTTTCTAACAACATATTCTAAAGCAAAAATCCATAGCAACAACTACTCTCCTTGCTTCAGACAATTATGAATAGGCAATGCCTTTTAAATGGTAACTGTCCTTTACAGACACAGGTTGTTCCCTCTTATTACAAAAAATATGTGTCTATTGGTGCAATGTCACTGTAATTCCACATGACCTCCTGTATTCATAATAAATCTACATTTTGCTACTTCAGTTTCAATGAATCTGTCTTATAGAGATTCCCGGAATTCAAGTTCAAAATCTCATATCCTTTTTCATTCTTTAGGTTGTGTCAAAGAATCTATAAAAGTTGGAGGCTCTGTGTAACATGTAACATGACAGTTCTTTCATGGTGAAGGGCCTAACCATCTTTGTTAGTTGTTCATGACAGGAGATTCAACACACTTGAACATACACATAAGTCTCAAGGTTGCCTCCTCTGTCTGTGGCCTGAGAACTTGCTGTCACAATAACGAACCTACATAACATGAGTTTAAAACTGGCTGCTAAATCACACGCAGTCACCTTCAGTAGCACACAGAAGTTCCTTTCAGAAATGCGTTCCGAAGTTAAATTTATAACTATACTTCTACTGGATATTCAAACCAGCTGTACTGTTGACACAAATTTTGTCTGGGGGCAAGGAGTGATTTTTCATGGTTCAGATGTTTCAAGACAGCTGTAAATCCATAAGCTCATACTGCCCCCCTAAATAATATACAAGCCGATTTCCTAAGGACATTTAAAAAGTGAAGCTGTTGAAACACTGGAGTGGAAGGAAGGAAACTAACTGCACTTGCTCAAGGATCTCACAGACTAGCACCCCTTCATACTAGGGACTCAAATACTGTGACTGTGAGCAGGTACTTGGAAGTAAGAGAAAGATGCGGAAGTTAAAATGGTATGTGGAATGAATAGTGTTGCCAACCTCATAACGAATAAAGAGCATACTTCAAGATTTTAGGTTCTCACAGTTGATAAAAATTCAAGTATTCTGGAATATTACATTGTATCAATTGGTAAATATATACTAACACTTTAGAGGAGCATAATGCCTCCATCTTCAGAATTAAACAGCCCACAAACTGCTTGACCTTGAAGAGGGAAGGCATTATGCTTCTCTGACATATCAGTAACTATTTACCAGACAACAAGGTGTAATATCCTAAAAGACTTGAATCTTCAAACTGTGCACAGATGCAAGCCTTGCTGCAAATAACCTGTGCACCCTAATGTCTGTTCTTCCCTAGAAGATAAAGTGTGTGCGTGTGTGTGGGAGGGGGGAGAGTATGTGTAACAATATGATGACAATACAAAGTAAGACTCCTATGAAACAAACAAATTAAACATAAGCATATATTTTATTTGATTCTACAATCAGACCCAACAAGTTGTTCAACATACATTTTACTGGCAACTTGTTTGGGCTCATAAGAGAGCCATTATCAAGCCATAATAAAAACTGTAAGCTGGAAACCCCATATGTCTCAGGTACGAAATCTCCCCCTTTATTAGATTAATCTTAGATCCTCCAAGAAAACTATTCATAGCATTCTTCTAACCACAAACTGGATAAGACTACCTGGCCATACACCCAAACACATTATTTATCCCACATTTTACTCTGTGGTAGGATCAACATTCTATTCCAGTGTGAAGCTATACCTAATAATCTGCCAGTCTGGAGTCGTAACTAAATATTACTGGAGTGAAATAAGTAAATGGAAGTTGCAGACCCTAGCAACGGCAATACATTTTTCTGAAGTATTCCTTCTGGATGGTCAAACCAAGTTAATAAAAGAGACTGCAGGTAACTAGTTACTACAGCTTTATTTGAAATAATAAACCATCTCTGAAACAAAATGTGTAACTGGAAAACTCACTCATTCACGCTGCCAGCAACGGGCTTAATACTCTTCTTAACAGCATAGGTGCAACCATCCAGTCTATTAATGCATTCATACACACTGCCAAACTCGCCTGTTCCAATCAGACGAACCTCAAGGAACTCCTGAAAAACCAGAAAATTAAATTTTATTTATCATTTACTATTATTAATTATTATTTTACTTATTACAGTTCATTTCTTTATGACTTTCTCAAATACACTACTTCTTAATTAAGGAAGCATTTAACAGATTAAAAAGTGATGGTGACATATGTCAGCAACATAACATTCACACTCTTATATACAGAGGGTGCCAAAAAAATGTATACACATTTTAAGAAAGGAAAAAACTGTATTCAAATTGTAATACTCAATATATACCGATAACAAAAGATGGATAGAAGTCACATTTGACTTCTGCAAATACAAGAGGTGCTCAAAGTGGTTACCATCAGCGTCTAGACACTTCTCATTACGGCGAACTACTGCTTCAGCAACGTTGACCAAAGTGTCCACGTGTATCGCTGCATGTGCTGTTTCAATTTCTTCCCGAAGTACTGCCAGTGTAGCCAGTTTTCTACGGTACACCACATCCTTTAAGGTCGCCCATAGGTAGAAATCAAGGGGTGTTAAGTCAGGAGAACATGGGGAAAACTCAATCGCATCTCTTCATCCTATCCGTTGTCCTGGCAAATTCTCATTGGGGTAAGCTCTTACATCTCGGTGGAAATGCGGTGGGACGCCATCTTGTTGGAAGTAAAATCGATCATTCCCAAAAAGTGTACGAATTGCAGGTAAAATGGATGTGTGTAGCATGTCTAGGTACACTTGACCAGTAACGGTACCTTCAAAAAAGAATGGCCCAACTAGTCCCCTTAATGACAGTCCACACCAGACATTGAGGCCCGGTACATTGACTTCTTTTTCCACATGAACGTGTTGATTTTCTGGAGCCCAATACACACAATTACGTCGGTTCACTGTTCCGTTCAATTTAAACTGTGCTTCATCAGACCAAACCATTTTCCCCACAAACTCCTCATCCTCTCGTACCATGTTTTGGAACCACTCACAATACTGCGCCCTTCGATCAGGGTCATCTCATTCAGTGCATGTAATAATCTTGGGATGAAAACTTTCCATCTTGCTGTTTTAAGAATGCGTCATATGCTTGTTCTGCTAACTCCTGTCTGATGTGCACATTGTTTGGTAGATTTCTGTGGCGAGCGCGTAAACTGTTCCAGCACCTTAGCAGAAGAAGCAGGACTTGTTGCTGTGCAAGGCCTCCCAGACCTCCCCTTGTGCACATCACACACAGTACCATGTGTCTCAAACTTATCACGAATGTGTGCAATTGTTAGGTGTGTTGGAGGTACTGTTGCATACTCACACCTCCATTGTCGTTGTCCTTCCAGAACATTCTCGAATTTCAAATACCATTTCAAAATGGTCTTGCGCTCCTCGAATGACAACCGTGCTTCCGCCATTTTCTTTGACTGTCCTGCCTGTCGCATGGTGATGCTAGCATTCATTTGATTAATGCCATCTTTTGATTGAACGTCCTACTACACATTGCTACCGTAATTCAATTCAACTTCAAAAAGTAATACATAGATAACATCTCTTAAAATGTGTATACATTTTTTTGGCACCCCCGGTATAAGGCTGCTATTACATGTTTAACATTGTGTTTACCAATCGTGACCTGTTAATTTTATACTTGTATGAATTCATCTGTGTTATCCTTCCCTGAATATGGCAAACATTCAAAACATGTAGAAGAGATTATGCATATAGATAACGTGTAATTTCAAACATTTTATGTGAATATGTAGCTATATATAATTAATTACAATCACAATGTACAGAATAAACAATATTACATTTTTTAAAACTGAGATTACATATTTCAGGTTATTAGAACCGAACAGGAAATGATAGAAAACCTTAAACTGAGGAACATAAATTTGGTTTTCACAGGATAAAACTGGATCTGGGTGAAGTATACTGTTAGGAAGCAAGCTGGAGTTATGCATTTCACAATTATGGCAGTTTTGGTATTTGTGGTGATGCACCTTTGGGGATCTATTACCTAAGACGTAAATGACTGGTTAATGTGAATTTACTAGTTGTTCCTGTACCTTGCGATATCGTGGAATGTTAGAATCTTGAAGTGCCAGTCTTTTAGTTGGTTGTTCCACTTCGGAATCAGATTCTTCAGAGTCATTCAGTTCAAATTTTTGTTCATCTGAGCCATCAGTTGGTGAACTGGAATTAAGTAATGATTACTTCAATAACTCAAACCACCACAGGAAGAGAAGAGAGGAGAGGAGAGGAGATGAGATGAGAGGAGAAGGGAGGAGAAGAGAGGAGAAGAGAAGGGAAGAAAAGGGAAGAGAGAGAGGAGAGGAGAGGATAGGAGAGGATAGGACAGAAGAGAAGAGAAGAGAAGAGAAGAGAAGAGAAGAGAAGAGAAGAGAAGAGAAGAAAAGAGAAGAAAAGAAAAGAAAAGAAAAGAAAAGAAAAGAAAAGAAAAGAAAAGAAAAGAAAAGAAAAGAAAAGAAAAAAATACTGCCAGATTTTTCTTACATGCAGTGTAAGTTAACTTACCCAAAATAAATTTGAAATGCCGGAAAACTTAACCCCAAATCTACACAAGCAGTATAATACAACTGTAAATGGTGTACTATGTAATGCAGTACGCAGACTTTACCAAGGTGTTATTTGCTTTCAAAATGTCACACACCATCACTGCACACAAATAAATATAAAATTTCAAAACAAATGGAAATACCCCCTTGACACAGCTGGTTTTATTTAAAAAACTTCTAATATTTTTTACATTGAACTACATATTTTGATTACTGCAGACCCTCATGAAGTCTTACATTGGAATATTATTACCCACATTATTATGATCTTGAACATATTGTTTTTGATAAAGGCCAAAATGTGTCAGTGTTGTAATATACAAAGTTAATGGTCTTATCATGTTAAAAACACACCAACACAAATATAACCTTGAAACAGCAAAAAGGGGGCCCAAAAATGATATAAAACCAATCATAAAACTGTAAACTTAACTATGCCAAATATTAAATGTCACAAGTTTTCTTTTGCATACAATCATTCTAAAGTCTTAAATAGCCCAGAACCAGTGTTTAATGTTCTTTCCCTGCATACTATTTTGACTGTTTCATCACTGTATACAATGATAAGATTTTGTCTAGTAGTGGTGTTGGATTCTAGAAATGCAATTTTGATATACACTCTCAGAACAAGGCAAATTCTTTCTGCATTAAACTATGCTACTTCCTTAGCTGCATCAGGTATGTGTAGTTTGCTTGCTGGTTCCCATGTTAATTTAATTTCATTTACAAACGTAAGTACATCCTCTCCTGCACATGTTTTCACAAAACAAATGTTTGCCACAGCTGTGTGCAAATCTCTTATAAAGAATTTCACCTACATGAGAAAAAAATGTGGAAAGTGTAGCTAGAAATTCATTTATGCCATTAAGTAAAGTATGGCTTCCACTGCGTCGATTCTCACAAAACCCACACAACCCAATAAGTTTCTGTTGACAATTCTAATATTGAATTTCACCCAAAACAGAGAAAAACGATAGAAAATAAGGTAAAATGTAATTTAAGTCCTACAGTAAAGTATGGTTTAGACTGCATCGGTTCTATAAGGGAACTAACAAGGACTAATGACAGTTCTCGCATAAAACAGTGTCCCTGTATTCACACTAGTGTGATTAAAATATTGGACAGTGGATCACACATTAAAGAAAATGCTGTTAAGTACAGAAACAGATTTTTGGAGAAGAGTTGCAAGAACACCCAAAATATTAAAAGTAAGAAATGAATTAATTTGAGAAAAATGGGAATAACACAAACATTTCTGGAAAGAATAGAAATAACCTGTTAAAATGGTATGGATAGGTATTACGCATGGGAGATAACACATGGCCTAACAGATATTGACCTATGCATGATTTCAGGCTTCCACCACAAGTTAAATGGGATCTACGCTCTTCTGGGATTTTATGCAGCGTATAGTGGAATTACCACTCTACGCTGTACAAAAACCCAGAACAGCGCAGATCTCAAATATTGACCTGGTTGCCTGATGGAAAAAAAAAAGACCCAAAATGTAGTGGGAAAAAGAAGTGGAAAGAATGAAGAAGCAGAGGATCTAACACCTGAAAATGCAGTAAACCAGCAAATATGACAAAAAGTGTCTGATAACCAGTCAGTGGTTTAACAGTGGAAAACAGTTATAGATAGGTGATTAAAATAAAGAAACATTAACACACTGTTTTCTGGCTATGGATGTATGTATGTATGTATGTATATATGCAGGCATGCACGTATGTATGTATGTATGTATGTATGTATGTATGTATGTATGTATGTATGTATGTATGTATGTATGCATGCATGTATGTATGTATGTATGTACGTACACACGCACGCGCGCGCGCGTGTGTGTGAGGAGGGGGAGAAGAGCATCTCAGCAGAAATAGGTTTTCAGAAAGTAATGGAGTATAATTCATATAAAGAAACACAATAAGACATGATAAGACATCAGACAAGCATAACTTTTCTCTTTACCATTACATCCACAATGACTCTAGGGACAGCCATCCTGTCCCCTATCCTGCATGCTTGGGGCTGTTCTCCTAGAAGTAAAATGGCCAGAAGATGAAGGTGACTACTAATACCAAGGTTAAAAATGTATGGATCTTACCTCCACTCTTGTACACCTTCATGGTATAGGGTATAAGTATATGAACATCACCTTAATAAACAAATACATCAACAATAAACAGGAAAATACCACACATAATACTAAATTACAAATATTTGCACAAGTAGTTTGCATTAACTACACAAAAATGGATAGTATTAAGGGTAGCAACTGTAAACAAGGAATGCCCAGAGTAGGAATTTAAAATTAAAAACCTGGAAGTAACTATGAAACGTAGATATACCCACAGTCAAAAATTGATTATAACATGGTCACCAAACCATCTGTTTCACACACTTGTCCCTTTCTCACAAAAAAACATATTTTTTATACCTGCATTTAACTTGAACACATTTCAAGTTTCTGAAAATATAAAGCATTAAGGTGTCATTAAGCAATAATAAAGACCTTCCCAGCCACATGCATTAGAACATGTTCTAGATGAATGTCAATGAATAGCTCTTTCCTCAACTCAACAAGTATAAAATATTAACATATCACTTACCCAACAAGGCTCCTTTTTGATCTCGTCCGTTTCTTTGACATCAGTAGCATACCATTTGGAGTAAAAGGGTTAACATTTGCAGACGGTTTATCTACCTTTGGATAAGCACAGGCCAACCCTTTCGGTTTTTCTATTCTACTGAACAATCTAGAACGTGGCGTTGGAGTAGACGGCGTGGGAAGTGAGCATTTTTCAAGCAATGTTTTTGGTGTAGCTGGGGAGTCAAATAGTCTTAGCGCTCTCACTCTTTTATATGGAGGAGAAACCGAATGGTGTCTTAACGAAACACAATTCCCAACGCCCGGCGCATTTCCAGTCACGTGTTCCGGGGAAGAATCGTCAGAATGTACAGTAAAAGTAAATTTTGGAATAGGACTGCTAGAATGGATATCTTCGCGAGATATGTCAAAGCCTTGTTCCATACTCGCATCATATCCAGAACTCATTGTATGTGAACTAGTGTCGAATTCACTGTCATAAGCATATGACTCACTGTCCAGCTTTTGTACCACATCCATCATTACATTTGAACAAACTTCTCACACCGTATCCAACCACTCACACTTCATAACTTACAACGCTACTTCCTGCACCGAAACTTTCGATTTTTGTTGGGAGAAATCAAAACTGCCAATATGACGGTGTATACACCAAAGTAGCACAAATGAATAGCTTAACAATTTTGACATTCGGTATCCAACCATATACAGCTTATTTAGCTGAGGTCTATACATGTTCAAATTCTTCAATTAAAGCATCAGGACCAAAAAAATTGAGACGACAAATTAAATGTCTCAATCCTACATGTTGGCACAACCGAGTAGCCGGTAACGCTGCAAACCGCCAATAAATACAGGGCATGGAATATGAAATGTTGCACAATCAGCAAATCTACTAGGTAATCTGTGATCTACAGTGAGGACCATGGATTAGAGTTACGATACGTCCATGCTAATCCATGGCAACGCGCTGATTGGTACAGACACACATTCATCAGATGCAGTTGGAAGGTTGTCACACCACGCCAGCGAGAACTATGTTATCAGACGTCGATACCACAATGCCTTGCGTTTCCTGTCAGTCAACAGAAAGCGTTTTGTCAGGTTTATTTTTCTCATCCAGTAGATCGTGACAAAGGTTAAAGTAATGCGTGGGGAGATGATTTGACACATAGGACGTAGACCTAGCCGAATGTATGCATTGTAAGTGCAGTGTGTAGTCATGCTAGCCAAATATAAAATATGAATAACTGTTAATAAATAAAATACATAAAGAGAAGAGGTACAACATAATTACAGTGAAAAATGAGGCATAGGACAAAACAAAGAAAGTCAACGAAGTGTACGTGTATTTATTTAAACATCGCAGATAATGCAGTTGAGACCAAATCAAAATAAAGTATTTGAAAGTTCGATGAAGTTTTAAAATTTGAAACTTAAAATCTAAAATTAAACTTTAAGTTAAAATGCAGGCCCATTACTCTGCATGTTTTGACCGAAAACTTTAGATAGTAATCCTTCAAGCAGCACAAAGCACTTCCACTTAGCAACTTGCAGATAAACATCTCCATCCTTTGGAAACAAAATGGCCGCCTTTGCTTGCCGAACATGTAGGAAAATAGACGAGCTATAAGAAGCCAATGTACATTACGGATAGGACATTATGTAATTCATAGCATCGATCGATGAATAAGGTTCACTTAACGTGAAAAAAAAAACTAACACGGAGATTTCACTAAAATTCGCATAATAATAGGCTCACCACATGACCTTTTTCGCACACAGGACTTCTTTCTCAACCGAAATATTTCCATCCGGGCAGGTTTTTGAAATTTGTAGCAGTGTTTGAGTTTTTGGCTATTTGTTATTCCTTATTTTTGCATATTTTCATGTCACTAAAATGCAAGATATATATATATACGTAAGAAATAAGAACTCTTATTACATTAGCACCGGCCCAGTCAAAACTCAAAATGCAAGTTCAGCAGCTACTCTCAGAATGTCTTTGAAAACTTTCACACAGACATTCTGATTAACCTGAACTATGCTAACAAAAGAAAAGCTCAAAAACATTTCACTGATAATTCCGTGCCCACGAAATTTATACAACTACTAGCAGAGAAAATTAGAGATGGACTTTTACTTAATAGAATTGTGACTAGCTGTCCTCTTTTCTTGTGATGGATACATGGTAACCCTGCAACCCTACGCAATAAGGAACTTTACAGATTAGGCTTCCATTGAAGTGTGTTCAGTACTACCTTCCACACACCCCATCCCCAATGCAACTAATACGAAAATTTGTAGGTCACACACATTCACCACGCCGAAAATGCAGAAAGCTGTTAATTTGTCCTACCACACAGGAGAATGGTAGTGATGCTGAAAAAAGGAAGTCTGTACAGACATCCTTACTCCTTTATGAAAAACTTTTGTTGGTGGGGCAAATACCGAATTTTTTCTGTTCTGATCTGTTTCTTTTTAAAACTTTGCTCCCACATCTTTTAACTGTACAAAAACTTCAGTGCTTTTAATTGGTTAACTTTCTTTTCACTCTTTTCATTTTTAATATTTTGTTCAGAACATTTCCATCTTTTACTGTTTCTTTTGCTTTTTCCTTTTTTAACTTTTCATTTTCATAACATTTTTTCTTTTCAGTATTTTCATTTTTAACTACAATCTAAAGCACATTTTTGCACTGTCTTTTACAACAAATATTGACCCATTCATTACAGAAAATAAATCACAAATATATGTTACAATAAAACCAAGTACACTTATCTATGACTTATTACAACACAGAGACCTTGTACATTAATTAGCGCACATACATACGTATATTATTTGGAAGGTTGGAAAATGACAATTCAGATTTGTAAGTTACAGCATTTCCATCAGTGCTGATTGATGCCATCAGGCCATGTGCCAAGTTATGTAACTGACTTTAAAACAAAATCATTAAAACTACACTAGCAATGATAGTAATTCAATCTTCCTGCAATACATGAAAATAATTTCATTACAGGAGTTTCGTTCTCACTGTAAATTGCAATATATTTTGTCATATACAGCTTCATGGAAACAAAGAAAACATCTAATATTTATAAAAGTTACAAAATATATACACACACATAATTATGCACATGTTCATACACACTGCGCATGACACTTCAGCAGTTACAATGCAAGCAAGTCCTCTGACTGTAAATTTCGAGACACGCTGACTGATCACAGCTGCTATCGTCGCCAGCTTCTGTCTTCTCCATCTTCCTCCTCTTCCTCATCATCTTGTAGCAATACATCCTCACTCAATACAGCTACACCCATCTGCAACATAAATGCAATTTTCTAATCATACGCAATTTTCCAAAATTTTACCATTAATTCCACATCAATTTTAACACATTTATACAACTAAGCTCGAGACTGGCAATACAGCCTACAAAACTAAATCTGTCTTAGTTAGTATTTAATGTACTTGCAATTTATAAGGAATTCCCACTTCTAATAAGAAATATTTCATAACTTTGCACGCTTATGACTACTGTACCTAGCATCTTACTTTATATGAAATATCAATAAACCCTGGCTTCTTATGGTGTGGTGAAGGTAAAATTATAAAATCGTGGTGGCATAAGTTTGTGTTAAAATAATGAGTGAAAAAACTGTTCTGAAGAAAATTCAAGCTTTTCATTACTTTCATTCATAATCACACAAAAAAAACATAATTCAACATAAAAGTGACAGAGGGAACACGTTATATGATTCCAGTGTTATATATGTCCAACATGCATAACAAGATGAGGAAATCACCATCACACAGATGCTGAGGAACAATACGAATAAAAAGTACACGTTGGGGATTCCAAAAACAAAGCACAGGAGTGAACGCTACTTAATTTCTCACCTCCTCCTCTTCATCAATGAGGCCTTCATCCACTTCCTCCAGCAGTTCTTCTCTTCCTTCTGAACCAGCCCCCACCATGATCACAGAACGATGGCCCAGTCCTTGATGGAGATGTACAGCTGACATGAGGTTGTGGCTTCCCCTTCAAAAATATTACTTCATTAGAAGAAGAAAACGTCAATGACATATGCATTGTGTACTTCCTATAATTTTCTGTAATATTTACAATCAAGGTTTCTGGGGCTCACCTGGAATTCGTAACATACTTGACCACTAGTATAAGGTCCATTTGTTTTCTTCTGAGTAAGTACTCAAGACAACTCCATTCCCTAGTTTCATCCTTGTAATTCTCAACAGTAAATACCTTAATTCCATCAAATTTTCACGTCAAAAGCACAATAAAATTCTACAATGCACCAACCATAAAACACTAGCATCTAACTGCTCAAGCTATGGTATGACACCACCACCACCACCACAACTGATGATGACAACGATAAAGACAATGACGACGGTGGCAATTCCAGTGTCAACAATAATCACACGTGTAAAAACTCCTCGTGACATGAAAGGCAAAATATCCACATCAAATCATGTTATTAGTATAAGACATTACACAATCGAACAAGAATGGAAAAATGTAATTTCCCATTACACAATTTTACTCATGACATATATTAAAGGAGTTATTCCAGATAACCTACTCACCTGACTCCTCTACCAGCCCCTGGATTGTTACACCAAGTGATAGACAGCAAACGATCTTGGAAAGTACGCCCTTTCAGCATGGCCACCTCAGCCTCCTTCCGAGATTTGTAGTTTAAGACGATAGAAGGAGTAGATTCATCAACAATGTAGTCCACAATTTCACCAAATTGCTACAACAATACCAGGTTGTAAAGGGAAGTAAGTTAACCATTTCACCACCTTAGGGAAATGAGGTACCGAGAGGGGTGAAAATAAGATCACACTGAAAAGTGTGACAAAACGTGACCAAATAGATTCATCTCACATAGAACTTTGACAAAACGCACATCAAGGACTCACCGCAAAATGTGCAAGGACCTCCGTTTTCTCGTCCTCTTCATATCCTGATACAAGAACTTTCGTTGGTCGGTGATCCACACAAACATGTGTAAAACCTCGCCCCCTGAAAATAATTACAGAACCACTGGCTGACTAGGACATTAAATAAATCCACGGAGTAGAGTCCTTCTTGAGAAGCCAGTACTTCCTCAGCTAGTCAAGAAATTCCCTGCATTCTCATTACTGCATTCGCAAGGAGCCACCACTGGTCCCTGCCCTAAACCAGAAAAATCCAGCCCATACCCTCCAACCCTATTTCATGAAGATTCATTTTAATGTTATCCTCTCTTTTGTGCCCAGTCCTTCCAAGCAGTTCCTTTCCCTCAACTTTCTCTAGTGGCAAATTCTCTGGCATAGCTAGTTTTGTGCCACTACACCACTGAAACACAGGAAATGACTTCTTTCCTTCCATATTAAAAGACAGACAGAAAACTTGCAAATCTTTTTCTGAGAATTATTATTCTGTGTAATATAATATTTGTATAGCTCATTTGCTAAAATGCTATGACAGTGGAATATTCCCTGCTAACCTTGCCACTTGAAAAGTGTGTGTGTGTGTGTTGGAACAGAAAAACAGGGAAAGCAGTCTGGAGTATTCAATAAAATCCTCTTGGGCAGACAACCGCATCAAAATGTAGAATTCTTCCAACGTTTCAGGGACTGACTCTGTCCCCATCTTCAGGGTGCTACTGATGACTTCGTGCTGTACTGTGCAGTGTATATACCTGCATCCAGCTTGGGCTCGGGATAGAATGCGAGCCATTACGGTTAGTGGGTACAGTCAACTGATCAGTGAGTTACGCCATGGTTGTCTGTACAGTGTTTAAGTATAATGATTATGGGTTGCCATGTTCTGCTTAATGTGATGCCGTCCTCTCTGTTGAAGTTGTTAGGATGTAGTTTTATCTCTATTGCCTCGTTCACCATACAGTCCATGCAGGTAGTTGTCCTGTTCAGTCTATGGGTTTTTCAAAGCAAATTTCATGTCCTGTGTTCATTATGTTCTGCTACAGTCCCTGAAACGTTCGAAGAATTCTACACTTTGACATGGCTGTCTGCCCAAGAGGATTTTATTGAATTCTGTCGCTGCGAAAGCTTCAAGACATAAGTCTGGAGTATTCACAGTGTCCATTTAAATGTAAGCGAAGTGACAATAACAGTTAACCTTCCTGTCACTTATGTAACAAGCGAGGAAAAAAAGGGAAGATATGGCTAGTGTAGTGCTAAGACTACCACTTTATCCATTGGAAATAATGACATAGCACTGCTAGATTTTATTAGTTGCAAAACTGTTTTCATGTTGAGGAAGCACATATTCTGAATTGTTGAACTGTGTCGTGGTGGTGGTGGTGGTTATGACTGTAACCTTGGACAAGGCTGGGATGATTAAATCTTAATTTCTTGGAGTAGAAGGGAGGGGGAGGAGGGGTGGGGGTGGGGAGGTAATGGTAAGGGAAGGCATTCCATATCCTTAACTGGCCACTGGGTTTCCCCATCAAGATGCTGCATGTATTTCTGTCTTCCCCCTTATATGCCACATTTCCCACCCATCTCATTCTTCTTGATTTCATCACCTGATGTGATGAGAACAAATCACGAAACTCCTCATTATGCTACTTCCTCCAGTCCCCTGACACCTCCTTCCTCTTATGCTGAAATATCTTCCTAAGTACCCTACCTGTGAATGCCCTCAGCCTATATTTTTCCCTCACTGTAAGACATCAAACAACATGCAAAATTAGACATTTATATTTTTGGATATCAAACAGAAACTACACTACACTAAAATAGTTAGAGAATACACTAAATCAGAAAGCTAACACACATGATAGGCTGTAAAAATCAACCCAGAGGAAGAAGACAATCATGAGGCTAAAGAATTGGAAGATTCCACTTTTTAGGATCCACAATAAGCCAACAAGGCCTACTACTAAGAAGGATGATAAATATGTTCACAAACCCTCATTCATTGCTCCATAAAAAAGTGCAATTTAATTTGTTAACCAGCTCCAATGTCAAGATATATGTGACACCACTCTCTTTTTACTGGATTAATGTAATACATTAAAACATTTTTAGATTAAAACCATTATTTTAGGACAAAATTCTGACAGAGACAGACAGACTGCTTGTAAGTCACTGCATGGTGAGAAACTGACATCAAAAGTACACTTTTGCAAAGTACTGGCAGACAGTACATTAGTCTTTGATTGCAGTAGAGCAGCAAATCATTTAAATGTTCAGAAAATGAACAAACTACAGATGAATGAAGAACAAATTAAAAACAGCCACAGACAAGGCCAATAAGGAACATCTTGTGAGCATATGTGACAAGAGCATGTACTTTCAAAGAACAGGTTGTAATGATTTAAAGTACATGAAGACAAAGAAATCAGGTTGAAAAGAAAATCAAGAAATTCAAACACTGGCATCAAAGACTCTCATGGGAATATAACAGTAAATCAGAAACAAGCACTGAAAATTTGGAAGAATTATGTTACAGAGCTCTAGGATCAAGCTAATCAACCAGGAAACCTAGAAGCTGAACGCGAAGAGGACATATAGATAGATGAGAAAGTCCCTTACATCTCGCAGCATGAAGAGGAAAACGCTATCACTGAGATGAGGGATAACAAAGCTGCAGGAGATGATGATGCACCTGGGGATGTAGGAAGAGGCTGGTCTCAAACTTATGGCACAACTGATCAACAACATATATAGAATCAGAGTGACCCAGACATTTCACTGAAAGTTACAATGACTGCATTGAAAAAGACGTCAAAAGCTACAAATGTGGCATCCATTACACAATCAGTATCCTCACACATGCTTACTTAGATACTCAGAAGACAGATTGAAAGGAAAATTAAGGACATAGTTGAAGGAGATTAGTTTGGATTTAAAGAGGAAAAGGAACTAAGGATGCAAATGATATGCTAAGAGTAATATTAGAATGAACTTTGGACACAGACGAAAAATTGCATGCTTGCGTCATAGACTGGTAGATGGTATTTGACCATGTAAACTGAAACAAATTAATGCTGACGCAAAAGAAGACTAACAGCAAATTGTATGTGGATCAGTGTGTTAAAGTATGAATGGACTAAGAGCAGACAAAAAGTGTGAAGACTGGAAGAGGAATTACACAAATATGTTGTTTGTCACCAATTCTATTCAACTTATATACTGAGAACCTCACCAAGGAAGCTCTGAAGGGTGTGCACACTTCAAAATAGAAGGACAAGTAATTCACAATGAGAAATATGCAGACAACCTTGTGCTACTGGCTAAGGAAAAATAGTATAACAGAGCATGATTCATAGTCTAATTGAAATTGGAAGATGCTGTGGAATGGAAATGAATGCAGCAAAAACTGAAGTAATTACAATCACAAGGCAACCATCCCCAGTACAGATATGGAAGATCAAAAACAACTGGACAATGTGAAATATTTCAACCACTTGGGTAGCATGAAGACATCTGATGCAAGATGTACACGTAAAATTAAATCCAGGATTGCCATGGCAAAAGCAGCATTCAACAAGATTAAGAATCTTTTCACTAGCAAACAGGACTTAAACTTAAGGAATAAACTAATACAATGCTACATTTGGAGCACAACTTTGTATGGTGCTGAAACTTGGACACTTCAGAAAGTAATCAGAAATACCTTGAAGGTTTTGAAATGTGGTGCTGGAGAAGGCTGAAGAAGATCGGTTGGACTGATCATGTGAAAAATGAAAAGTCAAAAAGGACAGGAATATCCTACATACAATAAAAAGAAGGAAGACTAAATGGATTGGTCTCATATTGCATAAGAACTACCTTCTAAAACACGTTACTGGAGGAAACATGATAGAAGTGACTGGAAGAAGAGGATGAACACATACGCAGCTAATGGATGACCTTACGGAAACGACAGGATACTGGAAATTCAAAGAGGAAGCACTAGACTGCACTCTGTGGAAAACTCGCTTTGGAAGAGGTTGTGGATGTGTTGTAAAACAGACCATGAAATGAATGATAGTGAAACAACTGGCAGTCAGTATTCCTCGAAACAGTAAGAAGTGTTGGCAAATCTTATACTGAAAGAAGGGCCTATTCTCAAAAAAATGTGTTTTCCTAATCAACACACTCTTGTTACTATAAGCAACCTGAACATGTATGTGGCTGTGTTTTATGCAGTAAAATTCCTTTAATCCAGCACCAACAGGACCAGACAGGTGGTAGATTATTAAATATTCTGGATTATTGGACAGCATCTAAATTTCACAGCCAGCCCTCACAGAATGTACACTTGTCAGTTTTCACTTCACCATAAAATTACTTAGCTTTTTCAATTACCACAGGCCCAGGCATAGGTCTTTCTTCAGATTGCACTGCTGTAAACCACCTACACACGACCCTCTACACTTGCGGTAATTTACGCTCTTTCAGTGTCTGTTGCTTGAAAAGGCCCTTCACACTTCCATAAATAATCATAACTGGTCCTTCTGTTTCCTTATATCATGGATGACTACCCAACATTGTATAATGCCATAACCACGCTTTGGTTTTGCTATTTCCAACTCTCCTGTTATTACAAGTGTCTGAGGAACTGTTAATGCTACATGTTTCCCCTTGCCAGCAGTACCTTGTAACCTCACCTTGTGATTTTTGAAGCCATTATAATAGCTCCATGGGTTCAATAAAGTCCAGATAACACAAGCTAAAATCACAGAACCAGTTATCGATGGCAAACTTTGGGTCACAGATCATATATATGCTGTCTTTGGATTACACACTTTCCTAAAGTGCTGAACTATAATGATTTCCAGATTATAAGTAGCCACATTAACAAAACTGTACTTTATAATGATTCATGGGTCCTCAGTATGTGCATACAATATGTCTCATATCATCAGGTATAATAAATAAGTGGAATAGATCACTTTAATTCACAAGATATAAGTAGTCATAAAATAGTATTATGTGTAAGGTAACAAAAGCTGAAGTTCTTCACACGTATGCTATGAAGGCACAGATGGGAATTAAAGGTACAGCTCCACTTATTCTTAAATGTGGCACTAAATGGAGGTGACTGGTCAGCTTCAAGCCCCAGCTGCTGTACCCCTGGGAAAAGAATCCCTTGCACCCATTGAATAGGAGGCTGGACGGGTCCCAGAGTAGGGCTGGATGTTTTGGAGAAGAGAAAATCTCTCGCCCCTGAAAGGGCTGAAACTCCAGAATCATCCAACCTGTAGCCAGTCATTATACCAACCACACCATCCTGGCTGCATAGTATTATGTGTGCCTGCCCAATTGAGATACTAATGAAAATCACATACAAGATATGAGTGTGTTTTTGATGGTTCACTCACCTCCCTCGGAATGAGCTGCCCCGCGTCATCCTGCTTAGACTCCTATTCAAGTGCACAGCACTCCTTTGGTGTGATCTTGTATGGGGTGTACCTCCCTGCAGTAGTCCAAGTGAATGTGCCTCCATTTTTAGCTCAGCCACCTTCCGCTGCAATTCAGAAGTATCACCACCCTCCTGTTGTCTTGTGAAGAGGTCCAACTCAGCATCCAAGATCTCACGCTGTGCCTGTTGATTAAACATGCTATACAACAGTCACTGTGTTCACTTACTAATTTTCACATAAAACATTTTTTAGATTACTGGCCAAGGTAATCAAAATACAAGTTCTGTCAAAGTCTCATATAACAGTGCATTGAAATATCGCAGAAGGGTTCAGGAACTGAAGGACAGACAGGGACCCTTGGAAACATACAGAAAACATGCTCTGAGAAAGTGGGCCTCTAAGAATGTATAAAAATGTTATTTTTACACAATGATAGTACAGACACAGCAAGCCCTCTACACAGTTCAGAAATGCAAATTTAACTGGCTGAATGACTGACTAGCCAGCTACCTAACTAACCAGCTAACTAGCTATATAACCAACCAACCAACTAGTTATCTAAACTACCTAATTAACTAATCAGCTAATAAACCAACCAACCAGTTAACAAACCAACCTAACTAACTAACTAACTAACTAACTAACTAACTAATTGACTAATTAATTCAAGGGAGAATGTTCCTCTCTCTGAAAATAAGAGTTCCTCACCTCATCCTAGAAATAACCTGCATTTCAAGCAAACCAAATACAGTAAAACTCGTTTAAGACATCCCTGCTTAAGATGTTTTCCCACCTAAGAAGTTAGGATGAAAAAGCAACAAAATTCTCCCATTTGATGAACATTACACACTGCACTTTTAATACGTCCCCGCATAAGAATATTTCCCGCCTAAGAAGTGACAAATTTGATGACAAAACTTTTTTTTTTACCCAGTTAATACATTTTCTGTATCGGAATCTTAAATAATTTCCTCGAGTTTCCATTTGTTCTCTTTCCACAATACAGCGTTCAAATGACACAGTCGGTTCATATAGGTTAATCTCCAAGGCCATTTCCACAAGTTTAACACAGCAGAATGACGCAACCTCCTGGCGTGAGGGTGTTGTATTTCTCCCACGATGCAGAGAGAGTCAGTCCCCACTATTCGGTCCTGTCATGATGACCAAAAGATTGTATTGGGGGACCAAATGCCTATCCTAGCTGTTTCATGACCTACATGAGCCTGCATTTGGCGACACTGGCATGTGGAAGCTTCAACTGGCTGGGAACTAGAACAGAACTCAGGCAGCCAATAACATTTGAAGAAGTTTAGGCGCACTAGCTGACACCATCCTGGGTTCCATCTTGCTGGCGCCGAGTTCTACCGTGAGGTGCATAAGCTATGTGGAGGTGAAAGCCACCCCACTGGGGGCACAGCAGTCTGACGCCAGATGTGTGGGTGCTCGCACATAACAACTTGTTTAAACTCAGTTTATCAGCGGTAATATAAATGCGTCACGGTGTAGTGTGATTGTGAAACATCTGTGATGACTGTGTGCAGGTTAAGTTAAATCAGAAATTCCAGAAAATAAATTCAAGACAATGCAAATTTAATGAAAGTGACTGGAACTACTGACCACTCCTTATGGTCTACCTCATAGCGAACCTATGGGATCTGGAGATTTATACTGCAACTGTGTTTTAAAAAAGAGCAGAACAAGCCATGCTTGACAAATATTTCAAGCAAAAGTACACATCTGAAACGAAATGTGAACTTGTGAATGAAGAGTCAGTGACAGTATAGTTAAAGGTGTAAATAAAACTGTGAATGAAAGGTTACAGACAAAATCGTTAGATGGTCAGATAGAAGTGAGAATGTGTTAAGACAGCTGCAAATTATGCAATTCAGCATAAATATGTAAAAAGTTCATAAAAAATTAAAAAACAGCATTTTTGGTCCTACCCTTTTAAGACATTTCCTGCTTAAGAATAAAATTTTCTTGGAATTTAAAAAAAAAGTCTTAGCAGGGTTTTACTGTATTCATGACCATGTTCACGACAGCCTGCCACTTGTCTCTATTCTAAGCCTGGTGAGTCCACTTCACGCTCCTATCCTACTTCTTTATGATCCATTTTAATACTATACTCCATCTACAATTAGGGTTTCCACACGGTCTCCTGCCTTCAAATTTCCTCATTAAACCCTGTCTGCACCATATCTCTCCTCTATTTTATATGTGCCACATGCCCCATATATCTCATCATCCTTGATTTTATCCCACAAATGATATTTGGCACGGAGTACACATAATAATAATGCTCCTCACTATGCAACTTGCTCCATCCTCCTTTTACATCCTCTGAGCTCTTTGGCTTAAACACATTCTTCAATGCCCAGTTCTCAGACACTCTCACACTATGTCGTTCCCTTAATGTGAGAGATCAAGGTTCATACCCACACAAAACAACACACAACACTTTGATCTTTGGTTCAGACAGCAAATGGGAAGACAAGATTCTGAAGTGAACAGCAGCAAGCATTCACCAGATTCTATTTGCTCTTAATTTCTTTGTTCATGCAATTTGAATTTGTCAGTGTCATTCCCAAATATGCAAACTCTGTCACATTCTCAAATAATTTACGATCTTTACGTAGTGATTTGGTTCAATATTCTGTGGAAAAGACATTAATACACCCATTACTTTATGTTATTCATATTGTGCATATTCTTACAACTAATACAGCAACCAACACATGCACTTAATAAAATGCAATTCATGACATGTATTAAACTCCTACATGTTCTGGCATCTTGGTGCCAAACATGTAGGAGTTTAATACTTCTCATGAATTGTATTTTATTAAGTGCATATGTTGGCTGCTGTATTAAATGAATATGCCTAGTTTTATTAGCATTTAATTCTATATCAACCTCCTTCCTAAAAAGCTTCTGTGTTCTTCTTTACAGCATTTATAGTTTCACCAAATAATTAAAAATCATCACTGCAGATCAGAAGCTGACACACCCCTTTCATTGTCGGTCTCTCATGGCTTTCTTTGACCTTCCTAGTGGCACATCCTAAAGGGAAGCTGAAAAGCGATGGTGATAAAGCATCCCCTTCTTCCACACCATTCTAAATACAAAATATATCAGACAAATGTTTACTTAAACTAAATTACTATCAGTTTCATACAAACACATTTTAATTAACCCAACCCATTCCATTAGCATACCTGTTAGATCATACAGTAGCCTATTGATATTGTGGAATAAATAACAAGAGCACACACTCGTGCCTTATAACACAGCCATCTTGAGTTTGGAAGAGGAGGAACCGGAAATAGCACAAAGATCATATCTGGCCACAAAACAAAACAATATCGAGGATGTGTTCATACAACTCTGATTATGCATGAGCACTGCCCTCCAACAATACCACACTACATGACAATATTATGCAGAATTTCCCTCCTAATCAAATCAAAGACTATAAAGTTAAGCTTTCCACATTTGGCCTGTATAACCCTGATGCAGCAGTGAATTACTGAATCGGATATGAACAAAACAGTCTGAAAACAAATGCCTGCAAAATAAAGTATTATACAAAGTATATAAAATATAAAATTGTAGCAGTATGGACATACAAAAAGAAATATAAATCATAAATGTTATTTAAAATGTAAAAAAGATGGTATTTTAATGTGATTTATTTAAAATATATGACATATACCATGTGTGATACCACTATCACAGCAGTCTTCAAAGAGCATACTGTCTGCAGATTGTAGTATCAAGCAATGCTATGAGTATTAAGATGGCGATGAAAAATAACAGCACCTGATTTAGTAACAACATTTTTACCAGACCATTAGCATTATGCTAATTAAGTAGGAACTTAAAGTAAAGTTTAAGTGTGACTGCTCCTTGCTCTGTCTGCAATAAACGGAGTAGTTAACAAGTTTAATATGACTAGGACTGTCGTCTATACATACTGATGCAGAGGTCTAGAATATCAGTAAGACATGTTTCTTAGCAACTTGATTTAGAATAGTGACCACTTAGGCAAACATGTGAAGACCACATTTTCCTACACTTCAGGGCATGATAAAGCTACTCACCTGTAGTTTAAAGCTCATAAAAAATTGTGATGTACACATACACACACAAATCTGTAATTCTGACATTTATACAAACCATCCAATATTTCACATTTCCTTCTTTCAGTTTATACTTACTATCATGCCAATTTATTTTTCCAGACTGCACAGAGATTCTTCAGGACACATGTAATACAATGGTTTAAAACAAATCTGAGAATTGTTTAATCAATGTAACAGTTTTGGACCAACTGTTACTATATTACCATGCAGAAACAGTTAATCCAAAACTGTTATGGGTTTATGGGTACATTAACTTCAGAGATTAGTGCTCAGTAAGAGGAGAGGATGATTGTGTGTGGTGGCCTGGAAATGATAATGAAGGAAGCAGTCACTGACTGGATCATAAGGGCAGATCATAATGACAAACACAGCTTTTCCCTGAAAGGACCAAGACCAGAATGTATTACAGTCATTCAGGACAGCTGAGACTGAGGCAGGATTCAAACCAGCTACCTTCCGATTGCAGATCAGACACATTACTTCTAAAGCTAATTAGTGTGCAACATACAGTGTCATTTGTTAAAGATTACTCACTTCTTCTTTGCTTTTCTTGACTATAACTGGTGATTTCACACTCTGCTTTTTGGAGCTTACAACGCTGCTGTGATTGGCTGTGCTGCTACTACCATGCACAACTCCACTAGACAAGTCTTTCCGGATCTTCTCAATGCTTTCCTGTTAACCCAAATGCAACTGATCAACTATACAGTTGATAGTCATTAGGATGTTACAGAAATTTCTTGCTGTAGTGGAACCCACTATCATCTCTAAAAGCCAACACATACGAATCTGTGCTAAAAACATTCCACTTGACATCACAACCTGTTCCATTCAAATCTATTTCAGTACCATCCTTCAATCTATGTACCATTCCCTCAAAGTTTCTTTTTCCAAGAGGTTTTCCAACCAAGTTTTACATAAAGTTCACCTGATAATAGGCCATGAAGGCCTGGCCCAGAGGAAGAGCAGAGGTATAGCTCTATCCTTATATTTTTTTATTTTCCTCATGTGTGCCACACCTGATCAACTTCCCCGACTCGATTACAATAATCCAAAACATTTAAACCCTCCAGCCCCTAAAAACAGACACAGCCGCCATGCAGTGCGACGCTCAAAAGGCTGAATATCAGGTATACATGATGGCTATGCAATAGCCCTCCTTATGCAGCTCTCACACTGGGCACTTAATTCCAGTGCCAACGGGTTAAAACCTTGACCAGTCCCCCCACACGCCGCCAAATACTCTGTCCCAGAAAAATAACTATTTAGTGTATGGTGTTTTAATGTAACTTAAATCCATGAGAACAGTGACTCCACTACACATCTATGAAACGTTACATTCAAGAACAAGCACAAATGAAGATGCCAACCGACAACTCAAGTACCACACACACCTTTATCCCAAAACTTTTCCTATAAAAATCAAGGCGGTTGGTATGTTCAAGAACTACATTTTGAATGCATTTGATCTTTTCTAAGTTTAATATATATGTCATTAGAAGTGTCACTTTGCAATGATCCTGCCAGTAATATAAATCATGGATGGCAATTAGAACATCAACTGTTCGTTTGAGTAAGAATGAAGGCTATCAAAAGCATGTGCGTAATAGCTGTGTCCTTTGTCAGCCAGTACTTATGGTTTGCTATTACCTACAGCCACAAAGAAGCAAATCATTTAAACAAACAAATAAAATGAATCAATGCTACACAGAATAATACCAATATTCTTTGTTAGAAGTGTTGTGTTAAGTTTATTTCATCAAGTTACATCCAACCTTAAGCAGGAAGGTTATTGTCACTGTGTGTTTCAGAAACATGCAAGTATTGTTGTATGCCAGAGTCAATGACAAACAACTTCATCAAGGTGAGGCTCTCTCTTTTCAAACCAGTGACTAATAACATTTATGGCCTTCTGGGATGTGACACCATGTAATTTGGCAAAGATGAACCTGCCCTGCCATGAAGGCATATAGAGAGAGTATAGGTATGGCTCCACTCACTTTTAACCCTGGCACTAGATAGAGCTGAGTGGTCAGCTTCACATCCCAGCAGCTTTAACCTGGGAAAGAAACCTTGTACCCATTGAAAAGAATGCTGGGTGGGCATTTTGGAGAAAAGAATACTCTTCTGCCCTTGCCAGGTTTCAAACCCTAGATTCTCCAGCCTGTAGCCTACTCAATATACTGACTACACCATCCTGGCTCCACCCTGAAGATGAAAACAACATGTTCCTACCTACCAAACTATATGTTGTCATTACCAAGAGAACTGGTAACATCAGTGTTATCAAAGATGGCAACATTCAGGATTACAGCATCACCCTACAAACAACCTACAGGATGTGGGCTTTGCTGAAAATGTATTATATCAGTAGCTGGAAATCGTAAATGGTGTAATAAAACAAGATGAATGTGGGTTGTGATTCAAATGTTATAAAATCTTCCAAGAAACTCATGCTGTCACTTAGCACTTCTGAGGCATTATTTTTGCTGCACAGTTGGATACCAGGCATGAGACAGACAATAAGGCTACAGCAATATGAATGACTCTGCTGTCCATGCACAGAGTGGGGAGAAAAAAGATTCTTGTGTGGTCTTAGCCTTAAAAGACATAACGCTAATACAGAGTAGACTTAAACAAAATCTGCATCAGCATTAGTCATGAAAAACAACAGGTACGTATCTAGGTTGGCAGCAATCTTGTCTGTTAACAACTCTGTGTGTTGGACATCATGACCAACACAATAAGGAAGATGCTTTCAATTAAATAACTTACAGCAACTGGAATTTACCTTCAAAAATTTACCTTCCAAAAATGAATGTGAGGCATTTAAACAAACAGTGCAACCTCTATATTTCAAGAACAAAGTTCACAAAAATACTCATTTTAATGAGTACTTATATTATGCAAAACTAGAAATCAAAATTTAAAATTGTAATGTTTGTCTTGTAACCTAAATTTACATATACCATGCAACGTCACTGATGTTTAAAATATCACTAACACATGAAGCAAATTCTTTGTATCTTTCCAAAATTATTTTTAAGATGACTAAATCTCCTGATCACAAACCAAGTGACACAGTACCAATGAATCAACACAACTGGACCAAATGCACACCAGAAAACAAAAACAGCAAAAGACAGAGTTAAAAACTAGCAAGCACAGATGAGGATGGGGTGCTAAAAGTTCAAACTCACGAATGCAGCCAAGGGATGAAGTAAGGGAACTCCATCATAAATGAACTAACAGAATAGTAAAAGCAAAAAATTAAGGCAAGATGCAGAATTACACGACCATGTCACTTGTTATGAGAAAGGCCTAAAAAACTGCCCTTGTTTTACACATAAGTTTTCCACATAAATATCATTAGGAAACTGATGGTGCTGGTGACATATCACTGAAGAGTAGCAAATTCGCTAATAAAGTATTACTCATATAAATCACATCATGAAACCAACCTGTAGCTTTTTTATGGTAGTCATAAGAGCTTCTCGCTGCTCAGCAGCTACCCCACCTTTCTCCAGTCTCTCAATCAGCAGCTTTTGCTGTGCCAGCTGCTTATCCAAGAGGTCCTGCTTCCTCTTCCTCAAATCTGCAGTCAGCTTAAGTGCCTCCTGAATATGAACACAGAATGTAATATACATAAATTTCTGACAAAATATAGTTCAGACAGATCAGCTTAACTAATTCCAAAATTGTAATACACAAACAGACACAGTACATAAGCTAATACTGTCATGCTTCGAGCTAAAGGTTACTGGTTCAGACTCCAGTGTAATGACACAAGGAAAGTTTTCCAACTAATTACATGCAGAAAGAGTTTGTGACCGAAGGATGATATTTTATCAGAAGACACTCAATTTAAGATTCATGTAATAAAATACACATTATTACTAACTTTTAAAACCTCATCCATAAATCTGCCATAGTATATTTATGTACACAGCAATTCTTGTTCCAAAGAATAAGCCTAACACCAGGGGTCAGACGTACAACCAAGCCAACCCACTCTCCTTCACAAAATGGTGTAAATAAATTGCATATATCCCCTTTATGTGTACCTGCCCTACCACCATCAAGGTACACCTGAAGGTCGGCGCTGGCCACATAGCAATCCACCTAAGGCATACTCCCAACTTCTTCTTGGGTGTCTGACATCTTTATGTCCAACAGGCTTGTAAGTCATTGCCTGTCTAGCTGCTTGGCATAACTTAATTTGTGTAAGGAGAACACAATAATTCTTTTCCCAGTCTGTGATCTTCTCAAACTTTCGAATATTTGTACCTAGTTTCAGATACTATGACTGCTTCTTTTATTTTGTAAGGGGAGACCAGCAACTCTTATTATGAATTTCATTTCAGTTGTTTCAATTCTTCGTTTGTCACATCCATATACCAGAACATAAGCAGCCTTTTCTATCACAAACCCTGCAGTATCCTTGAAAATAACATCTACCTCCTCCAGCAGAGTTGAACCTGGGTAAAAATAATCCTGCCACAACACTGAAATTGAGTGTCCTGTTCTGTTGGACGCAGTTTGATTAGACATTGGTGGAAATACACAACAGAGCATGTCATAGACAAATAAATGTTAAAGAAGTGTGCTACTTTTTATTATACATCATCAAGAATCTGTTTAAAAAATCTGCATAATGCCCCCTTATATATTAAGTGTTAACAAGCTGTGGTGAAGAAGGGGAGGGGGGGAGGTGTGGACATCACATGAACAAACATGGTAGACTTAATGTATCATCCTTTAAATTCTAACCCAGCAATTTCAGCTCTGTTGGTAATGTCATATCATTGGACTCAATTCCTTTCATACAAAAGACTGTGTCTCTTGTTTTGTATCGGTTTAACTAAGTCTCCATAAACCTTCACAGATTTCGGCTTTCAGGCCAAGAAATCATCAGTTAACTGGACACATTCTCCAACATGTCATAAACTTTTCTCAACCTTGTTCTGTTTACTTCTATTGTTAACTTATATATCTCTACTTTCATAAAGATTATGAATTTCATGGGAAGTATGATAGAATAATACTATTCACAGTATTCTGGAGGCACTTGATCTTGTTCTGACGTCTACCTGATGTGCATTTAATTCGCAGTACACTGTATATCCCTAGACTTATGAACACAGGTGCTCTGCACAGACAAAACATATCTTCATAATGCCACCCCAGATCATGCATTGGTCTGTTCTTTTCAGCATGGTTGTGCCACTTATGAATATATATTAATTACACACAACAAAAATCTGGCCATTATGTATCAGAGCAACCTGTGGAAGGAACTGTGACTCCCACTACACTTGCTCAATGATATTACCAGTACATAAAGTGTTGATAGGTATGAATCAATTATCCCCAGTATATCCTTACACATTTCCTGAAATGGAATAACCAGTATTTTCTTGCACTTCAATAAGAAGCCATATGGAGTGAATGCACAGATTCCAAAATTTGACATCATTTAAAATGTAATTTTCTCAAGAGAATTTTAAGAAGCAAAATACTGTGAAACAGAGATGTCCCAAAATACAGATAACCTATTATCATATGACAGAGGCTCTTTGGAATACACTGTATAGATTACAGACACATAAAAAGGTAAAAGGTAAAGATAAATGTGCCTCTGTCCCTCCATTAATTTTAGCCTCAGCATTACACAGAGGTGAGTGGTAAACATCACACACTGGCCACTTCACCCCTGTGAGAGAACCCTGGTACCCACTGAATAGGAGGCTGAGTGGACCCCAGAGCTGGTCTGGATGTTCTGGAGAACAGAAAAATCATGCTCCTGCCACAATTTGAACCCCAACTGTCCAGCCCATTGCCTAGCCACTATACCGACTACAGTATCCTGGCTCATTAAGAACACGTAACAAACACAACAACGTGATTATAAAAATACATCACAGCTGAAGGGATTCACATGGAAGAAGAGAATGGCAATTTTTTAGCACTGTAATTACATACTTTTCGTTTTTCCTCCTGTTTCTTTTTTAGCGTTTCCTTTACGGCCAAAATTTCTTGTGTCTTCTTGATAGCAGCCGCAGCCTGTAACAGCAGAGACATAATTTTCATCAGCTGTACAAAGAAGCAAACCTCCAAGAAGTAAATAGGTCTGAACCAAACAAGTAATTTTACAGGACAAAAATGGCAAGACAGTGATAAATGTGTGTTGGCAACAGTGGGAAATCACAGGATACAGCATTACCCATTGTTGGCAGAATCAATACAGGAAGTGCCCGGTAGACACACTGAAACATGCCTACAAGAAAACAAATTAAATCAGTTATGAAGGATAAGCAGTTACATGTGTTTGCTTGAGGAAAACTGCCACAGAAACATCCGCATGACGCAAGTTGACAATGAGGACAGCATGACGTATGTCAGTGTCTTGTAGTGGCATAAAAAATTTTCTGGACACAGAGAATTTGTGAACGATAGGCCTGCAACGGTGACCATCAGCCTCCCACAATTATGTTTTGGTGAACACAAAGGTAATTGTTCCTTGAGAAAACTGTCAAACTGCTGTCCATAAATTTGCCATGTTATTAACTGCAAGAAGCAGTAATCATAAAACACTGCACAATTACTATACAGATAGTGCAGCTAAATATCTTTTGAACTTCGACAGTCAGCTCAAAGGAGGTGGTTATGGGTTCAGCCACCCGCTTCAAGATCTTGTCCCTTGCAGCATCCCCAAGAGCTAGCATAACCGTATTTGGTCATTTTGCCTCAGCAGCAACAGATGTGACTGGTAAATGCTGTCATCAGAGAAAGCTGCACTTGGTGTGTCTCCATCACCTTCAAACTGTCTGCAGATAGCCACTGTGTGATTCCTTGGAGGACATCCTCAGATTGAACTCTGTGCCATTCAACACCAGGATGATGCCACTGTCTTTCACCATTGCTGAACATTTGTCTGGCTTGTTCCCTGATACATATCTTGGGTCTTGGTCTGGTTTTCCCCATGTTTACTTCTATTACATTAAGTTATATACAGAATTATCACAGTAAAACAGCAGATGTGTACTGACATTTTATCAGTATTAAAGTTGGTAGAGTTAAATGTTTTCCTCTTGATTTATTAGACTGGAGTTCCACTGAGTTAGCTCTGCGTTTCTAAGTAGAATCCGCTACCCCCTCTCAGAAACATCCGTTATACTGACCCTGCCAAAAGGTCACCTGTGAGCTTGCTGGAGTTTGTTAGTGGTTAACCTTGGTAGCACATTGAAACAAACCACAGCTATATGCCCAGCTTAATAAAAGCAATCCCATTACAGGCCTGGCCAGGCCGTGAGGGTTCCAGGAGGTTGAGGCTCCCAGATTTCTAGACAATCATCACATGAAGGTGGTAAGGTTGTCAGCCCTACGCACCGACCACATTTACCCCCAGGAAACATTTCTGGTACTCATTTCTGTTAGACGTTGAGTTGACCCCAGGGCCATAGTGTGGCCGGAAGGATCAGCTTGTTAATGTCCAATCAAATGGGGTATTTAGTCACCGTGTGCCAGAAATTTTAAATCCTGTTTGCAGCAACTCAGTAATGCATTTCTTCATATCATTACCAATGTCAAATCATGGGTATTACAATACAGTCTTGCTACCACACAGGAAAACCAACCTGTTGTCTGATAACCAAAAAAGCAAAAGTGCTGAAGAGATATGGGACAATACAACACATTTTTTGTTGGCAGCACCATGACTAATATACCTGTACAAATCAAATAAATGGTAGTGTCCTTTGAAATCTTACTTGAGCTTTGGAATTCTCTTGGGTAATGGATGAACTGACAATGGGGTTCTCTTGTTTCTTCAGGGCTGTTGGTATGTACACTGTTTTTGTCAAGTTGTTGCCGGACATTATCACCTGGAATAAACATACTGTCTTTCAGCAATACATAATTTTTATAATATGGTCTTCTAGGTTACAACACCACGTAGTCTGGTAGATGGTTACCATTTCATGAACATATTGCTGCCATCTCCAGATTACAAAATGGAAGCAGGTTCCTCCAAAATGTCAGTAAGCACCTACCAAACAATATGGTATTATAACACAAAAGACCACAGCATAAGACTTCACCACCAGAAAAAATTAAATCTCACCAATATATAATTCTCCCAGTCAGTGTTACAGCATCATACCCTATGTAACCAAATATAATATCCAGCGGGTTGAGTTCTTTCTACACATGACACATAGTTCACAGTTGCTTCTCTGAACTTTCAAACTCCTCTGAATTTGTATGTAGGCCTAAATTCCATATGTACTGTGACTGGAAAGAACAAACAACAAAATACAAGATAAATTACATAATTTCTGAGGATTTAGACTGTCCATATCATGGCTGCATATAAGGTTTCATATGTAACATGAAATAATTATTCCTAAACAATGATTCTGATGACAATAGTGATATATCTAATGGTGATGTGAGTGATCAAGCCAAAATCACTTCTGGGATATTTAATTAGACGGTTAGTAGCAACAACTATACGGCATCAAAGCATAACAGAGACAAGAGCAGCAATAACAAAAAAGCAGAGGAACAGAAACTGAATTGTACTTGGCCACCCCGTGGTAAACAGTATTAACTGCCTCACAAAGCTACAACAGAAATCAATATAGCAGCTACCAGGCATATACAGAAAACTGTGAACTGTATTAATTTAGAGAACAAAATAAGAACAGTTTTCAAAGCATCTAAACAAAATAGAAAGATACATCTTCCACCTCCAATATGCTCAGTGGTTTGACACTACTGTGGACTAAGTGCAAACACATACTGTTCTACACATTTTAAAATGCAGCTTACAGTCACTGCACAGCACAGAGACTTCTTGAGAGTCATGCTTACAAATTTTCCTTCCTTACTGCTGTCCACATTTCATTGATCTGATAATACATGGAACTGACAGAACAGACAAAGTTGGATACACAATACAGTCCACTCAATGGTGCTTACAGATCAGTACACCCACAGTCTCCCACTGTTCCAAGATTTTAAATCATGCTTCCAGATATTTGATGTGACACCCTGGATGAGGAACTGGTCCACTGCAAGGCTTGTAGCAACGCAGAGCAACACACACACACACAAAATGCAGGTATACATCCATGCTCCCAGGGATTTGAACTTGCAGACCCAATGTTTGAGAAGCATATAAGATAATACATGCCTTAAACCATGTGGTAAGTGTGAGTGGTTGCGAGACAATGAACAGACTATGTAAATCAAAACCTTCCACTTCTTGACATTTCTGTATGAAGTATTATCACAAAATTGTGTAAAATTTAATGGAACACATTAGTTGTGCAATTTGAACCATTCAGAAGGAGAACTATCTCATTTCAAATTTTATGAAGTATGTAAACATGCTAGTTCATACTGCCCCCAACTGAAAATTTCCACCAGTCAGATGGCTCCCAATTTGACATTCCATCACATGAAGCCAAGTAACCCATTCAAGTAATGCACAATTAACATAAGCCATAACTATAAATACCTTCTCCACAGCTTCAGATTTGAGGGCAAGAGATGCTTTGGGCTGTAATGCATTTAGAACCTTACTGCTGGGAACGGGGTTTGGCACACCTAGCCGGTCCTTCACAGAAGGTCGTGGGGGTGGGACATTCTCTTGCTTTCCCTGCAACATTAATACAATCCCATGGGAAGCATGTAGTAACTTTTACTATACAAGGATAGAAGACACAATAAGGAAGTCCTCTTATTAATAAAAAATTGGCTCACTGCCGAAACATCACACAACCATTCCCACACAGTACTTTCACTGTCATCATGCAATGCACATTAGAGATCCAAAATACCATACAGGGAAGAATACTGTCAAATATAATACAGCCACAACAGTGCAGATTCACTGACATATCATCTGCAATTTCCAAAGTTGCTCAAAAACTAATTTAATTAACTGACAACCAGATTAATCATAAAACTTGCTATCAGAATTCCTTGAAATTACAGCAAATTTCATCCAAAGGACAGCAACACGAAATAGCTTAACCCCTTGGTGCCAAAATTATATGCCCAGTATGATGTGCAGGAGACCAGAATTTCAATAACAGCTGCATAAGGGAGGCCACTAAATGCTGTCACCTGCACCTGACATCTGGCATTTTGCATATCGCACTTTGTGACGGGTATATTGGACGTTAAGTGCCAAAGGGGTTAATCAAGGACACAAAGCTGCTCGTTCTATCCTCAAAAAGCATGAAGTACTAATGTGTCACTCATGAGAATATTTAGCTGCTGATGGTTTTCACCATGCATAAACTGCTTAAAAAACACATATCAGAACATGAGATTCAAGTGTTCTGGGATGTGATGATGTGCTGTTAGTGAGTAGTTCCAAATGTTACAAAGGATCAAAATGCCTGCCATCATCTTCAGGATGGGAACTACTCATCAAACAAGTGAGAATTGCATCAACAACTTGAATCTTCAGCAAAATTACTGTAAGAAACACAAATCTCACATATAAGAACATGTTTACCAAGAAACACAACTTCCCCTTCTGCACAAAACTTTGGATGTCATTTAATATTCACATTTGTTTTTATACTTAAGTAAATGGTCTGAAATATCCCCCCCCCCCTCAAAAGGTGGGAAGGGAGGAGGCAGCAAGCTCATCTGAAATGCTGCCACCTATATACCAATCTGCACAGTGCCACATCCCTGACGACTAAAATCTTCATCAGCAATGCTGTGCGTCTTGAATCTGGCAGAGTTCAGAGAAAAATGACACACAGCAGCATACAACAAACAGGCAAAAACTATGTCCCATGCAGTTATGCAGCTCATGATGTTTAGAAACCAAGGTGACAATACTGAAGCACATAAAACCAACCACATTTCAAGCCCAACACATCTGCGTGTCATGCATCAGTGGTGAAAAAACAACACCAAGTGAACAGTGCATTAAATAACATCAGTCTTTCTCCCATTCTGGACAAAATTACAATAATGTGTAAATAAAAGTGAGTAAACAATGTTTGTGGGCACAAGAATATACAGACTGGGCACTTTGAAAACTAAATAAAGCTGATTCATAAAAACAAAAAGTGGCCGAGTTTTATGTACACACACATGCATGCGCACACACACAAATCACAGAAAAGTGAACATTACACAACGTATTATAAACATTAATCAACAATTTATGCTTATAATAACACACCGACTTTGTTTTATCATCGAACACATTAATGAATGTACTATACAGGGTGATTCATGACTTATGGACATTACTGCAGGAGGTGATTTGCTAGGACTTCGTGATCAAAAAAGTTCATATAAACATGTGTCCAATTTTGGATGATTATGGAGTTATGGTTGCTTGAAACTTAGAACAGAGGATAAGTATTACTGAAAGTAAATGGAACAAAATAATAAACAGGCACAACACATAATAAATTTAAAGTATAAATGTAACTTAACTTCATGAAGCTGTCTTCAATTTACACTGACCGGTGCTATAAGCAACTTTTCAAAAATGCCACCGCCAGTCGCTTGGCTGTGAACAGCATGAGCTGCCACTAGCAGCTTCCACTGACTGTTCCTGTTCCAGCTGGTTTCATGGTTGCATAGTGTGACTTGCAATGTGTGGTTCAGAAGACAGCATGTACAACAATTAAAAAACACCCATAACTCCATAACCACTGAGAATAGGACTCATATTGGTATTAACTTTTTGATCATAAAAACATAAGAAATCATATCCTGCAGTAATGTCCACAAGTTATGAAACACCCTGTATAATAATGAAAGAGCCTGTGGAGTTCTGCATCATAAGATGGGTTGCAGTTTCATGGGCGTCAACGAATAATGAAAACCATAATACTAAATCATGATGAGTATGTGTTCTATACTCAAGTCAATCAACGTAATTTCACAGTCAGATCATAAAAATAAGCAATTACCTCAGTGGTGTTGTGCCAGAACACTTTAATGAACCTGTTGTTCAATACAGCCTCAGTACTTCTATATGCAGCATTTGCTTCCGCATGACTTGAAAATGTTACAAGGGCAGCTTCAGGGTCTCCTTCAAATGAAACCTGTAACAGCACATTTACACACTTATTCACTTCATGGCACTGCTACAAAACATTAGACACAACAGTCACTGTGCTCACCTGAATATTTACAATCTTGCCAAACTTGGAGAAGTGATTGTTCAGGTGTGTGATATTGTTCAATCCACGTGGTACCTTCTTCAGTTCCAAAGAGCAATTGTTTGGGTTCTTGTGACGTGGTCCCAAGCGAGCAAAGTCAAAACTTGACTTCTTCTTTGATGGTGGAGAATCTTTGGCCTAAAGAATAAGCAAGATCTATGTAAAATTCATAAAGTCTACTTTCCTACTGCACTGACTTTTACTCTTACCTCAAAATTTCGCAACCCCACATTTGTTAATGTTGATTTATGACCAGTTTCCCATACAAAACCAATAAGCATGCTTCTTATTTCCATACTCAATAATATTAGTGAACGACATAAAACAGTGGTGCATGCCAATAAACATTACCACAACAGGTTCAGTAGTATAATAGCAATGCTTGCCAAACATATGCATATGTAGGACCTGTGATAGCTTACAAGACGCTAACAATGATGCCAAAATACAAGTCAAAATGTATCTCACTGGAATAAAGTTATAAAGTGCCCAGTGGCTACACGCTAGTCCAACAAACTTCCAAAGCCACACAGTGTGCTGAGAATAAAGCACATAACTATTCCTCCTACTTTAAGTGTAAATTCATGAGGTGGCATTCACCTTTCAATTTAGGTTTGCAATCAATGTGTCAATCATGAACTAAGACAATGTTTGGGCATTACACTCTTGTTTCATTTCCTTTCATCCATTTTCAATCTTCCACTACAAAAATTTTAATGCTCTTATGTTTCAACTCTTGATTTATGTTTGCAGTCAGTGTGTCAATACAAACAGCATATTTATGTCTACTACTGTCTGGATAATTTAACAAGGAGTCAGTGGGATTAAACGATGGAAAGTCAAACCAACCACTACCATAACCACGGCAACTGAACAAAGAAAAAGTATGAGAATTACAGGCAGAACTTCAATTTTACAGACAAGATGGAGGTAAGATATAAAAAAACAAGACTTTTCTGGTTTGTGTTGCTGTCCACATGCTTAACCCTTACACTATGAATGGCGACTGTCGTAGTCGCGCTGGGGGCATTTAAACAGTCTGTCTGGGACGAATGACGACGTCAGTCGTCATCAATATTGTGTCGAATTTGGAAGCATTTTTTTCACCCCTATCCCATGTACCGCTCAGGATTTCTGTGTGGTATATTCCCTGAAGGTGAGAGCTGGTGTGTGCAGTTATAAATGTTCCCTGTCCACCCCTGTAAGGCCTCCAACAGTCGCGATATGTATGTCAACACATTGGTGAACTGTGCATTTCTCTGCTGAGTAATACCGTTGTGGAGAAGGAGTGTTTTGTTTATCAGTTGCACTGGAGTCGTGTGTGGGTTGAACATCAACAGTGTGCTATGAAGCCAGTTACTAATTGACGGCTGAATGGTTTTCAGTGGCGTACTGTACCACGTATTTTCAGACCGAACTAATACAAAAATACCGGAGATATCCATGAAAATCTATGTGTACAGCTACAGGATGGCTCACAGGCCTGTCTGTTGTAGTTCTGGGGCATTCTGTAGGAGTTGTGTGGCAGAAATGTGTAACACGGCGGGGTAATGTAGTAAAAATATCGTGTTCACCCTTGAAATACGTGGAATTTTTCACAGCATTTACGTCGTAGGCTTAGATCTGTTTTGCTCTCATCATGTAAGTCGGTCGTTAGTTAGGGTATTAGATTTATAAGGGCATAGGAATACAAAACCGTCTTTGTAACAGACCAGGGTAGTGTTCAGCAAGCAGTAGCAATAACAAAACTGACGGACCAGGTGAGGAGGAGGAGGAGGAGGAGGAGGAGGAGGAGGAGGAGGAGGAGGAAATAATCACGTCCACTGTTTTTCACAGCGAAGCCACGAGGTAGTAACCCAGCCCAACAAATTACCTTCACAAGATGAACTTGTACAATGTTTCCCACATACGACTTACGTTGCCCCAGCTGTGTTTAGATACACAAACATTCCGACGTTCTGCCGTGGTCGCGAAGGCTTGATAACCCAAGCCATTAGAGACTGACAGAGACCCAACCAAGGCGAGGTATATGACCGACCATGGAAAATACAGTCTTTTGAAACATTCAACCAGGCTTACGCTAAATTCTATAACCCCTCGGAACATTTGGCAGTGGACAAAGTAATTGTAAAATACAAAGGCAGGGTTATATTCAGACAGTACATTTCCATAAAAAGGGAACGTTTTGACATCGAAATTTATAAACTGTGTGCTGAATCAGGTTATACACATGACATGAGAGTGTACTTACGTAGACTCGTGATGCGGCTCTGACGACACGAGTGCAACACACGCGTGGCACCTTGTTTCGCGGATTTTCACACGAAAACTAATTTGTGTAAATAGTGCGGGCTAATGTGTATGTGTGTGATGATAGAAGAGTGTTCAAAGGTGCCAAGGATCTTGTGCAGCAACCAGAATTATGTGAGTAATAAAATATTTACCCCACATTTATATAATGCACGTAATTTGCAGGACTAAATTTATTGTAAAAATTCGTGAATATTTTTTCCCAAATTCACCAATTCATAAACACACTGCGAAATTTTTTTTCATTAAATTTGAACGAAAAGTCTATGAGATATGCTTTTTTATCTAAGAGCAAGCGTTAGAAATTAAATGCCCAGAGAAAAACCTCGGCTGGGGGACCCACGCCAGGGCATTTAATCGCGGAGTGAAAGGGTTAAAAACATGCAGTCTGGCTACAATGGCAGTCCCTTATACTGACGATTTGTTAAGTTGTTATCAACAGCTGTGGTAAAATTCACTGCAGATACAAATTAATGAACATTCTAATAAAATGGTTTAGTAAGGGCCTGTTTGAAGACAAAAGTCTTAATATGATAAAATTACCTCTGCATTTGGAGTATAACTGTTGGTTTCAGCAGGCTGTCGGTTACGTTTGTAACCAGCAGGGTAGTTCTGAGTCTGGTCTGTCACAGGCACACTAATAAGCTCTCGCTGTGGCTGAGGATTGTACAGAACTGGGCGCCCAATTCCTCCTCTCATCATCCCACCCACTCTCATGCCTGCAACGTCACATGAACTCTCAGGACTGCTAATGCAGGTACTTCAACTTCAAGGTGCTTACAATTGGCTAATGCAATGACAATTACTAGATATCCAATGATGATAGTGCAAACAAAATTCACGATTAACATTTGCAGCACAAACAATACAGCTCATCCCATTGCACACAAAATTTCATACTAATGAACAGAACATTTCTGTTCCTTTCAGAATAATATCAGCATTCAAATGTTGCTAAGAAACTGTGAGTTGGGCAATATCGTCCTAATACGGTGTGAGTCTGACTTCAACTTCATGCTTAATGTACTTCACATACGAAAAGTTGCTTTGCTGAAGTATATTGGTCAAAACTGGCATACTTATTTTACCAAAACACCATAATAAAAGATTCTGCCATCTACAAAACAGACTGTCCCCTTTCTCCTACCATAACAAAGGACAAAATAGCACTGTACAAACCTAGACAAGAATTCTACTTGAAAATGTTTCACCTCAAAAGCAAAACAATTTTTACTGAATTGCACTGCAATGCTCCTTTAGTTAGATGCACAAAACCCAAGTGCTGGAATAGTATCTCTAGGCTAGTCTGTAACCCAAACAGCAGGAAAAAATGAATCTGTGAGAGCAGAATTCCTTGAATCCCACACCCACGTGAACTGAGAAATGCCAGATTATCAAATATTTCAGATTTTCACACAGTACCTATACCAACCTGTACTATAGCATACTGGAGCTTTACAATGAGCAGACAGCACTTCAGCACTAACATCCAAGTTTCTAATGCCATGACGTTCTTTAAAATTCCATAGCCAACACTCAGAGAATGCACACTTGTCCGTCCTTCTCACACACTTCATATAGTTCCAGTGTTGTGGAACGTACACAAATAGAACTTAATGTTTTAACTGGGAACAAATTTGTTACACATGACATTCCAGTTCTGATACAGAACTGCACACTCATATTTTACTCAAGTAGGTAAATACCTCCTGGCCCACCACGGAATGTTTGGCGTCCCCACATCATCCTTGGGTCCATGCTTGGAGCATCTGGATTGTACTCTGCAACATTACCCCATACACCACCACATAAGTGAAATGCCAAAAGACTGTATCTATTCAAAGTTTAGAAGAAGAGTCCAAAACTGTAGTTCATATTGCAGCTAAGTTTACGCCTGTTTCAAAATTTGAGTGCTCTACATCCTTAGTAATTTATTATGAGCCATGACTTGACATTAAAATTGAAACATTATATGAAACATACCCATATTTCCAGGGTGTGGTCCCCGCATGTGAGGCTGTGGCACTGGATGTGGCAGATGATGAGGTGGAGGTTCTAGTGGCATTCCTTGAGATGCACCATGTTCCACCAGCCCATCTGTCACTTCTGTTGTAGTTGGTGCCTGTGAACCACCAGGATTTAATGGAGCAGATGGTCCAGTGCCAGGTGGTGCTAATGGATGAGATGGAGGGTGGTTAGGGCCAAATGCCAGCACACGCGACAAGGCTACATCTTCCAAGACAACTGGGTCATTTCCATGGTCATAAGGACACAAGTCACCACGCATACAGTATCCCTTCTCTGAAACACAAGGAAACAAGAGATTATAACATGAAGAGCTATATTACAGGGACTTAGTGTTAACATTACGATCAAATCGTGTGTAAAATTAAGAACATAACAAACTCAGGAAACAAATATCATAATTTACTTTGAATCATTCATCTTATTCTATTTCCAAGAACAATTAAAAATTTAAAAAAAACACATACTATAAGTATCCCTGTTCTTTTAAATGTGAAATCTAACCACCCACTCTCAGAAATTAACATATATTTGGGGGTGATTGCGAACATACTGCAGAGGTGAAAATTTGAAATAATCTGGAGAAGTGATATAGCAAACAGCCTTATATCTATGCTCCTTTAATTGTGATCAATTCTAGACAGATGATTGGCACAGCAAGGACAGCATAAACAAATATATCCAAAAATTTGACAAATTTTGAAGCCCTATCCCTGCATAAATGAAAGAATAATACTAAAATGGCTCTTCCACAAACAGGTTGCTAAAATTTTAACTGGAACAAAAAGGCTCAGACAAGTGTTCAAATGCAAGCCTTTATAATGCCATGCTTCATAACAGGATTTTGTGATCAGGTAACTAAAAACAAAATACAAATGTAATGTGAATTGATGTGGAATTCCATCAACAACAGATGTTCATACCATACTTAAAGTTTTTTCAATTTAGGACTTCTGAAATTGTTGGAGTGCCTAATTAAATTCAGTCTTAAACACCATGCAAAGGGTATTTTTTTTTAATATACAACTAAACAGGACTGAGCACTACACAGCTGGCAGCATCATTAGTCACAGAACAGCATGGACATCATTCCCTCTATGGTAAACACTCATGCACTAAAAAAACTGTGTACTACTATAACACTGCCACAATCCTTAATGAAACTGTAAGCTCCTGTCCAGAAGAAACAACAGCACATGTTACCACCACTACAGCTAAAGCAGTACTGATGTGACAAATACAGAAGTGCACACACATGCCTATTTAAACATGCCTGGGCTTGCACCCACATGCATCCAAGCCTAAGTGACTCTATAATCTATAACTCCTGACCCCAAGGCATTCCCAGCCTGATACAGTGAAACCCTGTTAAGAAAATTTTGAAAATTCCAAGAGAATCCTACTTCTTAAGGGGGAAATTTCTTAAAAGGGTAATTATAATGAAATGGGAGAATTTTGGTGCTTTTTTTATCCAGCCTTCTTAGGAGGGAAATTTTCTTAACCGGGTTTTTCTTAAGCGAGTTTCACTGTATTCACATCGTTGCTAAAAATATTAAATGATGCATGAACTATATTTCTGTGAAATAATTAATGGTCACTTTTAGCAATTCAAGGTGATCCTGCTGAAACGTAATGGGTTACGACAGGATTAAAGTATTTGATATTATACATCTTTTGTGCAATAGACATACGTAAGAACATTTTATGTTTACTTCAAAATAACTGCACACCTGTTGGTATACATGTATATTATTATTGCGTATACTCAATCACCAACATCAGTATGGCCCCATGCATGGTACCGTGGAACTAACAGCATCAACCCATAAAGGACCACATGTGAATTGTTTGGAGAATTTATACATTCAAATTTACCAACATACAGGAATACTAATAAATGAACAGACTGTTGGCAAATATACTCCCCTACATGAAGTGATACAAGATATTCAAATGCAACACATATGCACGTGACATGAACATCACCCCGACTACTCTTGTGTTTACATAGTAGGTTCAGTAAAGGGTGTTCTTTTGTCAAGTATACATCATATGTGATATACCATCTATGTACATATTTTTATCTACTATTACATGTTTCTTAATATACCACACTCTAATTTTATTTTCTGATTCTACATTTTCTAATTCTAATTGAACTATTTTTACAGATTTATGATCCAACCAGGATGAACAAGAACTACTTCCTGTTAGATGTTTGGATGCATAGAAATATACAGACAATAATACAAGTACCGTACAATTTTAACCTCATTTGGTAACTGTTTAATATCAATTATTGATATTTTAACCATTTAATTTTATAATGTATCACTTACCAAGCATAATTGACAATGATATGTTTTAGCATTAAATGCTGCTTTGTGTAAACAGTCTCCCGAGGATGGCCATTATTATTATTATTATTATTATTATTATTATTATTATTATTATTATTATTATTANATTATTATTATTATTATTATTATTATTATTATTATTATTATTATTATTATTATTAGCCAAAACATGTCAGCGGTGTAATAATACATATGTATATGTACAAATGTTCCGTTAGTTGGAAATGAATATATTCTCAGGATTTTAAAGTATTTTAATACAACTGGTGGTGTATTTGATGGTTTCCTATAAATTAAGGGAATCGGTACAATGGTGAAATGTAAAACCTGAAATTATAAATACAATATCTAATGTATTCATTTTACCATCAAAATCTCGACATCTTCTCTTGGGATGAAAGATGCCAGACAGGATAGCAGCTCCAGAACTGGTAGCAGTGTCAGCAGTCTTACCACCAGCACTGACAACACTTTGGATGCTCTGAGAAGTAGTTGTAAGGCGCATGTCCACATCCCCATGATTACTGTCTTGTGTGGGAGTGCCAGCTCCTGACAATGGTTCCTTTCTATCGCGTATTCTCTCTAGAAAAAGAAATATTTACTGAAGAAGTTAAAGATGCTGCACTGACTGCTATTATCTTTCATTAGCACTTCACTAGACACTTGATCTTTGTACATGTCCCATCCTTCCTCCAATTTTCCACTCAAACACAGACAGTATTGCAAATCAACAAATCCTAACAAGGTCTGGATGCCTGTGATTTGTAGCATCACCAAATCTAGAATGGTCAAGAAATGTCCATTCTGGTACCCATCACATGTTCCTATACATACTTCATCATTAGTATTCCAGTAGGTAAAATGATCTGCATAACTTACCAATAGACCGAGAACGTGAACGAGAGAGGGACAGCCGTCCAGGAGGAGACCTGTTACGATAGCGTCCTCTGTGATTGTAACGAGGTGACCTAGACCGAGAACGTGAATTTCCCATGCTGCGGGTTCTAACCACAGGACCAGGAACAGCAGCATTAACAGGAGAAATGGACCGAGACCAGCTCCTCCTAGTAACAGGACATTGCAAAAAACTAGAGAATATGATGTTCACTGTACAACTGATCAGTGGAAACACATATTACAGCACTTCTCAAAGCAGAAACATTTTCAAGTCAATTAGTGAACAGGGTCGGCGGTGACAGCAGCAGCAGCAGCAGCAGCAGCAGCAGCAGCAGCAGCAGTAGTGTTTCTTACCTTCGATCCCTATCATATCTTCTAGATGGAGGGGACTTATTTCGCCAAGCTCTACTCCTGTCTCTGTCTCTACCTCTTTCCCGCTCTCTGTCACGATCCCTGTCCCGACTACGTGACCTCCTTGTGCGATCCCAAGAACGAGACCGAGATCGACCTCGTGAAGGAGACCGTGAGCTACGATGTCGACTTCGTCCTCCAATGCGAGCTTTATCATCTTTGTCCTACATTACAAGCATTAAACAACTATGTCAAGTTCCAAACAAATCAATAACAACAAATACAAAAGAAATATGCACTTCAATCAATATGGAAGAAATATTATTACTACATGCAATAGCAACACTTGAATTATGAAATGAACAGAAAAGCATGCACAATTAAAACAAGTCTTCAAAATCAGTTCAGTATGCAGATGAATGAAATATGTATGACCTTAATTTTGTGGAAATAATATCTGTGAGAAATATTACACACTAACCTAGAAATAAGTCGCGACACAGGACATCTGCATTGATGTGTCCGATCAAAAATATATGTTTATTCAATCATCAGTTACACACAACAAGCTATTTTTGTACATGCTATTCAGGTGACTAGTTCTGGCTCAAACCACAAGCCATCATCAGGCCACTAACAAGAACAGTAAAAATGCAGAACTCTGTGTATAGTAGGATGGAGACCTCCCCCTTTACCTCAAAGGATACATTATAAATGAATGTAAAACAACCTTTACTGTTGACCCTTTGCTTTTAAATCACTTTGTATTGTTTTTATAACAACTCTGGCACTTTTAACACTTACCACATGTTGTACAGTTTTAATACTTTGGTTAGGCCTCATCAAAAAGCTTCACGGTTGTATGTACATTTATAATGTATCTTTTGATGCAAAGGGGGAGATCTCCATCCTACAATACAGCATTTTCCATTTTTACAGTTCTTGTTAGTGGCCTGATGACAGTTCATGTTTTGAGCAAAAACTAGTCGCCAGAACAGCACATACAAAAATAGCTCGCTGTGTGTGATTGATTATTGGAAAAACACATATTTATGATAGAAATGAGAAGTCATATGTCATAATAACCTAACAGTGTGGCAGATAAGCGCAGGATAATGACATAAAAGGTGACAGACTTATTTTCAGGTAGGTATTCTATGTCTGTAGGTTCTAAAATTGAGAAACCAGAAGTTATCTGCTTTCCACTCTTCCCTGTGAACAAGTGTCTGATTAGTGTGTCCACAGTCAAGTACAATTTCCTCACCGAATCAGATTTCCTGTGGGTACCACGTGCTTGTACATCCACATCACGCTTGTGTAACGGCAAAGACATAGACCCATTGGTTTGCACAGAGTTCACTAATGAAGTAACACTTGCCACCACCCCCTGCAATAAAACAATTTTACTGTGTCCAATTGATCAAAGAACTGTTCATTAATTCTGCCAAACTTACAAAAATAATACTTCTAAAGAAGGGCGTATTCCAATGACATTTTGTACACTGCAAAATCCCAAATTCCTGCAAACTTCATACTGGGTGGTTTAAAACCTGGGAAAAAACCACCAGTTTTCACCTGATGCAGGCCAAGAAAAGGTTGGAATTACTGAGGACGTAACAGTGAAGAAGAAACTGAAATGCCTAAGCAGAAATTCAATCCCCACTATCTAGCACATGTCCAGAATACAAGAAACCATCTTATGGAGAGTACTTCACACAAGCCAGAAAAATTTCTCCAACCACTCTTTATGGAAGGTTCTTTCATAAATAGTCCTGACATCCAATGCTGATGCAGAATGGAAAAACTTACTTGATGTCCAGACAAGGTTTGACTACTGGGTGGATTTGCTACACTCAAAGACTCTGAGAGCATTGGCTCTGCTGGCTGTTTGGAGACTGGCACTTTGGTTGGAGCTGGCTCAGCTGCAACAGCTGGTGCTGTATCTGTTGGTGCAGTATGGGGTAATGCTGCTGTGGTAGATGCAGCTGCTACATCATAAACCTGTGTCTCCAGTGTCTTGAATAACAGATCGACAAATTTCTTCGTTTCTGGAGGAGAATAATTAAAATTTAAGCCATAGATACACTGTAATACAGAAAGAAAATGTTCTTCTTTCTCCTTAAGCATTCAGGCTGTGCCCAAGCAATGGCTGGTTCTCAATTTGCATTATGGATGGAGAACTGCTCATCCAGTCCTGGTGTGGTTCTACGGCTGGGTGATTGTTAAGAACTAATTAAAAATGTGAAGTTATTCCAAAATTATTAAATCAGAAATTCAAAAGGCAAAGTTGCAGAAATAACATAAATTATGAATGTTAATTTAGGAAGCGGATCATGTCATTAAATAGATTACAAACAAACACATATATAAAAACATAAATTGGAAACATGTACTTCAACTTACTGGTAATACTTCACAACTGCAATTACATACACTCAAGGTATTGGCTGGAACATTAAACCAAGCTGTACATAAGGACAATCTGTACATAGCACAGTTAGGACAGTGACTAGGCCAAGCTGGATGATGGATGAATCACAGTTTCATTTGTGGCAGGGGCGAGATATTTGTTTTTCTTCAAAAACATTTAGACCATGCTGGGATCTACCCAGCCTACTAATCAATGGGTAACAGGGGCTCCTTCCCTAAGGGTAAAGTGGCTGGGGCATGTAGCTAACCACCCACATCCATCTAGTGTTGTGGCTAAGACAGCATGGAGTTATACCTCCACTCTACCACATACTTTCATGGTGTGTGCAAGGGAACTTCCTTCACCTCCATATATGAAGACCGTGAATAATTGTAGATTATTACAATAAATATAATACTGCATAACATCTTCGAATAATGTCATTTACTTATTTCCCTCAATGATTCAGTCAATTTTTACAAACTGTACCCTACTCAATCTCCCAACTCATGCAGTCATCTCACATTCTTGTGCCATGCAGACCCCACAAATCTGTCATGTCTGTTTTAAATTTCAGGCATGGACCTGTTACTGCATTGATGAAATTCATAATCCATCCTAACTGAAATAACTGAACCTATAAAAAAAAAGAGAGAACAAACGCACAAGTGGAAGAAACAGTCTGCACTAAATTCATGTCATGAACAAAAACCCTGCTTCATATTGTGATAAACATGCATAAGAAACATGTACATACCACTCTGAAGGAACACGTCCAGTTGTTCCACCATGCTTGCCCGCAATTCACCCACAGGCTTGTCCTTCTTCACTAACGCAAACACATATTTTGCTAGGGCAGCTGGGTCTGCATCACACCTAAAACAATGATAATTGCAGAAGCCCAACACTGAGTTATCAAAAGAATGACATGACATCCACTTATATTGGGGATATAATACCTAGTGGCCACCTGCTAGGTGCCTGCTAACATTTTGGACAAATGCATTGCCTCCATGGGTATGGACTTACAGGAAGGATCGATGGAACAGGCAACAGATCACAGGAGCAGTAGCCAGCTACAGGCAGACTAAACTGAACATGGACCAGTGAAATTATAGGCCACAAAAAAGGCTACAACCCAAAGACAGAGAAGCTTAAAGAAACAATTGTAAAAGTAGGAAGGTCCTGAATTGGGTAATTACATAAGAGCCCTTACAAAGGACAGTGTGCACAGGAAACAGAGAGTAGGCTAAAAATGTTAGTTATGGTACTGCAATGGTGTGGATCATAGTACGTTAGCTCAGGATTGGAGCCACATCAAGTTTTTATGGTTACATTGGAATTCTGATTACATTAACCACTTATGGCATAGGCCTACAATCAACTTAACAATTTATATCTCTCTGTTTACTGCATTAAATACAGGTAAAGCAGTTCCTGCGTATGGCATACAGGCTTATGGGTTAGTGGAGGTATGAATCCATTCACTCTTCACCTCAGCACTAGACAGAGGTGAGTGGTCACTTTAACATCCTGGTGTCTCTACCCCATGAAGATCCCCTGGTACCCAATGAATAGGGGGATGGGTGGGGTCCAGAGCTGGTCTGGACATTGTGGAGAAGAAAAGCTCTTGCCTATGCCGGAAATCAACTATGATTCCTCAGCTTTCCAGACTGCAGTCTAGTCATTATATTGACTACACTATCCCAGTCCTGCATTAAACACAGAGCAAACAGAAGATCTTAAAGCAGATGTTATACTGTGTCTTCTACTGTCAAATTCAGTATCGCAACAGACAAGACCTCTACAGACCCAGGTACCACACCTGCATTATAGAAACCAAAATGAATATACAAATATATGGTCATTTTGACAGTTTTTACACAATGTAGTAAAGGCCCCTTATGACGTTTCACAGGCATGTACTGTCTCCATCTTCAGGGTACATGAGGTACTATCCAAACATCTGGAGCAACTGAAGAAAATCATAAAACCTCAGACAGGACAGCTGGCCTCTGAGTCAAGATTTGACCACTGAACATTCAGATTATGAAGCAGGAATGCTACACACTCGACCATGGTGTTCAGTAAGTACTGATACACAAAGAGATGGGCAATATATTATAATGGTAAGTGGCTATGAGATACACAACAGAGTTCCTAAAATTTTACACTATGATTAAAGATATAATCCAGTTTCCCCACAATAATTCAAAATTATTCCAGTACTATTGCTGATAAGTTTTTATTCAATCTCATGGAAGGTTATCTCTGAAATATCTGTGAAAGTTATGTACAAAAGAGTAATTTCTTAAAATCAAACAACTTCCTTGCAAATGAATAATTTGGACCTAGTGCTTTCAACAGCATAATTAACACTGGCAGAATACCGCTATCTTGCCCAAGACTTTGTGTTTTATGGCATTCCAGCTATAGCTAAATAATGTTTTGAATTATGTCTTCATAACAGAAAGAAGTAAAAAAACACCAGATTCAAATTACATTACATACTCAAAATGCGGCATTACAAAACATGGCCTCTCACAAGTTCAGTACTTGTGCCTCTCCATTTTATTACATATACATATATCAATGATCTTCCCCCAAAAAAAGCTCTCAAACCAAACTATGTCACTGACACCAAGGTCACTTTTGTCCCAACATGACTTGTATTTACCTAAATACAGAAATAAAGGAACTGAAGAAGTGGGATAAAAGTTGACAACAACTTCAATTGGTAAGCATACATTGCATATACTATCTCTAAATGATGTGCAACATGCTCTGCTATAGTCACACCACTCATGAAAGTAAAGGTAAAGGTCACACCATGACATGCCTAGACAGACAAAGAGGGGAGGCAGAGGTATAGTCCCAATCCATTTGCAACCAGCACTAGAAGGATGTGGGTGGTCAGCACCATGCTCCAGCCGCTTTACCCATGCCAAGGACCCGGTACCCATTGTACAGAAGGCTAGGTGGGCCTTGGAGCCAGGCTGGACAGCATGGAAAGTCTCACCATCAATGGGATTCGATCCCAAGATGGTCCAGGCTGCAACAAGTCACTATACCAACTATGCTATCCCAGCCCCCACTCATCAAAGCAGAAAACCTAAAATTAGTGTATTTCACTCACTTCCATTCCATTATGCTAAACAGAATAATTTTCTGGGGAAATTCATCACATGCCAAACTGTATTTAACCCTTTAAAGACGAAGTGTATCTGTTTTATATAAGGACTCTGTGTGTACCGCGCTGTAAACACTCTCCACTTCGGTTATAAAAACCAATCTCTTAATGTTTTATAAGGCAAAAGTTGCTGTTTGTTCTGAGATCCGTAAAAAACACATAAACGCAATGTAGACACCACGTAGAATTTTTTAATGTTAAACCTGGTGGTACGTAAAGTTACCGCTAGGCTTTAAAAGGTTAATATCCAAAAAAAAAATCATTATATTTTGGCAGTCTCTTGTTGAAAAATATTTATGTTCAATATTCTTCCATCCCCTAGTAAATATTCCTCTTTGTTGTACTTATTGTTGTTTTTATTTAATAATACTGTAAACTCATAAGATTATATAGTGCAGATGAGAGGTGAATGAAATATGAATATGGAGCACTGATGGAATGATGCTGACCATAGAAAACCAACATATGCAGAGAAATCCTGTGCCACTGCCACGTCGTTCACCATAAATCCCACACGACTAGTCTGTGATTGAACTCAGGCATGTGTGGTGAGAATACAGCAACTATCTGCCTAACCATTTATTGTGGGCCACCAAGTCCTTCAACAAGAAATCAGGTGGCCCTGTCTATGGAGGAGTTTGACTACCAATGGTGAGTAGTTCACACACACATTCCACTTTCGTCAAGTTACATAAACATAAAAATATCAATCTGTATTTACTATACAATCAAGGTTTCCAAAGGACATGCTAATCAAGATGCACACAATTACAACATCCTGTCATGTCCGTGTCATAAAAGGCACTGATAAGCAGCTACATCTAAGCGAAATAACGGCCAAAATACACTACATTCTTGTTCATGGCCTAGGAATTTACTTTCGCTCCAATCAATAACAGCAATTATTATGCGTTTGTTGTAACGTTTGGTACTTCTGGCCTACTTACAAAGGTTCTAATATTGTTGTCAGCCACGATTTAAAAGCTTCTGGATCATTTACAATCATACTTGCACTGTAATAGCCACACAATACAACTGAAATAAATAACCGATACAAGTCCCTCTTTGAACTTATTTTATTATCACCCAGATTTGTCCTGCAGAATAATGTTTACCACACGCACAGCTACGTTCAGTAGTACCACATTTTACTACTAACAGCATTATTGTCGTATTTGTATAAGCTATCTTGATCGTTCATTGCCATCCGTACAACCTTCCCATGACCTCACGCTCCGCGCAGGCCGCAAACCAGTGTTTAGCAGTAAAAGTTGTACATAGTGTCAAGCTCTAAAGGCGACTGAATTTAATAAAACTTACTGGGGCTAGAATGGTTCTCGAAACTTTGGTTTACGCCCCGTTCAACCACCTGACGCTGCCGTTAGCCCGAAAGAGTTTCATTGACTAAAAGTCTTATTTTTCATTGAAAATTTCTTCCATGCTTGCTCATTAGGATGATAAAATTTGTTTCGTAGTCCTGTTCTCTTCTACCTACTTGTTCACAGTAGGTGTAGAGGGTGTTAATTTTCACTTGATCACACTCAAACACACACCTCAGTCGGTAGGACTCCTCTGGTCGAGGGATCGGCCCATCGCAGAGACCTCTACCTGACAACACAAACACTGTATAAGAGATTAACATCCATGTCCCCCGTGGGATTCGAACCCACGATCCCAGCAAGTGCTCGGCCGCAGACCTACGCCTTAGACCACGCGGCCACTGGGATCGGCGATGATAAAATTGTTGTCCATTAATTATAAATAAAAATTAATGTCGCACGTAATCCTAATTTAATATTAGGGATTCCAATTTTATAAGAATGAGAGAACGTCAATGAGAAGATTCTTTGTCTTTGATAATTTTGAAGTGCACGGAATTCCATTTTATAGAATTATGACTGAAATACGATTGCACCGATTATTGGCACATAGTTGTACCTGACAATTAAGAGTGTGCTTGAGCTTCCCACTCCGTTATTTTAAAGTTGTCGACACTGAATACATTGATTTACTACTCCGCATTTTTCTCTTTCCTGCCAACAAACGATATTTTCCGCGTAATATTCACCAATCCCGTTACAACTTCTTTGTTAACCAAATTTCGGCTCCCGTCTTCAGGCTTGGTTCTAAAACATTACGTCACTTCATAATAATTGTGTAGGAACATTATGTTTTATATAATAATTATTCATTCGTTTATTCATGTTCATGTGAACTACATCAGTCTCCACAGAGGGCCATGAGATACAGAACGAGTCAAGGTCATACCCGTATAGCTACAAAAACATACTGTCTTCATGTAATTCAGTTTAAGATATGAAAGAAATACATAGTATAGTCGAATGTTCAATGTAACAATATATATAAATGTATCATTAACAATATTAATAAAGTGAAATAAATATATGCATGTTAAAAATTACACTGCACTATAAGTTATTTTATTTGGAACCTTCATATTTCTGTAAAGGAAGTAAAATACTAGTACATAAAATTTTTATAGACATTCAGTTTCATTAATAGTATAAAACAATAAAAACTGAATATAATAAATAATAGAATATGTAATACATTGGATATGAATGCACACCATTATGTCTTAAATACATTGTTTAATTTTGCAATTCAAAGTACTCTTGTAATGAGTAGAAGGAATTTTCATTCAAAACTTTCTTTAATATCAATTTAAATTTCTTTGGGTTATCAAACTCCCTTCTGGTATTTTGTCAAATTAGCCGAAGGCTGATGAAAATTTGATTGCTGTCTAGTGGCATAGTGATACATATCTGAATGAGCCTTAAATTGATTTTTGTTTTTATTCAAGAACAAGAGTAAGGAAAGAATATATTGGGAAGATAGTGGTAATATTCTCAAAGTACCAAATAAATCTCTACATGAATGATTACTTTTGTATCCCACCATGACTCTAATCATCTTCTTTTGCAGTTTGAAGATCTTTATACTAATTATGATGCAGTAAAATTGTTTAAAACGCAAGCCCGAAGACGGGGGCCCATCCTGACCCTGAAACGGATTGTTGTATTACTTATATTAATTTCAATACATGGAAAAAACCCATTAAGTTAAAGAGTTTAGATGTGATGAATCATCGTTAGCACCATACACAATAGTATTCTCCCAACACCGTACAAACATATTTACGTGGAAAGAGTTTGATGACTGCTACTTGGTAAGAAAATAACTGTACTGAACTAGTTTCTGTCATATTTATTATGTAATTATACTCCAGATGTCTGTCTCAAATGAAGATATCGATTTGTCGTACATTCTACACGTATACAAAACACGCCTTCCATAACGCATAGTTCGAGATGCTCACTTCTGGTATATGGTCTGTGGTTCTCACACCTTGAGTGTATTATCTGTGGTTAATGGGGAACCTGTGCGGATAATAATTTTTTCATACAAGCACGCTGATTTTACGATGACTGGCATTACCATTGTGGATGATGCCTTATCCGTGGCAGACGGGATGTTGCGTTCATAATCATGGCGGCTGTTGCGGTGAAGGATGTTAGTAGTTATTTGTCGTCTAAACAGAGTGAGGAATCTGATAAGGATTTAGCAGGAGAATGGGCCCAGTTAGAAGAATTACATAACAAAAAGTGAGTACAACGTCATAAATTACTTTCGTTTATCATTTTGGTCGAGTGATTGACGTAGAATACCAGCAAGGTACGTACGTCTTTAATGAATATACCACACCGTTGGCTTTTCCATTTGATAAATAAGTACAAGAGCAGGAAAGTCTGTAGCTTTGTGAATCATTTAGGTACAGTACGTATATGTATGTGTGTTGTGTCTGTCACCCACCGAATACCAACATAATGTGTAACCGTCGTTCATACGGTGCAAGGCCCAACAGTATGCCCCATGAGGAAATGGATTTTTCAAATTAAGTTTCACAACTTTATTGATCAGTCATTACATTCACTAGCTGAAGCGAGTTCACCTTCTCTATATCACTGATACATTTATTACTTACTGTTATACTTTTACTTCATGCCGGCTACAACAAGGATCCCTGATTTCTTTTCTAAATATCCCAAACGACCGCTGTCAGTTCGGCAGATCTTCGTATATATTGCCCTTGTTTTTCTACACCCCCCCTTTGTTGTCTCCAACCTCACACCATGTTTATTTTTATTTCTGTCCCTGTACACATATCATAGCGAAAAACTAGAAGGTCAGAGGACCAGAGGGTCCTTTCTCAGGGTGAGGCTGGACACACACACACATAAAAAACAAATGTTTCCCCTAGTGGTCGGCTACAGTGGCAGTGTGCAAGACATTGCAAATGTTCAACTTTATGGCAAGTTGTCTGAACCATTCAGAGACCTAGCTTGAATACATCAAAGCATACTCAAAGAAACGTAGTTAGGGTTCCAGGTGGTAGTCCATATTAAATAGTTGGAGGAAAACTAAATTTGATATATTGCAGGTACCAAATTTCATCAACAATCCATTCGCAGTAGAATTATGTATTGTCAAGTAAACTGATGTGGTGAACCGTGTATATTGCCATGAAATATAAATTGAGAACCAAAATTGACGGCAATAAAGAGAGAAGTATGACTGGTACAATTTTCTACACTATACCACTGTTTCTTACAATAATGGAATTCCTGCACAGCTGGTCACAGCCATCAGGAAACAAGACATCATTGCAAAATGTGTATGAATTTATACAGAGTAATGCCTAGTGCTATGTTAAAGGTGGAAAAATTAAAGGGTGGCATAAATAAAACATGTGTAAACAGACAACATGTCATGAGGCTTTCTTTTTCAGATTATGGCACCAGTTGACATTGAAACTGGAAACATTTGTGAAACACCAGTCACTTCAAAAAGGCAATAATCTCCTTCAGTTGTATAACAACTTTATTCATGTGTTTGAAAATAAGTGAGTATGATCTTCCCATTTCAGCGTTTTATACTCAAAGGTTGTGTCATAAACTGGTTATCAGCACTGTGTTTTTTCAAATGTGTGGACTAAAGTTTCTGTCAGGATAATTCCTGTTATTGACTGAGTGTCAGTTGTAGTACAGGATTGAAGAAGATTCTAACAACAGTCAAAATGTAGTATATATGTGTGTCTTAGGAATAATGCTGACAGCATGATTCTGCAGAAAACTTCAGCATGCAACCAGAACTGCAAGCAGATAAAAGTATTAATAGCCACACAAGATTATTTATTACCATCTGATTTAGGTATTTCATCATTGTTTTGTGGCTGTGGTATTAGTTAAGGTGCATGACTGATGACTAATAGGGAGGTAAAAGGTAAAAGGCAAAATTATCCCCCTACTTGCCATGAAGGCATTTAGGAGGTGTGTAGGCATGGTGGCACAGATCTGTAACTGTGGAATTAGATGGAGGTAAGTGGTCTGCCTCTAACACCAGTTGCTTTATTGCTGAGGCAAGATTTCCCCAGTACCCATTGAATAGATAGCTGTGTCTGCCTTAGGGCCAGTCTGAATATTTTGGAGAAGAGAAAAATCTCTTGCTTCTGGCAGGATTAAAACCCTGGACAACTCAGCCCATAGGATAGTCACTTTCGAATGACAGACAGCACTGAAGTGTCTTTAAATTTAATAATGTTACAGAGACAGAAATTTGTACTTAAGTGGTCAGGGCTGTGGCTACATGTTTGGGTGATACACAGTTTTAAACTGGCTGTGAGACCAATTTGAGACTGCATATGTGTTCAAGCTTTTAGTCGACCACAGCAGCCTACTTCTAAATTCAACCTTTATAATTGTCATACAGTTCCCCATGTGACACTAGAAACTAGGTGCTGTTGACAGTGTCATTAAAGAAACAAATGGATTACCAAAAAAGGCTTCAGAAGTATAATTCCTGCAGTTATTGGGATTAATTACTGTGCTGTACATAATGGTGACTATATGCTAAGATTGTTTATAATTTTCAGAATAAATCCTCTCTCTCTAGTTGAGATACTAGCACATATTATAGTGCAGTTTGAAGATAAAAATGAAGCCATTCAATTCTTGGAGAAAACAGAAGCAAAAGTGAAGAGTAGTAGTGAGGCTGTTGCACTGTGCAAAGTTCTCAGTGGACAGATTCTGTTGGAACATTTGGGAGACCAGGAAAGAACAAAGGTAATAATATTCTTCATATTACTTGGATATGTTTTCTCTGTAATTAAGATCCTCACATAATTAAAAAGGATATTAACTCTTGAAATAATTGTGGAAACCTGAGAGACTGAGATGTGTCTGTGCCAGATAGCCTCGTGGTCTCAAAAGTGCATCCAAATTTTGCACGCTTCTCCCATGTTTGGTGAGTTGGTAATGTAGGTGAAAGAACAGTAGTAAGCTGATTGAGTAGTGATCGATTTTGTTTCTAGTTTGTTACCCTTATAAATAATGTGCAGTTGTGATTCCCCCAGCTGTTTAATGTCCCACCAATCAGCTCATAACACTTTGATGCTTTATGTTGACCTTCACACCCACCTAATGACTGCTGAATTTATATTTCAGTTGAGGACAGTTTGTGTTTGTTACACACACACACACACACACACACACACACACACACACACACACACATTGTCTGCATGTTTATATAGTATTAGGGAGCTTAATCGGCTGTGCAGTGATTTCTTGTTAATTAATTAACTTGCACTGGACCATTCGATTTCAGTTGCCACTGTCATCTTGAGAGGGAACAGAATGAAGTAACATATATGACATTATACCATACTCTAAGAATTCTATAAACAGCCTCAAATATTCTCAGATACGAAAAATTCTTAAAAATTAATTTGCAGGTATACGCTTTTGGTAGTATCCGTTAGCATTAAATGTTACAAAAATCCATTAAACAAGAACTGCTTCACATCAGATCACACAGCCAATGGATGTTTTATTTTAACTGTGCGATTAGAGTGTCTAGATTTCTTTTTAACACATGAACAGTTCTGACTTTGATGTCAGGTGACTCAAATTGATCATACAGTGGTATTTATCTGGAAGTGTTATGCACAGAAACTTTTCACATGAGAAACTTTGCTTGAAGTTGCAGTTGGCATTTTTGTTGTGACCCATAGTAGATATAATGGTGTGATGTAATTTTGCAGACAGTGATTGAAGATGTAGAAAAAATCTTGGATGATGCAGATGGTATAACCTCAGTGCATGGCCGGTATTACCTCCTTGCTAGCCAGTTCTATCGCTTACAAGGGAAGCATGCAGACTATTACCATACAGCTCTCAGGTTGGTTGTTGCCCAGGGTTGGTTTGTATAAATGTGAAATTCTTTTATTTAGAACAAAATCTTCAAAGTAAGTATTGTAAGGTAGGAGTTAATGAAAATTAACTCCAAGAACATATACCACTACTTTCCCCAAAATAACAGCTTAACAATTAGATAAAGAGAAGTGGAATCTTATTTCTTCAGAGAAGGTTCATGTTAGATTACTATGTATGTGTGGTTTGTTTATCACCAGATGATTATTAGCCAGTATGACTAATCCAGCAGTCTTTGGGCAAACCTTGCATGACAACATATCATCCACCACCAATGCGATAATTACCCAAACATAACTTATGCCCTTTGCAGCTACAAACTAAATAATATACAAGAAGTCTGAAAGAGCATGTTCAATGAAACAGTTCTGATAGCATCCATTCAAAAATTACCAAAGAGCCACTCAGAGTGAGATTTTTAGGAACAGGTCTAACAATTGTGGAAAGATTTGGCTTTGGAATGCATGTAATAGGCTGAGTAGGCTTATGAGCTGCAAATAAAATGAAGAGTTAATCTGTGGTGGGTAGTAGATACTGTGACTTGACTTGACTAACCTGTTTTTTGATTTGTTGATCGGAAACTGTTGATCGTAATAATATTCATACAGGTACTTGGGGTGTGTAGAACTGTCAGAGCTGAGTCAGAGTGAACAGGAGCAACATGCTTACTTCCTGGGTCTTGCTGCTCTCCTTGGAGACGGTGTATATAATCTTGGAGAACTGGTGAGTAGAAAAGAGATAAAACAATGACTGCTGTAATCTTTGAATTTAAGCCATGCACATGTGGCAAGATGTTGAACATGTTTCAACCTTTCTAGTCTCAATGAGGAAAAGTACTAAACCACTCAACTGTGCATGGGACAGTGTCCACTGGATTTTCAGAATTATTTCAATCTCTGCAGTATTTAATGGCTGCACATGTTTTTTGTACACCACCAACTGAGTGAAGATAGCGGAAGATGTGTGCGTTGGTGTTGATGACCATCTTAATTTTTCGATTAATTCAGTTGTGTCTGCTGAGAATACTTGTTTAAAGTGCTATCAACTAACGGATCTGCTGGAAACATCGCAAATGGAGGTAAAATCTTTGCAGTTAGTAGTCAAAACTTCTACAAAAAGACTGAGCAAGATAACACTGAACCTGTAGTGAAATCATGTGATACGGAATATATTAGCAAGTCCAAGGATGGAAGAAATGGTGCTGGTAAAAAACTATTGAATAATATCAGTGCACTTCAAGATAATATATTGGATTACAAAAGTGATATAGATGGACTATTATCAGTTCTTCACACTATTAAAAATCGATGAATTGTGGAGGCAATCGTATCGATAATCAACAAGTTTTCATCTGAATGTGTTGCTGAAAGAAAGGTTAATCAGTGTTGTTCTAAAGAATTAAAATGTTGTGAAAATCTGTTTTAAACAGGCAGATAGATTCAAAAGTGACCGTTACAAGGTTATCTACAAACCAAAGTATGCCACGTACACATAAAACCTCAGCTACTCAGCCTAGAAAGAAGGATCACAAGATTATTGTTATAGGAGATAGTCATGCATGAGGTTGTGCTGCAAGCATGAAAGAGTATTTTTCTGAAGATGTTGAGGTTAGGGGCTATGTGAAACCTGGTGTGACTGCTGACATCTTGGTTAAAACTGCATCTAATGAAATAAACGGTCTAACCAAAAAAGATGCAATTATTCTATGGGGAGGATCAAATGATGTGGGTAAAAATAATTCACAGAGCGGTTTAACCCTTTCACTCCGCGATTAAATCCCCCGGCGCAGGTCCCCCAGCTGAGGTTTTTCTCTGGGCATTTAATTTCTAATGCTTCCTCTTAGATAAAAAAGCATATCTCATAGACTTTTCATTCAAATTTAATGAAAAAAAAATTTTGCAGTGTGTTTATGAATTGGTGAATTCGGGAAAAAAATTCACGAATTTTTACAATAAATTTAGTCCTGCAAATTACATGCATTTTATAAAATGTGGGGTAAATATTTTATTATTCACATAATTCTGGTTGCTGCACAAGATGCGTGGCACCTTTGATTACTCTTCTGTGATCACACGCATACACATACGCCTGCACTATTTACACAAATTAGTTTTCATGTGATAGTCTGCGATACAAGGCGCCACGCGTGTGTTGCACTCATGTCGTCAGATTCGCAGCATGAGTCTCTACCCAAGTACACTCTCATGTCATGTGTATAACCTGATTCGGCACACAGTTTATAAATTCTGATGTCAAAACTTTTCCTTTTTCTGGAAGTATACTGTCTGAATATAACCCTGCCTTTGAATTTTACAATTACTTTGTCCACTGCCAAATGTTCTGAGGGGTTATAGAATTTAGCATAAGCCTGGTTGAATGTTTCAAAAGACTGTCTTTATTTTCCATGGTCGGTCATATTCCTCGCCTTGGTTGGGTCTCTGTCAGTCTCTAATGGTTTGGGTTTATCAAGCCTTTGTGACCATGGCAGGAAGAATGCGCTTGTGACGCCATAAGAATGTTTGTGTCTAACCACAGCTGTAGCAACGTAAGCGCTATGTGTGAAACATTGTACGGGTTCATCTTTTGAAGGTCATTTGTTTGGTTGGGTTACTACCTCGTCCTGGCTTCGCTGTGAAAAGCAGTGGATGCAAGTATTTCCATTTCCTCCTCCTCCTCACCAGGTCAGTCAATTTTGTTATGGCTACTGCTTGCTGAACACTACCCTGGTCTAACTGTTACAAAGACGGTTTTGTATTCCTGTGCCCTCATAAATCTAATACCCTAACTAACGACCGACTGATATGATGAGAGCAAAACAGATCTAAGCCTATGACATAAATGCTGTGAAAAATTCCACGTATTTCAAGGGTGAACACGAAGTTTTTAGTATATTAGATGGCTGTGTTACACATTTCTGCCACACAACTCCTACAGAATGCCCCAGAACTACAATAGACACGCCTGTGAGCCCTCCTGTAGCTGTACATATAGATTTTCATGGATATCTCCGGTGTTTTTGTATTAGTTCAGTCTAAAAATACATGTTACAATATGCCACTGAAAACCATTCAGCTGTCAATTAATAACTGGCTTCATAGCACACTGTTGATATTCAACCCACACACGACTTCAGTGTGACTGATAAACAAAACACTCCTTCTCCAGAATGGTATTACTCAGCCGAGAAATGCGCAGTTCACCAATGTGTTGACATACATATCGTGACTACTGGAGGCCTTACAGGGGTGGACAGGGAACATTTATAACTGCACGCACCAGCTGTCACCTTCAGGGGACATACCACACAGAAATCCTGAGAGGTACGTGGGATAGGGGTGAAAAAAATGCTTCCAAATTCGACACAATATTGACGACAACTGAGGTCGTCATTCATCCCAGACAGACCGTTTAAATGCCCCCTGCGCGACTATGACAGTCGGCATTCGTAGTTAAAAGGTTAAGGAATATTTTCTTCATTCTATGCAAAATAATAGTCATACAAATATTATCTTGGTGGGAGTACCACATAGATTTGGTTTATCTGACTCATCTTGTGTCAATAATGAGGTTGAGTCCTTCAATAATAAGTTACTGAAAATTATAAAGCCTTTCAATTTTTCATCATTGCCAAGGATTGAACAAAGGAGAGAAAACTTCACTAGACATGATATGCATTTAAATGTTACTGGTAAAGCATTAGTTGCAAAACAGTTAGTTAATTTTGTAAATTCTATTCTCAACCAGAACGAGGAAAAACCAATCTATAGGATGGAAAGCTGAGCCTGATGTTTGTACTGCTGATGAGAATAAGGTTAAGCAAGATTATTCTTCTTTAGGTAAAAGCAAGCTTGGAAACAATAGAAGTTCTGTAAATGATCTAAATGGTGGAAAGGTAAATTGTAATCAGATTTGGACCACTATGCAAGAAGAAATGAGTGGTCAAGTCACTGCCAATCTTGTGTGCTCTGAAAAACAATCAAGTCCAAAAAGTACAGCAACTAAACCAGCTGTAAATAGAACATCAAGTAGAATAAGAAAGGCTCCTGTAACTAAGAAGGATGTCTTTTTGTGGTAAACAAGTCTCAAAGTAAATCCTGTAGTCCAACTACTTCAAATTCAGGCCAATCTAATATAAAAAATAAATTCATATCAAAAGCGTTTTGCAGATTTATCATCAGAATATTCAAGGCATTAAATTGAAAACTGATGAGATTTTGGACTTCATATCTTCAGCTCTTCCTCATGTTTTGTGCTTCTCCGAGCATCATTTGAATCGATATGAAATTGAACACCTTCGTATTAATAATTATACTCTTGGTGCAAACTATTGTAGGCAATCCTTAAAGAAGGGTGGTGTGTGCATATTCATTCAGAATGATTTGGATTTCATGGGTATTGATCTGGAAAAGTTCTGTAAGGATAAAGACACTGAAGCTTGTGCAATCAAATTATTACAAAATTCTTGTCACATTTGCATTCTGTCTATTTATAGGGCACCTCTTGGAAATTTCACCTACTTCATTAAGAAATTAGAGACCATACTAAATTCACTTCATACCATACATACACAGTATATTATTTGCGGTGATATTAATATAAATTACCTCGCTGAAAATAACAGAAAAAATATATTGAATGCTCTATTGGCTTCTTATAATTTGTCTAGCACTGTTTACTTTCCTACAAGGCTTCAGAACAACTCAGCAACTGCAATTGATAACATTTTTGTTGATACCTCCAAATTTTCAAATTATGTAATATCTCCTTTATTTAACGGTTTGTCAGATCATGACGCGCAGCTCATTAAGCTAAGAGACATCAATTTAAAAATTCAAAATGCTAACGTTAAAATCGTTAGCAAAATTGGTACATACTGTATGCTGGACTTTCAATATAAGCTGAGCTTTGAAATATGGAATAGTGTCTTTGATGATAATGATGTGAATACAATGTTTAATTCATTCCTTAATATTTATTTACAACTATTTTACTCCAGTTTTCCTTTAAGAAGGGTGAACTCCAAAACTAAGAGGAATGCTTGGATAACTGTAGGTATAAGAACATCTTGTAAACGCAAAAGAGATCTTGACCTACTTTGCAGGAATAGCAACAATATCAAACTAAATGAGTATTACAAACTGTATTCCAAAATTTTATCAAATGTTATAAAAGAAGGTAAAAAATGTTACTATAATAGCCAGATTCAGAAGTCGGATAACAAAATGAAAACAGTATGGGATAATACTAAATCACTAACTGGTAAAAAGATAAAAAGCGAGGATATACGATGGATAACTATTGGTAGTACTACAATCTCTGATAGCCATGTTATTTCACTCATTCAACAATTATTTTTTATCAATAGCCAGAAACTGTATTCATACTGGCAAGAGTAATAATCTGATAGATTATTTATATCAAGCTTTTACAAGACCATTTTCAACTATTAGGTATCAAAATATATCTACTTTCAAAATTGAAAAAATTATTAAATCATTAAAATCAAAAAATTTTCATGGGTATGATGTGAGATTTCAGTAAAAATATTAAAATTAAGCTCTCCATTTATAAGCTCACCTTTGAATCACATCTGTAATAAAGTACTGTCATCTGGAATTTTCCCCTCCAGATTAAAATATGCTGAAGTCAAACCATTATTTAAAAAAGGTGACAAGAAAGATATGTCTAATTATAGACCTATATCTTTATTGACCGCATTCTCAAAGGTTATTGAAAAAGTCATTTATGCAAGACTTTATTGGCATTTAAATAATAAGAATATACTGGTGAATGAACAATTTGGATTTTGAGCACCATCTTCTACAGACAAAGCCACCTTCATTTTAATTAAAAACTACTAGAAGCACTAAATTCTAAGAAATTGGTTGGTGGCATCTTTTGTGACCTAGAAAAAGCATTTGATAGTGTTGAACATGACATATTATTGTGCAAACTTGAATTTTACAGTATAAGGGGTTCATTTTTAAACTTAGTAAAATCCTATCTTACAGATATCAGAGAGTTTTAATAGGAAGTGTGTCTTCTAATCTCAGTAATTCTTGTGACTGGGGCAAAATTAAACATGGAGTTCCACAGGGATCTATACTAGGTCCTTTACTTTTCCTGTTTTATATAAATGATTTATCTAAAATCATTAAACATAACTGTAAGCCAATTCTCTTCGCAGATGACACAAGCTTGATTATTACTAATCCTTGTTATATAAACTTCAAAAGTAACATCAACAATGTGTTTCTTCAATTAAATGAATGGTTTGATGCTAATTTATTATCTTTAAATTATGATAAAACTCAATATGTTCACTTCACTCCCAAAGGCACTTTCTTTCAAGATTAAATTATTGGCTACAACAATAAATTTCAGTTTCCACCAATACTAAGTTCCAACTTATACCCAAATTATGTACAGCATGTTAACACTATTAGGACAGTTAAATCATTTATGTGTCAAGAAAATTTAAAGTCAGTATACTATTCCTATTTTCATTCTCTTATTACTTATGGAATTATCTTCTAGGGAAATTCTTCACATAGCTTCCATGTCTTCAGACTTCAAAAGAGAGTAATTAGAATTATTACCAGATCAAGATCTAGAGGTTCTTGTGGACAACTGTTTAAGAAATTAGGGATATTGCCACTTAAATCGCAATACATACTTTCCCTCTTAATGTTTATTGTAAAAAGTAAAGCTCTATTTCAATTGAATTCTGTAATGTTTATTGTAAAAAGTAAAGCTCTATTTCAATTGAATTCTGAAGTTCATAGCATTAATACAAGATACAAATCTAATCTTCATCGACCAATAGTTAACTTAACCTATAAAAAGGGGACATACTATGTTGGTATCAAGATTTTTAACAATCTTCCCTCTGATATAAAAAATTTATGCCATAACGTTAATGAATTTAAATTGGCCTTAAGTGATTTTCTGCACTTAATTCATTTTATACTTTAGACGAGTATTTTAACAGTAGTAATAACTTATTGTCCTGCTTATAATTTTGTGTGAAATTTTCATGTAAATATTCCTTTTTTTTAATCATTGTAGATCAGACAATTTTTTATGTATGTACATTTCTCTGTTGAAAGTAATAACTTATTGTCCTGCTTATAATTTTATGTATAATTTTCATGTAACTATTTTATATAAATTTATATATGTACTTGCTTATCATTGTAAATCGGGTAATGTTTTATATATGCATATTCTTTGTTGAAAATTCATGATTCATTGTAAAATGTATATGTTATATAATTATTTTGTCCTCATAATATTTGTATCATGACAAATTCTATATCCTACAGGTTTACTGACCTTGTATGGATTGATGGAATATATAATAAATGAATTAATTAATGAACCACAGATTCCAGGTTTGTCTGATACTTTAATTTGTTAGATATGTCTGTGGAATATTTTAGTATAAAGATGAGCATTGCAGTAGGTTATATATGTGACAGAGCAGTTCCATGTGTACAGTATAGCATCCATTTAAATGTGGCAGAACTGTTGTGTTCAGAAGCCAAACAACTGATCAGTGCTTACATTGAGTATGGAAGTGTATCCCCTCCCCCTTAACCTCCAGTAACGTGGGAACCATTGCATTTGTGTGTTTTAGTTGGCTCATCCAATCCTGGAAACTCTCAAGTCTACAGACAAAGCTTGGCTGGTTGACCTCCTGTATGCTTTTAACACTGGAGACATTGTTCTGTTTGAGCAGATGAAGCCCCAGTGGATGAGTATTGCTGACTTGGCTACACAGGAGCTAAAACTGCGACAAAAAATCTCTCTTCTGTGTCTGATGGAAGTAAGAATTGTATAAGTGGTTGCAATTTTCTAAGTACATACTTGATTGAATACATTGAAGAATATGGTAGATCACATTATGTACCATTTGGAGGAGAATAATTCTAATTACCTGATTGATTCTGCCAAGAATGGACGCTGCAGGCTTGCATGAACACCAGTGAATCTTGAAGTTCTGTAAACGTGGACAATTTCTTGTTCATTTGAGCAACTGTTAGCTTCTCAGAAAGATTGTGCACCGTGAATTCTTTTAATTGAAAATAAAACTGGAAAAATAAGTTCTTGACATCATCAAAACAAAGCATAAAAATGTTGTGAGTTACTGGCCAGGCTAGGGGCTGTAGTGGTGTGAATGAAGGAGGAACCACAGCTGAGGTGGCAGACTTAGGACTTCGGGTATCACTGGGTCTGGTTACACTAATGTAGCGACACTACCAAAGCCAACAAATATTTTTTTGGAGTTTGGACGAACTTTTTGCGCCTTGCAGCTCTGTGTGAGTGGCACTTAATGGTACATCTTGTATGCACATGGCATGTAAGATTAACAAGAATAAACCATGATGGAGGTTATAGGTCTTTCGGGATATAACACTGTGTTGTTGGGTGAGTGGTTCCCAGCATTTCAAGGGAACATAGTGCCTCATTTTCTGTGGTCAAGGTTTATTCACCCAACTACACAGCAGCATATCCAAGAAGACCTGAATCTTACAAACACAGGTAAGAGAATCCCTGTTCCCATGATGATAAGCTTGACACTTGGGAAACATTTTAATGGCCATAATCTCAGGTGGGATAAAGTTTCTTATTAGGTGCTTCATGTTTACAGTTTGATTTCTGAAGGAAATATTTTGTAATCCAGCACATTAATTCTTTCGGTTGCTTGGAACCCATCCACTGTATTAAGTAGGTATTGGCAGCTCGTTACCTGACAGTAACAGTGACTGGAGCACTGCCATGACCACTCACTACCAAGTGTATCAAGTAGGTGTTGGCAGCTCATTACCTGACAGTAACAGTGACTGGAGCACTGCCATGACCACTCACTACCAAGTGTATCAGATCTTAAGAATGCATAAAGCTTTACATCTGCACTTAGTGTGCCTGCATGGAATGTAGATTATATAGCCTTTTTGTTGTTCATTACAGATGACATTCAAACGACCTGCCACAGACCGGCAGTTGACCTTTGAGGAGATATCTCGAGAAACAAGATTACCTGTAAATGAGGTTGAATTGTTGGTGATGAAAGCTCTAGCACAGGGTTTGGTACGTGGAGCTATTGACCAAGTTGCTAGTAATGTACACATGACATGGGTACAACCCAGAGTGCTGGACAAACAACAGGTACAGTACACAGATATGAATTTTATTTCAGAAATTGTCCATATTATGTTGTACTGTTAGTGTAGTCACATCAAGGAAGATATAATGTTCTAAGCGGGTGGTTCTTAAACTTTAATGCAGCTCATACCTGTTCAGTTCTGAAAATGTGTTTGTGAACCCATATCAGGAATTCTTAAAGTAGATCAATTTTTTTAAGATAAGTATATAGCACAACTTTAACATAAATTAATTTCATAGTAAAATTATGATAATTTTGGCAAGCCTTGCACCCAAGGTTGTCACTGGCCTAGGCATATAGCTCAAGTGGAGGCAACAGCAAGTACATACAGATTTTTGGCAGATGGGAACCCACTTTTAAAGCAGTCACTTTAAGAACAAAGAGGATGTGTGTGTGTGTGTGTGTGTGTGTGTGTGTGTGTGTGTGTGTGTGTGTGTGTGTGTGTGTGTGTGTGTGTGTGTGA